>JAGIQG010000002.1:106047510-106714995 GCA_024679065.1 Sphyrna mokarran
CAAAGAGTGGTTCGGGAGTGGAATGCCCTGCCTGCAGCAGTTGTAGATGCGCCAAGTTTGGTGGCGTTTAAGAGGTTAGTTGATAAGTATATGGAAGAGAAGGGAATGGTTTAGTTTGGAGGGGCATTGCTTTTTATTTTGGTCGGCACAACATCGAAGGCCGAAGGGCCTGTTCTGTGCTGTATTGTTCTATGTTCTATGTTCTCTCTTCATAGGACCTGCCCTCCATACCAGGCAACATCCTAGTAAACCTCCTCTGTACCCTCTTCAATGCCTCCACATCTTTCTTATAATGTGGGGACCAGAACTGCACACAATACTCCAAGTGCGGCCGCACTAGAGTTTTGTACAGTTGCAACATGATGCTGCGGCTCCTAAATTCAATCCCCCTACCAATAAAAGCTAAGACTCCATATGCCTTCGTAACAACTTTATCCACTTGACTGCCTACTTTCAGGGATCTATGCACATAACACCAAGATCCTTCTGTTCCTCAAACACTATTAAGAGCCCTACCATTAGCCCTATACTCTACACATTTATTGTTCCTGCCAAAGTGCATTACCTCACACTTTTCCACATTAAACTCCATTTGCCACCTCTCGGCCCAGCTCTGCAACTTGTCCAAGTCACTGTGTAAACTATAACACCCCTCTTCACTATCTACCACTCCACCGACTTCAGTGTCATCTGCAAATTTACTAATCCATCCCTCAATACCCTCATCCAGATCATTTATAAAAATTACAAACAGCAGGGGCCCCAAAACAGACCCCTGAGGCACACCACTTGTCACCGAACTCCACGATGAATATCTCCCATCAACCACCACCCTCTGTCTTCTATCTGCCAGCCAATTCCTAATCCAATTAGCTAAATCACCCTCTATTCCACACATCTGCATTTTCTGTAGAAGTCTTCCATGGGCCACCTTATCAAACGCCTTACTAAAGTCCATATATACTACATCAACCGCCTTACCCCCATCCACCTCTCTGGTCACTTTCTCAAAAAACTCAATGAGGTTAGTAAGGCATGACCTACCCTTCACGAAACCATGCTGACTATCCCCAATCAATTCATTTCTCTCTAAATAACTATAAATCCTATCCCTAATAATTCTCTCCAATACCTTGCCCACAACAGAAGTAAGACTCACTGGCCTATAATTCCCAGGAAGGTCTCTCTTCCCCTTCTTAAACAATGGGACCACATTCGCTATCCTCCAGTCCTCCGGAACCACACCCGTAACCAACGAGGACCTGAAGATCAGAGCCAGAGGCTCTGCAATCTCCTCTCTTGCCTCCCAGAGAATCCTAGGGTAAATCCCGTCCGGCCCAGGGGACTTATCCAACTTCAAACCCTCGAGAATTTCTAACACATCCTCCCTATCTACTACAATACTTCCCAATTTGCAACCCTGTACCTCAGTGTTCTCCATAGCTACATTTCCAGCACTCTGCGTGAATACCGAAGAGAAATATTTATTCAGTGCCTCACCAATCTCTTCAGGCTCCACGCACAACTTCCCACTGCTGTCTATGACTGGCCCTAATCTTGCCCTAACCAATCTTCTATTCTTAACATATCGAAAGAATGCTTTAGGATTCTCCTTAATCCTATCAGCCAACATCTTCTCGTGTCCCCTCTTAGCTCTCCTCAATTCACTTTTTACCTCCTTCCTGGCTAATCTATAGCTATCCATCGCACTAACTGAGCCTTCAAGCCTCATCCCGACATAAGCCTCCTTTTTCTTCTTAACCAGCAAATCAACTTTTTTCGTACACCAAGGCTCTCTTACTCGACCATTTCCTCCCTGCCTGACAGGGACATACTTATCAAGGACTCGCAGCAGCTGCTCCTTGAATAAGCACCACATTCCAGATGTTCCCAGTCCCTGTAGTTCCCTAGTCCAATCTATGCACCCTAATTCTCTCCTGATGGCCTCATAATTACCCTTCCCCCAGCTATAACTACTGCCCCCAGCTTCATGCCTATCCCTGTCCATCACTAAGGTGAACGTAACCGAATTGTGGTCACTATCACCAAAATGTTCACTAACTTCCAAGCCTAACACCTGGTCTGGCTCATTGCCCAGCACCAAATCCAATGTAGCCTCACCTCTAGTTGCCTATCTACATACTGAGTCAAAAAACCTTCCTGCACACTCTGTACGAAAACTGACCCCTCTAACGAGCTAGAGCTATAGCTATTCCAATCAATATTAGCAAAGTTAAGTCCCCCATCACAATTACCCTACTACTTTCACTCCTAATCAGAATTGACTTTGCAATCCTTTCCTCAACCTCTCTAGAACTATTAGGAGGTCTGTAAAAGACTCCCAACAGGGTGACCTCTCCTCTCCTGTTTCTAATCTCAGCCCATACTACCTCAACAGACAAGTCCTCATCAAACTTCTTTTCTATCACCGTGATACAGTCTTTGACCAATAATGCCACTCCTCCCCCCCTTCTACCTCCTTCTCTACTCCGACTAAAGCATTTGTACCCCGGAACCTGCAACATCCATTCTTGTCCCTGCTCTACCCAAGTCTCTGAAATGAGATTACTCTGCTTGCTAGTGAGGCTAGTAACAGGGTGATAGTGCAGCTGAACACATGGCTAAGGAACTGGTGCAGGAAGAAGGGTTTCAGTTTTTTGAACCATCGGGATGTCTTCCAGGGAATGTGAGTCCTGTAAAAAAAAAGGACGTGTTACACCTGAACTGGACTTTTAACATTTAAGAAAAACTTGGACAGATACATGGATGAGAGAGATCAGAGGGATATGGTCCAGGTACAGGTCAGTGGGACTAGGCAGAAAAATGGTTTAGCACAGCCAAGAAGGGACAAAAGGCCTGTTTCTGTGCTGTAGTGCTCTATGGTTCTATGGAGGGGCACCAACATCCCAGTTGGGAGTTTTGCTAGTATGGTTCGGATAGGTTTAAACTAACATGGCAGGGGGGTTGGGATCAGAACAGTAGGTCAGTAAGTGTAAAGGCTGCGGATGAGCATCGAACCCAGGCCAAGTTACCCAAAAGGAAGAGTAGGCTGGGAGTTTGGACTCAGTGGGCCTGGACGTCTGGAATGCATCTGCTTCATTGCAAAGCATATAACAGATAAGGCAAATGAACTCAGAACCACTGATTCTTGCGTGAATTGGGATGTGGTTGCGATAATGAAGACTTGATTTAAAAAAAACAGGGACAGGGCTGGCAGCTAAATATTCCAGGATATAAATATTTTAGGCAAGGTAGAGGGAATGTAAAAAAGGTGGGGGAGTTACAATACTGGTTAGAGAACATATTACAGCTGTACAGAGAGAGGACATTTTGGAAAAATCATGTAATGAGACTCTGTTAATAGAGCTGAGAAACAGGAAGGGAGCAGTCATTATGGTAGAGTTGTACTACAGGCCTTCCAACAGCTTACAGGGAACAGATATGTAAACAGATTCTGGACAGGTGTAGAAATAATAGGGTTGTTGCAGCGAGAGACTTTAATTTTCCTCATATTGACTGGAAATGCCTTAGACTTAAGGGTTCAGATGGTGAGGAATTTGTTAAGTGTATCCAAGAAGGCTTTTTGGAACAACATATGGATAGTCTGAGCCCGGGAATGAAAATGGGAATGAGCCTGGCGAGGTCATCAAAAATGCAGTGGGGAACATGTGAAAACAGTGACCACAATTCTGTAAACTTTCAGATACTGACGGAAAAGGACAAGTGTTGTCCTAGGATCAAGGTACTAAATTGAGGGAGGGCTAACTACAATCAGATTAGGTAGGATTTGGAGGTTGTTGTTTGGGAGAGCCTGTTTTGAGTGCAAGTCCACATTTGGCATGTGGGAGTCTTTTAAGGAGCTGTTAACAGGAATGCAGGACAGGCATGTGCCTATGAAAAGGAAGGACAGGAAAGACAGGGCTCAGGAACTGTGGTTGACTGGGGAAATTGCTAGTCTAGTCAAAAAGGATGCATACATGAAGTGCAGACGACTAAAAACAGATGAAGCATTTGAAGAACAGAAAGTAGAAAAGAGTTCAAACAGGGAATTAGAGGCGCAAAAATGTTCTTGGCAGACAGGATTAAGGAAAATCCTAAGACATTTTATACATATATTAGGAACAAGAGGGTGGCTAGAGAAAGAGTCGGACCACTTAAGGAAAAAGAAGAAAATTATGTATAGAACAAAAGGAAGTGGGTGAGATCTTTTGCATTGGTATTCACAAAGACAAGGGACATGCCGATTATTTGTGCCTTGGAGAGTTGTGTAAACCCTTTACAGCAAGTCATCCTTACAATGAGAGAGCAAGTGTCAGGTGAATTAAAAAGCATTAAGGCAGACAAATGGCATCTATCCCAGATTATTAAGGGAGATGAGATGAAATGGCTCAGCCTTTGACAAGAATCTTTGTTGGCCATTGATGAGGTCACTGGTGAGATTCGCCTGACGAAGGTCATAGAGTCGAAAGCTTGTGAGATTACTATCAAATAAATCAGTTGGATTTAAACCTGGTGTTGTCAGATTTCTTACTGTATTTACCCCAGTCCAACGCCGGCATCTCTACATCATCACTGGGTGAGGTACCAGAGGATTGGAAGATAGCCAATGTTGTCCCGTTATTTAAATAGGGTAGCAAGGATAACCTGTGTAATTATAGGCCAGTGAGCTTGACGTCAATGGTAATGAAACTGGTGGAGATGATTCATAGGAATAGGATCTATACAAATTTGGAACTGAATGATCTTGTTAGCGAGAGACAGCATGGTTTTATACATGTGAGATCATGTCTTACTATATTAATTAAGTGTTTTGAAGACGTGACAAAAATGATTGACAAGGGAAGGATTGTAGATATTGTCTACATGGACTTTAGTAAGACATTTGATGAGGTCTCTCATGGCAGGCTGGAGCAAAAGATTGAATCTCATGGGACAGTAGTGAACTAGCTAGATGGATTCAGAACTGGTTTGGCCACAGAAGACAGAGGGCAGCAGTGAAAGGGTGTTTTTCTGAATGGAGGTCCATAACTAGTGTTGTTCTACAAGGATTTAATATAGGGATCATGAGCCTTGGGACATCCCTGGGAAGTGTGTAAATTGTCAATGATATTGATGTATTTGTTTTATCCTATAGGTACTTTGGTCCAACTTGTTGTCAAACGAGGGGCATACACGCAATGGGTCATGAAAGGGCTACTCTTGGATTTTTTGACAGTAGCCTAGTGCTTCACGTCGTTAGTGTACGCTTGACCTGGACCATTTGATGGGCAACACGACAGCTCAGTTACTATCGCTGAGCTGTGCAGATACATGGATTTGGGCCTGTGTCTGTGGGAGTTTGTGCATTCTCTCCGTGCTTGCGTGGGTTTTCTCCGGGTGCTCTGGTTTCCTCCCACATCCCAATGATGTGCTCTTAGGCTGATTGGCAGAACAAATTTTCCCTAAATTGTCTCAAATTTGGTTCCAATACATAGATCTATAAACATAGACAGAGATCATGGGTAGAAGTGGGAACATCGAGGTGGTGGCGCGGGCTCGTTGGGCCGAAGGACCTGTTTCCTGTGCTGTTTTGTTCTTTGTTCTTTGATCTGGTTTGATTAGCAAATTTGCAGATGATACTAACAGTGCATTGTGATGAAAATTGTCAGAAAATACAGCAAGATATAGGTGGGCTGGAAAATTGGGCAGAGAAACGGCAGATGGAATTTAACGAGGTGATGCATTTTGGTAGATCCAATTCAGGTGGGAACTATAAAATAAATGGCAGAACAATCCGGAGCACAGACACACAGAGCTAGGAATACATGATCCACAGGTCCTTAAAAATGACAGCACAGGTGGAAAATTGGTGAAGAATGAATATAGTATACTTGCCTTCATTTGATGGGCATTGAGTATAAAAGTTAGCAAATTATATTGCACTTCTATAAAACGTTGGTTCGGCCACATTTGGAATACTGTGTCCAGTCCTGGTCACCACTCTACCAGAAGGCTTTGGAGAGAGTGCAGAAAAAATTTACCAGAATGTTGCCTGATATGGAGTGTCTTAGCTATGAAGAAACATTAAATAAACTGGGATTGTTTTCCCTGGAAAGATGAAGGTTGAGGGGCAACCTGATAGAATTTTATGAAATTATGAGAGGTATAGATAGATAGGGTGAACAGTTGGAAACTTCTTCCCAGGGCAGAAATGACAATTACAAGAAGGCACAAGTTCAAGATAAGAGAAGAATGGTTTAGTGGAGATGCGTAAATTTTCTCTTAAACAGAGGGTAGTGGGAGCCTGGAATGCACTGCCAAATAAGTTGGTTGAGGCAGTTATGTTAGCCACATTTAAGACTTATCTTGACAGGCATATGAACAAACAGGGAATAGAGGAATACAAGAGTTTGGTTTAGATATCAGCTAAAGATAGATATCAGGTCACCCCTCAGCTTTCATCTTTCTAGGGAGAACAATCCCAGTTTATTTAATCTTTTCTCACAGCTAATACCCTCCATACCAGCCAACATCCTGGTAAACTTTCTCTGCACTCTCTCCAAAGCCTCCTCATCCTTCTGGTAGCATGGTGACCAGAATTGGATACAATATTCCGAATATGGCCGAACCAACATTTTATACAACTGTAGATAATTTGCTAACTTTTATAATCAATGCCCCGTCCAATGAAGGCAAGCATGCCATATTTTTTCTTCACCACCTTTCCCACCTACGCTGTCACTTTTAGTAATCAGCACAGGCTTGGAGGGTGTAGGGCCTGTTCCTGTGTGTACTATATTTTGTTCTTTGTTCTTTTTCTATTTTGGGACACCAAAGGTAATTTATCCATCTAACCTGCACATCTAGGGTAAATGGAATTTAATCTGGAAAAGTGTGAAGTACTGTATATGGGGAGGGCTAACAAGGCAAAGGATTACACTGTAAATGGCAGGACTCTGGAAGGTGAAGATCAGAGGGACATTTGAATGCATTTCCACAGACCCCTTAATTTAGCAGAGAGGTAGGTAAGGTAGCTAAGAAGGGTAGTACGTTGGTTAGCACTGCTGCCTCATAGTGCCAGGGACCTGGGTTTTTTTCCCGCTTTGGGAGACTGTGTGTGGAGTTTGCATGTTTTCTCCATGTCTGCATGGGTTTTATCCAGGTGCTTTTGTTTCCTCCCACAGTCCAAAGATGTGCAGGTTAGGTACATTGACTATGCTAAATTGCCCCAAGTGTCCCAAGCTGTGTAGGTTACGGAGATTAGCAGAGTATGGACATAGGCTTTTGGAGAAAGGGCTCCAGTGGCATGCTCTCTCAGAGAGTCAGTGCAGAATTGATGGGCCGAATGGCCTCCTTCTGCACTGTAGAAATTTATGATTTTACGGTACATAGGATACTTTTCTTTTTTAATCAATAATAGATCAGGGAGGTCATGCTGGAACTGTATAAAATGCTGGTTAGGCCACAGCTGGATTATTGCATGCATTACTGATCACTACATTGTGGAAGAATGTGCAGCAAGTTGGCAGACAACACAAAGATGGCTGGACTTGCGGATAGTGAGGAGCATTGTCAGGCGATGCAGCAGGACATAGATAGGCTGGTAGCTTGGGCAGACAGGTGGCAGATGGAATTCAACCTTGATAAATGTGAGGTGATGCATTTCGGGAGAAAGAATGTAGGGGGAGGTATGTGATAAAGGGTAGACCTATTAAAAGTATAGAAACGCAGAGGGGCCTGGGGGTGCAGGTGAACAAGTCTCTGAAAGTGGCAGAGCAAGTGGAGAAGGTTGTGAAGAAAGCATATAGTATGTTAGCCTTTATAGGAAGGGGTATAGAGTACAAGAGCTGGCCTTTAATGTTGCAGTTGTATAAAACGCTGGTTAGACCTCATTTGGAATACTGTGTCCAGTTCTGGTCGCCTTACTACCGGAAGGACGTGGAGAGTCTGGAAAGAGTGCAGAGGAGGTTTACTAGGATGCTGCCTGGTATGGAAGGTCTGAGTTACGAGGAGAGATTAGGCAAATTGGGACTGTTCTCCTTAGAAAGACGTAGACTTAGAGGAGATCTAATAGAGGTGTACAAGATTATGAGGGGTATAGATAGAATAAACAGGGTTAAGCTTTTTCCTAGGATGGACTCAAATAGCACGAGGGGTCATGGGCTTAGGGTGAGGGGGGTAAGGTATAATTTGGATGGTAGAGGGAGTTTTTTCACACAGAAGGTGGTGGGAGTATGGAATGCGCTACCAAGTAAAGTGGTGGAGGCAGGCACTCTGGAGTTATTTAAGGAATACTTAGATGGGCACATGAATAGAATGGGAATGAAAGGGTACAGAAAATTGATTAAAATAGGGATCATGAGCCTTGGGAGTCCCTGAGAAGTGTGTAAATAGATGATGATATTGATGTACTTGTTTTTATCCTACAGGTGCTTTGGTCCACCTTGTTGTCTAACGAGGGGCACACATGCGATGGGTTGTGAGAGGGCTGCTCTTGGATTTTTCGAGAGTAACCTCGTGCTTCACGTCGTTAGTGTATGCTTGACCTGGACCATTTGATGGACAACATTACAGCTCAGTGACTATCGCTGTGCTGTGCAGATACATGGATTTGGGCCTGTGTCTATGGGAGTTTGCGCATTCTCCCTGTGCTTGCTTGGGTTTTCTCCGGGTGCTCCGGTTTCCTCCCACATCCCAAAAATGTGCTCTTAGGCTAATTGGCAAAACAAATTCTCCCTAAATTGTTTCAAATTTGGTTTTTAATCCATAGATCTACAAACATAGACAGGGATCACGGGTAGAGGTGGGAACATCAGGGTGGCAGCGTGGGCTCATTGGGCCGAATGGCCTGTTTCCCGTGCTGTTTTGTTCTTTGTTCTTTGCCTATGCTGGAGAAGGTGCAGAGGCAGTTATTAGGATGCTGCCTGAGCTGGAGAGTCTGAACTATGATGAAAGATTCATTTGGCTGGAACAGCACTTGTTGAGGAGACTTGATATAGAGCCATAGCATTCCACAGCATGGAAACAAGCCTTTCAGTCCAATTTGTCCATACCACCTCTTCTTTTAAAACAACTAATATAGTTCCAATTGCCCACATTTGTCCCATATCTCTCTACAGCCATGTTACCCATGTAACTGTCTAAATGCATTTTAAAAGATAAAATTGTACAGGTCTCTACTACTACCTCTGGCAGCTTGTTCCAGACACTCCACCCTTTATGTGGAAAATATTGCCCCTCTGGGCACTTTTGTATCTCTCCCCTCTCATCTTAAACCTATGCCTTCTAGTTTTAGACTCCCCTACCTTTGGGAAAAGATATTGAATATATCCCTTATCTATGCCCCTCATTATTTTATAGATCTCTAAGATTACTCCTCAGCCTCCTACACTCCAGAGAAAAAAGTTCCAGTCTATTCAGCCTCTCCTTATAACCCAAACCATCTAGTCCTGGTGGCCTCCTAATAAATCTTTTTTGCACTTTTTCCAGTTTAATAATATCCTTTTTATAATAGGGTGACCAGAACTGCACACAGTATTCCAAGTCTGGCCTTACCAATGTCTTGTACAACTTCAACAAGACATCCCAACTCCTGTATTCAATGTTCTAGCCAATGAAACCAAGCATGCCGAATGCCTTCCTCACCACTCAGTCCACCTATACTCCACTTTCATGGAGCTATAAAGATATACCTCTTGATCTCTTTGTTCTATAAATCTCCCCAGTGTCCTATCATTAACTGAGTAAATCCTGCCCTGGTTCAATCTACAAAAGTGCATTACCTTGCATTTATTTAAATCTGCCATTCATCAGCCCAGTGGCCCAACTGATCAAGATCCCATTGCAGTCCTGGATAATCTTCTTCACTACCTACTATGGCACCAATCTTGCTGTCATCTGCAAATTTACGAACTGTGCTTCTCAAATTCCCATCCAAATCATTAATATAAAGGACAGTGAACTCAACACCGATTCCTGAGGCACACCACTAGTCACCAGCCTCTAGTTTGAAAAACAACTCTCTGCAACCATCTTCTGTCATCAAGCCAATTTTGTATCCAATTGGCTAAATCACCCTGGATCCCTGTAATTTAATCTTATGCTACAACCTATCATGTGGTACCTTGTCAAGAGTCTTGCTAAAGCCCATGTAGACAGCATCAGCTACACTGCCCTCATGGTAGTACCCTCATGGATAACTTCATGGTTACCCCTTCAAAAAAAAATCAAATTTAAGACATGATTTTCCAACCATAAAGCCATGCCGATTGTCCCTAATTAGTACTTGTAAGATCATGAACAAGGATAGATAGGGTGAAATGGAAGACACTTTTTCCATAAGTAAAGAGGCCAATAACCAGGTGCATAGATTTAAGATAAGCGGTAGATGGCTAATAGGATAGTTGAGGTGAACGTTTTCATCCCAAGGTTGGTGATAGCCTGGAACTCACCACCTGAATGGATGATTAAGTCAGAAACTTGGTAACTTTTAAATATCTATAATTCTATTTAGATATTTACTTGTGCTGCCATAACCTCTAGAGCTACGGGCCAAGCACTGGAAAATGAGTTTTGTGTAGTCAGATCTTTGTTGACATTTCTGCAAGTATAGGAAATCCTGGTTTGCTAGACATTGTTCAATCTTGCCTGGTGATGTTGAACAGTGTTCATTCATCTGTTGTGGTAGCATCTGCGTTGTCTCCCCAGTGGACCATGCCTCGAGCCATTCTTTCCTGCAGCATATCAGGTAGACGATTTTGGCCGAGTTGCAAGAGTATGTAGCGTGTATCTGGTGGATGGTGTTCTCATGTGAGATGATAGCATCCATGTTGATGATCTGGCATGTCTTGCAGAGGTTGTTGTGGCAAAATTGTGTGGTGTCGTGGTCACTGTTCTCTTGAAGGCTGGGTAGTTTGCTGCGAACAATGGTCTGTTTGAGATTGTGTGGTTGTTTAAAGGCAAGAAGTGGAGGTGTGGGGATGGCCTTTGCGAGACATTCGTCTTCATCAATGAAATGTTGAAGACTCCTGAGAAGATGTCGTAGCTTTTCTGCTCTGGGGAAGTACTGAATGACAAAGGGCACTCTGTCCACTATATCCTGTGTCTGTCTTCTGAGGAGGCTGGTGCGATTTTTGGCTGTGGCATGTTGGAACTGTTGATCAATGACATGAGCGCAACATCCTATTCTTATGAGTCAACTTTCAGAATCTGGAGGTACCTGTTGCAATCCTCCTCATCTGAGCAGATCCTGTGTATACAGAGGGCTTGTCCGTACGGGATGTCTTCTTTAAAATGTTAAGGGTGGAAGCTGGAAAGTGGAGCATTGTGAGGTTATCCATGGACTTGTGGAACAATGAGGTGCTGAGACAACCGTCCTTCATGGAGATGCCACCTCAGCTCCTTTCCTTACAACCAATGTATTTACCCTGCTAATCTCCCTGATACTAAGGGGCAATTGAGCATGGCAAAACAACCTAATCTACACATTTTTGGACTGTGGGGGTTATCTGAGAACCCAGAGGAAACCCACACAGACATAGGGAGGCGTGCAAACAATTTACCCAAGGCCAGAATTGAACCCAGGTCCCCGATACTGTGAGGCAGCAGTGCTAACCACTATACCACCATGCTGCTTCTTGAGTGTTTTGATTGAATTTGCCTCCATCACACTTTCTGGCAGTGCATTCCAGACCCACACCAGACTTTTGTTTGAAAAAATGTTTTCTCACATTGCATTTGCTTCTTTTACAAATCACAGTAAATCTATTCCCTCTCATTTTTGATGCTTTTATGAGTGGGAACAGTTTCTCCCTATCTACTCTGCCCAGCCCCCTCCTTATTTTAAATATGTCCATCAAATTTTATCAGTCTTTTTCTCTCCAAGGAGAACAGCTCTAACCTCACCAATCTATCTCCACAACTGAAGTTAACCCTGGAATCATTTTTTCTTGCCTCTCCTGCACTTTCTCCAATGCATTCATGTCCTTCCTGATCTGTACACAATATCAGTAAGAGGTCTGGCAACACCAATTTTAAATCCAACTGATTTATTTGATAGTAAATCTGCTAGCTTTCGGCGCTTGTGCAGATTTACTATCAAATAAATCGGTTGGATTTAAAATTGGTGTTGCCAGACCTCTTACTGAGTTTACCCCAGTCCAACACCGGCATCTCTACATCATCTGTACACAATATTCCAGCTGAGGACTAACTAGTCTCTTGTATAAGTTAATTTCTTGTACTCTATGCTTCTACTAATAAGTCCAGAATACTATAGGCTTTATTTACTGCTTCCTCTATCTATTCTGTCACCTACAAAGACCTATGCATATCCCTCTGCTCTTGCAACCTAAGAATTTCCCCTTATTTTGTATTGTCTCTCATGTTCTTCCTATCAAAATCTTCCTATCACCTCACATTTATCCACATTGACTTCATTCACCATCTATTTGCCTATTCCACCAACTTGTTTATGTGCTTTTGAAGTTCAGCATTATCATTTTCACAGTTTACAATACTACCAAATTTTGTTTCATTTGCAAACTTTAAAACTGTACCCTGTGCACCAAGTTCTAGATCATTAACATACGTCAAGAGAAGCACAGTTCCCAATTCCAAGCCTTAGGGAACACCATTACAAACTTTCCTCCAGCCCGAAAAATATCCAGTGACCATTACTCTCTGCTTCCTTTTACTCATCCAATTTTGTATCCATGTTGCTACTGTCCCTTTTATTCCATGAGCGATAACTTTTCTCACAAATTTCGTGTGGCATTTGAAATTTTTTTGAAAGTCCAGGTATAACATATTAACAGCATTACCCTCATAACCTTTATATTATCTCCTAACAATAGCCTAGATTTATAGATGTAATACAAAGAAGAACAAAGAAAAGTATAGCACAAGAACAGGTCCTTCAGCTCTCCTGTGCTGATCATGATGCCCTAAACTAAAAACCCCTCCTGCCCTTACTTGGACCATATCCCTCTTTTCATGGCCTCATTCAGATGCCCCTTAAATGTTACTAATGTGCTTACTTCCACCACCTCCTTTGGCAGCACATTCCAGGCACCTGCCATTCTCTGCATGAAAAAGTGTACATCTCCTTCAAACTTCCCCCTCTCACCTGGAACCTTATAATTTGCACTTCCACCAGAGGAAAAAGCCTCTGACTATCCACCCCATCTATGCCTTTTATAATTTTGTAGATCGCTATCAGGTCTCTCCTCAGCCCTTGTTTATCCAGTGAAAACAATCCTAATTTATTCAACCTCTCCTCATATTCAGCAGTCTCAAGGCCAAGTACTCTCTTCACCTCCTGATAGTGTTGTGACCAGAACTGCATGCAATCCTCCAAGTGCTGCCTAAGCAAGGTATCTGCAAAATGATTTTGGAAACCAAAACTGGAATAATATTCTAGTTATTATCAAATCATAGGATTATCCAAGTTCAGCCTAACTTACCAGCTTTTTTGCTCAATATTTATTATTTATGAAGCCCAAGATCACTTATGCTTTGTTAAATGCTTGCTTTGTATGTCCTTCCACCTTCAAAGATCTATGCATATGAAGCTCCTGGTCCCTCCATCCTTGCGTACTCGTCTGCGTTGTGCCATTTAGTCTATGTCACTAATCTCTCTAATCCTTCTGTCAAAGCACATCACCTTACACTTCTTTTATTAAACTTCATATGTCTGCCATTTGTTTGCCAATTCTTCTAGCTTATCTATGTCCTTTTATGGTTGATTGGTATCAACCTCACTGTCAGCTACAACTATAGAAATTTCGAGCCATTAGCAAAGCAGTGGTTCTTGCAATTGACCCTGGGGAGATATCACTACCTTAAATCCTTCCATTTTAAAAATCATTTACCTTAACTCATTATTTGCTGTCTTTAAGCCTTTTTTTAAAATCCAATCTCACACTGACTCTCTTATTCCATGAACCTCAGTTTTGGTAACCAGCCTTTTTTTGTGGTATTTTGTTAAAGACTTTAAGATCCATACATATCCCTTCAGCTCTCCATAGTCAGAGAGAAGACAGAGGGTGGTGGTTGATGGGAGATATTCATCGTGGAGTTCGGTGACAAGTGGTGTACCTCAGGGGTCTGTTTTGGGGCCCCTGCTGTTTGTAATTTTTATAAATGATCTGGATGAGGGTATTGAAGGAGGGATTAGTAAATTTGCAGATGACACTAAAGTCGGTGGAGTGGTAGATAGTGAAGAGGGGTGTTATCGTTTGCAGAGAGACTTGGACAAGTTGCAGAGCTGGGCCGAGAGGTGGCAAATGGAGTTTAATGTGGAAAAGTGTGAGGTAATGCTCTATGGCAGAAATAATAAATGTGTAGAGTATAGGGCAAATGGTAGGATTCTTAGTAGTCTAGATGAACAGAGGGATCTTGGTGTGTATGTGCATAGATCCCTGAAAGTAGGCAGTCAGGTCGAGAAGGTTGTTACGAAGGCATATGGAGTCTTGGCTTTTATTGGTAGAGGGATTGAATTTCGGAGCCGCAACGTCATGTTGCAACTGTACAAAACTCTAGTGCGGCCGCACTTGGAGTATTGTGTGCAGTTCTGGTCCCCGAATTATAAGAAAGATGTGGAGGCATTGGAGAGGGTACAGAGGAGGTTTACCAGGATGTTGCCTGGTATGGAGGGCAGGTCTTATGAAGAGAGGCTGAGGATTTGAGGTTGTTTTCGTTAGAAAGGAGGCGGCTAAGAGGGGATCTTATTGAAGCATATAAGATGATTAGAGGTTTAGATAGGTGGACAGTGATAGCCTTTTTCCTAGGATGGAGAAAGCTAGCACGAGGGGACACAGCTTTAAATTAAGGGGTGATAGTTATAGGACGGATATCAGAGGTAGGTTCTTTACCCAAAGGGTGGTTCGGGAGTGGAATGCCCTGCCTGCAGCAGTTGTAGATGCGCCAAGTTTTGTGGCGTTTAAGAGGTTATTTGATAAGTATATGGAAGAGAAGGGAATGGTTTAGTTTGGAGGGGCATTGCTTTTTATATTGGTCGGCACAACATCGAAGGCCGAAGGGCCTGTTCTGTGTTGTAGTATTCTATGATCTATGTTCTATAGTCATTACTTTCTCTTTATCAACCTTCCATTACATCATCCAAAAAAGCAATTAGATTAAAAACATATAAATCTATCTTTTACAAATCTTTTTCCTTAAAAAGTAGGGCAAATTCAAACCAGCCAATTGCACTCACAATCACCGGTGAAGTTACACTGTCATTAACACTGCTATTAAGAGGTACTTACTTAGCAATAATTTGTTCACTGATGCTAGTTTGGGTTACATTAGGGGGTGTTCAGCTTCTGACCTCACCTTGGCCCAAACTGGACTAAAGAGATAAATTCAAGAGGAGAAATGAGAGTGACTGTCCCTGATAATAAGATAGCAAATGACAATTGCAGGGCTGAAAGTAACTCAAGTTTCTGTTTGGTTGTGTTGCATGAGTAATTCATGAGAAATATTCATAATTGATAGCTGTCTCTTTATCAAGAGGTACCAGCACAAGGGAAAAAAAATGCACTTCTACCATTTATACATACACATAAAGCATGTGAGATTCCACAGAATCCCTATGGTGCAGAAGAGGCCATTAACCATCAAGTCTGCACCGACTCTGACAGAATATCTTATCCGCCCTATCCCACACATTTGCCATGGTTAATCCAATTAACCTTGAGACAGTAAAGAGCAATTTAGCATGGTAAATTCCTCTAACCTGCACATTTTTGGATTGTGGGACGAAACCCATGCAGATATAGGAAGCCCCTCTTTAGAGATTCTACTGGAATCCTTTACATAAAAATCAAACAGTGCAGAATGGGCAACAACAGGCTGAGAGGTCCTTATAGGCACTGGGCTCCTTTAAATGAGTTGTGAAGCTCAGCCAACTGTTACCCCCTCGCCTCAATCCCACCACTCTTCACTCAAGCCCAGAACCCAGAATTAACACATCTCAGATTCGTTGCTAGGATTGTAACCATCACAATATCTTGTATTCCATTCCAGACTGGCAACTGCAACTTCTCAGGATTGGCTGGCATTTAGAACATAGAACATAGAACAGCGCAGTAGAGGTCCTTCAGGTCTCGATGTTGCGCCAACCCATGGAACCAATCTAATGACCCTTTAACCTAAACTATTCCAATGTTATCCATATGCCTATCCACTGACTATTTGAACGCCCTTAAAATTGGCGAATCCACAACTGCTGCAGGCAGGGCATTCCATGCCCTTACTACCCTCTGAGTAAAGAACCTACCTCTGATATCCATCCTATATTTATCACCCTCAATTTAAAGCTATGTCACCTTGTGTTAGCCATCACCATTCGAGGAAAAAGTTCTCACTGTCCACCCTGTCGAACCCTCTGAAAAACTTGTATGCCTCAATTAGGTCACCTCTTAACATTCTTCTCTCGAATGAAAATAATGTATTGAGACTGCTAATCCCGCAACATTAACTCAGGTCCCTCAGCCTTTCCTCATAAGACTTACCCACCATACCAGGCAATATCCTGGTAAACCTCCTCTGCACCCTTTCCAATGTCTCCACATCTTTCCTATAATGTGGCGACCAGGACTCTACGCAATACTCCAAGTACGGCCGCACCAGAGTTTTGTACAGTTGTAACATAACCTCATGGCTCCTAAATTCAATCCCTCTACCAATAAAAGCTAACACACCGTACGCCTTCTTAACAACCTTATCAACCTGGGTGTCCTTATCAGGGAGCTATGCACATGCACAACGAGATCTCTCTGCTCGTTGACACTACTGAGAGTCCTTCCATCAGCCTATATTTTGTACTCCTGTTACTCTTACCAAAGTGAATCACCTCACACTGTTCCGTATTAAACACCATTTGCCACATATCTATATCCCTCTGCAAACTGTAACATCCATCCTCACTGTCTACAACTCCTCCGACTTTGGTATCGTCAGCAAATTTACTTACCCATCCTTCTACACCCTCATCTAGGTCATTTATAAAAATGACAAACAGCAGTGGCCCCAAAGCAGATCCCTGAGGTACACCACTTGTAACTGAACTCCAGGTTGAATATTTCCCATCAACCACCACCCTCTATCTCCTATCAGCTAGCCAATTCCCGACCCAAACCGCTAAATCACCCTTAATCTCATGCATCTGCATTTTCTGCAATAGCCTACCATGGAAGTTAAAAGGAAAAAGGATGCTGTTAAAAGGAAAAAGGATGCCTATGTCAGGATGAGGCTTGAAGGCTCGGTTAGTGCAATGGATAGCTATAGATTAGCCAGAAGGGAGCTAAAGAGTGAGTTGAGGAGAGCTAAGAGGGGACACGAGAAGACTTTGGCTGATAAGATTAAGGAGAATCCTAAAGCTTTCTTTAGATATGTTAAGAGTAGAAGATTGGTTAGGGCAAGATTAGGGCCAGTCATAGACAGCAGTGGGAAGTTGTGCGTGGAGCCTGAGGAGATTGGAGAGGTACTGAATAAATATTTCTCGTCGGTATTCACGCAGGGTGATGTAAATGTAGTTATGGAGAACACTGAGGTACAGGGTAGCAAACTGGAAGGTATCGAAGTAGATAGGGAGGATGTGCTAGATATTCTCGAGGGTTTGAAGTTGGATAAGTCCCCTGGGCCGGACGGGATTTACCCTAGGATTCTCTGGGAGGCAAGAGAGGAGATTGCAGAGCGTCTGGCTCTGATCTTCAGGTCGTCGTTGGTTACGGGTGTGGTTCCGGAGGACTGGAGGATAGCGAATGTGGTCCCATTGTTTAAGAAGGGGAAGAGAGACCTTCCAGGGAATTATAGGCCAGTGAGTCTTACTTCTGTTGTGGGCAACGTATTGGAGAGAATTATTAGGGATAGGATTTATAGTTATTTAGAGAGAAATGAATTGATTGGGGATAGTCAGCATGGTTTTGTGAAGGGTAGGTCCTGCCTTACTAACCTTATTGAGTTTTTTGAAAAAGTGACCAAAGAGGTGGATGGGGGTAAGGCAGTTGAAGTGGTATATATGGACTTTAGTAAGGCGTTTGATAAGGTGGCCCATGGAAGGATTCTGCAGAAAATGCAGATGTATGGGATTGAGGGTGATTTAGCTAATTGGATTAGGAATTGGCTAGCAGATAGAAGACAGAGGGTGGTGGTTGATGGGAGATATTCATCGTGGAGTTCGGTGACAAGTGGTGTACCTCAGGGGTCTGTTTTGGGCCCCGGCTGTTTGTAATTTTTATAAATGATCTGGATGAGGGTATTGAGGGATGGATTAGTAAATTTGCAGATGACACTAAAGTCGGTGGAGTGGTAGATAGTGAAGAGGGGTGTTATAGTTTGCAGAGAGACTTGGACAAGTTGAAGAGCTGGGCCGAGAGGTGGCAAATGGAGTTTAATGTGGAAAAGTGTGAGGTAATTCACTTTGGCAGGAATAACAAATGTGTAGAGAATAGGGCTAATGGTAGGACTCTTAATAGTGTTGATGAACAGAGGGATCTTGGTGTATGTGTGCATAGATCCCTGAAAGTTGGCAATCAAGTCGATAAGGTTGTTAAGAAGGCATACGGGGTCTTAGCTTTTATTGGTAGGGGGATTGAATTTCGGAGCCGCAACGTCATGTTGCAACTGTACAAAACTCTAGTGCGGCCGCACTGGGAGTATTGTGTGCAGTTCTGGTCCCCACATTATAAGAAAGATGTGGAGGCATTGGAGAGGGTACAGAGGACGTTTACCAGGATGTTGCCTGGTATAGAGGGCAGGTCTTATGAAGAGAGGCTGAGGGATTTGAGGTTGTTTTCGTTAGAGTGGAGGCGGCTAAGAGGAGACCTTATCGAAACATATTAGATGATTAGGGTGGTTCGGGAGTGGAATGCCCTGCCTGCAGCAGTTGTAGATGCGCCAAGTTTGGTGGCGTTTAAGAGGTTAGTTGATAAGTATATGGAAGAGAAGGGAATGGTTTAGTTTGGAGGGGCATTGCTTTTTATATAGGTCAGCGCAACATCGAAGGCCGAAGGGCCTGTTCTGTGCTGTAATGTTCTATGTTCTATGTTCTATGTTTAGATAGGGTGGACAGTGATAGCCTTTTTCCTAGGATGGAGAAAGCTAGCACGAGGGGACATAGCTTTAAATTAAGGGGTGGTAGTTATAGGACGGATATCAGAGGTAGATTCTTTACCCAGAGGGTGGTAAGGGTATGGAATGCCCTGCCTGCAGCAGTTGTAGATGCGCCAAGTTTGGTGGCGTTTAAGAGGTTAGTTGATAAGTTTATGGAAGAGAAGGGAATGGTTTAGTTTGGAGGGTCATTGCTTTTTATATGGTCGGCGCAACATCGAAGGCCGTAGGGCCTGTTCTGTGCTGTAATGTTCTATGTTCTATGTTCTATCGGGAACCTTATGAAACACTTTACTAAAATCCAATCTTCTCCTTAGCCTACAAAAGAAAAGAAGCACCTCAGTGGAACGTTCACCACATATGAGGTGCAGCCAGGGTATATTTAGGTTCTGCAGAATAATCAGAGGATGAGTCAGGCAGGAAAGTTCTAGTTAATTGGGATGCCATCCAACTGTTGTTTTGATAATGACAAACTTGCTGAAAATGTGCTTTTAAACTCAGCTGTATCATGCTCCATTTTGATTCGCGTTCAGGTCTTGGGGAGTCAGCTGTTAAAAGTTCTGTTTAGACCAGAGGGCAGTAGAATGTGAAACTTTGAAATGTGTCCTGTTAGGAATGAATGTCCTTTAAATAACATTTTTTTGAGAATTTAGTTTACTTTGGTTGTGTTGCGTGCTGCAGGAAAGAAAAGTCAACTGTAATTGCAGTTTGAGGCATATTTTATTCTTTATGGCCACTTCATAATAAAAGTTTCATGTTTCCTTAAAAAAAATTGGAGTGGCATAGTGGCACAGTGATTATGCACTGCTGCTTCACAACACCAAGAACCAATGTGCAGATTAGGTTGATTGGGGCTATGCTAAATTGCCAGTTAATGTTGCGGGATTAGCAGTCTCAATACATGGGGTTGTGAGGTTAAGGCTTGGGTGGGATTGTTGTCAGTGCAGGCTTGATGAGCCAAATGGCCTCCTTCTACACTGTAGGGGTTCTTTGATTCTATGACAATCCTGTTGACCCTTAGTAACTAGCAGGCCACATTTGGCCACTTTATGACTCTATGCTATCCCAAGTTTGGCACCAAGGTACAAAGTTTTAGCAAAATGAAGTTAATGAGATTCAGGGGAAAATCTCTTTGCTGCTTCTCAGTTTCCTAAGTCTCTCTCTCCTTGTCCAAGACATGCCAAAAAACTGACCTCCTGCTCCCAGCTTTTGGTCACCTGTTCTAATTTCTCCTGATGCAAATTGGTGTCAAATTTGGTTTGATAATGCTCTTGTGAAGCATGTTTGACTACTTTAAAAACACTATCATTGTTATAAAATATCTTATTTTTTTGAGCTGAAGATCTAACACCTAAATTCAAAGTTTAAATTTAACAACAAGACATTCATTTTATCCCATAGTTGACTGCATTTCCTCTTTACAAATAGGACATGAATCATTAAGTTACAGTTTTAAAAGAAGACTCCAATCAGCTACTCTTCAAAACATTTTCTTTCACTTACCCAACGCCATGGAAGATGGTTTGGATTGTTCAATGTCAATCTTAGACATGGAACATCACTGCAGGAATTTCTTGGGTAGTATCTGATGCCCAACTATCTTCAGCTGCTTTATCGATGACATCTCCATCATAAAATCGAAGTGATGGTCTTCACTGATCATTGCACAATGTTCAGTACCATTCACAATTTCTCAAGTAGCAGTCTATGCCCGTACGTAGCAAAACCTAGACACCATTCAGGTTTAGGCTGACAAGTGCATGTAATATTCATGTCACAAAAGTGTCAGGCAATGACCATCTTCAACAAGAGGAAATCTAACAATTGCCCTTGACATTCAATAACATTACCATTTCTGAATCCAGCTCTATCAATATCTAGACGGTTACCAGTGACCAGAACCTGAACTGGACCAGCTATATAAATACCATATCTATAAGAGCTGGTCAGAGATCACAAATTCTGCAGTGAGGACTCACCTGACTTCCCAAAGCCAGTCCACAATTTACCATCAACCATAAAGTCAGAAGTCTGATGGAATACTCTCCATTTTCCTCGATGGGTGCAGCTCCAACAATGTTCAAGAAGTTTGACACCTCCAGAGCAAAACAGTCTATTTGATTGGCATCCCATTCAGCAGCTGAAATTTTCACTCCCAATGCAAAGTGTCAGCAATGTATATCATCTACAACTCAAAGTTCCCTCAAGTATACTTTCCAAAACCTTGAACTCCATCCCATTGAAGGACAAGAGATGCATGGGAAATCAGCACTTAGAAATTCCCCTCAACATCAAGACCATCCTGTCATTCCTTCACTACTGCTGGGTTAAAATCCTGGAGTGCCTAACAGTGCAGTGGGTGCACCTATGCCACATGGACTGCAGTGATTCAAGAAGGTTTCTCAGCACCATCTTCTCAAAGGCATTTAGAACAAAGAACACATAAAAGTACACAGGCCCAGGTCCTTCAGCCCTCTAAGGCCATGCCAATCATCTTGCCCTAACTGAACTAAAAACAACCTTCTGCCTTACTCAGACTGTACCCCTCTATTCCCTCCCTATTCATGTACTCATCCAGATGTATCTTAAATATTGTTCGTGTGCCTGCTTCCACCCACTCCTGTTCAAGGCATAGACCACTGTGTGAAAAACGTCCCCACACATCTCCAATAAACTTTCCCCCTCTCACCTTAAACTTGTATCCCCTTTTAATTGAAACTTTCACCCTGAGAGAAAACCTCTGACTATCACTCTGTCTATGCCTTTCACAGACATCTATCAGGTCTCCCCTCAGCTTTCTTTCCAACAAACCTGGTTTCTTCAACCTCACCTCATGGCCAATGCCCTCAAGATGTAGAGATGCCGGCGTTGGACTGGGGTAAACTCAGTAAGAATCTGGCAACACCAATTTTAAATCCAACCGATTTATTTGATAGTAAATTATTTGATAGGCAAAACAGTTCCCTTCCTGTGGGCGAACACTTCAGCAGTCACGGGCATTCGGCCTCTGACCTTCGGGTAAATGTTCTTCAAGGGGGCCTTCATGACACACGACAGCGCAGAGTCACTGAGCAGAGACTGATAGCCAAGCTCCGCACACATGAGGACGATCTTAACAGGGATCTTGGCTTCATGTCACACTATCTGTAACCCCCATGACTTGCCTGGGTTAGCAAAAAACCTCACTTACTGTGTTGTCTGGAGAAAATACACATCTCTCTAACCAATGCTTCACTCACATTGTTAGCCACTTTAACACTTGAATAGCAGGTTAGATGTAAGGATTCGCATTCTAATCAGCAATCTGTGACTGTCAGTGCTGATATGTGTGCTATTGCAGACCAGAACACTGCACTTGACTGATGAAGACGAAAAGTCGAAAGCTCGCAGATTTACTATCAAATAAATCGGTTGGATTTAAAAATGGTGTTGCCAGATTCTTACTGACAATGCCCTCAAGACCAGGAAACCTTCTTTCCACTTTTTCTAAAGCTTCCATGTTCTTCTGATAGTATGGTGACAGGACTGCATGCAATACTCCAAATGCAGCCTAACTAAGATTTTATATAGCTGCAACATGATTTCCCAACTCCTGTACTCAATGCCTCACACACATTCTTAGTCACCTTGGCCACCTGTGTTATCTCTTTTAGAGAACTGTGGACCTGCACCAGATCCCTCTGTAACAACGCTGGAAGAGTCAGCACAATACTCACATTCTGCAAAGGAACAGGAAACTGTCAGGGAGGTGATGGCCTAGTATTATTCTCACTAGACTGTTAATCCAGAAATTCAGCTAATGTTCTAGGGACCTGGGTTTGAGTCCTTCCACGGCAGATGGTGGAATTTGAATTTAATAAAAAAAATCTATTATTAAGAATCCTCTAATGACCATGAAACCATTGCTGATTGTTGGAAAAATCCACCTGGCTCAATAATACTTTAGGGAAGGAAATCTACCATCCTTACTTAGTCTGTCCTACATGTGACTCTGGAGCTAAAGTAATGTAATTGACTCTCAGCTGTCCTCCAAAGGCAACTAAAGATGGGCAATAAATGCTACAAGAAGTCTCACAACACCAGATTAATGTCCAACAGATTTGTTTGGCAGCACGAGCTTTCAGAGTCTTGCTCCTTCTTCCGGTGAGTGAGGAGTTGTGTTCACAAACAGGGCATATATAGACACAAACTCAATTTACAAGATAATGGTTGCAATGCAAGTTTTTACAGGTAATGAAGTCTGAAAGGTACAGACAATGTGAGCAGAGAGAGGGTCAAGTGCAGGTTAAAGGGGTGTATATTGTCTCCAGACAGGACAGTTACTGAAATTTTGAAAGCCCAGGCAGGTTGTGGGGGTTACAGATAGTGTGACATAAACACAACATCCAGGTTGAGACCATCCTCATGTCTGTGGAATTTGGCTAACAGTTTCTACTCTGCAATTCTGCATTGTCATGTATCATGCCTTGGAGAACACTTACCCGAAGATCAGAGGCTGAATGCTCATGACTGCTGAAGTGTTCCCTGACTGGAAGGGAAACCCCTCCCTGGTGATTGTTCATTCATCCATTGTCATAGCATCTGCACAGTCTCCCCAATGTAACATACTTTGGGATATTCTTTCCTGCAGTGTATCAGGTAGACAATGTTATAACTTCATATTATGCTCGATTATTGTTCATAGATATTTCAATTTTTACAAATATTGGCATCTGTGCTGTCAAAACATTTGGTTTTATGAAATATTATTTTTGTTTGTACTTGCAATTACAAGAGGACACAAAAAATTGTCTTGTGCATTTTAATTTGAAATAAACACCTGCCAAATATAACATAGCAAAGCAATTTTAATTTTGGAATGAACTCCTGATGTTGGTATCACAGTTTCAGTGTTGCATTCATTATTAAGCTTAAAATGTCAAATATGTTTCAAAGATATCTGTTTTCTTATTTTCTATATTTTTCTTCAAACCTATTTTCATCCATGTCACCTCCTTTCAATTAGTTTGAACACTGGCATTCACTGAATAGCAAAACACAACACAATTCCACAGGCACTCCATCAATAAACACCAAAAGGATGGAGTTTAACTTAGACAAATGCTAGGTTGGTAGATTGAACGAGAGCAGGATTTACTTAGTTAATGTTAGGGCATTGAGGAGAGTTTCAGAACAAAAATCTAGGGAACATGTTCAATAACTCCTTGAAAATGGAATCACAGGTGGACAGAGTGGCAAAGAAGGCATTCGGCATGCTTGGTCTCATTGGTCAGAACATTGAATCCAGGAGTTGGGATGTTTGTTGAAGTTGTACAAGACATTGGTAAGGCCACACTTCGAATACTGTGTACAGTTCTGGTCACCCTATTATAGAAAGAATATTATTAAACTAGAAAGAATGTAGAAAAGATTTATTAGGATGCCGACAAGACTTGATGATTTGGGTTATAAAGCGAGGTTGGATAGACTGGCCCTTTTTTTCTCTGGAGCGTAGGAGGCTGAGGGGTGACCTTATAGAAACCTATAAAATAATGAGGGGCATAGATAAGATATATAGTCAATATCTTTTCCCAAAGATAGAGGAATCTAAAACTAGAGGGTATAGATTTATTGTAAGAGGGCAAAGATACAGAAGTGTCCAAAGGTCAATTTTTTCCACACAGAAGCTGGAACAAGCTGCCAGAGGTAGTAGTAGAGGCAGGTACAATTTTGTCTTTTAAAAAGCATTTAGATAGTTAGATGGATAAGATGGGTATAAAAGGATATGGATCAAATGCGGGCAGTTGGGATTAGCTTAGGAGTTTTATTAAAACAAGGGACTGTTTTCATGTTGTAGACGTGTATGAATTTATGACAGAACATTCTCATCTTTCCCCAGGCAAGATAATTCTTATATTGACATAATGCTTCCTCATTATCCAACTAAGTTCAACCAGATCCTATTGGGTTCAATTCTGGCCTTGGGTCACTGTGTGGAGTTTGCACATTCTCCTTGTATCTGCGTGGGTTTCTTTTGGGTTCTCCAGTTTCCTCCCACAGTTCAAAGCTATGCAGGTTATGTTGATTGGCCATGCTAAATTGACCCTAATGTTAGGCTTAGCAGGGTAAATATGTGGGATTACTGGAATCGGGCCTGGGTGGGATCATGGTCAGTGCAGACTCGATGGGTCAAATGGTCTCTTACACTATAGGAATTCTATGATTCCAAGATACTGGAATAAATAAATTGCAAAGCTAACCAACAAAGTTTTAAACAGTGTATTTGATATGCAATGGTCTGGACTTGGCTGTTACATAGAACATAGAACATTACAGCGCAGAACAGGCCCTTCGGCCTTCGATGTTGCGCCGACCAATTAAGAAAAAAGCAATGACCCTCTAACCTAAACCATTCCCTTTTCATCCATAACGAAAAATAAACAGCTTTACTTGTTTATCTTGCAAACAGTTGCCCTACAGATGTTTAATAAGTTTCTCAGTAGATACTTTGGGGTGAATTTTACATTATTCCATGGTGAACAGTAGTTTGACCTGGAAATGTTTGTTTTGCCAACATTTTAAGATGCCAAAATAATGGCCATAAAACAGCTACCCAGTGAGAAGCTAGCTAAGTAGGCAGGGAAAGCCGACAGTGCAACCAACCTGGGCTCCAGTTCATAAAGAGAATGGGCAGGCTGTGGCCCAAAAGTCAGTCACAGCTGTCAATTTAAATGCACCCTGGCAGGGTTTTCTGGCAGCTGCATATTGTTTGTGGTTTTCAGGCAGAAGTTTTGACTCAGAAGAATGTGAAATCCTTAGAATTGTTGGAGCAGTGGCAAGTCAGAGCTTGTTTTTAAATATTGGTACCTATTGAGCACCTTCTCACTCAGAACTCTTGTCTCGGAGGAAAGAGCATTTGAACGCACCTGTCCCATTCCCTTTCTGAATAGCAAGCATTTTAAAAACAAACTCAGATTCTATCCTCGATCTCTCTTTGTCTACACGAAGGGTATAAGGCCACAAAATGGAGGAAAGAGAGAGGAGTTACTGGGGGGTTCAGACCAAAGATGACACGTAGCTTGATGATAACACACTGCAAATCATCCTCCATGCTGTGAGTGATAACCGAGAGGTCCATTGATAGAAAAAGATCTCCCAGTCAGACCAAATAAATCTGAATTTAAATTTCAGAATGGATCAGCAACCTTGAGCTCATCTAAACGACTTGGTTGCAGTGCCATTAGAGGCTAAATGGACTCTTGCAGTCTGCCAGGGTGTGTGTGTAATTATTTCAGAATAGACCCATATGAAAGGGTGTGATGTGTGCCAAAATATGGGATTGTGTTGTATTTTTGCCTAGTGGACAAGGAGGCACAAAGCAGATATACTATTTTCTATGGCAACTGGGATTCTGGGACTGAAGGCTAATTAACTGCAAAAATTGTCAGTTAATAAAAAGCATTGAGAAACATTAACCATTGACAAATAATATGTTGGCTACACATTTAAAAGCATGATCTTAGCATAGCATATTCAATATCCCTGACGTAATATCAAAGACAGTGATCAAGTCAACATGATTACTTACATCCTTCTAGAGGAGGAAATGTCAGAGCTTGCAACAAATTAGTGGAATCATACCATTATATGTGGCAAGTTTGGATGAAAGTCCCAGGGTGTTGAGATTCCAAGGCAATAGTTCTCTCCTGATCCAAGGGGTTCACACGCTGGTGTGAACACATCACAGTTACAAGGTTAGCTGTTAGGGACAGAGTTACATTAAGCCTCTGTTAATCAGAGGAGTGCTGGGAAGCATGACCTAAATGCTGAGCCCCATGCTCATATGAGCATGTGAAGTCATCCATCAAATGGCAGATGTTTGACATATAGTGCAAGATACATGGAGATGTTGTAGAGATATCAAAGAGGCTGCGCACACTGGCACAAATCCAGGCCATGAGTGCTCCAATCACCTCCCTTCCATAACGTGAGTCTTCCTCGATTGAGAGTTTGACAACTGACAAGTAAAGCCAAATCCATCAGCTTTAATGGGAAAATGGGCAGCCATACTGATTTACAGCCACCTCTTTGTGTCCAAGTTTCACTGCACAGAACCAGGTGGGAGAGGCTGAAGTCACTCGTTCCTTACAGGAAAACAAGGAGGACTAAATAGACCTCAAAGCACAGATGAGCAGCTGATCTCTTCAGAGGGCATGTCTCAGAGTGCTTCTAATGAGGACAGCCTGTCCTCCATCACTTTGCCATTGTCACAAATATCTCAGAGTGGCATGGAAACAGTTGGACTTCTTGCCATTGTGCAGGAAACTCTTAAAACACCAGACCCTCATAGTCTTAGATAACAAGAGGACTATGCATACCAAAGTCATACAAGGCAAAGGGGCATAAGGGTTAGCAGTCTTTTTCCAGTTTATAGAGTTCAGAACATTATTGATTCAATTTGTAATTACATAATTGTTAATTTCACTAGCTGTATTAATGTGTTTTGTATATGATGTGCTGGTTTTGATATGGATTGACTGCATGCTGTTGTGGGAGTTTGTGCCCATGTAGGTCCCTCTAATCAGCTCCTTTTTGTATTTTTATAGAGACATTTGTATTTACACCATTAGCCCTGGTGTTGATGTGTGAGAGATATAGGAAAAGGTGAATGCAGCCAAGATATTCTCTTTGACTGAATAACATATTGCTAGTAAAACCTTCACAGTATTACAAAATCTTACAAAAGCCAGGCATCTAGAGCTGTCTGCTGGCATGGATCACCCTCCTCATCATTGTCAGAGGATACGAGTTTCTCCATCAGATCCTCCTTCCTGAAGAGCCAGGTTAGGTAAAACATAGTAGATAATGACTATGAGTGAAGGTCTAATAGGAGCATATTGCAGGACATTGGAGCCTTACACAGAATGCACAATTCCTAAGATTGAGAGTGATCCAAAGATTTGATACTGGAGTGCACAATCTTGATTGTAGCATGTCTCTATGATCCCTTCCTTGACAAATGTCCTATTGCAGGCTGAAATCTGTGATAAAACTATGCCTGAAACTCTGCACCTTTACAATCAAAATCTTCTGCTGTGCAGTAAGAGTCCCACTTGCAGCATTCAAATTAGCCTTTGCAACATATCCTGACACCTGACATAACAGATTTTTTTTTCATTTGTGACCACTACAAAATGTCATGGTAATATATGCTTTTCAGTTAGTATACAATTCAGGTTTATTGCTTTGTTCACAAGCTTAATGACATGTTAACTATATTTTTTAGGATAGTGAGGCTGCCAATTTCAACATGCACCTGACTTCTGTATTATTGGAGATTGACATCATGTAGTTACTTGGATAGGCAGCAATGGGTTCAATTTCTAAATATAACGTTTGCTCTTTAGGTAATCTGGTGTCTGTTTGAATAAGGTGCCCTCTACTGGGATGCTGTGGAGGTTTTGAACAACAATTAGTTTGAAGAATTCCTACTGAAATAGGCAGATTGCAAAGGGTGAAATTTTAAAATTCCCAAAATTAGACTAAGTATAATTTCAGCATGAAAACTGGTGCAAATTCTTTCAGCATGGTCCAGACCACAACTTTTAAGCACTTTTGAAAAGAAAATTCCTCATGTAAGAAAACGATAACCTAGCCTGGGGACTATCAGAGCACTTCCATCAAAGGAGTGCTGTATTTAAATTGCTCCACAGCTGTTTAAATACAGTCAAGCTTGGAGGATGAGAGGTAAAGAAGCCAATTCCCCACCTCAGAGAGAGGGCCCCGCCTGTCTGCAGTAGAGGAGAGAAGGGGAAAAATCCACTTGCAGGCTGGCTGGAGACCCTGTCTGGGAGACAATGGCTGCACTGCTGAGTGCCACTATCTTCTACAAGAGGATGGGTTGCAACGCCACATAAAAAAAATGAAAAAACTACTCCGTTCTGCCAGGGTGAATGCTTCTAGTGTCCTCTCACTATTTCCACTTTTAGTCATCTCTCCTGATGCCAATGGACCCCACATATTGCCACCAGCAAGTCTCCACCATCTAACAAAGAACAAAGAACAAAACAATACAGGAAACAGGCCCTTTGGCCCAACAAACCTGTGCCGCCATTTTAACATTCAGTGAATGCCTCATTCCAATCCTTCTTTTACTATGACTTTTGCCTACACCTCTTGGGTTCCACAATAAAGGTGTGCAAATTTACAGAATTATATATGTGTGTGCCAGCTTGAAGTAGGTCCACTTTAGGGACAATTTGTTAACACCAATCAGCCTAAAAGCTCGATTTTGGAGTGTGGGAGGAAACCGGAGCACCTGGAGAAAACCCATGCAAGCACGGGGAGAATGTGCAAACTCTTACAGACATCGACCAAGATCCAACCCAAGTCCATGTATCTGCACAGCAAACAGTGATAATCACTGAGTTGTCATGCTGCCCATCAGTTGGTCCAGTTTAAGTGTACACTAACGACATGAGGCACTAGGCAACTCTTGAAGCAACATCCAAGAGCAGCCCTCACATGACCCACCATATGAATGCCCCTTGTTGGCCAACAAGGTGGACTGAATCACCTGTGGATGCAAAAAAAAAAGACATGAATAAACATACACAGTTTATACAGACATTCATGGAATCCCCAGAAGCTCAAAACATAAAACAGGTGAGTCATACAATATGTTGGATGGCCCAAAGGAATCTATTGATTCCCAGGGAAGTCTTGAGGCTCTTGATCCTTATTTAGAACATTCTTTTGTATCCCTCCATCTCTAGTCTGCTCATGTGCCTATCTAGGTAAACCTTAAACAACTCTAGCGTGCCTGCCTCCACCACCTACTTGGCAACACGTTCCAGGCTCCCACAACCCTCTGTGTGAAAAACCTCCCTCTAACATCTGAATTATACCTTCTCTCCTCTTATACCCTAAGTCCATGGCCCCTCATGATTTTTGTATCCAACCGGGGAAAAAGCTTCCCACTGTTCACTCTAGCTATATCCTTCATAATCTTATACACCTCTATTAGATCTCCCCTCATTCTCCATCTTTCCAGGAAGAACAGCCCCAATTTGCCAATCTCTCCTCATAGCTCAGTCCTTCCATACCAGGCAGATCCTAGTAAACCTCCTCTGCACTCGCTCCAGGTTTCCACATCCTTCCGGTAGTAAGGCGACCAGAACAGGACACAGCACTCCAAATGTGGTCTAACCAATGTTCTATACAATTGCAACATTAGATGCCAGCTTTTATACTCTATACCCCTTCCTATAAATAGGTAAGCATACCATAAGCTTTCTTCGCCACCTCCTCCACCTATACTGCCACCTTCAAGGACTTGTGCACTTGCACACCTAGGTCCTTCTGCATTTCTATACTCTTAATAGTCCTACCATTTATTGTATAACTCCCCCTCACATTTTTTCTTCCAAAATGCAACCTCCCACAAAATTCCTCATTTCCCCAGCACTCCCTTGCTTATCATCTATCGCTGCTCGCACGCAATGTCCATACTTCACCCAGCTGGCAGCCTGGTCACAATATTACCTTTTGTCTCCCTGCAGGAGAAGCTCACCCACAACCGCCATGAATGAGCAAACATGGGCAGTAACGTGGTGGAGTTGTGGACCCTAACTCCATTTGAGGACAGAACCCAGAAACTCATAGAGTAGCTCATAGAGCTCATAGAGCTCATAGAGCAGAAGCGGGCCTGTGCTGAGAGAAGTGAGCCTGCAAGAGAAACATGCCTCAGTTCTTTCATCTAGCTGCCCAATCTCACATAAGACCTTTGACCTGGCCACATATGGAATACCATAGTCATTTTCCCTGATCAAACTGGCCTATCCACCAGCTGGGATCCAGTACAAAGCTTCATAGAACATAGAACATAGAACACTACAGCACAAACAGGCCCTTCGGCCCACAAGTTGTGCCGATCATATCTATACTTACCAAGCCATAAACCTATCTGTAACTCCCAATCCCATTACATCCCACGTACTCATCCAGAAGTCTCTTAAAAGACCCCAGCGAGTTCGCCTCTACCACCACTGACGGCAGCCGATTCCATTCACTCACCATCCTCTGAGTGAAAAACTCACCTCTAACATCTCCTCCGTACTTGCTCCCCAGCACCTTAAACCTGTGTCCTCTCATAGGAACCATTTCAGCCATGGGAAATAGCCTCCGAGAATCCACCCTATCTATTCCTCTCAACATCTTAAAAACCTCTATCAGGTTGCCTCTCAACCTTCGTCTCTCCGGGAAGAAGAGACCTAGCTTTCTCAATCTATCTTCATAAGGCATGCCCCCCAATCCAGGCAACATCCTTGTAAATCTCCTCTGCACCCTCTCAAAAACTTCCACATCCTTCCTATAGTGAGGCAACCAGAACTGCACACAATACTCCAAGTGGAGTCTGACAAGGGTCTTATAAAGTTGCAGCATTACCTCCCGACTCCTAAACTCAATTCCTCTATTAATGAAGGCCAGTACACCATACGCCTTCTTGACCACATCCTTCACTTACGGGGCAGATTTAAGAGACCTATGGACCCGGACCCTAAGATCCTTCTGCTCCTCAACACTGCCAAGACATCTACCCTTGATACTATACTGCTTCATCCCATTGTTCCTGCCAAAATGGACCACCATACATTTATCTGCGTTGAAGTCCATCTGCCACTTCTCCGCCCAGTCTTGCATCCTATCTATGTCTCGCTGCAACTTCAGACATCCCTCCAGACTATCCACAACACCTCCAACCTTCGTATCATTGGCAAACTTACTAACCCATCCCTCCATCTCCTCATCCAGGTCTTTTATGAAAATGATAAACAGCAAGGGTCCTAGAACAGATCCCTGGGGCACTCCACTGCTGACTGACCTCCATGCAGAAGACGACCCATCCACAACTACTCTCTGCCTTCTGCAGGCAAGCCAGTTCTGGATCCATAAGGCCAAAGCTCCTTGGATCCCTTATCCTCTCACATTCTCAAGAAGTCTTGCAGGGTGGGCCTTATCAAATGCCTTGCTGAAATCCATGTAAACCACGTCCACTGCTCTTCCTTTGTCAATGTGTTCAGTCACATTTTCGAAGAATTCAACTAGGCTTGTAAGGCACGATCTGCCCTTAACAAAGCCATGTTGACTATTCCTGATCATATTGAATTTCTCTAAATGCTCATAAATTCTATCTCTCAGGATCCTGTCCATCAACTTACCGACCACTGAGGTCAGACTCACTGGTCGGTAATTGCCCGGGATATCCCTATTCCCCTTCTTGAAAATAGGCACCACATCCACAATCCTCCAATCTTCCAGAACTTCTCTTGTCTCCATCGACGACGCAAAGATCATCGCCGGGGGCTCTGCAATCACTTCCCTCACCTCCCACAATAACCTGGGGTACATCCCATCCGGAACTGGCGACTTATCCACCTTGATGGAATTTAACAGTTCCAACACCTTCTCTTTCTTAATTCCACATATTCAATATTTTCAGTTTGCCGCATTCCTGTAGTACAACCCCCCAGATCACTCTCCCCTGTGAATACTGAGGCAAAGTACTTGTTAAGCACCTCTGCCATTTCTTTTGGTTCTACACAGACTTTTCCTCCTTCACCCTTTATAAGTCCTATCCCTTCTCTTCTCATCCTTTTACTCTTCACATATTTATAGAATGCCTTGGGATTCTTCTTAATCCTATCTGCCAAAGCCTTCTCGTGACTCCTTCTGGCTCTTCTAATTTCCTTTTTAAGCTCCCTTCTACAAGTCTTATATGCCTCTAGGTCCTTAACATCCTCTAGCTCCCTGAACCTATTGTACAACTTTCTTTTCTTCCTAACTAGGTTCATCACAACCTTTGTGCACCACGGTTCTCTTGACCTACCAAAACCTCCTCGTCTCACCGGAACGTTGTCGTGCAGAGCTCCAGACAAACATTCCTTGAAAATCCATCACCTTCCTTCAGTACTTTTCCCCAAGAACACCTCCTTCCAGTTTACTCTTCCAATTTCCTGCCTAATGATTTCATATTTCCCCCTACTCCAGATAAACACTTTCCTACCCTGCCTGATCCTTTCTCTTTCCAATGCTATCGTGAAGGAGATAGAATTATGATCACCATTCCCGAGATGCTCTCCTACCGAGAGATCCTACACCTATCCTGGTTCATTAGTCAGCACCAGGTCGAGTACAGCCTCTCCTCTCGTGGGCTTATCCATGTTTCGTGAAGGGTAGGTCATGCCTTACTAACCTCATTGAGTTTTTTGAGAAAGTGACCAGAGAGGTGGATGGGGGTAAGGCGGTTGATGTAGTATATATGGACTTTAGTAAGGCTTTTGATAAGGTGGCCCATGGAAGACTTCTACAGAAAATGCAGATGTGTGGAATCGAGGGTGATTTAGCTAATTGGATTAGAAATTGGCTGGCAGATAGAAGACAGAGGGTGGTGGTTGATGGGAGATATTCATCGTGGAGTTCGGTGACGAGTGGTGTGCCTCAGGGGGTCTGTTTTGGGGCCCCTGCTGTTTGTAATTTTTATAAATGATCTGGATGAGGGTAATGAGGGATGGATCAGTAAATTTGCAGATGACACTAAAGTCGGTGGAGTGGTAGATAGTGAAGAGGGGTGTTATAGTTTACAGAGTGACTTGGACAAGTTGCAGAGTTGGGCCGAGAGGTGGCAAAGGGAGTTTAATGTGGAAAAGTGTGAGGTAATGCACTTTGGCAGGAACAATAAATGTGTAGAGTATAGGGCTAATGGTAGGGCTCTTAATAGTGTTGAGGAACAGAAGGATCTTGGTGTATGTGTCAATAGATCCCTGAAAGTAGGCAGTCAAGTGGATAAAGTTGTTAAGAGGGCTTATGGAGTCTTAGCTTTTATTGGTAGGGGGATTGAATTTAGGAGCCGCAGCATCATGTTGCAGCTGTACAAAACTCTAGTGCGGCCGCACTTGGAGTATTGTGTGCAGTTCTGGTCGCCACATTATAAGAAAGATGTGGAGGCATTGGAGAGGGTACAGAGGAGGTTTACCAGGATGTTGCCTGGTATGGAAGGCAGGTCCTATGAAGAGAGGTTGAAGGATTTGAGGTTGTTTTCGTTAGAAAGGAGGCGGCTAAGGGGGATCTTATTGAAGCATATAAGATGATTAGAGGTTTAGATAGGGTGGACAGTGATAGCCTTTTTCCTAGGATGGAGAAAGCTAGCACGAGGGGACACAGCTTTAAATTAAGGGTATGAGTTATAGGACGGATATCAGAGGTAGGTTCTTTACTCAAAGAGTGATTAGGGAGTGGAATGCCCTGCCTGCAGCTGTTGTAGATGCGCCAAGTTTGGTGGCGTTTAAGAGGTTAGTTGATAAGTATATGGATGAGAAGGGAATGGTTTAGTTAGGAGGGGCATTGCTTTTTATTTTGGTCGGCACAACATCGAAGGCCGAAGGGCCTGTTCTGTGCTGTATTGTTCTATGTTCTATGTTCTATGTGCTGTGTCAGGAAGCCCTGCTGAACACACCTAACAAACTCCTCACCATCCGAACCCCTTACCCTGGGGACATTCCAGTCTATGTTTGGGAAATTAAAGTCTCCCATCACGACAATTCTGTTATTTCTACATCTCTCTAGGATCTGTTTCCCTATCTGCACTTCAACATCCCTGTCACTATTGGGCAGCCTATAAAAAACACCCAGCAAAGTTTTTGACCCCTTGCTGTTCCTTACTTCCACCCACAGAGACTCCGTAGACAGTCCCTCCATGGCATCCTCCTTCTTTACAGCTGTGACACTGTCCCTGATCAACAGTGCCACTCCCCCACCTCTTCTCCCTCCCTCCCTGTCCTTCCTGAAGCATCTAAATCCTGGCACCTGGCACCAGCTTCAACACAGTTTGTAAGAAATATCACAGGAGGACACAAGCCAGTGAGCCTTATGTCAGTGGTAGGGAAATTGTTGGAGAGAATCCTTCAAAACAGGATTTACCGCCACTTGGAAATAAGTGGGTATTATAAGTGAGAGGCAACATGTTTTTGTGAAGGGAAGGTCGTGTCTCATTAACTTGATCGAGTTTTTCAAGGAGTTGATGAAGATGATTAGTGAGGGTACGACAGTGGATGTTGTCTACATGGCCTTCAATAAGGCCTTTGACAAGGTCCCTCATTGGCAGACTGGTGCAGAAGGTGAAGTCGTATGGGATCAGAAGTGAGCTGGCAAGGTGGATACAAAACCGGCTCGCTCAAAGTAGACAGAGGGTAGCAGTGGAAGGATGCATTTCTGAATGGAGGGCTGTATCAATGGCATTCCTTAGGAATCAGTGCTGAGACCTTTGAGGTAGTGCATTTTGGAAGGTCCAATATAGATAGGAAATATACAGTAAATGATAGAACCCTTAAGAGTATTGATAGGGCCTGGATGTACGGGTACACAGATCACTGAAAGTGGCAATGCAGTTGGAGAAGGTAGTCAAGAAAGCATGCAGCATGCTTGCTGGGGCACTGAGTTTAAAAATTGGCAAGTCCTGTTGCAGCTTTATAGAACCTTAGTTAAACTGCATTTGGAATATTGTGTTCAATTCTGGTGGCCCCATTACCAAAAAGATGTGGAGGCTTTGGCAAGGATATAGGAAAGATTCACCAGGATGTTGCCTGATATGGAGGGCATTGGCTATGAGGAGAGGTTGGAGAAACTTAATTTGTTCTCAGTGGAATGACGGAGGTTGAGAGGCAACCTGATTACAAGTCTACAGATTATGAAGGAATGGTTAGAATGGATAATCAGAAGCTTTTTCCCAGGATGGAAGAGTTAATTACTAGGGGGCATAGATTTAAAGAAGATGCAAGAGGCAAGTTTTTTTTTTACACAGAGGCTTGTTGTGCCTGGAACTTGCTGGTAGGGGAGGTAGTGGAAGCAGATATGATAGTGACATTTAAGGGGCATTTTGACAAATATGGGACTGGAGGAATATAGTACCCAGAAGGGTAAGGTTTTAGTTCAGTCATGCAGCATGGTGTGTGCAGGCTTGAAGGGCCTGTTCCTGTGCAGTAACAACTTTCATCCGCACCTTCCACTGATGCAGAGACACACATCTCAGTGGACATTCTAAGATGGCAGGCTTCTGGGTCACATTCTGGTGAACACTATATTGTTTCTGATGCACATCAGGTGGAGACAGAAATGTCCTAAGGATCAGGTAGTTGGAGCTCTGCTGGTTCCCAGCAATCAGTTGTGCCCCAGCAAGGTACAGTGTCTCTGGTCACGCTCCTCCTTCAACTGCTGGAGGCGCAAGGCAGAGTTGTGAAAAATAGGAAGATTTGGCAATAACATTCCTGTGATTCAAGGTCAAATGGAGGTGTCCAAAAGCTTTCTGTTGCAGAAGATAGTTCTTATGGCCAACCATAAGAACTAAGAGCAGGAGTGGGCTGTCTGGCCCTTTGAACTTGCTCTGCCCTTCAATAAAGTGATGACTAAACTTTTTGTGAACTCAGCTCCACTTATCTGCCCACTCACCATAACTCCTTAATTCCTTTACTGTTCAAAAATTTATCTATCCTTGCCTTAAAAACAGTGAGGTATTCTCAACTGCTTCACTGGACAGGCAATGCCATTGATTCACAACTCTTTGGATGAATGATATTCCTCCTCAATGCTAGATCTGCTCACCCTTTTTTTGAAGCCCTGCCCCTTAGTTCTAGTTTGACCTGCCAGTAGAAACAATCTCCCTGCTTTTATCTTATGTGTTTCTCTCGGAACTCTTCTCATTCTCCTGATATTTAATGACTATAGTCCCAGTTTACTCAATCTCTCATCTTAAGCCAACCCTCTCCACTTGAAATGTCAAGGTTTGACGCAGGATCCTTGCTGGTGAATATTTGAGGCTCTTCATTTGATGGCAGTGGAGAGCCTGGGATTCATACAGGTGATGTCTATTGCACGGTTGAGGGCATCAATTGTATGGTGCAAACGCTGGTGAGCATCCACAAGTATCAGCACCAAAAGATGAAATGCCTTCCTGTTGATAAAGGGGTCTTCCTGCTGTCACAGGGTGTAGAGAACCACATGGACTGTGGTCATTAACTAACCCTTGCACCTGTGGAAAACCTGCTATCCAACCAAACCCTGTGGATCTCCCATCCTGCCTGGGCTGATTCAGGTCAACATGAAGGGACTCAGTCACCCTGGCATAGAGTGCATCCATAACCTCACAGATGCACTTATGGGCAGACGCTTGCGAGATACTAAACAGGTCCCTGGTGGAGACCTGGAAGTAGACATAGAAATTCAAGGCCACAAGTAGCAGGTGTCCTCCTGCACTACATGGAGCCAAGCACAACAGGACATGACAGAGGTTCCTCACCATCTCATTTGTGAGATGAAGTCTCTAGCAGAAAATGCTGTCTGTCAGCTCCATGAAAGCGATCCTCTGGGAGAATCTTAATCTCAATCAGTTTTTGTACATTATCTTTGTTGGTTAGAATGCTGTAGCTGTTTGGTTTTTGATTGCAATTGCTCATGATGTTGGACCATTTGTTTTGACTTTTATTAAGGCAGCACAGTGACACAGTGGTTTGCATGCTGCCTCACAGCGCCAGGGACTTGGGTTCAATTCTAGCCTTGGGCCACTGTCTATGTAGAGTTTGCACATTCTTGCTGTGTCTGCTTGGGCTTCCTATAGGTGCTCTGGTTTCCTCCCACTGTCCAAAGATGTGCAGGTTAGGTGCATTGGTCATGCTAAATTGCCCCTTAGTGTTAGGGGGACTATCTAGGACCCCTGGTGGGATTATGGTTGATACAGACTTGATGGGTAGAATGGCCTCCTTCTGCACTGTAGGATTCTATAGGAGATTTACAGCACAGAAATAGGCCTTTCAGCCCAACTTGTCCATGCGCTTTTTTTTAAAACTAAGCTATTCCAATTGCATTTGGCGCATATCCCTCTATGTCCATTTTACCCATATAACAGACTAAATACTTCTTGAGAAATAATATGTATCCACCTCTACTTCAACAAAATGTCCTAATTCCTGCATTCAATGTTCTGACCAATGAAACCAGGCCAAATGCCTTTATCATTCTGTCCACTTGTGACTATATTTTCAAGAAGCCATGAACCCATAGAACCTTCATTCTATGATGTGCAGATGCCAGCATTGGACTGAGGTGGGCAGAGTAAGAAGGCTCACAGCATCAAATTAAAGTCCAACAGGTTTATTTGGAATCATGAGCTTTCAGAGTGCTGGTCCTTCATTGGGTCAGTGTTCTTTGTTCTATGACTCTTCCCAAAACCCTACCATTAACTGATCTGTCCTGCAACAGGTGCAATCTGCCTAGCTACAGCAGTAGCCAGCATTCAAAAGTCATGATGACTTTCCCAGTAATGAGATTAGCAGGCATCTAGACTGAGTCAGATGTACAAACATAGAAACATAGAAAAAAAACTACAGCACAATACAGGCCTTTGGCCCATAAAGTTGTGCCGAACATGTCCCTGTCTTAGAGATTACTAGGCTTACTTATAACCCTCTAAGTTTCATGTACTTACTTAAACGTCTCTTAACAGGCCCTATCAAATCTGCCTCCACCACTGTTGCTGGCAGTCCATTCCATGCACTCACTACTCTCCGAGTGAAAACTTATCCCTGACACCTCCTGATCTACTCCCCAGCACCTTAAACCTATGTCTTCTTGTGGCAACCATTTCAGCCCCGGGAAAAAGCCTCTGACTATCCATATCTTATACACCTTTATCAGGTCATCTCTCATCCTTCGTCTCTCTAAGGAGAAAAGAACAAGCTCCCTGAGCCTATCCTCATAAGGCATGCTCCTCAAACCAGGCAACATCCTTGTAAATCTCCTCTGCACCCTTTCTATAGCTTCCACATCCTTCTTGTAATGAGGCAACCAGAACTGAGCACAGTACTGGAAGTAGAGTCTGACCAGGATCCTATGTAGCTGCAACATTATCTCTTGACTCCTAAACTCAGTTCCTCGATAATGAAGGCCAGTACACCATATGCCTTCTTAACTATAGCTTCAATCTGAGCAGTTGCTTTGACCATCCTATAAACTCGGACGCCAAGATTCTTCTGATCTTCTACATTGCCAAGATTCCGACCATTAATATTATATTCTGCCATCCTATTTGACCTGCCAAAATGAACCACTTCACACTTATCTGGGTTGAACACCGTCTGCCACTTCTCCGCCCAATCTTCCATCTTATCAATGTCTCTCTGCAACTTCTAAAAGTCCTCCACACTATCCACAACACCTCTAACCTTTGTGTCATCAGCAAATTTATCAACCCATCCTTCCACTTGCTCATCCAGATCATTTATAAAAATCACAAAGAGCAAGGGTTGCAAAACAGATCCTTGGGGCATTCTACTGGTGACCAGTCTCCATGCTGAATATGACGCATCCTTGCCTTCTATGGGCAAGCCAATTCTGGATCCACAAAGCAATGTCCCCTTGGATCCCATGTCCCCTCACTTTCTCAATAAGTCTTGCATGTGGCATCTCACCAAATGCCTTGCTGAGGTCCATATATACTACGTCTACTGTTCTTCCTTCATCAATGTGTTTAGTCACATCTTCAAAAAATTCAATCAGGCTCGTAAAGCATGATCTACCTTTGACAAAGTCATGTTGACTATTTTTAATCAAATTATACCTCTCGAAATGTTTATAAATCCTGCCTCTCACGATCTTCTCCATCAACTTACCAACCACTGAAGTTAGACTCACTGGTCTATAATTTCCAGGGCTATCTGGTGACCACAATTCGGTTACGTTCACCTTAGTGATGGATAGGGATAGGCATGAAGCTGGGGGCAGTAGTTATAGCTGGGGGAAGGGTAATTATGAGGCCATCAGGAGAGAATTAGGGTGCATAGATTGGACTAGGAAACTACAGGACTGGGAACATCTGGAATGTGGAGCTTATTCAAGGAGCAGCTGCTGCGGGTCCTTGATAAGTATGTCCCTGTCAGGCAAGGAGGAAATGGTCGAGTAAGAGAACCTTGGTGTACGAAAAAAGTTGACTTGCTGGTTAAAAGGAAAAAGGAGGCTTATGTCAGGATGAGGATTGAAGGCTCGGTTAGTGCAATGGATAGCTATAGATTAGCCAGGAGGGAGCTAAAGAGTGAGTTGAGGAGAGCTAAGAGGGGACACGAGAAGACTTTGGCTGATAGGATTAAGGAGAATCATAAAGCTTTCTTTAGATATGTTAAGAATAGAAGATTGGTTAGGACAAGATTAGGGCCAGTCATACACAGCAGTGGGAAGTTGTGCATGGAGCCTGAAGAGATTGGAGAGGCACTGAATAAATATTTCTCTTCGGTATTCACGCAGGGTGATGTAAATGTAGTTATGGAGAACACTGAGGTACAGGGTAGCAAGCTGGAAGGTATCGAAGTAGAGAGGGAGGATGTGCTAGATATTCTCGAGGGTTTGAAGTTGGATAAGTCCCCTGGGCCGGACGGGATTTACCCTAGGATTCTCTGGGAGGCAAGAGAGGAGATTGCAGAGCCTCTGGCTCTGATCTTCAGGTCCTCGTTGGTTACGGGTGTGGTTCCGGAGGACTGGAGGATAGCGAACGTGGTCCCATTGTTTAAGAAGGGGAAGAGAGACCTTCCAGGGAATTATAGGCCAGTGAGTCTTACTTCTGTTGTGGGCAAAGGATTGGAGAGAATTATTAGGGATAGGATTTATAGTTATTTAGAGAGAAATGAATTGATTGGGGATAGTCAGCATGGTTTTGTGAAGGGTAGGTCATGCCTTACTAACCTCAGTGAGTTTTTTGAGAAAGTGACCAGAGAGGTGGATGGGGGTAAGGCGGTTGATGTAGTATATATGAACTTTAGTAAGGCGTTTGATAAGGTGGCCCATGGAAGACTTCTACAGAAAATGCAGATGTGTGGAATAGAGGGTGATTAGCTAATTGGATTAGGAATTGGCTAGCAGATAGAAGACAGAGGGTGGTGGTTGATGGGAGATATTCATCGTGGAGTTCGGTTACAAGTGGAGTACCTCAGGGGTCTGTTTTGGGGCCCCTGCTGTTTGTAATTTTTATAAATGATCTGGATGAGGATATTGAAGGATGGATTAGTAAATTTGCAGATGACACTAAAGTCGGTGGGGTGGTAGATAGTGAAGAGGGGTTTTATAGTTTGCAGAGAGACTTGGACAAGTTGCAGAGCTGGGCCGAGAGGTGGCAAATGGAGTTTAATGTGGAAAAGTGTGAGGTAATGCACTATGGCAGGAATAATAAATGTGTAGAGTATAGGGATAATGGTAGGATTCTTAGTAGTCTTGATGAACAGAGGGATCTTGGTGTGTATGTGCATAGATCCCTGAAAGTAGGAAGTCAAGTCGAGAAGGTTGTTAAGAAGGCATATGGAGTCTTAGCTTTTATTGGTAGGGGGATTGAATTTCGGAGCCGCAACGTCATGTTGCAACTGTACAAAACTCTAGGGCGGCCGCAATTGGAGTATTGTGTGCAGTTCTGGTCCCCACATTATAAGAAAGATGTGGAGGCATTGGAGAGGGTACAGAGGAGGTTTACCAGGATGTTGCCGGGTATGGAGGGCAGGTCTTATGAAGAGAGGCTGAGGGATTTGAGGTTGTTTTCGTTAGAAAGGAGGCGGCTAAGAGGGGACCTAATCGAAACATATAAGATGATTAGAGGTTTAGATAGGGTGGACAGTGATAGCCTTTTTACTAGGATGGAGAAAGCTAGCACGAGGGGACACAGCTTTAAATTAAGGGGTGATAGTTATAGGACGGATATCAGAGGCAGGTTCTTTACCCAAAGGGTGGTTCGGGAGTGGAATGCCCTGCCTGCAGCGGTTGTAGATGCGCCCAGTTTGGTGGCGTTTAAGAGGTTAGTTGATAAGTATATGGAAGAGAAGGGAATGGTTTAGTTTGGAGGGGCATTGCTTTTTATATTGGTCGGCACAACATCGAAGTCCGAAGGGCCTGTTCTGTGCTTATGGAGTCTTAGCTTTTATTGGTAGGGGGATTGAATTTAGGAGCCGCAGCATCATGTTGCAGCTGTACAAAACTCTAGTGCGGCCGCACTTGGAGTATTGTGTGCAGTTCTGGTCGCCACATTATAAGAAAGATGTGGAGGAATTGGAGAGGGTACAGAGGAGGTTTACCAGGATGTTGCCTGGTATGGAGGGAAGGTCCTATGAAGAGAGGTTGAAGGATTTGAGGGTGTTTTCGTTAGAAAGGAGGCGGCTAAGAGGGGATCTTATTGAAGCATATAAGATGATTAGAGGTTTAGATAGGATGGACAGTGATAGCCTTTTCCTAGGATGGAGAAAGCTAGCACGAGGGGACACAGCTTTAAATTAAGGGGTATGAGTTATAGGAAGGATATCAGAGGTAGGTTCTTTACTCAAAGAGTGATTAGGGAGTGGAATGCCCTGCCTGCAGCTGTTGTAGATGCGCCAGGTTTGGTGGCGTTTAAGAGGTTAGTTGATAAGTATATGGATGAGAAGGGAATGGTTTAGTTAGGAGGGGCATTGCTTTTTATTTTGGTCGGCACAACATCGAAGGCCGAAGGGCCTGTTCTGTGCTGTATTGTTCTATGTTCTATGTTCTATGTTCTATGCTGTAATGTTCTATGTTCTATGTTCTATCTCTACTCCCCTTTCTTGAGTAAAGGAAATACATCTGAATCCTCTAATCCTCTGGAACCTCTCCTGTCTTCATCGATTATGCAAAGATCATTGCCAAAGGCTCAGCAATCTCCTCCCTTGCTTATCACAGTAGCCTAAGTTTCATCCCATCCAGTCCTGGCGACTTATCTAACTTGATGCTTTTCAAAAGCTCCAACATATCCTCTTAATATCTACATGCTCAAGCTTTTCAGTCTGCTGCAGGTCTGCACTACAACTACCAAGATCCTTTTCCATAGTGAATACTGAAGTAAAGTATTCATTAAGTATCTCTGCTATTTCTTCTTGTTCCTTACAAGCTTTCCCACCGTCACACTTGATAGGTCCTATTCTTTCACATCTTATCCTCTTGCTCTTCACATACTCGTAGAATGCATTGGGGTTTTCCTTAATCTTGCCTGCCAAGGCCATCTCATGACCTCTTCTGGCTCTCCTAATTTCTTTCTTAAGATCCTTCCTATTAGCTGTATATTCTTCCAGATCTCTAACATTACCTAGCTCTCTGAACCTTTTGTAAGCCTTTCTTTTCTTCTTGACTAGATTTATTACAGCCATTGTGCACCAGGTTCCTGTAACCTACCATAACTTCCTTTTTTCATTGGAATGTTGTATGCAGAACTTCAGACAAATAGTCCCTGAAAATTTGCCACATTTCTTCCATACATTTCCCTGAGAAAACTTCTTTCCAATTTAAGCCACCAATTTCCTGCCTAACATGACGTTAGGGATTGAATTTCGGAGCCGCAACGTCATGTTGCAACTGTACAAAACTCTAGTGCGGCCGCACTTGGAGTATTGTGTGCAGTTCTGGTCCCCACATTATAAGAAAGATGTGGAGGCATTGGAGAGGGTACAGAGGAGGTTACCAGGATGTTGCCTGGTATGGAGGGCAGGTCTTATGAGGAGAGGCTGAGGGATTTGAGGTTGTTTTCGTTAGAAAGGAGGAGGCTAAGAGGGGACCTGATCGAAACATATAAGATGATTAGAGGTTTAGATAGGGTGGACAGTGATAGCCTTTTTCCTAGGATGGAGAAAGCTAGCACGAGGGGACACAGCTTTAAATTAAGGGGTGATAGTTATAGGACGGATATCAGAGGTAGGTTCTTTACCCAGAGGATGGTTAGGGAATGGAATGCCCTACCTGCTGCAGTTGTAGATGCGCCAAGTTTGGTGGCGTTTAAGAGGTTAGTTGATAAGTATATGGAAGAGAAGGGAGTGGTTTAGTTTGGAGGGGCATTGCTTTTTATATTGGTCGGCGCAACATCGAAGGCCGAAGGGCCTGTTCTGTGCTGTAATGTTCTATGTTAATAGCCTCATTATTCCCCTTACTCTAATTGATCACTTTTCTAACTTGTCTGATCCTATCTCTCTCCAATGCTATTGTAAAGGAGATAGAATTCCAAAATACTCCAAAATGCTCTCCCACTGATTCATTTCCCAATACCAAACCAAGTACAACCTCTCCTCTTATAGGCTTATCCACATACTGCATCAAGAAACTCTTCTGAACACACCTAACAAACTCCTCCGCATCTAAACCTCTTACCAGGGAGATTCCAATCAATATTTTGGGAAATTAAAATCTCCCATCACATCAACTCTGTTATTATTACACCTTTCCAGCATCTGCTTCCCAATCTGCTCCTTAACGTCCCTGTTACTATTAGGCGACCTATAGAAAACACTCAGTAAAGTTATTGACCTGTAGACAATCCCTCCATAGTGTCCATCTTTTCTGCACCGTAACACTATCTCTGATCAACAGTGCCACTTCCCCACCATTTTTGTCTCCCTCCTTGTCGCTTCTGAAACATCTGAAACCTGGCACTTGAAGTTACCAGTCCTATGCCTAAGTCATCCAATTCTCTGTAATGGCCACCACATCACATTTCCAAGAGTAATCCACACTCTAAGCTCATCCACTTTGTTCACTTTGTGTTAAAATAGACACATTTCAAACCTTTGGTCTGGGTGCTCCCTTTCTCTATCACTTGCCTATCCTCCCTCTCTTTGTTAACAAGTTTTCTCTATTTGTGAGCTAACCTCCTCTCTCCTAGTCATTTCAAATTGATTCCCACCCCTAACTTTTCTAGTTTAAACTCTCCCCAGTAGCATGCACAAACCTCTCCGTAAATCACCTTCTTAGTCAGAAACAGCTCACTGAGATAACTAAGAGATCAATCAAGGTATACACATACTAATTTCTAGAATCAAACAATTTGAATGTTGCAGACAGCCAAATACACAGAACAAAAAAGGACAGAGGAAAACCATATAATTGCCAGTGTTCTCAGAAGCTCTCTATATAAATGGTGCACATATTTTGTGGTTCATATACTTAATGGTCTTAAGAGTACAGTTGTCCTGTTAGCATGTTTTTGTCTTTAATAGCCTTTATTAATTATTATTAGAGGGCAGCATGATGGCACAGTGGTTAGTGCTGTTGCCTCTCTGCATCAGGTGCCCAAGTTCAATTCTGGCCTTCGGTGACTCTCTATGTGGAGTTTGCACATTCTGCCAGTGTTTCTTCTGGGTGCTTCAGTTTCCTCCCACAGTTCAAAGATGTGTAAGTTAGGGGGAATTAGTGGTGCAAGTACACGGGTTTACAGGGATAGGGTCTGGTTAGTTGCTCTATTGGAGAGAGACAGTGCAGACTCAATGGGCCAAACAGTCAGTTTCTGCATTGTAGGGATTCTATGATTTATGGAAACATAGATTAGAATCAGATTCCCACAGTGCAAAAGGAGGCCATTCAACCCATCAAGTCTGCACCAACCATAAACCCACCCAGGCCCGAAACCCGTGCAGTTTGTCTTGTTAGTCTCTCTGACACTAAGGAGAAATTTAATATGGCCAATCCACCTAATCCGCACATCTTTGGGCTGTGGGAGGAAACTGCAGCACCCGGAGGAAACCCATGCAGATACGTGGAGAATATGCAAACTCCACACTGACAGTGACCCGAGCCAGCAATTGAACATGGGTTCCTGGCGCTATGTGGCAGCAGTGAGATCACAGACACCAGACAGGGATCATGGGTAGAGGTAGGAACATCGGGGCGGCGGCGCGGGCTTATTGGGCCGAAGGGCCTGTTTCCCGTGCTGTTTTGTTCTTTGTTCTTTGTTCTTTGTTAACTACTGTGCTGGACTGGTTATCATTACTGGGGTTTCATCTGATTCCTCACCCAGTTCTGAAAACAAAACTATACATCACCACAAACTGGTGTTTCAAGTTGGGACATACTCACAGATAACATCAGCATAGTTCATGACATCTTGCATTAAAAGCTGGAAAATGTCATGATGCATGTATAAGATCACACTGATTATGAGGATTGCAGGTATTTCTATTGTGCCAATGGTGAACAAATTAAACATATTCTGTATTCTCTGCTAGGTGTGCTATGACAGATAAACAGAGGTGAAGTCAAAAATCAGTTATGATTAGACTAAAGATGGAAACAGGCTTGATAGACTGTATGGTTTTCTCTTGTTTTTGTGATGTTTACTTGTATCCACATTATAGTGGTACTTTCACGATATAACCGAGTTAATTCAAAATGTCTTTTTGGAACACTTCGATTGATGTAAAGGCTATCCTAAAACTTGATTATTCTATTGACTACTTCTGCCACCATAAAGTCACAATCACAAGCTTATCTATGCATCAACTTATGAACTTGTCAACTTACAAGTCAGTTGTTGCCAGAAAGACGCAAATTCCACGTGGTGCATTCTGAAGTTGAACTTCACTCATAACTAATCTTCAGTTGTTAATCATATTTTGTAAGAATTTATCAGATGGTTGTGGACAGACTCAAATGTATTCAATCTACAAATGTTTGATTTTCTTGTAATAATTTAAGTCTTGTTTTTCTGGTTTGGAAATATGGAGTTCTGAAAAACTTGCAATGCTGGAGCAAGATAGATTTAGATAGGGAAATTCTTGCCTTCCAATTGAGTGTTGGAAATTTTGCAACAATCTCTTACATTTTTGAAAGATTTGTAGCGTCATCTAGATCTTTTAACAGCTATACAAGTACCTTCCAGCTCTTTGAGATTAGATTAACTCAGAGTTGCAACACTTTATTGGCATTTAGATTAGTCATAGATTACAATCATCAATTGCAATGGTATTGCTGTCACTTTCTGCTTTTTTCTATGTTTAGGTGGCCATGGGGGATTGCCAATAAATTTTTCATATGACCCCCAATTAAGTTAGTGAATGCTTTCCCAGTAGGGAAGGAGCATGAGGGCGAGTTGCCTTCTTCTGCTTCTATTTCATATGTTCGTATTCACCAGAAGAATGATTTCCGCTCTATTTAAATGGAAGTCATATCAGAATAACTCTCTCTTTTCTCAGCTGCTGATTTGCTGTTTATCTGCTTGACCCAATGACAAAGTTTTCTGCTTTTGAACTTGAATCCAAAAGTCAGATCAGAATTCTCCCAGCTTTACCTCAGTCACTGCTTCCCATGTAAACCACAACAACTGGATCCTCCCTTCCCATTCAAGGTTTGCATTCAGCATGAGCAGATGACTTTAACCATGGCACCATCTTTAGAACTCATGGCTGCAGAGAACTGTATCTATCCCCCTAACTATGTTGTGTCCTATTGCTCTCATACATACAAGTGTCTCATACTTGTAAGTCAAACAGTGTCCAAATAGATCAGCCCCTTCCACGATGCACCATAATATCTGCAGCTTAGTGTCTAACTCAGCAACAGATCTAATGTTGCTCAAGCTGCAGACACTACTGTAGATTTAATTCTCTGGGATCATAACCTCTTCAGAAACTGATGCATGTTTAAGTTATGAATATCATGGTTAATCTGCTACCCATATCCCATGACCTCCTAAGCATGCAAATCTTTTCACCTAATCTCATTCCAAAATTGTCCACCTCTTATCCTGAGACTGGTAGACCTCAACTTCTCAGCCAGGTGAAACATTCATCCAACACGTACCCTATCAAGCCCTCCTAAACTTGATTTACACACCACATAGAATGACAAGCACAAAAAGGTATATGGGATCAGCAATACCTCCAGTCAAAGCCACATACCACGCTGAACTGGCAATAAAAGAAATTCCTTCATTGTTGCAACTTAAATTCATGAAACTCCATTCCTAATGCATTGAGGGGACCTTCACCACTTGGACGGCAATCGTTCAAAAATGTGGAGATGTGAATGGGGAGAACTCACCTGACAAAGAAGCAGTGCTAAGTGCAAAGCTAGTGATGTTTACTACCAAGTAAACGTGTTAAGCTTTAACCTAGTGTTGTGAGACTTCTTATCATGGTTCAAAAAGGCAGCTCACTGCCATATTTCCAAAGGCAATGAGGATTTTGGTGATATATACTAGTGAATAGAATTGCACTCCTCTTGGAGATGAATAATATAAATGTTCTCATTTCACACTTCAGTGTTATTTCTTTCTCCCATTTTATTATTGGGTGTTTTTCTTCAATGGAGTCTTTTCCATTTTTTTCAGATTTTATGATCCCCCATAATTTTTAAATTTCTCTTGCAGGAAGTAATGTCTACATAAAAAATATACATTATACTAAATGGTCTAACGATGATGAATCAAATGAATGACACAAAATACAGAGTGAAAAAGACACTATATGTGATTGAATATCCAGTGAATTCACACAAACCACTTAGCCCAAGTTTCCGCTCAGCACTACGAGGAGTAAAGAGTTTTGAAGGGAGCAGTAGGAAAGGTGCTTCTGTATTCCAGACCAAAGTAATCTAAAATTGATGCAGGCGAGTTCGCGTACTGTTAAATCTGGGCAGTCTGTGGAAGACATACAAATTAACAAAGATCTGACAAGAGCACTCGCTAGATACCGTCTGTATCAAAGTTTATAATGATTGGGAACTGTGAATACGTTTATGAAAATCTTAGGAGATATCTGGTGTAATAGTTGTAACGTATTGAAGTTTGGGATTTGTAACAAGTAATTTCCGTTTACTTGGGAGTGCTTTTTTTGAGAATGGAAATTTGAACTGCAAACAATTTGATGAAATCGACTGTTTATAGAAACAGTTTTGAACGATTTTGAAAGTTGACTTACTACGTTTCGTTTTGAAGTAACACTGTGTTATCCCAATAACTTGGCATTTTTTGACCAACGGCATATTGATCTTTTTCAATTAAAAAAAATACTTTTTTCCGAAAAGCACTAAGTGGTTGAAGCTGAAACTCTAGATTCTGTTTCGCGGATGTTCTAGTGTCAACTCAACTTTTGGAACCGGGTGAGATGGTTTTCATTAGTTAAAGGTGAAAATAAATAACTTTAAACATCAAAGGTTAGCGAGGGAGTTACATTTTGTAGTTCTGTAAAACGCCCAAATTTTCAGTAGTATCATCATCGCAGCTACCGAAATCGAACACTTACCAATTGAAAACACTCGTGCGTTTTACTGAACCTAGATATCAATTGAGTTTTGAAATGACCAATTTGCAGGCAATTTGAAATGTGTCTCCAGTTTCCCATTAACACATCTGCAGCTTGTTTCCATTTAATGAATTACTTTCTAAACAGTTCGCTTTTGTGGCGTTCTGTTCAAACAAGTAGTTGTGAAAACTGTCTTAACGTACAAGTAAGTTTCCCCCAAATATTGGGGAAAAAATCGAAACACTAGTATTAGTTTATTATGATTGGAAATGATGATTTGGTTCTTAAGTTGATAGCGGCAGCTGGTTTCATTACGGGTAAGAGTGGGAAGGAAAATATAAGCACAACAATTCTGACGCTAACAGATTATTCTGTAGGAATTCACTGTGCTGGAAACGCAACAAAATAAGTGCGGACGGGGAATATGGATACTTCTATGCTATTTATAATATCGTGTTTCATCATTCTATGCATCGTGTATGCAAACTTTGCTTGTAATAGGTAACGTAGCTGTATATAATTACAGCAACTATCATAAATTGAAAAAGTATCAGTGATCACTTTGTCTTTCGTTATGTTGTATTTATTTTGACTTAACGCGTTGATTCCTCATGAAAGGGCATTAATGGTTGTATAAAGTGCTGAATCTGAAGCAGTATTGTTATCTGTTTAAATACGAAATAGATAACGTGTTCATGTCCTGTTAAGTATGTAGTATTATAGAATTGTTGTATTGTCAAGGACAGCCTTTGAAGTGAGATGCTAAATTGGAGTCTCCAATAGATATGATCCAAAGGCATTATTTGAAGGACTGTTTGCAATTTCCTGGCCTGTAGTCAGCTTTCAATATTCTGTAAAAACAGAAAATAAGAGTAAGACTTTTGAGTCTGTTCTGCTATTCAATTTGATCATGCTCATTCTTCTAACTCAACCCCATACCCCTTGATGTCTTTAGAAATGTATCAATTTTCTCCTTTTTAAAATATATTCAATGACTTGGTCTCTGCAGCCTTACATGGCAGAGAATTCCACATGTTCACCATCCTCTCCGTGAGGAAGTTTCTTCTCCCTATCAGTCCTAAATGCCCTACTCTGTTAAGCAGGGTTAAAGAAAATCTGAAGGCTTTTTACACACATACAGAGAGGGTTGGCTCATTCAAGGATGGGAGGGAATCTGTGTGGAGCCAAAGGAAATGCATGAGGTACTAAATGAATATTTTGCACCACCATTCACCGAAGAGAAGGATTTGGATGATAAGCCTAGGAAAGGATGTCTAGATATCCTGAGTCATGAGATCAAAAAGGTGGTGGTATTGGGGTCTTTGAGAAGCATTTAAGGTAGACAAGTCCCCAAGACTTGATGGGTTGTACAGCAGTATACGTGAGAGAGGCAAATTGGGGCTTTGACAGAAATCTTTGTATCCTCACTGGCTACAGAAGAAATGTACCTGACAAAGGGGACAAAACCCAAAAGCTTGCAAGTTTACTATCAAATAAATCAGTTGGACTTAAACCTGGTGTTATCAGACCTCTTATAGGGAGATCCCAGAGGATTGGAGAATTGCCAATGTTCCTTTGTATAAGAAGGGTAGCAAGAATAATCCAAGTAATTACAGGTCAAAGAGCCTTACATCAGTGACAGGAAAATTATTAGAGAGAATTCTTCAAAACAGGATTTACTCCCACTTGGAAATAAATGGACGTTAGCAAGAAGCAACATGGTTTTGTGAAGGGAAGGCCATGCCTTACTAACTTGTTTTTCGAGAAAGTGATAGGGCAGTGGATGTTGTCTACGTAGGTTTCAGTAAGGCCTTTGACAAGATTCCTCGTGGCAGACCAGTGCAGAAGGTGAAGTTGCACAGGACAGAGGTGGGGTGGCAAAGTGGATACAGAAATTGCTGAGTCATAGAAATGATGTGGAGATGCTGGTGTTGGACTAGGGTAAACACAGTAAGAAGTCTCTCAATACTAGGTTAAAATCCAGTAGGTTTATTTGGTAGCAAAAGCCACTAGCTTTCAGGCCTTTGACCCTTTGATAGGTGAGTGGAGAGTTCTGATCACAAACAAGGATGTTTGTGATCACGATGGTACAGAGTCGCTGAGGGAAAACTGATAGCCAAGTTCTGCACGCATGAGGATGGCCTTAACCCAGATCTTAGGCTCGTGTCACACTATTTGTAACCCTCATGATTTGCCTGGGCTTGCAAAATCTCACTAACTCTTCTGTCTGAAGACAATACAAGCTCTTTAACCAATGCTTAATGCTTTCTCCACTCACATTGTCTGCATCTTTAAGACTTTTTTAGTTGTAAACCCTTGCATTCTAATCAGTCTTCTGTAAACTGAGAGTGTGTCTTTACATGACCTGCTTGTGATCAGAACTCTCCACTCACCTGATGAAGAGTTAGAGGCCTGAAAGCTAGTGACTTTTGCTACCACATAAACCAATTGGACTTTAATTGGTGTTGTGAGACTTCTTACTGGGTAATTGAAGACAGAGGATAGCAGTGGAAGGGTGCAGGAAAATGTAACTCATTTGATTAGTAAGGTTGGTGGAATTGCAGATAGTGATGACAACCGTAAGGATATAGATCAGTTGGAGACTTGGGCAGAGAGATGGCAGATAAAGTTTAATCTGGAGAAATGTGAGGTAATACATTTTGAAGGTCTCATACAGATTGGAAATATACAATAAAGAGCAGTACCCTTAAGAATATTGATAGGTAAAAGGATCTGGGTGTACAGGTATGCAGGTCACTGAAAGTGGCAGTGCAGGTGGAGAAGGTAGTCAAGAAGGCATACAACATGCTTGCCTTTGGCTGGGACATTGAGTTTAAAAATTGCTAAGTCATGTTGCAGCTTTGTAGAACTTTAGGCCACATTGGAATATAGGTTCAATTCTGGTCGCCACACTAACAAACGGATGTGGAGGCTTTGGAAAGGGTACAGAAAATTTACCAGGATGTTGCCTGGCATGGAGGGTATTAGCTATAAGGAGACGTTGGAGAAATTTAGTTCGTTCTCACTGGAATAATGGAAGTTGAGGGATGACTTGATAGAAGTCTACAAGATTGAGAGACATGGACAGAGTGGATAATCAAAAGTTCTTTTTCCCAGGGTGGAAGACTTAAATTACTAGGGGGTATGGATTTAAAGGAGATGTACGAGGCAAGTGTTTTACACAGAAGGTGATGGATGTCTGGAACTCGCTAGCGTGCAAGGTAGTGGAAACAGATACAATAGTGACTTTTAAGGGGCATCTTTACAAATATGGGAATGGAGGGATATAGTATTGTTCTGTTGCTATTTGTGGGATCTTGATGTGTACTTGTTTCTACCCTTCGCATAGAACCCTAGAGGGAAGGAGAAAGTCCTTTGGCCTATCGAGTCTGCACTGACCACAGTCCCACCCAGGCCCTACTGTCATATCTCTACATATTTTACCCACTAAGCCCCTCTGACCTACACATCTCAGAACACTAAGGGGCAATTTTAGCATGTTTCTTGTTCCTTCTTCCAAAGTGCATTGTCTTGCACTTGTCAGGGTTAAGTACCATCTGCCCATCTATATCTTCCTGTAACTTACAATCATCTTCACTAACTACCCTGGCTGATGAAAGCTAGCATGTCAAAAGCCTTTTTCACTGTCCTATCAAGCTGTGACTCCATGTTTAGAGAACTGTGCACCTGAACTCCAAGGTCCCTCTTCCACAATACTCCCTAAGGACATACGATTCAAAGAACAAAAAGCACAGGAAACAGGCCCTTCGGCCCAAAGAGCCCGCGCCGCCACCTCGATGTTCCCACCTCTACCCATGATCGCTGTCTATTTGTAGATCTATGGATTAAAAACCAAATTTGAGGCAATTTAGGGAGAATTTATTTTGCCAATTAGCCTAACAGCACACTTTTGGGATGTGGGAGGAAATTGGAGCAAACTCCCACGGACACGGGCCCAAATCCATGTATCTGCACAGCACAGCAATAGTCACTGTTCATTTCAACAGACATGAAATCATGTTGCCTATCAAATGGTCCAGGTCAAGCGTACACTAATGACGTGAAGCACTAGGATCCTCTCAAAATCCAAGAGCAGCCCTCTCATGATCCATTGTGTGCATGCCCCTTGTTAGATAACAAGGCAGACCAAAGCACCTGTAAGATTAAAAACAAGTACATCAATATCATCGTCTATTTACACACTTCCCAGGGACTCCCAAGGCTCATGATCCCTATTTTAAATCAGTTTTCTATACTCCATTCCCATTCTGTTCATGTGCCCATCTAAGTGGCTCTTAAATAACTCCAGAGTGCCAGCCTCCACTACTTGGCAGCGCATTCCATATCCCCACCATCCTCTGTGTGGGGAAAAAAAACTCCCTCTAGCATCCAAATTATACCTTACCCCCCCCCCCCCCCCCTCACCCTAAGCCCGTGACCCCTCTGTGAAAATCCCACTTTGAGTTAACTTTACAAAATGCAGCACCTTATGTCTACATTGAGCTCCCTTTGCAACTTCTCGGTCCACTTACCCCGTTGATCAAGATTCTGCTGCAACTTTTGATAATCTTCTTCCCTGTGTACAATGCCACCAATTTTAGTGACATCTGCAAACTAATCATGCCTTGTACATTCTCATTCAAATCATTGCTATGGATAACAAACAACAATGGACGCAGCACTGAACCCAGGCACACCACTAGCCACAGAGTGGTAAGTATGTGGAATTAGTTGCTGGGGGAAGTGGTTGAGACAGGAATATTGACAACAGTTCAACAGCATCCTTTTACCATTACCCTCTGCATTCTACCATTAAGTCAATTCGCCAGCTCTCACTGGATTCCAGAGCAGCTGACCATGTGGACCTTTATGAAAGGCCTTACTGAAGTCCAAAAAGACTATGTCAGGACATTGAATATAGAAGTTGGGATGTTGCAATTGTACAAGAGGATCTTGATAAGACTGCACTTGGAGTATTGTGTTCAGTTTTGGTCACTTTGTGAGAGGAAAGATGTTATTAAACTGGAGAGAGTGAAGAAGAGATTCACAAAGATTTTGCCAGGATTCAAGGGACTGAATTATAAAGAGAAACTGGATGGGCATGGTCTTCCTTCCTTGGAGCGTAGGAGACTGAGAAGATGGTCTTATAGATGTGTATAAGATCATGAGAGGCCTGGGTGTAGTGAATGCACTGTCTTTTTTTTTTTCCCAGGATCGGGGAAATCAAGAAGTAGAAGGCATATGTTTAACTTGAGGGCAAAGATTCTCAGGAACCTGAGAAACAACTTTTTTTACACAAAGGGTGATACATATGTGGAATTAGTTGCTGGAGGAAGTTGTTGAGGCAGGGACATCGTTCAAAATGTCTTTTAAATGTTATCAGATACATGGAAAGATTTAGAGGCATGCAGGCAAATGGGATTAAATTAGATGGGCATTTTGGTAAATGTGGACCAATTCTGGGTGAAAGGGCCTGTTTCCATGCTATAGTTTCTTTCTTACCACCTTACCTAAGTTGGTGCTATCTGCAAACTTGCTTAACATTCTCCCACACTTTCATTTGAATATAACAAACAATAAGGATCCCAGGATGGACTATATGGTACACTGCTGGACCGATGGTCTCCAATCACTGAAACAGCCTTCTATCACTACCTGTTGTGTCCTAAGCCAGTTTCTGATCTATCTCGCCAGGTTTTCCTGAATTCCATGTGCTTTAACCTTCTCAATCAGTCTCCCATATGGGGCCTTGTCAAAAACTTTGCTAAATGCAATATAATTGACATCAACTGCGCTTCCCTCATCCATGCACTAGATCACATTTTTCAAAAATCCTAACGTTTGTTAGGCATGACTGCCCTCTGACAAAGCTATGCTGTATGTCTCTAACCCATGGCTTTCCAAGTGAAGATAAATTCCCTCCTTCGGAATTTTCTCCAATAGTTTCCCTACCATTAATATGAGATTCATTGGTTTATGATTTCCTGGTTCATCTTAACAACACTTCTTGAAAAGTGGAACCACATTTTGATTTTATTATTGTCCCATATATTTGTATACAATGAAAAGTATAGTTTCTTGCATGCTATACGGACAAAACATACCATTCGTACAAAAGGAAAGGAGAGAGTACAGAATGTAATGTAACAGTCATAGCTAGAGTGTAGAGGAAGATCAACTTAGTGTGATGCAAGTCCATTCAAAAGTCTGGCAGCAGGGAAGAAACTGCACTTGGGTTGGTTGGTGTAAGATCTCAAACTTTTGTATTTTTTTTCCCCAACAGAAGTTGGTGGAAGAGTACGTCTGGGGTGTGTGGGGTCCTTGATAATGCTAACCACTTTTCCAAGGTAGTGGGAAGTGTAGATGGGTTCATTGAAAGGCTGGTTTGCAGATTGGGCTACATTCCTGACCTTTTATAGTTTCTTGTGGTCTTGGGCAGAGCATGAGCCATATCAAGCTGAGATACCACCAGAAAGAATGCTTTCTATGGTGCATCTGTAAAAGTTGGTGAGAGCTACAGCTGAGATACAAATTTTGAGTCTTCTGAGAAAATAGAGACATTGGTGAGTTTTCCTAACCATAGTGTTGGCATAGGGGGACTAGGAAAGGTTGTTGCTGATCTGTACCTTTAAAAACTTGAAGCTGTCGACCATTTCTACATTGAAATAGACAGGGGCATATTGTCCACAATGCATCCTAAAGTCGCTGACAATCTCTTTTTTTTTTTGGTGATGTTGAGGGAGAGATTATTGTTGCACCAGTTCACCAGATTCTCTACCTCTTGTCTGTACGCTGTCTCATCATTGTTTGAAATCTGACCCATTATGGTGGTATCATCAGCAAACTCGAAAATCAAACTAGAGGGGAATTGATCACGTAATCATAAGTACGTAAAGAATATAGTAAGGGGTTGAGGACACAGCCTTGAGGAGAAGTGGTGTTGCAGATAACCATGGAGGAGATGTTATTGTCTATCCTTACTGATTGTAGTCTGTGGGTGAGGAAGTTCAGAATCCAGTTGCAGAGGGAGAAGCAGAGGCCCAGGCCACAGAATTTGGAGATGAGCTCATGTGTAGAGCTTCAATAAACAGACATGAAATTAGCATTCACTTGTGGATGAAAGGAATTAAAAATTTGTTCAGAGTCCCTGCAATTTCCTGCCTTGCCTCCCACAGCACTGGGATGCAATTTAACCAGGCCATGGGGTTAGTCTGTTATAGCCTCTAATACCTCCCCACTTCCTATGTCAAACTGCGTTAAGTTTCTTAAAGACTCTCTACCTGAATTCTGTATGTCTCCTGAATGGAAACCAAAGAGAAATATTCACTTAGCACCTGTCAAATATCCTGCGGCTTTAAATACAAATTGCCCCTTGGCTTATAAGGGCCCTAGTTAACTCTTTCCTTTAATGTGTTTATGAAATATCTTGGGATTGATCAAGATCCTGGTGAAATCCAAGAAAATGTTCTTCGCTGTCCACTGTGTCAACAATCTTGGTGTCATCCACAAACTTACTAACCATGCCTTCTACGTGCTCATCCAAATCATTGATATAAATGACAAATAACAGTGGGCCCAGCACTGGTCTCTGAGGCACACTGCTGGTCACTGCCCTCCTACAAAAACCCCTCTGGCTTCTGTCAAGAAGCCAGTTTTGTATCCATTTAAATTCCTTACCCTGGATCCCATGAGATTTAACCTTATGCAACAACCTACCATGTGGTACCTTGTCAAAGGCCTTCTCATGTAGACAAAATCAACTGCTTGGTCCGCATCTACCTTCTTGGTTACCCCTTCAAAAAAACTCAATTAAATTTGTGAGACATGATTTTCCACTGAAAGCCGTCCTGGCATCTCTAAATGCCTATAGATCCTAGCTCTTGGAATACCTTCCAACAACTTGCCCACCACAGATGTGAGGTTCATTGGCCTGTAGTTCCCTGGCTTTTCCCTGCAGCACATTTGCTACCCACCCCCATTCTTCAACCACCTCACTTGTGACTATCTCTGATTCAAACGTCAATTGCTAGGGGACCTGCAATTTCCTCCCTAGCCTCCTACAATATCTTGGCATACACTTCTGGATACAAGTCCTGGGGATTTATCTATTGATATTCTTTAAGACTTGCAGCACCTCTGTTATATGTACACTCCTTATGACATCACTATTTATCTCCCCAAGTTCTCTAACATCCATGCTTTTCTTGATAGTAAATATTAAAAAGAAATATTCATTTAGGATGTCATCCATCTCTTGTGGATCCACAAACACATAATTTTGTTGATCCTGAAATTAAGTGTCCAGTGGAGTGGCAAAGGTGATTGGCTGTTGCAGGTACATAGAACATTACAGCGCAGAACAGGCCCTTTGGCCTTCAATGTTGCACCGACCAATGAGGAAAAAGCAATGACCCTCTAACCTAAACCATTCCCTTTTCGTCCATAAACTTATCTACTAACCTCTTAAACACCACCAAACTTGGCGCATCTACAACTGTAGCAGGCAGGGCATTCCATACCCTTACCACCCTCTGGGTAAAGAACCTACCTCTGACATCCGTCCTATAACTACCACCCCTTAATTTAAAGCTATGTCCCCTCGTGCTAGCTTTCTCCATCCTAGGGAAAAGGCTATCACTGTCCACCCTATCTAAACCTCTAATCATCTTATATGTTTCAATAAGGTCTCCTCTTAGCCGCCTTCTTTCTAACGAAAACAACCTCAAATCCCTCAGCCTCTCTTCATAAGACCTGCCCTCCATAGCAGGCAACATCCTGGTAAACCTCCTCTGTACCCTCTCCAATGCCTCCACATCTTTCTCATAATGCGGGGACCAGAACTGTACACAATACTCCAAGTGCGGCCGCACTAGAGTTTTGTACAGTTGCAACATGACGTTGCGGCTCCGAAATTCAATCCCCCTACCAATAAAAGCTAAGACTCCGTATGCCTTCTTAACAACCTTATCGACTTGATTGCCAACTTTCAGGGATCTATGCACATATATACCAAGATCCCTCTGTTCTTCAACACTAATAAGAGTCCTACCATTGGCCCTATACTCTACACATTTGTTATTCCTGCCATAGTGCATTACCTCACACTTTTCCACATTAAACTCCATTTGCCACCTCTCGGCCCAGCTCTGCAACTTGTCCAAGTCTCTCTGCAAACTATAACACCCCTCTTCACTATCTACCACTCCACCGACTTTAGTGTCATCTGCAAATTTACTAATCCATCCTTCAATACCCTCATCCAGATCATTTATAAAAATTACAAACAGCAGGGGCCACAAAACAGATCCCTGAGGTACACCACTTGTAACCGAACTCCACGATGAATAATTTCCATCAACCACCACCCTCTGTCTTCTATCTGCTAGCCAATTCCTAATCCAATTAGCTAAATCACCCTCTATCCCATACATCTGCATTTTCTGCAGAAGCCTTCCATGGGCCACCTTATCGAACGCCTTACTAAAGTCCATATATACCACATCAACTGCCTTACCCCCATCCACCTCTTTGGTCACTTTTTCAAAAAACTCAATAAGGCTAGTAAGGCACGACCTACCCTTCACAAAACCATGCTGACTATCCCCAATCAATTCATTTCTCTCTAAATAACTATAAATCCTATCCCTAATAATTCTTTCCAATACTTTGCCCACAACAGAAGTAAGACTCACCGGTCTATAATTCCCAGGAAAGTCTCTATTCCCCTTCTTGAACAATGGGACCACATTCGCTATCCTCCAGTCTTCCGGCACTATACCTGTAACCAACGACAACCTGAAGATCAGAGCCAGAGGCTCTGCAATCGTCTCTCTCGCCTCCCAGAGAATCCTAGGGTAAATTCTGTCCGGCCCAGGGGACTTATCCAACTTCAAACCCTCAAGAATATCTAGCACATCCTGCTTATCTTCTTCAATACTTTCCAGTTTGCAACCCTATATCCCAGTGTTCTCCACAACTACATTTACATCTCCCTGCGTGAATACCTAAGAGAAATATTTGTTCAGTGCCTCTCCAATCTCTTCAGGCTCCACGCACAACTTCCTACTGCTGTCTCTGACTGGCCCTAATCTTGCCCTAACCAATCTTCTATTCTTAACATATCTAAAGAAAGCTTTAGGATTCTCCTTGATCCTATCAGCCAAAGTCTTCTCGTGTCTCCTTTTAGCTCTCCTCAACTCACTCTTTAGCTCCCTCCTGGCTAATCTATAGCTATCCAGTGCACTAACTGAGCCTTCAAGCCTCATCCTGACATAAGCCTCCTTTTTCCTTTTCACCAGCGAATCAACTTTTTTTGTACACAACAGTTCCCTTACTCGACCACTTCCTCCTTGCCTGACAGGGACATACTTATCAAGGACTCGCAGTAGCTGCTCCTTGAATAAGCTGCACATTTCAGATGTTCCTAGTCCAACCTATGCACCCTAATTCCCTCCTTATGGCCTCATAATTACCATTCCTCCAGCTTCATGCCTATCCCTATCCATCACTAAGGTGAACGAAACTGAATTGTGGTCACTATCACCAAAATGTTCACCAACTTCCAAGTCTAATACCTGGTCTGGCTTGTTGCCCAGCACTAAATCCAATGTAGCCTCACCTCTAGTTGGCCTATCTACATACTGAGTCAAAAAACCTTCCTGCACACTTTGCATAAAAACTGACCCCTCTAACGAGCTGGAGCTATAGCTATTCCAATCAGTATTAGTAAAGTTAAAGTCCCCCATAACAATTACCCTATTACTTTCACTCCTTTCCAGGATCGACTTTGCAATCCTTTCCTCTACCTCTCTAGAACTTTTTAGGAGGTCCATAAAAGACTCCCAACAGGGTGACCTCTCCTCCTGTTTCTAATCTCAGCCCATACTACCTCAACAGACAAGTCCTCATCAAACTTCCTTTCTGTCACTGTGATACAGTCTTTGACTAATAATGCCCCTCCCCCCACTCCCTCCCTTCTACCTCCTCTGCTCCGACTGAAGCATTTGAACCCCGGAACCTGCAACAACCATTCCTGTCCCTGCTCTATCCATGTCTCTGAAATGGCCACAACAGATTTCCATAGGTGCAGCCACTGCTATTAAAAGGTGAACCTCTGGAAGCCACCATTTGTCTTTGTGTGAGGGCTCAGAGTGATGAAGGTGATTGCATAGTTTATCTGCAACGACCATTGGTACTGCTACTGGAAGGTGGTATGTGGAGGGACAGTTAAATCCCAAATGTTACTTCAGTGTTTCCTTCCCTAACTCAGTTATTGGGAGAACCACAAATAAGGAAAAGTGAGTTGAGGTTCTTTTGGCCTTTTATCTGTAAAAAGACAATATGGCACTTAGGGCAGTGGTATGTTCCTCCGGCCAGATTTGGGAAATTAGAGAGCAATCTAGTCTCCCTGACAACTTTGTCTGCAGGAAGTTTGTCTTGTTGCAGCTCCTCACAGACCACATTGTTCGGCTGGAGCAGCTGGTGGATGCACTGCAGAGCATACAGGAGGCAGAGAATGTTACAGGGAAGATGTCACACCACAGGTTCAGTCAGGTAGATCGGTGACGGCTGGAAGAGACTGGCAGGTAGTGCAGGAGTCTCCTGTGGCTGCTCCCCTTGTCAAACAGGTATACCATTTTGGATGCTGTTGAGGGGGATAGCCTGTCAGGGAGATTCCAGTAGCAGCCAGACCTGTGGCACCACAGCTGGTTCTGTTATTAAGCAGGGTTAGGCAAAGAGCAAGTAAGCGGTAGTAATAGGCACTGTGCCAGTTAAAGGCACAGACAGGTGTTTCTGTGGCTGCAGTTGAGACTCCAGGATGTGCTGCCTCCCTGATACCAGGTCAAGGACATGAGTGGTTTCAGGCATTCTTAAGGGGAAGTTTGATTCCCAGCTTGGGTCACTGTCTGTGTAGAGTTTACACATTCTTCCTGTGTCTGCATGGGTTTCCTCTGTTCCAGTTTCCTCCCACAGTGTGAAAGATGTGGTGGTCAGGTGCAGTGACCCGAACAGGTGCCTTAGTGTGGTGACTTGGAGAATTTCACAATAACTTCATTGTTGTGTTTAATGTAAGCCTACTTGTGACTAATCAATACATTTTAAAACAATAAACAGTGAAGGAGGTGCAAGTGAAAACGCTGTTGAACCTGAAAGTGTTTGGGGGACTTGAATGGTGAGGAAGGAGAAGGTACCTTGGTGGGAAGTGTTGTAGAAAGGTATTGGAAAGTACCCCAGATATACCAGGGATGGGGTGGAGATGTGGGGGAGCATGCTGGATTGGGTGAAAATGGCAGAGAATAATCCTTTAAATGCAAAGGCTGGTGGACTAAGGTGAGGACTTGAGGGATTGGTCAATAATGGTCATATCCTGTGAAAGAATTTTTTAAAATGTTAAAAACATTGTCAAGTGTGGGTGATTTAGGTAGAGATTAGTTGGCAACAACTAGCAAATGCGGACGGAGGAAATGACAGTGGGTTCAAATCCCATATGCTAGCTGTGGAATTCAAGTTTAAATAACTATCATTAATGGCTTTATTAAACTATTCTGAATTTTTGTTGTTTAAAAACCATCTAGTTTCTTAGTGTCCTCTTACAGGAAGGAAATATACCATTCTTGGCCAATATAATGTATTTTGATTCCAGATCCAGATCCACATCCACAGCACTGCGATTAACTCTTAACTTCATAAATGGTCCAATAAGCCATTCCATTGCATAGGGATGCACTGTAATTGGTGACCTTAATGGTGATTGTGAATGCCTTTTTAAAAATACCACTGTCCATGTTTTAAGTGTGAAAACCATCCATGTCTTGTTTTTATTAATAAAGTCTCTAAGCATCTTATAGGCATTTTCAAATAATGTTGACAGAGGTGTAGGGTCTGCTTTCTTTGTATGGTGAGAACAGAAATATCAGTTATGATATACATAGTCTGTCTCAAATGAGTTAGGTTTAACTGTGCTGCTACATGTTTATATTTGAATGTAAACTTTCCCAATTTTTCAAGGAGGAAAGACTATTGGGAATGACTGAAGATATGCCAGTTAAAAAGGAATTCATGGTAAGTTTTTTTTTTTGAAAAAAATTCTCTGTTAAATATTTACATCTGATTACAGAGCAATGAAAGATGCAACATTTCATTTGGGTCACACTTGCCATGTTTTACTAAAGCATCTAAACAGGCCTGGGTACATACTTTTATCTTTGACTACTGTCCTGTAAGTGTCTGTTTATACTCAGCCACACTGGACATCTCTCTTGCTGGAAAAAGACAAGTGATTATAACTCGACAGAGGTTAAACAAGCATGGATGACTAGAAATCTCTCCCACTTTGCCGACCGTGGGCATTTTGGAAAGATTTAGTAGGTTGATTTTTTTTTTCAACATGTTTGGCCCTGTTAAGGATACAGTTTTCAACTAACAGGACTTGAACTTGGAACTACTTGCTCAACCAGAAACTACCTACTGAACCTCAAGACCAATTGAAGGTGCAAAGCCAAACCAATCTCCCTGTCTCTGCAAAGCTTCACTATGCCTTACAGACTGAGTACTAATGATTTTTTCAGACTAGTCCCAAATATATTCATATCCTCCTGATTCTTACTGGCCTCAAATATGCTGCTGCAAATGAGACCACAATCCTTCCAGACAGTCGTTCTACTAGTTAACACTGCTGCCTCCACAGTGCGAGGGACCTGGGTTCAATTCTGGCTTCTAACAGTCTGTGTGGAGTTTGCATATTCTCCTGTGTCTTGTGTTTTTTCCAGGTGTTCAGGTTTCCTGCTCCACTCCAAAAGACGTGCAGATTGGGTTAATTGGCCATGCTAAATTGCCCCTTGGTGTCAGGGATTAACTGGATAAATATATGGAGATACAATTCCACCTGTGCTCTGATTTAGTGCTGACTCAAGCCTGAATAGCCTCATGCTAGGGATTCTATTAAATACCACATTTTCTTATTTTAAAATTTCCACTCCCCTCTCAGGCTGATTTTGTACTTGACATTTAAGAAGCTCATCAGGATAATGAGCACAATAAGGTGTATGCTCTGTTAGCCACCAAGATCATGGCTGAACTACCAGATTAATTCCATGTGCTCTATTCTTCTATCACATGATTCCTTTGCAGTGTCCAAAAACCTATTAATCTCAACTTGAATGGACTTATCAACTGGTAATTGACACTTGTATGCGATAGAGAATTTCAAAGACTTGTAGTTCTATAGCTGAAGAAATTTATCTGAATCCAAAATGCCAAATTAGTTCTAGACTCTCCAGCCAGGGGGTGACTGGTAACACAAAAAGGATAATCATTAGAATGCAGTGGTGCTTATAAGTAAATATTGTACAGTTCACCAATTCTGACATCTTTTGTATTATATATTTTTGCTATTTTGAAATTTAACAGAAAATTTAACAAATTGATTTAAACTGTTAAGTTTAATTTGAACATAAGAATTGAGGCTGGAGGAGGCCTTTTGATCTTTGAGTCCATTCAAGATCATGACCAATATGATTTTTACCTCTGCTCCACGTTTCTCCCTATCACCCCCTTGCCAATAAAGAATCTATCTGCCTCAAATGTTCAAAGATACCTACCACCTTTTCAAGAAGTGTTCCAAAGACACTTCTAACTTTTTTTTGTTTTGAACCCCTCTGACAGAGGCCCCAGTTTCTTAAATCAGACCAGACTATGGCAAATAATGGAAATGTTAAGCAGGTTTGATAGTTTATGCAGTGAGAGAAATATGTTAAACTTTTAATATCCTTTCATCAGAACTTGAGGGTAGTGGGATGAATAACAAAAGGAAAGGTCTCTGGCAGGGCTTAAGATAATTTTTCTTCACATACTTTTGTTATTTAATAAATTTTATTAAATGGTAAATGAAACAAGTGAAAAAGCAAAACACCTGCCTAGGAAAGGCAGAACTGTGGAAAGGGAAAAACAAAGGAAAGAAAACAGAATTGGGACAATCAAATCCTTAGTGAGATGGCTTAGTTCTTGGCATCCTGACCTCTACTTAGCAGACACCAGACATCAAGCCATAGTTTCTGAGACAATCTTAGACTTTGTGTCTGACGATGTAGAAACCCTCTATCACATTAGCAGTTTCCAACATAGTGGACCTAACTATCTCTCTTTCACTTACTGCTAGGGGCTTGGATGGGGCAGAATTTTTAAAGGGCGTGGAGGAGGGTTTCTTGAAACAGTATGTAAATAGTCCAACTTGGGAAGGATCCATATTGGACCTGATATTGGGAATGAGCCCAGCCAGGTAATTGAAACATCAGTTGGCGAGCATTTCAAGAATGGTGGTCATAGTTCCATGGGTTTTAAGGCTATGGGTTTTGCGGATAAGAACAAGTGATCTTGAGGCAAAGGTGTTAAATTGGGGACAGACAGGATTTGGAGACTTTAGATTGGGGGAGGCCATTTGAGGGTAAATCAACATCTGACATTTGGGACTTTTTCATCTAATTAGAATTCAGGACTAGTGTGTACATGTGAGGATGAAGGATAAATATAGAAAGTATTGGGAACCCTGGATAACAAAGGATATTATGAACCTTGTCAAAAAATAAAGGAAGTGTTTGCAAGTTCTAAAAGATTTTAGGCTAGAGGAAACCCTTGAAGAATATAAAGAAAGTTAGGAGAGCTAGAGGAGTCATGAAAAGCCATTGGCAAACAGGATTAAGGAAAATCCTAAGGCGTACTAGAATATAACAAGTGAAAACTTTGGATCTAATGTGATCATTAGGAACAAGGTGTAAAGGTCAGCTGACCGGTAAACCATGGAACCAATAAGTGATGTAATAGCTGATTCACAATGAATAAGGAACTATGTAGAATTGAGGGTAGCTTGGAGTGGCCCAGGTGAGGCCCCAAGCTTAGAGTAATGACGTTTCTTTATTAACTCTGATTTATAAGTTGGAGGAAATTTTGTATTCTCATTAGCTGCATTTTTGAAGAGTTCATTCTGAAGAAACATTTTATACATTTGTAAAGAGCAAAGGGGTAGCTAGAGAAAGGGTTGGTCCATTTCATGCATAGATTACACCAACTATCCTTGAAACCAAGGAAATGGGCAAGATGCTAAATTAATACTTTGCTTCAGTATTCACCAAAGAGGAGGACTTGATAGATAAGGACCCTAGGGCAGGGCATGTAGATATTCTGGGCTATTTTGATATCAAAAAGGCGTCTTAAAGCAGTCAAGTAAGCAAGTCCCCAAAGATAGGATCTACCTTGGAATACTAAGGGAGGAAATTGCTGGGGCCATGACAGAAATCTTTGACCCTCCTTGACTACAGTAAGAAGATGGCCTTGACTGAAATCTTAGGTTCATGTCACAGTACATGTAAACTACACACACACACCCCACTTGGCCTGAGCTTGTAAAATCCTACTAACTGTTCTGGCTTGAGACAATTCACACCCCTTTACTTACTGTGCCCACCCAGTCCAACACTGGCATTTCCATCTCATTGGCCACTGGTGAAGTTCCAAAGGACTGGAGAATAACCGATATTCTTCATTGTTTAAGAAGGGCAGCAGAGATAATCCAGGAAATTATAGGCTGGTGAGCTTTATGTCAGTGGTAGGGAAGTTTTTGAAAAGTCTTTAGTGATGGGATGTACACTCATTTGGAAACAAATAGAACATAGAACTTTACAGCGCAGTACAGGCCCTTTGCCCCTCTATCAACCAGTGGAACGAATCTAATGACCCTCTAACCTAAACTAATCCAATGTTATGCATATGCCTATCCACTGACCATTTGAACGCCCTTAAAATTGGCGAGTCCACAACTGCTGCAGGCAGGCATGTACTAAAATGGACTTATTAGTGATAGACAGTATGATTCTGTGATGGGGAAGTCATGCCTCACTAACTTGATCGAGTTTTTTGAAGAAGTGACAAAGGTGATAGATTAAAGAAGGACAATGAATGTTATATATGTGGATTTCAGTAAAGCCCTTGACAAGGTATCTCACAGTAGACTGGTATGAAAGATGAAGTCACACAAGATCAGAGGAGAGCTGGCAAGATGGGTACAGATGCTTTTCTGAATAGAAGACTGCGACTAGCAGTGATTTTTGTTCACTTTGTGTATATATAAATGTTTTGGAGAAAAATGTAGTTGATCTGACTAGTAAGTTTGCAGATGACACACGAATTTGAAGTTGAATATAGTGAAAAAGATTCAGGGAAACAACAAGATATAGACTAGTTGGAGATTTGGACAGAGAAATGTCAGGATAGAATTTAATCCAGACAAATGAGGTAATGCATTTTGGGAGGTCCAATGCAGGAATTTTACAGTAAATGTTAGAATCCTTGGTTGTATTAGCAGGCAGGGCAATCTGGCTGTACATATCCACACATCACAAAGTGGCAATGCAGGTGGATAAGGTAGTCAAGAAGGTATGCAACATGCTTGCCTTCGTCGATCGAGGCATTGAGTATAAAAAGTGGCAGGTCCTGCTGCACCTATACAGAACCTTAGGTTTCATTTAGAATATTGTGTACAATTCTGGTTGCCACACTAGCATCAGGATGTGGATATTTTAGAGAGGGTATAGAGATTTACCAGAATCTGGCCTGACCTAAAGGGTATTAGCTATGAGGAGAGATTGGATAAACTGTTTGTTCTCACTGGAACAACAGAGGTTGAGGAGCAACCTGATAGAGATTGACAAGATAAATGATATGGACAGACTGGATAGTCAAATGCTCTTTCCTAGGGTAGAAAAATCAAGTACAAGGGGAAATATATTTAAAGTGCGTGGGGAAAAGTTTAAAGATGTGTGTGGCAAATTTTTATATAGAGGGTAGTGAATGCCTGGAAAACAAGTACAGTAGCAGCATTTAAGGGGCATTGTGACTAATACATAGGCTGGGAATGGAAGAGTACAGTTTTAGTTTAGGCAAGCATTATAATTGGCACAGGCTTGGAGGACCAAAGGGCCTGTTCTTGTACTGTTCTTTGACAGCCAACCTTTGTACTTCATTTCTCATCAAGATGTTCTGTGGGCTCTGTGCCTTTATTTAAAGGTAGAAGCAATTGATCCCATCCACCATCTCTTCTACCTGGCTGAACTTGTTCGCATGTTGAACAACTTCTTCCTGGAACTCCAATCACTTCCTGCAAGTAAAAGGCATTGCTGTGTCCTAGCTTTTTTTGAGGAATCCTATTTTGTTCTTCTCTTTATCTCTGACAGTGACAGTATTGATATTTTAATCCTGTTCTTGAACTAGAAAAATTTAATTTGACTTTGCTTTGAATTTCCACTCATCCACTTTCATGTGGCCCATTTAATGCTTCCCTCCCTTGACTTGTCTGTCTCCACAGGGTTGGCTATAAACCAATATTTACTAAAAGCACACTCATTTCAACAGCTACATTGATCCCACTTTCTCATGTCCATTACGATAAAAATTCAAATATATCAAATTTTTTGTATCATCTATTAACTGGAAACAAATTTATTGCAAATTTTCTCTTTTTTAATAAATTAGTCCATTGGGTGGAATATTCCCATCTGGCCTACATAGATTTGTAGTGGGGTGGGGGGGGGGCAGACCATGCAAAGATCTGTTGCCCCTGGATGGAGTTTTGGGGCATGCATGGTTGAGAAATCATGCCCATTGAGTTTACAAGTATGTGAAGAAAATCTCTTCCTAAAGTAAATGCTGGTCTTGGGAAGACAAAATTAACAGGTGGAAAAAGGAAATGGCAGAAATATTGAACCAATGTTCTGGGACAAATTTTCCCTGTCCATCCGCCATGGCAATCAGAGCAGGCGTGGGGGTGGGCCAAGGAAAAGTCTGTTGACCTCAGGCTGCATTTCCTGTTGTTTTTTGTGGGGGGGAGGGGGCAAGCATGGCCAGCAAGTCCCACCCTCCATCTGTTAAAGATAAGAAATCCAGGGTCAGTGAGGAGCTCAAGAACAAGAAACAGAATCTCTGGCTCTCGTCTCTCTCCACAGACCAATGACCACTTTTCAGAGTTGAAGGCAAGGGAAGTAGGATAAGATTCGTACTGGGGAGGTTGGGGGATGTATTTGATAAGAATAGCATAGACAAAGGGAATGTAAATGATGATCAAGGCTAGGAATGGCATTGATGCCCCCCCATTTAAGATATTGGAATGTGCAGATTTCATGAAAAGATGCCATTGGTAGCAGAGGGAGGTGTTATGTGGTCATCATAGAAGGTTCAACAACTGCTTGTTCACTGACTCCCTGCTCACTATCCCAAGGCCTAAGTATGCTTTTTCAGGTAAAGCAGCATTTCATCTGCTCCTCCTTTAATCTGAACTATTGCACTTGCTGCTCCTAATGTGACCTACTGTACATTGAAGAGACCAAACACGGGTGTGGTGACTGCTTTGCAGAACATCTTTGTTTCGTTTGCATGTAGAATACAGACCTTCCCACCAGTTGCCATTTCACAACTCCACATCCATCTATTTTATTTCATCCTTTTTTCACCTTTTTTTATTACTTTCTATTTTTTGCTTCTAAAATCTTGATTGCCATCTCATTTCACTTCCCCCACTCCACTAGGGCTACCTGTTACATTCCTACTCTCTTTTGTCCTTAAATTTAATATTCTGATTCTTAATACAACTTCTAGCCTAGATCATCACCACTTGCATTCCCTTTGAAGAGATGGCATAGACAAAAAGACAATTATAGCCCGCCTCCCATCCTCACAATATAAATCTTATCCTATTTTCCTTATCTTCAGCCCTGATGAGGGGCCATCCTGACTTGAAACATTGACTCTAATCTCTTGTCACAGATGCTGTCAGACCTGCTGAGATTTTTCAACATTTTCTGTTTTTCTTTCAGAATCTAGCATCTGCAGTATTTTTCCTTTATCAAGAAATATGTATTTAAGAAACTTAAGGGACTGAAAAGTGTTAAGTTCAAGATTCTTATTTGGCACAGTAGTATTTTGCACTTGAGCCTGACTTAGAAATTTGTTTAATTATGATCACTCTTCCCCAGAAGAATTTTAATGAGATTGCTAATCAAACCTGCCTTAATGCACAACACTTCATTTCAACTTTTTATCCCTCAAATGATATATTTGATTTCCTTTCTTTACTTATTATTAATCAATGATTTGAATTGATTAAATCAGGTGCATTAATCTGCAGCTATGACTTCTAAACAACATTAAAGACTTGTGCAACTTCCAACTATAATTAATCAAGGCTACTTTGCTAATTAACTGATTTCATTCAATTTTCAAATTTGAGAATCTCAAACTTGTGGAATAATGTTTAAAATGTTGTCTCTTTTCATTATTATTCACTTTTTGTAGCACAGTGAATGAGTCATTAGCATTGCTTACAGTGACAGGGACCCAGGTTCGATTCCTGGTTTGGGTCACTGTGCAGAGTTTGCATGTTGTCCATGTGCCTGCATGGGTTTTGTCCCACAGTCTGAAAGATGGGCTGGTTAGGTGCATTCGCCCTGCAATATTCTCCCTCTGTGTACCAGAACAGGCGTTCCAGTGTGGCGACTAGAGGATATTCACAGTAACTTCTTTGCAGTATAAATGTAAAGCTACTTGTGACACTAAATAAATTAAAACTTTTAAGTAACAACCTTGTGCCTCTTGTTAGGATTTTAACAATTTCAGAAATGTTGTGTTATTCCAATTGAAGTCGTTTGTCACTTTTTTTTATAGGCAAAGTTTACTCATACACAACTTATGATCCCTCTGTGCTGGGATCAAAATGTTACATTGAATTTTTAGGGCCTTGAAATTTTTAACTGTTCCAAGAATTTCCTCTGATTTGTAAATTTTTTTTTTTTTTAAATTTGTAGCTTTGGTCACTCATTGAAAGTGCCTTCAACATCAATGGATTTCAAGCTTTGGAGGAATTCCTGTTAAACGAAGGTGAATATCCACCTCAGAAATGCAACAAGCCATTTCTTAACAAACTTGATAAGTTAGCTCACAAGGTACTGCACATTCTTCTGTTATCACTAAGTGTTAAGTAACTCCACATAACCCAGATAGCTTAGCTTATCTGGTCTTAATGTTATTTTAATTTTTCAGGAAATGGATAAAAATCAGTTCAAAAATATCTCATTCCTCTTGAAAGCATTGCAGAAGTTCTGCAAAGAAGATTCAGATAGTCTTTGTTATCTAATTAGAGATGGACTTGTTCAGAAGATAAGTATTTGTGCACTTAAAATATATATTTATATTACCTTCTCTATAGATATGTTGGAATGCACTTTGCAGAATTCTCCTGTGTTCACTGAAGTGAAAGAAAATGTTTGTGACAGTTAGTCTTGGATGTATGTGCTGTATTTGAAGGCCTGTTCTAACTCCCCTGTTCTTCATTTGAAATGATCCATTGGGTAGATGTCAATAAAGCAACAATCAAACAGATGGCCACCCCATAATGTCTCATCAAAAAGATGGCATCACTAACAGTGTGGCATTCCCTCAGTGCTGCACTGGAAAGTTAGCATTAATTTTTGTCCTCAAGCCCTAGAAAGGGACTTGAAGAAGAACCTTCTTACTTAGTGGGCAACCAACTGTGCCATTGCTTACAGTAGAACTAATATGCCACACAACATTGAAATGCACTTCATGAGCAATATTAGATAGAAGAATGTTTTCTTGGATTTATTAAAATCTGTATCCCTTTTATTTTTGTAGTGTCTAGTTTTGCAGTATTTTGTATAGATACAATGAGGTGCTTCCCACCATAATGTGAAGTTGCCGGCATTGAGCTGGGGTAAACAGTAAGAAGTCTTAACACCAGGTTAAAGTCCAACAGGTTTATTTGGTAGCAAAAGCTGGAGTGTTTGCTGCTGTTTCGTCAGGTAAATGGGAGCCCTGTTCACAAACAGGGCATATAAAGATGCACTCAATTTACAAAACAATAGAATGCATGTCTTTGCAGGTAATCAATTCTGAAAGGTAGAGACAGTGATTGGAGAGAGTGTGAAGCATAGGTTAAAGAGATGTGTATTGTCTCTAGACAGGACAGTTACTGAGATTTTGCAAGCCCAGGCAAGTTGTGATGGTTACAGATAGTGTGATATGAACTCAAGATCTTGGTTGAAGCTGTGCTCGTGTGCAGAACTTGGCTATCAGGTTCTGCTCAGCAACTACGCTGTCGTATGTATTGAAGGCTGCCTTGGAGAATGCTTACTCGAAGATTAGAGGCCAAATGCTTGTGACCACTGAAGTGTTCCCCAACAAGAAGAGAACATTCTCTTGCCTAGTGATTGTTGAGCAGTGTTCATCTGTTGTTGTAGTATCTGCTTCGTCTCCAATGTACTATGCCTCTGGCTATCCTTTCCTGCAGCATATCAGGTAGACAACGTTGGCCAAGTTGCAAGAATATGTACCATGTATCTGGTGGATAGTGTTCTCATGAGATGATGACATCTGTGTCATTGATCTGGCATGTCTTGCAGAAGTTGCTGTGACAGAGTTATGTGGTGTCATGGTCACTTCTTCTGAAGGTGGGTAGTTTGCTGCGGACAGTGGAGTGACGTTGTGCAGTTGTTTGAAGACAATAAATGGAAATGGCTTGGCAAGATGTTTGTCTTCATCAATGACGTGTTGATGGCTCTGGGGAAGATGTCGTAGCTTCTCCGCTCTGGGGAAGTATTGGACAATGAAGGCTACTCTGTCCATAGTGTCCTGTGTTTGCCTTCTGAAGAAATCTGTGCAATTTTTAACTGTGGCGCAAAGAGCTGTCAGTGAGTTGAATATCATATCCTGTTCTTATGAAGGCATCGTTCAGCGTCTGGATGTGTCTCTTGTGATTCTCATCTGAGCAGATCCTGTGTACACAGAGGCCTTGTCCATAGAGGATGGCTTCTTTTAACATATTAAGGGTGGAAACTGGAGAAATAGAGCATTGAGGTTATCTGTGGGCTTGCGGTACAGTGAAGTGCTAAAGTGACCATCCTTGATGGAGATGCATGTGTCTGAGAATGCAACGGATTCCAAAGAGCAGTCCATGGTGAGTCTGATGGTAGAATGGAATGTGTTGATGTCATCGTATAGTTTGTGATTTTGTTTTAGCATGAGTCCAAAGGAAGAAAATGTCATCAATGTATCTTGTGGATAGCATCGGTTGAACATTGCGTGCAGTGAAATGGTCTTGTTCGAATTTGTTTATGAAGATGTTGGCATACTGAGGTGTGAATTTGGGCCCTGTCTGGATCAAGAACTGGTTATTAAAGGTGAAGACATTTTGTGGTCTAGGATGAAGCAGATGAGTTGTAAAATTGCATCTGGAAACTGGCAGTTAAAGCAGTACCATTGTTGTAGAACATAGAACATTACAGCGCAGAACAGGCCCTTCGGCCTTCGATGTTGCGCCAACCAATTAGGAAAAAGCAACGACCCTCTAACCTAAACCATTCCCTTTTCGTTCATAAACTTATCTACTAACCTCTGAGATGCCACCAAACTTGGCGCATCTACAACTGCAGCAGGCAGGGCATTCCATACCCTTACCACCCTCTGGGTAAAGAACCTACCTCTGACATCTGTCCTATAACTACCACTCCTTAATTTAAAGCTATGCCCCCTAGTGCTAGCTTTCTCTATCCTAGGAAAAAGGCTATCACTGTCCACCCTATCTAAACCTCTAATCATCTTATACGTTTCAATAAGGTCTCCTTTTAGCTGCCTTCTTTCTAATGAAAACAACCTCAAATCCAACAACCTCAAATCCCTCAACCTCTCCTCATAAGACCTGCCCTCCATACCAGGCAACATTCTGGTAAACCTCCTTTGTACCCTCTCCAATGCCTCCACATCTTTCTTATAATGTGGGGACCAGAACTGTACACAATATTCCAAGTGCGGCCACACTAGAGTTTTGTACAGTTGCAACATGACGTTGTGGCTCTGAAATTCAATCCCCCTACCAATAAAAGCTAAGATTCCGTATGCCTTCTTAACAACCTTATTGACTTGATTGCCAACTTTCAGGGATCTATGCACGTATACACCAAGATTCCTCTGTTCTTCAACACTAAGAGTCCTACCATTAGCCCTATACTCTACACATTTGTTATTCCTGGCAAAGTGAATGTGGTGGATGCTGGTGTAGTGCCAAGACAGCCATTGTGACAGAGTGCTTCTGGTTCAACTGCTCCATTTTGGGGCCCCTGCTGTTTGTAATTTTTATAAATGATCTGGATGAGGGTATTGAGGGATGGATCAGTAAATTTGCAGATGATACTAAAGTCGGTGGAGTGGTAGATAGTGAAGAGGGGTGTTATAGTTTACAGAGTGACTTGGACAAGTTGCAGAGCTGGGCCGAGAGGTGGCAAATGGAGTTTAATGTGGAAAAGTGTGAGGTAATTCACTTTGGCAGGAACAATAAATGTGTAGAGTATAGGGCTAATGGTAGGGCTCTTAATAGTGTTGAGGAACAGAAGGATCTTGGTGTATGTGTCAATAGATCCCTGAAAGTAGGCAGTCAAGTGGATAAAATTGTTAAGAAGGCATATGGAGTCTTAGCTTTTATTGGTAGGGGGATTGAATTTAGGAGCCGCAGCATCATGTTGCAACTGTACAAAACTCTAGTGCGGCCGCACTTGGAGTATTGTGTGCAGTTCTGGTCGCCACATTATAAGAAAGATGTGGAGGCATTGGAGAGGGTACAGAGGAGGTTTACTAGGATGTTGCCTGGTATGGAGGGCAGGTCCTATGAAGAGAGGTTGAAGGATTTGTGGTTGTTTTCGTTAGAAAGGAGGCGGCTAAGGGGGGATCTTATTGAAGCATATAAGATAATTAGAGGTTTGGATAGGGTGGACAGTGATAGCCTTTTTCCTAGGATGGAGAAAGCTAGCACGAGGGGACACAACTTTAAATTAAGGGGTATGAGTTATAGGACGGATATCAGAGGTAGGTTCTTTACTCAAAGAGTGATTAGGGAGTGGAATGCCCTGCCTGCAGCTGTTGTAGATGCGCCAAGTTTGGTGGCGTTAAGAGGTTAGTTGATAAGTATATGGATGAGAAGGGAATGGTTTAGTTAGGAGGGGCATTGCTTTTTATTTTGGTCGGCACAACATCGAAGGCCGAAGGGCCTGTTCTGTGCTGTATTGTTCTATGTTCTATGTGTACTGAACTTTTGTAGGAAGTCCATAGCGTTATGGCAAAAGCTGGGGGTTCTCTGTACAATGGGTTTCAGGATGCCCTCGACATAGCCAGAGAGGTTCTCGCACAAGGGAAAGTTTTTCACTCAGAGAAGGTGAGTGAATGGAATCGGCTGCCATTGGTGGTGGTCGAGGCGAACTCGCTGGGGTCTTTTAAAAGACTTCTGGATGAGTATATGGGATCCAATGGGATTGGGGGTTATAGATAGGTCTATGGCTGGGTAGGTTTTGTGTTCGGCACAGCTTGTGGGCCGAAGGGCCTGTTTGTGCTGTAGTGTTCTATGTAAGGTCCCATTGCCTGATGTATTGGGATGGCTGGGTGCGTTTGCTTTGTGCATCTTCGGAAGGCAGTAGAGATCTCCAATGCAGAGCATAAACATCATTTATGGATAATAGTGACAGCACCACTATCTTATAGAAAACCTTGCAGGAATAAATCAGATAATACAGAGCCTAAAAAATGAGATAGGAGTTCCTTATCTTCAGAAATGTATCTGACTTTCATTTCATAACTTTGCTAATTCTGAACTGAAGAAGACTTGTTAATTGCTCAGTCATGGGCAAAAGATATTTTTCCAAGCTGCAAATGTTATGTTGTGCAGCCTTTTCCATCAAGTAAGTGCAAAGGATTAAACACTAAGGCCATATTGAAAATCTTCAATTCTTTAAGGATATTAAACCAGTAGGATTTAATGAACAGGGCAGGAGGACTGTAGGTAGTCCTCCATACTCACCTAGCATATTTAGCACAACAAGGATATAATAGGAATAAACTTGAGTCCCAAGCTTGAAATAATAGGCAATTGGACTAATATCTTTAGCTGATTTATGAGGAGAGACTAAATAAGCTAGGCTTGTACTCTTTTGAGTATAGAAGGCTGAGAAGGGGACCTTATAGAGACCTATAAGATAATGAAGGGGATGGATAGGGTAGAGGTTGAGAGATTCTTCCCGCTTAGCAAAGATAGCAGGACTAGGGTGGTGAGTGAATGGAATTGGCTGCCTTCGGTGGTGGTAGAGGCAACTCGCTGGACTCTTTTAAAAGACTTCCGGATGAGTGTATGGGATTAGGGGTTATAGATAGGTCTATGGCTTGGTAGGTATAGATGTGATCAGTGCAACTTGTGGGCCGAAGGGCCTGTTTGTGCTGTAGTGTTCTATGACTAGAGGGCACAGCCTCAAGATTTTGGGGGGGGGGGGGGGTGGGGGGGGAAGGGTTCAGATCAGAGTTGCAGAGGGGTTTCTTAATGCAAAGGGCATTGAATCTTTGGAATTCTCTGCCTGATGAGATGGTGGAGGCTTCCTCACTGAATATCTTCAAGTCAAGAGTGGATAGGTTTTTAATTGACAAGGGAATTAAGAGTTACGGGGAGAAAGCAGGAAAGTGATACTGAACCACTACAGATCAGCCATAATCTTATTGAATGGTGGGCAGGCTCAAGGGGCTGTATGGCCTACTGCTCCTATTTCTTATGTTCTTATGAGACTCTGTTTTATTACAAATTTCATTGACGTTCCCAATTATTGATCATCACTGTTTACTGCAAGGTCTCCTTTCCCAAGATTACAGATTCTGTGTTTTCATAAGATCTAATGCATCATGATGGCACACTGGTTAACACAGCTGCCTCACAGCACCAGGAATCTGGGTTCAATTCTACAGCCACCTCAGGTGTCTGCCTGTGTAGAGTTGGTACATTCTTCCTGTATCTGTGCGCGTTTTTTCTGGGTGCTCAGGTTTTCTCCTGCACTCCAAATATGTACGAGTTAGGTTGATCGGCCATGATTTCCCTTAGTTTAGTGTCAGGAGGACTGGCAAGGATAAATAGAGATTGTGGGGATAAGGTCTGTGACGGTTTGTGGCCAGTGCAGACTTGATAGGCCAAATGGCCTCCTGCACTGTAGGAATTCTCATTGTACGATAAGGGATCATAGAATTTGCTGATTGTCAATAAACCTTCAAACTGATTTTAAAAATGTGTCAACTCATATGCCATTAAATACTTCAGCTCAAGATTCAAATGAGCTTGGTCATGAAACAAAATAAGTTAGTTGTTTGTGAAAAAACAGCTTTTCCGGTTCCCTAATTACCTTGGCTGTTAATTGTCCAAAACAAATCTCAAACTGAATCACTTTAATTTTAAACTGTAGTTGCAGGCAAAAATCAAATATTACAATTCTAAAAATTCATAGAACTATGAAAAACGTAGATTCAGTTGCTTTCACCTCTGCATTATTAGAACGTTGGGAGTTCAAACTCTGTTCTGGATTTTTACAATGGGTGGTGTTCTGGTTAAGGCCTGGTCTAGTGAACTTCCACATTAGAAGCAATGGGGATTTGGTCTTATGTTCTATCTAAAGGGTTGTCTCTCAACCAACCAACCACATCAGGGGATAATTGGACTTTATAATGAACAAGGATGGTTACTACATTCAATTTATTGACTACTTCAAAACAATTCATTATTTATGAAGTGTTTTGGACACCATATAAATGTTTTTGTCACTTTTTTGTTTTTTTTCATTTTGATTTTTGAAATCAGTCTCCAGCATTTTTGGTGTAAGAACAAAACAGCATGGGAAACGGGCCCTTCGGCCCAACGAGCCCGCGCCGCCACCCCGATGTTCCCATCTCTACCCGCGATCCCTGTCCATGTTTATAGATCTATGGATTAAAAACCAAATTTGAGACAATTTAGGGAGAATGTTTTGTCAATTAGCCTAAGAGCACATCTTTGGGATGTGGGAGGAAACCAGAGCTCTGAGAATGTGCAAACTCCCACAGACACAGGCCCAAATCCATGTATCTGCACAGCACAGCGATAGTCACTGAGCTGTCGTGTGGCCCATCAAATGGTCCAGGTCAAGTGTACACTAACGACGTGAAGCACTAGGATACTCTCAAAAGATCCAAGAGCAGTCCTCTCATGACCCATCACGTGCATTCCCCTCGTTAAACAAGATGGACCAAAGCACCTGTAGGATAAAAACAAGTACATCAATATCATCATCTATTTACACACTTCCTGGGGACTCCCAAGGCTCATGATCCCTATTTTAAATCAGTTTTCTGTACCCCTCCATTTCCATTCTGTTCATGTGCCCATCTAAGTATTTCTTAAATAACTCCAGCCTCCACCACTTTACTTGACAGCGCATTCCATACCCCCACCACCTTCTGTGAAAAAACTCCCTCTACCATCCAAATTATACCTTACCCCCCTCACCCTAAGCCCGTGACCCCTCGTGCTATTTGAGTCCATCCTAGGAAAAAGCTTAACCCTGTTTACTCTATCTATCCCCTTCAAAATCTTGTACACCTCTATCAGATCTCCTCTAAGTCTACGTCTTTCTAAGGAAAACAGTCCCAATTTGCCTAATCTCTCCTCATAACTCAGACCTTCCATACCAGGCAGCATCCTGGTAAACCTCCTCTGCACTCTCTCCAGAGTCTCCACATCCTTCCGGTAGTAAGGCGACCAGAACTGGACTCAGTATTCCAAATGAGGTCTAACCAGCATTTTATACAACTGCAACATTAAAGGCCAGCTCTTGTACTCTATACCCCTTCCTATAAAGGCTAGCATACTATATGCTTTCTTCACAACCTTCTCCACTTGCTCTGCCACCTTCAGAGATTTGTTCACCTGCACCCCCAGGTCCCTCTGCGTTTCTATACTCTTAATAGGTCTACCCTTTATCATATACCTCCCCCCTACATTCTTTCTCCCAAAATGCATCACCTCACGTTTATCAGGATTGAATTCCATCTGCCCAAGCTACCAGCCTATCTATGTCATGCTGCATCGCCTGACAATGCTCCTCACTACCCGCAAGTCCAGCCGTCTTTGTATAGTCTGCAAACTTGCTGATCACTCCACTTACTCCCTCTTCCAAGTCATTTATATATATTACAAATAGAAGAGGTCCCAGTACTGAGCCCTGTGGCACACCACTAGTGACCGACCTCCAGCTAGAAAAACACCCTTCCACTATTACTCTGTCTCCTATTACCAAGCCAGTTACTTATCCATCTAGCTACCTGTCCTTGTATCCCATTAGCCTTGACCTTCTCGACTAACCTCCCATGAGGGACTTTGTCAAACGCCTTACTAAAATCCAAATAGACAACATCAATGGCTCGCCCTTCATCCACTGATTTCGTCACCACCTCAAAAAATTCTACCAGATTTGTAAGGCACGACCTTCCCTTAACAAATCCATGCTGCGTATCCCTAATCAGATCGCAACGCTCTAATTGCCTATACATCCTATCTCTAAGAATCCCCTCCAACAGCTTCCCTACCACTGACGTCAAACTCACCGGCCTATAATTTCCAGGGTTATCCCTACTACCCTTTTTAAACAACTGTACAACATTAGCTATTCTCCAGTCCTCTAGGACCTCACCTGTGTCCAAGGAAGAGACAAAGATTTGTGTCAGAGGACCAGCAATTTCACCTCGCACCTCCCTAAGCAGTCTGGGATAAATGTCATCAGGCCCAGGAGATTTATCAGTTTTAATACTACTTAGAAGCTCTAACACTTCCTCCCTTGGTATGGATATTTCCCTCAACTGGTCCACAGCTCCCTCAGAGACAGGAGCTGTCAAGAAGCCCCTCTCCTTTGTGAATACCGACGCAAAGTATTCATTCAGGATCTCTGCCATTCCCTCGGGCTCTAAGCACAGTTCCCCTCCTCTGTCCCTAAAAGGTCCGACTTTTCCTTGAACCACCCTTTCATTCCTAACATAGGATTAAGGAAAACCCAAAGGCTTTTTATTCTTATCTGCCAAAATCATTTCATGCCCCCTTTTTGTCCTAACTCCCTGCTTGAGCTCCCTCCTACTCTCTCTATATTCCTTCAATGCTGTCTCAGTTCCCAGCTGCTTCGACCTATTGTACGCCTCACGTAAGACACACATTTTGTATATAAGGGTGAGCAATCAGGTTTGAACAGGTGGAAAGTTTCCTGCCACCTTCCCTAAATTGTTGCCTACTTTTTTTAAAAAACTAACATTGTAATAACTCTAAGAAACTTCAAGTGAGGATAAGTCTGAACAAAAATTTGGGACAGGGAGCTTAATATGTGATCAATATATAGGGAAGTGATTTGAGCATGACTTTTGAGAAGGTAACTCAAATTTCGGGAACAAGAACATGGCACAAAATACTGTTGAAACGTCTCAGGTTCAAACAACAATGGAAGATAGGAGGGGGACATTAGGCTGTTATCAGGTTAGTAGGCCAGAAAAAGCAGCAACAATTTGCATTTATAAGGACAGGAAGGAAGGTGTGCTAATAGAATTTGATATTGTCACATGTATTAGTATACAGTGAAAAGGACTGTTTCTTGCATGCTATACAGGCGATGCAGCAGGACATAGGCTGGTAGCTTGGGCAGACAGATAGCAGATAGAATTCAATCCTGATAAAGGGGAGGTGATGCATTTCAGGAGAAAGTATGTAGGGGAGAGGTATATGATAAAAAGTAGACCTATTAAGAGTATAGAAACGCAGAGGGACCTGGGGGTGCAGATGCACAAGTTTCTGAAGGTGGCAGAGCAAGTGGAGAAGGTTGTGAAGAAAGCATGCAGTATGTTAGCCTTTATAGGAAGGGGTATAGAGTACAAGAGCTGGCCTTTAATGTTGCAGTTATATAAAACGTTGGTTAGACCTCATTTGGAATACTGCGTCCAGTTCTGGTCGCCTTACTACCGGAAGGACGTGGAGACTCTGGAGAGAGTGCAGAGGAGGTTTACCAGGATGCTGCCTGGTATGGAAGGTCTAAGTTACGAGGAGAGGTTAGGCAAATTGGGACTGTTTTCCTTAGAAAGATGTAGACTTAGAGGAGATCTAATAGAGGTGTACAAGATTGAGGGGTATAGGTAGAGTAAACAGGGTTAAGCTTTTTCCTCGGATGGACTCAAATAGCACAAGGGGTCACAGGCTTAGGGTGAGGGGGGTAAGGTATAATTTGGATGCTAGAGGGAGTTTTTTCACACAGAGGGTGGTGGGGGTATGGAATGTGCTGCCAAGTAAAGTGGTGGGGGCAGGTACTCTGGAGTTATTTAAGAAATACTTAGATGGGCAGATGAACAGAATGGGAATGGAGGGGTACAGAAAACTGATTTAAAATAGGGATCACGAGCCTTGGGAGTCCCTGGGAAGTGTGTAAATCGATGATGATATTGATGTACTTGTTTTTATCCTACAGGTGCTCTGGTCCACCTTGTCTAACGAGGGGCATACACGCGATGGGTCGTGAGAGGGCTGCTCTAGGATTTTTTTTGAGCGTATCCTAGTGCTTCACATCGTTAGTATATGCTTGACCTGGACCATTTGATGGGCAACATGACAGCTCAGTGACTATTGCTGTGCTGTGCAGATACATGGATTTGGGCTTGTGTCTGTGGGAGTTTGCACATTCTCCCCGTGCTTGCGTGGGTTTTCTCCAGGTGCTCCAGTTTCCTCCCTCATCCCAAAGATGTGCCCTTAGGCTAATTGGCAAAACAAATTCTCCCTAAATTGTCTCAAATTTGGTTTTTAATCCGTAGATCTATAAACATGGACAGGGATCGCGGGTAGAGGTGGGAACATTGTGGTGGTGGCGTGGGCTTGTTGGGCTAAAGGGCCTGTTTCCCGTGCTGTTTTGTTCTTTGTTCAAGCATAACATACCTTTTTTATAGAGAAGTTAGTGCAGAATGTAGTGTTACAGTCATAGCTAAGGTGTGAGAAAGATCAACTTAGTGTGAGGTGGGTCCATTCAAGTCTGGCAGCAGGGCAGAAGCTGTTATTGAGTTGGTTGTTTATGTGACCTTGGGAATATTCACACCCTGTGGAGCTAATGTTGTGCAGCCTGCATGTCTCGGCATAAGCCTTTAAACACAGTGAGCATCCGTGTTAAGTCTGTGCGCTCTCACCCTAGCTGGAAGAACAAGGAAATTAGGTGGTATTTCTGTATTGGTTAACTGTAGTAGGATGTTCAATGTGGGCATCACCCATGTCTCCCTCAATTTATCTCCAATCATGGTGGCATAGTGAATAGCACTGGTGCCTCACTGCACTAGGGACCCGGATTCAATTCCGATCTCAGCTCATTGTTTGATTTCCTCCCGTGCTCCAAAGATGTATGGGTTAGGGTGATTCATGCTAAATTGCCCCTTAGTGTCAGGGGATTAACAGGATAAATTCATGGAATTCCAGGGATCGAACCTGGGTGGGACTGGTCCTGGTATCAGTCCATTGGACTGAATGACCTCCTTCTGTACAGTAAAGATTTAATAATGCCCTCATCCTCCAGGTCAGTGGCAATGGGACAGACCGTTGCTTGCTTGTCCCTTTTCTGTGATATTGCTTTATCATGTTGACATGGCACAGATTCTCTGGATCTTGGTCTCAAATAGATAGCTCACTTTTTCCTCAAGCTTCTTTGCAACTCTGGGCACTGAACCAGCTTTGGATATTGATAGGAACACTAACAGTCTCCTGACTGAAAGGTTCAGGCCTTGACATGTTTGTCTACCTGTTCTTTCAATGTTGTGTGGGAGATTTGTGTTCCCAGGCCACTTCACCAGCTTTCATGAGCTGCTCATGGAAAAAGTTACTTGGTCTAATGTGAAGAATTCCTCCTTCTATTCTAAAAATATCTCGTTGATTTAGTGTCAGACTCTTGCACATGGTGCAAAAAGGTGCATTCATTCGATGAATCCCTGAAGTAAATTGCTTCCAGGCTGGATGAGACAAAATTCTTTGGGAAAATTGTAAGATAGACACACAATATTCTATCTCGTGCCTAATTTGTAGACAGTGTTACAGTTAGGGGCTGGTGGGAGGAAAATACTTGTAATACTCTTGGGCCCAAGTTCCAATCCCATGGTAAATGATGAAATTTGAATTCAATAAAAAATCTGGAATTAAAAGGTTAATAACTACAAAGCTATTGTTATAAAAATCCATCTGCTTCACTAGCCTCTTAGAGGAGGAAATATGCCTGGTCTACCTGTGACTCCAGACCCACAGCAATGTGGTTAACTCTTCAATGCTGCCAGACGTGGCCAAACAAACCATTTTGGTTCAAAGACAATTATCAGTGGCAGGAAATTCTGACCAATCCATTGATGCCCATGTGAAAGAATAAATAAAGCAAAAGAGAAATGTCAGCTTTTTTTCTTTCCTTGCAGATGCTGCCAGACCTGCTGAGATTTTCCAACGTTTTCTCTTTTGGTTTCAAATTCTAGCATCCACAGTAATTTGCTTTTATCCAATGAATAAATAAACTTATAAAAAGATGAGTTCTTATAATCAGCCTTATTTTAAAAACAAACTTGAAATTACCAAGATATAAGTACTTCTGGAGTGCCCCTTTTATAGTAGTAAAGATTATTATAAATTGTGGGAGTGTGTAAACAGATTGAGAAAAGTGAAGTGTTACTAAAATGAATGAGTACTCAGCATTATATTGAACTAACTGTTCCAAATGTTCAATCGCTCATTTTCAATCTAATACTGATTGAGGCTCAGCTGAAGATGCTCTGCAATATATTAATGTTTCAGAATGTTCATAGGAACACACAACTTCTTATCAAACTTAAGTTTCAATTCCTAAATAAATGAAACCTGTTATTTTATTTTACATGTTGCTATGGTTTGAGCGAGCTACTGATTTTTTGAAAACCGTAGAACTGAAATCTAATGAAGCACTTGTGATTCTTGTTGAAGACATTTTTGAAACCATATTAGTAAGTGTACATTTTGAAAACTAAATGTTCATATTGCACCTTTGAAAATTGTGCAATTCATTTTTCTTCTTGTTTTTAGGCTATATGCAAATACAGCAGCGAAGGTAAGATTAATAATCACATTGGGGGATCATTAAAATTGCTCACTTACAAAAGTGAAAGTTAGAAATTGGAAATAAAAGAAATGTACTTGGGTCTTGCAGCCTCTGGAGTAAGAGTAACTGAGTTTGTCAAAACTGAAAGGTCATCAATCTTTACCATAGAACACTACAGCACAACAGGCCCTTCGGCCCACAAGTTGCGCCGAACACATCAAAACCTACCCAGCCATAGACCTATCTATAACCCCCAATCCCATTGGATCCCATATACTCATCCAGAAGTCTTTTAAAAGACCCCAGCGAGTTCGCCTCGACCACCACCGACGGCAGCCGATTCCATTCACTCACCACCCTCTGAGTGAAAAACTTTCCCCTAGCATCCCCTCTGTACTTGCTTCCCTGCACCTTAAATCTGTGCCCTCTCGTCACGACCATTTCAGCCCTGGGAAATAGTCTCTGAGAGTCCACCCTATCTATTCCTCTCAACATCTTGTAAACCTCTATCAGGTCGCCTCTCAACCTTCGTCTCTCCAGGGAGAACAGTCCCAGCTCCCTCAACCTGTCTTCATAAGGCATGCCTCCCAATCCAGGCAACATCCTTGTAAATCTCCTCTGCACCCTTTCAATAGCTTCCACGTCCTTCCTATAGTGAGGCGACCAGAACTGCGCACAGTACTCCAAGTGTGGTCTGACAAGGGTCCTATAAAGCTGCAGCATTACCTCCTGACTCCTGAACTCAATCCCTCGATGAATGAAGGCCAGTACACCATAACTGTCATGTACAGATGCTACATTCTCTCTTTTGTTCATTTGCTATAAATTGACTTTGATATTCTAAGAAATTAAATGCAAACATATTCTGAATAGAAAGAAAATCATAAGAGAATGTTATTACATAGAACACTACACAAACAGGCCCTTCAGCCCACAAGTTGTGCCAATCATATCAGTACCTACCAGGTCATACAACTATCTGTAACTCCCAATCCTATTTAATCCCATGTACTCATCCAGAAGCCTCTTAAAAGACCCCAGTGAGTTCACCACCACCACCAACAGCAGCCGATTCCATTCACTCACCACCCTCAGTGAAAAACTTACCCTTAACATATCCTCCTTACTTACTCCCCAGCACCTTAAAGCTGTGTCCTCTCGTAGTCCTCTCATACATCCTTCCTACAATGAGGCGACCAGAACTGCACGCAGTATTCCGTGAGGTCTGACAAGGGTCTTATAAAGTTGCAGCATTACCTCCCGACTCCTAAACTCAATCCCTTGATTAACAAAGGCCAGTACGCCATATGCCTTCTTGACCACATCCTCCACTTGCGGGGCAGATTTAAGAGTCCTATGGACCCAGATCCCAAGATCTTCTACTCCTCAACACTGCCAAGACTCCTACCCTTGATATTATACTCCTTCATCCCATTGGTCTTGCCAGAATGGACCACCACACATTTATCTGCATTGAAGTCCATCTGCCACTTCTCCACCCAGTTTTGCATCCTATCTATGTCCCGCTGCAACTTCTGACGTCCCTCCAGACTACCCACAACACCACCAACCTTTGTATCATCTGCGAACGTACTAACCTATCCCTCCACTTCCTCATCCAGGTCATTCGTGAAAATGACAAACAGCAAGGGTCCTAGAACAGATCCCTGGGGCACTCCACTGCTGACTGACCTCCCTGCAGAAAAAGACCCATCCACAACCACTTTCTGCTTCTGCAGGCAAGCCAGTTTTGGATCCACAAGGCTAAAGCCCCTTAGATCCCATGCCCTCTCTACTTCTCAAGAAGTTTTGCGTGGGGGAACCTTATCAAATGCCTTGCTGAAATTGTTTGGATATATTGTGTTTGTTAACTCAGCTTGAAATAAATTTTGGTCAGTGTTAATCCAGTACTAGAAATCTTGTTTCTGAATCAGAAAATTGAAGGTACAACTTCTTCAAAGAAGTGAGCAAGTAATCTAAACCAGCACTCCAATGCAGTACTAATGAGGAAGTGCTGCGGTATTAAAGTTTTGTGTTCTCAGACAAAGTGACAAGAATGAGCATGAGATTTCTGCTTTCTGGAGAAAATGTATTTCTTAACTGACATCTTGAATAACTGGTCCAATATTTTCTTGTTTGCCCAAGTCTGCTGTGCACAAATTGTCCTTTGTGGATGCTTGCAGAAAAGTGACTCCACTTCAAAAATATATTTCATTAGTTCTGAATTGTTTTAGGAAATCTTGAAAGAAGCTATGAAAAAGTAACTAATCTCCTTTCATCAGAATAAAAACTAGTTACCTAATCAGTTTTTTTTCTAGTGTAGCAGATCTGTTAATTTTTATTGCAGCTCTGGAAACCTGTACAATTTGATTCAGTAATATTTTGGACAACAAATTTTGTGTTGCATACTTTCTGCTGTAATATTCAGTTTTAAATCTAGTAAATCTTTTGAGAGCACTGTTCACAGTCCCACCCAGTCCCCATCTCCACAACCCCATGCATTTGCTCTGGCTGGTCTCTCCGACACTAAAGGGCAATTTTTAGCATGGCTAATCCATCTAACCTGCAAATCTTTGGACTATGGGAGGAAACTCATGCAGACACAGAATATGCAAACTCCACACAGTGACCCAAACCAGGAATTGAACCCAGATCCCTGGAGCTGTGAGGCAGCACTGCTAACCACTGTGCTGCCCTGCATAGTACAATTTAATTCTGAGGGCTCTGGCTTGGGGGGGGGGGGAAATGGATTTCACTATCTCAGCCCCTCTCTGTCTTACTCTTCTAAATAAACATTAACCAAATAAAACATTCAACACAGTTGATCCTTTGAGATCTTGCTGTGCATCAGAAGAATTTTGTTAAAAAGTTTTGAGAGATTCAACCCTTTCTGGAAATTTGGGTTGATACATGTCGGCACGCAGGGTAATGAGTGAGTAAGTATATATCAAGGAAGAATATCCCTTTTTAGAGTTTCTGTCTTCCAAGCTGCCTACAGAGCTCACTATAACTATGATTTATAAAATTTATGGGGTTGATTTTTATTTCTGGACATTATATTGGTGTCCAGAGGTGCATTCAATAGTTATCAAGGAAGCAAAGTTTGCTTGCATAGCTGGGTCTCAATTTATTCTGTGTGCTTCCTATCCATGGATGTGGAAATATCTTCAGGGCTGGTAGGCAGTAGCAAGTACCTCATTGGTCTTCGGAGTTGGTGATAAACTGTTGGGTGGGAATTATATGGTTTGAGATTAGTAAGTGGGTATATCAATTTCAACCTTCCCATTCACTGAACCCTTGGGACGGTTGGGCAAAATTTGGAATATCAATCGCCATATGTGTCGATGGTATATTGATCTGAAAATGTTGTCCTCTCAGCTTCTGCATAATTCAACTTAACTGAAAATTCAGGCTGATATTTTAAAAGGTAACCTCTTCTTTACTCAGAGTGATTAGGGAGTGGAATGCCCTGCCTGCAGCTGTTGTAGATGCGCCAAGTTTGGTGGCGTTTAAGAGGTTAATTGATAAGTATATGGAAGAGAAGGGAATGGTTTAGTTTGGAGGGGCATTGCTTTTTATTTTGGTCGGCACAACATCGAAGGCCGAAGGGCCTGTTCTGTGCTGTATTGTTCTATGAATGATGTCATTTGACTTGTTTTGTAAATAGGGCGAATTCAACTTATGGACACATTTGTGCTGCAATTAGGCCATGGAGTGACTGACTTCCGTCTTACAATTTCTATACGACTAGAGGTAAGACTACAACCATTCAGTTAACTATCTTGCAGTAATTTCTGAAGAAAATGACTTTTTATTCTATTTAGGCTGTAAGAACCTTCAACTCGATGCTTGACTTAATCTCGCGCGAAGGAAAAATAAAATTTCACCTGTCTGAGGAAGCGTCCAGTCTAATGTGAGTTTAATAAACCTAAATATTCATTTTAAAAATGTCATGTTACCTACAGTTATCTCACTTACTCCGTAAGACAGTTGCTTCTCAGAAGATTATGGATTCCATTCTAAGAGCTAAGCGAAGAAGCTCAGACTTCAGGGAAGTACTAGGGAGGTTGTTGGTGTAATTCTTTTGAGGCATTAAATTGTCATCCTCATGTAGCTGTGGAAGAATTCAGAATTGATATTGTTCCAGCCACTTAATACAGCATATAATTGTTTAGGATCTTACTGTAACATTTACTACCATTAATTGGTAATGTAGCACTGTAGAGCATCAGATGTATATGTTTATACTTTCTATTTATGCAAGATATTTGGTCACTGGAACCAAAATCAGTTGCAGTTCTAGAACAATGAGGTAATCTTGCTGGGATTTGACAGGGTGATTATTGGAAGGACTTCTGCTGGGAAGGCTAAAATCAAGGGATGTAGTTGAAGAATGAGGTCTCCTGGTTGGTTAGCTCAGATGGTTAGAGTGTGGTATTAATGATGCCTTGTACCAGCTAAATGTAATTCCGTGTGTTTGTACAATGCTGACTGCTGTTATGTTCAGTGAAAAACCCCTTTTATCACAGATGAGGAGAATATTTTTCTTCTGGTTAAGGTTGTTAAGAAGGCGTATAGTGTGTTAGCATTTATTGGTAGAGGATTGAATTTCGGAGCCGAACGTCACATTGCAACTGTACAAAACTCTGGTGCAGCCGCACTTGGAGTATTGTGTACAGTTTTGGTCGCCACATTATAAGAAAGATGTGGAGACATTGGAGAGGGTACAGAGGAGGTTTACCAGGATGTTGCCTGGTATGATGGGTAGGTCTTATGAGGAAAGTCTAAGGGACTTGAGGTTATTTTCGTTAGAGAGAAGAAGGCTAAGAGGTGACTTAATTGAGACATACAAGATGATCAGAGGTTAGATAGGGTGGACAGTGAGAGCTATTTTCCTCGGATGGAAATGGATAACACGAGGGAACATAAATTTTAAATTTAAATTAAGAGGTGGTAGTTATAGGACGGATGTTAGAGGTGGGCTCTTTACTCAGAGGGTAGTAAGGGTGTGGAATGCCCTATCTGCAGCAGTTGTGGACTTGCCAAGTTTGAGAGTTCAAATGGTCAGTGGATAGGCATATGGATAGCATTTGGAATAGTTTAGGTTAGAGCGTCATAAAATTGGTTCCATTGGTTGGCGCAACATCAAGGGCTGAAGGGCCTGTACTGTGCTGTAATGTTCTATTGTAGTAGTAGTGGAGACTGGGTCTTTAAGGCTGAGTTAGATTTTAGAGAAATTGGGGAGGGTAATGAGGGACACAGGAAAGTGAAAGTAAGACCACAACCAGATCAGCCATTATCTTATTGAACATGAAGCAGGCTCAAGTTCTATGTTCCTATGTAACATCTAAAGCAATGGCATGTTGCTGGCAAGGCCAATATTTATCACCCATCACTTCCTTTTTAATGTGATACTGAGCTGCCTCTTGAATACTTGCAATCCATGTTTATAGATGTACCAACAGTCATAGTTGGGAGTTCCAGTTTTTCTTATCCAACAGTGCAGGAATGATTTTTAATTCCAAGTCCGGATGAAATATAACTTCTGTGAAAAATTGTAGTTGGTGGTGTTCCTATGTATCTACTGCCTTTGTCCTTCTAACTGGTAGAGGTTGAAGGTGTTGTGAAAGGAGCATTGAATTGCAGTACATCAGTGTGTGTTGGGGGTGGAGGGAGTGAATACTTAAGTTGAAGGTTGCGGGCCTGATCAAGTGAACTGTTCTATTCTGGTATGGTGTCAAACTTCCTGATGTTGGAGGAACGTTGAATATTTGATTGCACTGCTGACTTATACCCTATGCGCTTGTGGGTAGATTTTGGAGCATGTATCCCTGGATATTGATAGTGGGGGATTCTGTGGTGATATTGAATCTCAAGGGGAGAAAGGTAGATCCCGTCTTGTTGGAAATGATCATTTACCTGGCACTTGAGGCATGAATGTTACTTGCCATGTGTCAGCCTGAGCTATGGTTCCAATTAGTGTCCAGAATACTGAGGCAAGTTGTGTGATGGATCTTCATTTAAATGCATGTTTATTCATAGTTGGCAACCCTAGCTAAATGTGAATGTTGTCCAGGTCTTTATTGCATATGGTCATAGACTGCACAGTTTTCAGCAGCATTCAAGACTCAGATATACGGGACAATCAGTGAACATTTCCACTTGACCTTATGATGAAAGCAAATTTGTAAAGAAGCAATTGAAGATGGTTGAGCCTAGAGCCTAGAACATAGAACATAGAACATTACAGCACAGAACAGGCCCTTCGGCCTTCGATGTTGCGCCGACCAATATAAAAAGCAATGCCCCTCCAAACTAAACCATTCCCTTCTCTTCCATATACTTATCAACTAACCTCTTAAACGCCACCAAACTTGGTGCATCTACAACTGCTGCAGGCAGGGCATTCCACTCCCGAACCACCCTTTGGGTAAAGAACCTACCTCTGATATCCGTCCTATAACTATCACCCCTTAATTTAAAGCTGTGTCCCCTCGTGCTAGCTTTCTCCATCCTAGGAATAAGGCTATCACTGTCCACCCTATCTAAACCTCTAATCATCTTATATGTTTCAATAAGGTCCCCTCTTAGCCGCCTCCTTTCTAACGAAAACAACCTCAAATCCCTCAGCCTCTCTTCATAAGACCTGCCCTCCATACCAGGCAACATCCTGGTAAACCTCCTCTGTACCCTCTCCAATGCCTCCACATCTTTCTTATAATGTGGGGACCAGAACTGCACACAATACTCCAAGTGCGGCCGCACTAGAGTTTTGTACAGTTGCAACATGACGTTGCGGCTCCGAAATTCAATCCCCCTACCAATAAAAGCTAAGACTCCATATGCCTTCTTAACAACCTTATCGACTTGACTGCCTACTTTCAGGGATCTATGCACAAATACACCAAGATCCCTCTGTTCATCAACACTATTAAGAATCCTACCATTAGCCCTATACTCTACACATTTATTATTCCTGCCAAAGTGCATTACCTCACACTTTTCCACATTAAACTCCATTTGCCACCTCTCGGCCCAGCTCTGCAACTTGTCCAAGTCACTCTGCAAACTATAACACCCCTCTTCACTATCTACCGCTCCACCGACTTTAGTGTCATCTGCAAATTTACTAATCTAATTACTCTGAGGAACTTCTGCAGCAATATTCTGGGAGGTGATTGACCTCCAGTGACTATAACCATATTAATTTGTGCTTGATATGAATCCAATCAATGGTAACTTTTCTCCCTGATTCCTATTGTCAGGTTTGGGCAAGTATTGGCTAATGTCAAGGATAGTCACTTTCACCTCACCTCTTCAATTCTATTGTCCAAGCTCTATCTTCAGTACTCTGTCAAGGATGGCATACTTCCAATCCAGGGAGATGGATTCTCCAGTTGTTTAATAGTTCAATTCTGGAGCCACAGTCTCTGCCATAGGTTTGGCAGGTAGTGTTTGATGAGGTGGGTGAGTGAGATGCTCTGGATTCTACGCTCTTTCTTTCTGCTGTTTATACTTGGCCTTGTAGAGTTTCCTCTGCCCTCTTAGTGATCACTTGGAACTTGGAGTAGAGCACTTTTTTTTTGAGGAGACTTTATATGAGGCATGTGGAATATGTGGCCAGCTCATCGCAGCTGGTCAAGTGTGACCAGTGCCTCAATAATGGGGATATTGGCCTGGGAAAGGAAGCTCAGGAATGCCTTTCCTGCTATTGGATTTGTAAGATTTTTCTTTTTTTAGAAGGCAACATTGATGTCTCTCTAGGGATTAGTGGTGGCAGTTTGTACATTGTCCATGTCAATCCAAGCAGGCAGACACTATGGCTACTCTGTAGACTATGAGCTTGGTGCTGAATTTTGAGGTCTTGATCTTCAAACACTCTCTTCCTCAGGAATCTGAAGATTCCACTGGTGTCCATGCTGGATTTTATCTTCAATGTCTGCTCTACCAAGAGAAGACTCCTGAGCTACAAAAAATGATTTGTTGTCCAAGGGCTGACAGTGGGGATCCTGATGGTTGCAGGGTGTGGTTTTATGTGATAGGAGCAGGCTAGTAGAGGATCTTTGCTTTCCAGATGTTTAATTCGAGACCTAGAAGCATTCTTTTGTATATCTTGGTGAATGCATCAATTATGGTTTGTAGCTTGATCTGAGTGTGCGTGCACAAGTATCAAATGGGAACAAGAAAAGTTACAGCACAGGAACAAGATCTTCGGCCCTCCCAAGTCTGCATCAACTATGCTACCTAACTTTAATTAAAACCCCTTACTCTTTCGGGGACCATGTCTCTCTATTCCCATCCTATTCATGTATTTGTTCAGGTGCCCCTTTTAAACTTACTGTCATATCATCTGCTTCCACCGCCCTCTGTGTAAAACATCTGCCTCGTATCTCCTTTTTAAACCTTGCCCTTCACACCTTAAACTGTGCCCCTAGTAATTGACTCTTCTGGTTATCGACTCTGTCCGTGCCCCTCATAGACTTTGATCAGGTCACCCCTCAACCTCCATTCCAGTGAGGGAAAAACCAAATTTCTCCAACTGTTCATCAGAGCAGATGCCTTCCATACTGGGCAACATCCTGGCAAATCTTTTCTGTACTCTCTTAAAGCCAACACTTCCTTCTGGGAGTGTGAGGACAAGAATTGAACACTATATTTTAAGTGTGGTCTAACCAAAGTTCTGTAAAGCTGCAACATGACCTTCAGTGGCCTGTATGCCCAGATCCCTTTGCTTATTATTATATATTTCCTCTTTGTATTAGACCTTCTAAAATTCGTTACCTCATTTATCCAAATTTAAACTCCATCTGCCACCTCTCTTCCCAAGTCTCCAATTGATCTATATCCTGCTGTATTCTCTAATGGTCCTCATTGCTATCTGCAAATCCATCAATCTTTGTTGTTCACAAACTTACTAATCAATCCAGCTGCATTTTCCTTCAAATCACTTAATATATATTACAAACAGCAATGGTCCCAGTACTGATCCCTGAGGAATGCCACTTGTCACAGCAGCTCAATATGAAGTTGGGGTGTTCTTGGTTCTGGGCTGGAGGCAGTCAAGGTTGGACAGTTTCCTGCTTGTCTGGTAGGTTAGCTCCACTCCTATGAGAACTTGAGAGTGGTGGGGTGGAGTGTTGCTGTGAGGAAGATGGAAAGGAACACTGATGCAATCCTGTTTGAGCACTGTTTATACATATATTGAATCAATCATGGCTCTGTTGGTGAGGGTTATGGCTTGCATGTTATTGTGGAGAATAGTGATGAATTTCTGCAGATAGCCAAATTTGAGGATCTTCCACAATCACTTTGACAGAGTATGGAGGTTTTGTGAAGTTGAAGGAGATCATGTACAGTGGTTGATGCTGTTGCAATTTTCCTGGATTCGTTGCACACTGAAGATCATGTTCATTGTGCTACTTCATAGGCTGCACTGAGACTTGGAGAAATTCTTCAGCCACTGAGAGAAGTCCCATGATGATCTGTCCCATGGGGGAGAGTAGATAAATGTCTAATTTCAGCAGTTGAACCTTTTTCTTGAAGATTTCACAAGTAAGAGATCTCCTGTCATGCTCCCTTCCAGACAAGGTGGTTGAGGTTGTGGATTCTTGTCAAGAGTGCATTTCTGCCACATTTTGAACAGAGATTCCATCTGTACCAGAGACTTTGTTGTTTTTCAGTTGTTGGATTGCTTTTTTGACCTCCACAGTGAGTTGGAGTTGCACTGGCAAGTAGTGTTGCAGGATGGTGTCCAGAGCACTTGCATTGGAGACTGGGTCATATGGAGGCCTTCAAGTTCTCTCTCCAGCAGGCATTGACTGCCCCTGAAGAGAAGCTCTGTGGAGTGGCTCCCTCTACTCTACTCTACTAAAATGGTGACTTTTAACATTGAACTCATCCAAAGATGTGTTGGTTAAGTGAATTGGCCATGCTAAATTGCCCTTTAGTGGCAGGGGACTAGCTTGGGTAAATGCATGGGTTATGTGGATAGGACCTGGGTGCAATTGTGGTTGTATGGGAATAGTCACCTCCCTGTTCTGTTTCTAGAGAGCACTCTGTGGCCCTAATTCACTGGTCATCACCAAGTTAACTGAGTTACTAAATGAGTAACTTTCTTCTCGAGGCCTTTTGAGTTCAGTGACATTTGTCTCTTGTGACAATGTTTTCTGCCTCTGCCACTTTGGGCTAGGGGATAGTAGAGCAGGCTAGTCAATGGTCAGTCCAGCAGTTCCCACATCTGGAGAAGATGAGAGGGCATGGGATCCAAGGGGCTTTGGCCTCATGGATCCAGAACTGGCTTGCCGGCAGAAGGCAGAGAGTGGTTGTGGATGGGTCTTGTTCTGCATGGAGGTTGGTAACCAGTGGAGTGCCCCAGGAATCTGTTCTGGGACCCCTGCTGTTTCATTTTCATAAATGACCTGGATGAAGAAGTGGAGGGATGGGTTAGCAAGTTCGCCGACAATACAAAGATCAGTGGTGTTGTGGATAGTCTGGAGGGATGCCAAAAATTGCAGCGGGACATAGACAGGATGCAAGACTGGGCGGAGAAGTGGCAGATGGACTTCAACGCAGATAAGTGTAGTGGTCCATTTTAGCAGGAATAATGGGATGAAGGAGTACAATATAAGGGGTAGGAGTCTTAGTTGTGTTGTAGAGCAGAAGGATCTTGGGGTCCGGGTCCGTAGGACTCTTAAATCGGCCTCGCAGGTGGAGGAAGTGATCAAGAAGGCAGACGGTGTGCTGGCCTTCGTTAATCGAGGAATAGCGTTTAGGAGTCAGGAGGTAATGATGCAGCTCTATAAGACCCTTTGGCCTTCGATGTTGCGCCGACCAATTAGGAAAAAGCAATGACCCTCTAACCTAAACCATTCCCTTTTCGTCCATAAACTTATCTACTAACCTCTTAAACACCACCAAACTTGGCGCATCTACAACTGCAGCAGGCAGGGCATTCCATACTTACCACCCTCTGGGTAAAGAACCTACCTCTGACATCCGTCCTATAACTACACCCCTTAATTAAGCTATGTCCCCTCGTGCTAGCTTCTCCATCCTAGGAAAAAGGCTATCACTGTCCACCCTATCTAAACCTCTAATCATCTTATATGTTTCAATAAGGTCTCCTCTTAGCCGCTTCTTTCTAACGAAAACAACCTCAATCCCTCAGCCTCTCTTCATAAGACCTGCCCTCCATACCAGGCAACATAGAACATAGAACAATACAGCACAGAACAGGCCCTTCGGCCTTCGATGTTGTGCCGACCAAAATAAAAAGCAATGCCCCTCCTAACTAAACCATTCCCTTCTCATCCATATACTTATCCACTAACCTCTTAAACGCCACCAAACTTGGCGCATCTACATCCTGGTAAACCTCCTCTGTACCCTCTCCAATGCCTCCATCTTTCTCATAATGCGGGGACCAGAACTGTACACAATACTCCAAGTGCGGCCGCACCAGAGTTTTGTACAGTTGCAACATGATGTTGCGGCTCTGAAATTCAATCCCCCTACCAATAAAAGCTAAGACTCTGTATGCCTTCTTAACAACCTTATTGACTTGATTGCCAACTTTCAGGGATCTATGAACATATATACAAAGATCCCTCTGTTCATCAACACTATTGAGAGTCCTGTTGGTGTGTAGTTACTGATGGCTGTGATGTGCTGCTTCTGAGGCAGGGTCAACTGTAGGGCCTTGAGGCATTTGGTCACCCACAAATGAGGTTCATTGAGATGTCAGACTAATTGTTTTTTTTTAACAGCATAGCCTAGCCCATAAACAATTTTTTTCTGGTTTCTTTTCCAGAAGAAGGTGTTTCCATCACCTTGTTCTTTATCCTGTGGACCAAGCTGTAATAAGATCAGGAACTGAGTGGCCCTGCAGGATCCAAACTGAGCATTAGTGAATGAGCATTACAGTGCAAGTATTGCTTTATAGCACTCTTATTATAATATGAGATGTGCATATGTTAGAACTAGATTCCATTACTACCATCTCAACAGTATGTAATACATTAGTCTTATGACTAGTATTCAATCTGGAATCAGCTGTAGTAGGAGTTCTGATGTATATTCACCTCATAATTGACTTACTTTATGGTCTTATCTTCAAATTAATAATCCACATTTTTTCACCAGTTGTTGTCATGTGATTGGTTATGTCGAAGAGAGGGCTGGAACATGGTGGTAACGTCGTTTTTGTTACTTGACTGAAAATTAATTCAGCCTTTCTGTTGGCGAAAGGAAAACTGGTAGAAAGGAAACAATCATGAAGTCTTCAAAGCTGAAGTGGTTCTGCAATTCTATTGAAATTTTTCTCCCTATTTTTTTTCTGGGATTACACCTCACTCCAACCAACAAGCAGAAGAATGTTCAAATTTAGGGATTCATCTATATAAGTGTGCCTGTTGTAAAGTTTAATTAGAAATGGAAATTTAAGTACTGGCTCTATAAAGTCAGACTTTCATCAGAACAGGAGGCAGGAGAGCAGACAGACTTGATTTTACTGCTGCTATCCTGACGGGAGCTCTGAATCGTAGAACTTCTATGTTGCAGAAAGAGGTCATTGGCTCAGGAAGCCTGGACCACTGGCAATTTCACACCCCCACACATTTATCCTGCTAAACCCTTTGACACTAAGGGGCAATTTACCACGGCCAATCAACTTAAGTTTCACATCATCGACAGTGGGAGGAAAGCACTGGGAGAATGTATAAACTCCACACAGATGGTGATCCAAGCTTAGAATTGAATCCACGTGCCTGATGCTGTGAGACAGCAGTGCCTACACTGTGCAACTCTGCTGCCTATACTTCTGGGAAGTTAAAATACTGCAGACTGAGCTAGGACAAAAGACTCCATTTGAATGGACTCTATTTTTAAGAAGTTTTTGTTCGCTGTTTTAGTTTGTTTTGAAATCCGCAGTTCCTATTTGTGCCAAAAGTCATTGTTTTGTGAATGCAGTGAAGAAAGTGGAACAATACCAACATTGCAGTCGAAGGCAGTGGACATTCAAGATTTTGCAACACCTGAGCTAAATTGTTCCAAATATCATTGGTAATCCTTTTAACAATCCGCCAGATGACCACTTCCAATATGGCAACAGTCCTTCAATCTAAGTTTACTTTCATCTGACAACATACCAAGTTATAATTTCTAGACTTCTATTTCCAAACTAAATAAATAGAGTATTAAAATTGTTAAAGGCAATGAAGGCCTCCACAGACTGAACTGTCAGAAAATGACCTTGAATGTCCAGATAAAATGTGATCAACACTTAAATCAGGTAGGAATGCAGTTTAATTTTTTGAATACACCAGCTGAAATTAATTTATTTTAGAACCAACACTTCATCAATTCTTAAGTACCTGCAGAGACAAGGGTTGATGGTGAAGATTATTCTGTGAAGTTACAATCAAGCTCAGACCTTGTCAGCCAACACAGGTGGAAGTACTATTACAGGTGGCACCATGTGTAGCACTACCCTCTAGGCTGGGGCCTGTGTTCAAATCTGGCCTTGAGTGACTGTTGGCATGGACTTTACGTGTTACAAAGAACAAAACAGCACAGGAAACAGGCCCTTCGGCCCAACAATCCTGCGCCGCCACCCCGATGTTCCCACCTCTACCCGTGATCCCTGTCTATGTTTATAGATCTATGGATTAAAAACCAAATTGGAGACAATTTAGGGAGAATTTCTTTTGCCAATTAGCCTAAGAGCACATCTCTGGGATGTGGGAGGAAACCGGAGCACCTGGAGAAAACCCACGCAAGCACGGAGAGAATGCGCAAACTCCCACAGACGCAGGCCCAAATCCATGTATCTGCTTCGAATTGGATTTACAAACACAAACACAGGCCACGCGACCCAATTGGGTCTGTGTCGAATTTTATGTTCTACACGAGCCTTCCTCTCAATTCTTTCCCCTATCCCTGTTAACTTATACATAGAATCCTTATAGCACAGGAGGCCATTCGGCCCATCAAGTCTACACCGACAATAATCCTATCCTATCCCATCCCCGTAACCCCACGAACCTGCGCATCCCAGGACATCAAAGGGCAATTTATTGCAGCCAATCAACCTAACTCATACATCTTTGGACTGTGGGAGGAAACCCACACAGACATAGGGAGAAGCTGCAAACTCCACACTGATCCAAGCTGGGAATTGAACCCAGGTCCCTGGCACTGTGAGGCTGAGTTAATGATGAAGGTGAATTGGCCAGATCATTCCTCTCTGGTTGCAGGGACAGGACAGGAGATGGGTCTGAGTAAGATATTTGTTTAGAGACTCAGCGCAGATTCAATAGGTCCAAACAGCCGCCTTCTGCATTTATAGGGATTTTATGGTGCAAATCATTTGGCACTTCTGGCTGAAGACGATTGAAAATGCATTAGCCTTGCCTTTTACACTGATGTGCAAAGCTTCCCCATTATTTGAAAATGGGAATATTTATGGCATCTACATGGAAGTTTAGAAAAACTGGACCATTAGAAATGAGTTTTAACATGCATGAAGCCATACCACTGATGCACCAGATCTTAAATAGCAGCAGGATTAGGCCATTCAGCCCAATGAACCTGCTGTGCCATTCAATAACATCATGGCTGATGTGATTGTGCTTTTATCTCCACTTTTTTGCTGTCCTCCATAACCCTTGATTTCCTTGTCGATCAAAAATCTATTTAATTTCAATATATTAAATGACCCAACCTCCATTGCTCACCAGGGGGGAAAAAGATTCTAAATTAATCCTCATTTCCATCTCAAGTGGAAAGCCACTTTAACTTGTAACCTGGTTCTAGATTCCTCCAGTGAAGAAAACATTCATTCAGAATCTTGTTTCATTTAAGATCTCTTCTAAATCCAGTCAGGTATAGACCCAACCTGCTCACCTTTCTCCAGTCAACCATTCACCTTGAGAATCAGCCCACTGAAATTTCTCTGCATTGTATCGAATGAAAGTATATTTTTCCTTAAGTAAAGAAATCAAAATTGTGTGCACTCTAGGTAAAGTGCCCTGTAGCAAGATTTACTTCCACTAAAACTCTATCTGCTTTGCAATATGAGCCATTGTTCCATTACCTTCCCAATCACTCCTTGAATCTGCATACCAGATTTTTGTTATATTCAAGGATCCTGAGACCGCTCTGTACTTTAGTTTGCAGTTTCATAAAACATGGAAGCAGAATTAGACCATTTGGCCCATCACATCTGCTTTGCATTCAGTCATGACTGTGCTTCTCGTGCCCATTTTTCTCCCTTCCCATAAACCCTTTAACCCATTAACAATTAAGAACCTGTACAATTCCTTGTTAAATTTATTCACTGTTCCACCACACTTTTGGAGTTGCAAATCCCACAGATTCATAGTCCTTTGGGAGAAATAGTTTCTCCTCACCTGTGTTAAATTTGCTACCTCTTTATTCCAAGAATACGACCCCTCAGCTAGAATCTGCCCTCCCCAGAGGAATTATCCACTTCATGTCTACTTTATCCGTACCTTTTGTCATCTTATACCTCAATTTGATCGTACCTCATCCTACTAAATTGTAGGAAGTATAGGCCTAAACTGTTCAATCTCTTCATACAACGAGCCCCTCATCTCTGGAGGTAACTTCGTGAACCTTCACATGAACTGCTTCCAATGCCACTGTCTTTCCTGAAATAAGAGACCCAAAGCTGTGCATAATACTCCGTGTGGTCTCATCAATGCCTTGTATAGTTGCAGCAATATTTCCTTACACTTGTATTCTATTTCTTTTAGCTTTCAATGCTAATTTTCCATTCACTATCTGCTGTACCTGTGTGCTAGTTTTATGTGACTTATGAACAAGGACACTTAGATCCCTCTGCACCAGAGCACCCTAAAGTGTCTCCCCATTTAGATGTCACCTTCCCATTTTTCCAACCAAAATACATGACCTCAAAATTATCTACAATAAATTCATATCTGCCACATTTGGCTCACTCTCCTAACCTAACCTATCCATGTCAATTTGCTCAATGCAACTTACTGTCCCACCTATTTTTGTGCATTTGCAAATTTGGCTGTAGAGCCTTCTATTCCTGTATCCAAGTCGTTAATATGGATTGTAAATTGCAGGGACCCAAGGACAGAACCCTATAGCACCCCTCTAATTAATCCTGCCATCCAGAGGGAAAAAAAAATCATTCTGATTCTATCTTATGCCTGTCACCATGGGTAACACAGTGGTTAGCAGTGTTACCTCTCAGCATCAGGGTCCCAGGTTCAATTCTGGTCTCGGGTCACTCTTTGTGGAGTTTGCATGTTCTCCCCATGTCAGTATGAGTTTCCTCTGGGTACTCCAGTTTCACCCAGAATCCAAAGATGTGTGGATTAGGTTGATTTGGCTATATTAAATTGACCTTATTGTAAAGGGGATTAGCAGAGTAAATGCCTGGGATTGTGGGAATAGGACATGAGTGTGATTGTGATTGATATAAAATTGAGTCAAACAGCCTCCCTCTGTGCAGTAGGGATTCTATGATCAGTCAGTCAACTATCCAAGCTAATAAATTATCCCTAATACCATCTGATCTAACATTGTGAATTAATCTTTTGTGTAGGAGCTTATCAAATACCTTCTGGATATATTACATTTACAGGATCCTCATTATCCACTTCGTTACATCTCAGAAAAATGCTAGCAAATCAGTGAAGCATGATTTGCCTTTCATAAAATCATGCTGACTGATGGATAGCATTGTTGACTTTCCAAATGTCCTGATATCGTTCCATTGACATTTGATTCTAACACTTTTTCCCAACAGATATTAAACTGACTGGTCTGTATTTTCTCAAGTTTTGCCCCCATCCCCCATCCTTTTTTCCATATTATCACCAATTGATCTGCTGCCACTTCCTTTAATATCCTACGATGTAGACCATCAGGCTCAGTGGACTTGTCTGCTCTCAGTCCCAGTAGTTTAAGTACATTTTCCTTATCAATATCTTGTTCTAATTTCTACGTCTGACTTGCCCATTTCCTAAGGAATGGTAGTAGTGTACTCCACTGTGAAAACTGAGGTAAAATATTGATTTAACATCTCTGCCATTTCAGTATTCCCCACTATTAACTCCGGTTTCATCTTCCAAATATCAACATTCACTTTAGCGACTCTGCTCTTTCATATACTTGTAGAAGTTTTGCTATCCTTTTTTGATTTTTTTGCTAGTTTTCTTTTGAAATTTACTTTTTTTAGTATCCCTTTGTTTAGGTTTGAAAGTTTCCCAAACTTTCAGCTTGCCACTTGCCTCTGCAATGTGATATACCTTAGTTTCTGTCTTTTTATATTGTTCTTGACCACCTTGTTTAGCTATGGACGTTTTTTACCCCAGTATCGCCTTTCTTCCACACTTTTTAATTTTGAGGAATTGAGTATCTTCTCAAACAACTGCCACTGCTTGTCCATAATTTTATCTTTTAACCTTCCTGTCCATTATACTTGGGCCAAATCTATCCTGATGCCTACTAATTCCCTTTCTTTAATTCCAGAACACTAGTGTGGGACTCCAATTTCTCACCCCAACCTGAATTTTGAATTCTATCATACTATGGCCATACTCCCTACAAGACCATTGCCTATAAGGTCATCAATTAATCCCCACTCATCACACAATACCAAATCCAGAATAGTCTACTCGCTGGTTGTTTCTTGGAACAGTATGTTGTGGAACCAATCTTGAATAATTCAATGAACTCTGCCTCCAGGCTACCCCTTGCAAATTTGATTCTTCTAATCTGTGCGCATTTAAAATCGCCCATGATTTTGCTGTACCATCCTTGCAAGCCCCAGAATTCCCTGGTTTATACTGTGCCCAACTGCTGAACTATGGTTTGAGGACCTATATATTGTTCTATCAAATACTTCCCTTTGCTATTCTTTCTTTCTGCCCAAAATGATTCCATATCTTGATCTCCTGTACTTGTCAGTTCTCATTACAGTACTGATCTCTTTCTTCACCAGCAAAGCTACACCACCTCTTTTCAATTCATGCTGAGTAGTACACTTGGATAGTCAATTCCCAGATCAGAAATTGTAACCATGTCTTAATAATTACCACCAAATCATACCTTTTTCTGTTTCTATTTGCTCCATTAACTCATTAATTTTATCCTGAATGCTTCATGCATTTATATACAAAACTTTAATTTGTTCTACCAGTAAATTTCCCTACTCTTTCATAATTCCTTGGTGCATAAAGACATTCATCCATTCTGTCCCTCACTTTTTTGGTCTGGTACCCATCCACCACATCGCTAACCTGCACTCTTACCTCTTCCTTTAATTTGTTTTTAATTTCACCTACAACTGAATCCTCCTTTGACCCCCTATTTAGTTTAAAGGCCTATCTACAGTTATGCAATTCAGTAGGAGTCTGGTCCCAGCAGGATTCAGATGAAGACTGTCCTATTGGAATAGGCCCTTCTACCCCAGTACTAGTACTGTGAATTCAAATCCATTTCTCCCACACCAATCTTTAAGACGTGCATTTATCTGCTTAATCTTATTGACCCTGTGCAAATTAGCTTGTGGCTCAGGTATAATTTGGAGATTACCTTTTTTTTTGGTTCTGCTTTTAATTTAGTTTCTAGCATACTCCCTTAGCAGAATCTCCTGCCCTTGTTTTATCTGTTATTTAAACTAGTTTGGCACAGGGATTGGACCCAGAGTAGTAGGGAGACAGAAGAGAAGGTTCAGCATTGCACAGAAGCTCAAGACAGCACATGAAATAGTAAAGGCTGTGTCAGTAATCCTAGTACTAAATAGATCAGACTAAAGCAGGACAGAGAATAAGGAAAGTCCAGATAAAACTGTATTCATTTCAATGCAAGAGGCCTGACAGGCAAAGCAAATGAACTTAGGATATGGATGGGTATGTGGGACTGGGATATTATAACTATTACTGAAACATGGCTAAGGGAGGAACATGACTGGCAGCCCAATGATCCAGGCTACAGATGTTATAGGCAAAATAGAACAGGAAGTAAGAGGAGGGGAAGTTGGACTTTTGATTAGGGAAAACATCAGATTATTGAGAGGGAATATTTCTGAGGGTTCGCCCACTGAGTCTATATGGGTAGAACTGAGAAATGAGGAGGGGTAAATTCCTTTGATACTATTAGGCCCCCAAATCAGTGGGAAATTGTAGAGCAAATATGCAAAGAGATTACAGATTTCTCCAAGAAAAATAGGGTGGTAAGAATAGGGGATTTTAACTTTCCCAACAATGACTGGGACAGCCATAGTATTAGAGACTTGGATGGAGGGAAATTTGAGTATTCAGGAAGAATTTATTTCTCATTCAGTTTGTGGATGGCCTGACAAAGGGGGCAAAACTTGGCCTCCTCTGGAAAAATAAGAAAGGGCAGGTGACAAATGTTAGTAAGGAATCACTTTTGGGGTAGTACATTGGGTACCACTGCTGCGTCATAGCACCAGGGACCTGGGTTCAATTCCAAGCTCGGTCACTACCTGTGTAGAGTTTGTACATTCTCCCTGTGTCTGTGGGTTTCTTCCAGGTGCTTCCCATGGTCCAAAAATGTGCAGGTTAGATTGGGATGGCACAGTAGCACAGCGGTTCGCGCTGTTGCTTCAAAGCTCCAGGGTCCTGGGTTCAATTCCTGGCTCAGGTCACTGTCTGTGTGGAGTTTGCACATTCTCCTCGTGTCTGCATAGGTTTCCTCTGGGTACTGCAGTTTCCTCCCATGGTCCAAAAATGTGCAGTTTAGGTGGATTGGCTATGCTAAGAAATTGTCCCTTAAGGATGCATAGATTAGAGGGATTAGTGGGTATAATATGTAGGGATTTGGGGATAGGGCCTGGGTAGGATTGTGTTTGGTACAGACTTGATGGGCCTCTTTCTACACTGTGGGGTTCTATGATGTCAAGGGGATTAGCAGAGTAAATGTGTAGAGTTATGGGAATAGGGCCTGAGTGGGATTGTTGTCAGTGCAGGCTTGATGGGCCAAATTGCCTCCTGCACTGTAGGGATTCTGATTTGATGACTTTGGGACCAGTGACTGTTGTTCCATTCGTTTTTAAGTAAGCCATAGAGAATGATAGGGCTGGCCTAAAAGTTAAAATTCTAAATTGGGGTATTAGACAGGAACTTTCAAAAGTTGATCGGGGGAGCCTATTGGCAGGCAAAAGGACAGGTCAATGAGAAGCTTTCAAAAGTGTTAACTATGGTTCAGGGTAAGCATATTCTCTTAGAATGAAGGACAAGGCTGGTAGTGGAGGGAACCCTCAATGACTCAGGATATTGAAGCCCTGGTCAAGGAGGCACATGGCATATGTAGGCAAATGGATCCCTTTAGGACTATAGCTAAGAGAAATCAGGAGGGCAAAATGGGGACATGAGATTTCTTTGGCAGATAAGGCAAAGGAGAATCCAAAGAACATCTACAAATATATAAACGGCAAAAGAGTAATTAGAAAGAGGATAGAACCTTTTAAGGATCCAGACACAAAGATGGGTGAGATCCTAAATAAATATTTACAAGAACATAAAACACTCCAGAACAAACAGGCTGTTTGGCCCACAAGTGGCACTGATCATATCCATACCTACCAGGTCTATCTATAACCCTCAATTCCATTAATCCCATGTACTCATCCAGAAGTCTCTTAAAAGACACCAACAAGTTCATCTTCACCACCGATGGCAGCCAATTCCACTCACTCACCACCCTCTGTGTAAAAAAAAAAAAAAAAAAAAAAAAAAAATTACCCCTGATATCTCTTCTGTACCCACTCCCCAGCACCTTACACTTGTGTCCTCTTGTAGCGACCATTTCAGCCCTGGGAAATAGCCTCTGAGAATCCACCTTATCTATACCTCTCAACATCTGATAAGCCTCTATCAGGTCACCTCTCATCTCTCCAGGGAGAAAAGGCCTAGCTCCCTCAACCTATCCTCATAAGGCATGCCACCCAATCCAGGCAACATGCTTGTAAATCTCCTTTGCACCCTTTCAATAGCTTTCATGTCCTTCTTGTAGTGAGGTGACCAGAACTGTGCACAATACTCCAAGTGGGGTCTGAACAGTGTCTTATAAAGTTGCAGCATTACCTCGCGACTCCTAACTCCTTCCCTCAATTAATGAAGGCTAGTACACCATACACCACCTTGACCACATCCTCTACCTGCGAGGCCGATTTGAGTCCTATGGATACGGACCCCAAGATCCTTCTGATCCTCTATATTGCTGATATTATACTCCTTTATCCAATTGGACCTTCCAAAATGGACCACTACACGTTTATCTGCAGTGAAGTCTGTCTGCCACTTCTCCCAGTCTTGCATCCTATCTGTCTCGCTGGAACTTCTGACATCCCTCTAGACTGTCCATGACACCACCAACCTTCACGTCCTTGGCAAACTTATCGACCCATCCCTCCACTTCCTCATCAAGGTCATTTGTGAAAATGACAAACAGCAGAGGTCCTAGAACAGGTCCCTGGAGCACTCCACTGGTGATCAACCTCCATGCAGAAAAAGACCCATCCACAACCACTCTCTGCCTTATGCAGACAAGCCAGTTTTGGATCCACAAAGCAACAGCCCCTTGGATCCCATGTCCTCTGTCTTTTTCAAGAAGTCTTGTATGGGGGCCCTTATCAAACGCATGGCTGAAGGCTGAACTACATTCACCGTTCTCCCTTTGTCAATGTGTTTAGTCACATTTTCAAAGAACTCAACTAGGCTCGTAAGGCACAACCTGCCCTCAACAAAGCCAAGCTGACTACTTTTGATCATACTAAACGTTAAATGTTCATAAATCATATCCTTCAGTGTCTTCTCCATCACTTACCAACCACTAAAGTCAGACTCACCAGTCGGTAATTTCCTGGCTATCCCTGTTCCCTTTCTTGAAAATAGGAACCACATCTGCAATCCTCTGGAACTCTCCTGTCTCCATCAACAATGCAAAGATCATTGCCAGAGACTCTGCAATCTCTTCCCTCACCTCCCACAATAAATTCTCATTTGGGTATGAGTTTGTTGCGAAAGGTATGATGTTAGGGAGATTGGGGAAATAAATAATGATATCTTGAGAACATAGAACATTACAGCACAGAACAGGCCCTTCGGCCTTCGATGTTGCGCCAACCAATATAAAAAGCAATGCCCCTCCAAACTAAACCATTCCCTTCTCTTCCATATACTTATCAACTAACCTCTTAAACGCCACCAAACTTGGCGCATCTACAACTGCTGCAGGCAGGGCATTCCACTCCCGAACCACCCTTTGGGTAAAGAACCTACCTCTGATATCCGTCCTATAACTATCACCCCTTAATTTAAAGCTGTGTCCCCTCGTGCTAGCTTTTTCCATCCTAGGAAAAAGGCTATCACTGTCCACCCTATCTAAACCTCTAATCATCTTATATGTTTCGATTAGGTCCCCTCTTAGCCGCCTCCTTTCTAACGAAAACAACCTCAAATCCCTCAGCCTCTCTTCATAAGACCTGCCCTCCATACCAGGCAACATCCTGGTAAACCTCCTCTGTACCCTCTCCAATGCCTCCACATCTTTCTTATAATGTGGGGACCAGAACTGCACACAATACTCCAAGTGCGGCCGCACTAGAGTTTTGTACAGTTGCAACATGACGTTGCGGCTCCGAAATTCAATCCCCCTACCAATAAAAGCTAAGACTCCATATGCCTTCTTAACAACCTTCTCGACTTGACTGCCTACTTTCAGGGATCTATGCACATACACACCAAGATCCCTCTGTTCATCAAGACTACTAAGAATCCTACCATTAGCCCTATACTCTACACATTTATTATTCCTGCCATAGTGCATTACCTCACACTTTTCCACATTAAACTCCATTTGCCACCTCTCAGCCCAGCTCTGCAACTTGTCCAAGTCTCTCTGCAAACTATAACACCCCTCTTCACTATCTACCACTCCACCGACTTTAGTGTCATCTGCAAATTTACTAATCCATCCTTCAATACCCTCATCCAGATCATTTATAAAAATTACAAACAGCAGGGGCCCCAAAACAGACCCCTGAGGTACACCACTTGTCACCGAACTCCACGATGAATATCTCCCATCAACCACCACCCTCTGTCTTCTATCTGCCAGCCAATTCCTAATCCAATTAGCTAAATCACCCTCTATCCCATACATCTGCATTTTCTGCAGAAGCCTTCCATGGGCCACCTTATCAAACACCTTACTAAAGTCCATATATACCACATCAACTGCCTTACTCCCATCCACCTCTTTGGTCACTTTTTCAAAAAACTCAATGAGGTTAGTAAGGCACGACCTACCCTTCACAAAACCATGCTGACTATCCCCAATCAATTCATTTCTCTCTAAATAACTATAAATCCTATCCCTAATAATTCTCTCCAATACTTTGCCCACAACAGAAGTAAGACTCACTGGCCTATAATTCCCTGGAAGGTCTCTCTTCCCCTTCTTGAACAACGGGACCACATTCGCTATCCTCCAGTCCTCCGGAACCACACCCGTAACCAACGACGACCTGAAGATCAGAGCCAGAGGCTCTGCAATCGCCTCCCTTGCCTCCCAGAGAATCCTAGGTTAAATCCCTAGGAAATATATATATATAATAGGAGAAATATATATATATATATATATATATATATATATATATATATTATGGAGAAAGTGGATATAGAAATATATATTACGGAGAAAGTGGTGCTGGAAGTCTTAAAACACATCAAAGTAAGTAAATCCCTGAGACCTGAAGAAGTGTATCCCAGGATGTGGGAGGTTAGGGGGGGAATTGCAGGTCCCCGAGCTGAGATATTTGAATCATCGATAGTCATAAGCGAGGTGCCTGAAGGTTGGAGACTGGCAAATGTTGTGCCTCTGTTTAAGAAGGGCTGCAAGGAACTATAGGCCGGTGAGCCCAACATCTGTAATGGGTAAGTTATTAGATATTATGACACAGGGTGTGCAGGCATTTAGAGCGGCAAGGACTAATTAGGGACAATTAACATGGCTTTGAGTGGAAAATCATGTCTCTCAAATGTGTTTGAGTTTTTAAAGGAGTAACCAAGAAGATAGATGATGTTGATGTTATCTACATGAACTTTGGCAAGGCATTTGACAAGGTAGCACATTGCGTAAGGGCTCCAGTGTGAATTAGCAAAATGGATACAAAATTGGCTTGGTGATGAGAGGATGGTTATAGAGGGTTATTTTTCAAACTGGAGGCCTGTGACCAGTGGTGTGCCTCAGAAATCAGTATTGGGTCTGCTGTTAATTGTCACTTATGAATGATTTGAATGAGTATTTAGGAAACATGATTAGTAAGTTTGCAGATGACACCAAGGTGGGTAGTAGAATGGATAGCAAAGAAGGTTCAATTTAGATAAGTGTGAGGTGATGCATTTTGGTAGAGCGAAGCAGGGCAAGTCTTAGAACATAGAACATAGAACATAGAACAATACAGCACAGAACAGGCCCTTCGGCCTTCGATGTTGTGCCGACCAAAATAAAAAGCAATGCCCCTCCTACTAAACCATTCCCTTCTCTTCCATATACTTATCAACTAACCTCTTAAATGCCACCAAACGTGGCGCATCTACAACAGCTGCAGGCAGGGCATTCCACTCCCTAATCACTCTTTGAGTAAAGAACCTACCTCTGATATCCGTCCTATAACTCATACCCCTTAATTTAAAGTTGTGTCCCCTCTTACCCAATTAATGGTAAGGCATTGGGGAGAGTTACAGAACAAAGATCTCTGGGTACGTGCTTATAGTTCCTTGAAAGTGGAGTCATGTGGACAGAGTGGTGAAGAAGGCATTCAACATGCTTGGTTTTGTTGGTCAGAATGTTGAATGCAGGAGTTGGGATGTCTTGTTAAAGTTGTACAAGACATTGGTAAGGTTATATTTGGAATACTATGTACTATTCTGGGTATTATTAGAATACTGAAAAGATTTACTCAGTCTATTGGAACTTGATGGTTTGAGTTATAAGAAAACGTTGGATTGACTGACTTTTTTTCCTGGAGTGAAAGAGATTTGAGGGTGATTTTACATAATGGATATTGAGGTCATGGTCAAGAAGGCAGAGGCACATGACATGCATAGGCATCTGGAAACAAGTGGGTCCCTTGAGTGTAGAGGATGTAGGAGTATATTACTTTTAATATGATAAATAGATAGTCAACGTCTTTTTCCAAAGGCAAGGAAAACTAGAAAACAAGTTTGTCATGAGAAGGGAGAAATTAAAAAAGGGTCTAGAGGGGCAATGTTTTCACACGGGGTGGTGTGTTTGGAACAAATTACCAGAGGTAGTAATTGAAGTGGGTATTATATTTTTAAAAAGCATTTAGATAATTACATGGGTAAGATTAGCATAGAGAGATATGGGCCAAATTTGGGTAATTTGGATTAACTAAATGGCTTAAATAAAAAAGGCAGCGTGGACAAACTGGTCAAAGGATGTGTTTTGATGCTGTAACCCTCTATAACTGATTTTGACCCAGTGATGGTGAAGCAATAATGATATAGGAACTTGGAAGTGATGTTGTCATGGGTCTGGGAGATATTGCTGAAGGATCCTTGTTGAATTGCTGCAGTGCATCTTGCAGATGGTATGCACTGCCTCCACTTTGAACAGAATGGCATCTCATTCACCACATTCAATCAAACAGACTGTTTGTTTCTTTTCCTGGATGGTGTCAAGCTTCTTGAGTATTGTTGGAGTTGTGCTCACCTGGGCAAAAAATAATCCATCACACTCCTGACTTGTGCCTTTATAGATGATGGACGGACTCTGGCAAGTCAGGAGATGTGTAACTGCTGCAGAGTTTCTGACCACTGGACAATTGTAGTGGAGATGAAATCACATGCTGTCCATTGTGCAGTGATTCTTTTGAGGGGAAACTGGAAATTTGCTCATGGGCTCCCCCTCCATCTGGTCCTGCTTGTGAAATTGGAAATGCTCTGCAACTGGTAGCGGTTTTAGTGCAAATTCCCCTCCAATACTATATACAACAGTCCAGGCATATACTACATGAAAACTTTTTGATGCATGTCTTCCCTAAATTTACCCCTTCTCAGCTTAAAGCTGTGCCCTATTGTAGTTGAACCTTCTACCCTGCTAAAAAGCCTTTAATTATCCACCCTGCTTATGTCCCTCATAATTTTGTAGACTTTTATCAGCTGCCCTCAGCCTCCATCTTTCCAGTGAAAACAATAAGTTTATCCAACCTCTTCTCATAGCTGTTCAGCACCATTCATGGATCCTCCAATACTGAAGGAATCCATATCCAAATATAGCAAGACATGGACGATATCCAAGTTTGGGCTGATAAATGGCAAGTAACATTAATGTGACACAAGTGAAGGTAATAACCATCTCTCCTTAATAATGAATGGCATTACCATTGTTGAATTCACTGCTATCAACATCCTGGGGCTTACCATTGACCAGAAATAGAACTGGATTGGTCATATAAATGCAGTGACTATCAGCAGGTCAAAGGCTAGGAATCCTGCAGTGAGTAACTTGCCTCCTGACTCTAAAGCTTGTTGGCCATCTACAAGTCAGGAGTGTGATGGAATTCTTTTCACTTGCCTGGATGAATGCAGTATGAACAGTGATAGAAGTTAACAGCATCCAGGAAAAATCAGCACACTTGCTACCCCTTCCATACATTTCAATCCTTCCATTACTGATGAACTATGGCAGCTACGTATGCCCCCTTGCATGATGCAATGTAGGAACTCACCAAGATTCCTTGGGCAGCTCCAATCTAGAAGAACAACATGGCAGATGCCTGGAAGAAAGAATGCTGGGAGCTTAAGAATAAGGCTGCTAATGTCATTGCCAAAACACAAAGGGCACTGAGCAATGCCAAGTAACTGAGAAGCATGGACAATAAGCACAGTTACTCAGACTCTAGCAATACTTAAGCAACTGCTGATGCTGTTGTTTCTACCACCACCCCACCCAACGTGAAACTGAATTCTTTATAAATTAAGGAATCCCTATTGAAGCCAAAGAAAGGCATGTTGGTCAATGCTTAGGCGCATGTTTAGATGCGGTACTTCACACAAGCTTGTTTCCTCACCTTGTCCCATCCTTATGGAGGTGGAAGCCAATAGTCATTTGTGGACTATTGTTAGTTACTTTTGGGCAGGATATTTACACATGAAATTGGCGGCACCATTCCCCCAAAGATGTGCAGGTTAGGTTGATTGGCCATGCTAAATTGCCCTTGGTGTCTTAGGACGCGTAGGTTAGAAGGATTAACAGGGTAAATTTGTGTCACGAGGATAGGGCCTGGGACAAATGGTCTCCTTCTGCACTGTAGGGTTTCTATGATTCTAACACCAAAACATAAAGGTTCCCCTCCAAACCACTCAGCATTGTTGTAAAATTGGATAGACTAATTTAGATTGTGCTTTCTTCCTAGCATTTTACAAACACCAATCTAGATAGCAAAGAGGATAAAGTTCCAGACAGAAGAATCAGCCGTGAAAGCACAGAATATTCCAGAAGCCACAACCTAGTTGTAATTTAGAGCGTGACTAAGTTCTATCATTGTTAATGACTGAGAATTGTATTTATTACAAAGAATGAAACAGCACAGGAAACAGGCCCTTCGGCCCAACGAGCCCGCACCGCCACCCCGATGTTCCCACCTCTGCCAGTGATCCCTGTCTATGTTTATAGATCTATGGATTGAAACCAAATTTGAGACAATTTAGGGAGAATTTGTTTTGCCAATTAGCCTAAGAGCACATTTTGGGATGTGGGAGGAAAACTGAGCACTTGGAGAATGTGCAAACTCCCACAGACACAGGCCCAAATCTATGTATCCGCACAGCACAGCAATAGTCACTGAGCTGTCGTGTTGCCCATCAAATGGTCCAGGTCATGCGTACACTAATGACGTGAAGCACTAGGATATGCTCAAAAAAAATCCTAGAGCAGCCCTCTCATGACCCATCGTGTGTATGCCCCTTGTTAGACAACAAGGTGGACCAAAGCACCTGTAGGATAAAAACAAGTACATCGATATCATCATCTATTTACACACTTCCCAGGGACTCCCAAGGCTCATGATCCCTATTTTAAATCCGTTTTCTATACCCCTCCATTCCCATTCTGTTCATGTGCCCATCTAAGTATTTCTTAAATAACTCCAGAGTACCTGCCTCCACCACTTTACTTGGCAGTGCATTCCATACCCCCACCACCCTCTGTGAAAAAACTCCCTCTAGCATCCAAATTATATCTTACCCCCCTCACCCTAAGCCTGTGACCCCTCGTGCTATTCGAGTCCATCCTAGGAAAAAGCTTAACCCCGTTTACTCTATCATAATCTTGTACACCTCTATTAGATTTCCTCTAAGTCTACGTCTTTCTAAGGAAAACAGTCCCAATTTGCCTAACCTCTCCTCGTAACTCAGTCCTTCCATACCAAGCAGCATCCTGGTAAACCTTCTCTGCACTCTCTCCAGAGTCTCCACATCCTTCCGGTAGCAAGGCAACCAGAACTGGACGCAGTATTCTAAATGAGGTCTAACTAACGTTTTATATAACAGCAACATTAAAGGCCAGCTCTTGTACTCTATACCCCTTCCTATAAAGGCTAACTTTCTTCACAACCTTCTCCACCTGCTCTGCCATCTTCAGAAACTTGTTCACCTGCACCCCCAGGTCGCTCTGCGTTTCTATCCTCTTAATAGGTCTACCCTTATCATATACCTCCCCCCTACATTCTTTCTGCTGAAATGTATCACCTCACATTTATCAGGATTGAATTCCATCTGCCATCTATCTGCCCAATCTACCAGCCTCTATGTCCTGCTGCATCGCCTGACAATGCTCCTCACTAAGGAGCATTTAGAATCTTGTTTTATTCAGGGATAGTTGACAGTTAGGGATTTGTTCAGTTTGTTAATATTTGAATTAATTTGTTCTGTTCGATAAATAAGTTGGGTGTTGAATTTGGAGTAAGTATCAGAGATTTAATTTATATTTAACCACTGGAAGTTGCGGAAAAGCAATTCAGACAACTGCATATCTTTACAGATTATAAGGTGAGGTACTCTTTGGGTGTTTTGGTGTTAGTTCTCAGATTAGGCTTCATTTTTGTAACAAATTGGGGCTTGGATCTGGGATTTGAACAGTCTTAGATTGTTAAATATTTCAGAAGTGGAAAATCTGTTTAATTTTGGTGGCTTGTTCTTTAAATCAAAAGTGGGGAAATGGCTCTTGACATTGCTGAAGAGGTTCTGGCGGTTAGGTTGATTGGCTATGCTAATCAACAATGCTTCCCAAATTTGTCAAGAAAATTTAGAAAAACAGAAAAAGGTGGCATTTGTAAAACTGGCATTTGTAAAACTAGCAAACAAGCTGAAATTGTAATGGAATTAGTCAAGCATTTAAATATATTGGAAAAACAGCCAAGTGCAGTGGAGTTGGAAAAATTAAATTGCAAATGAGATTATTGGAGTTAGAAAGTGAATGTAAGTGGCTGGAATTAGTGAGGAAGGCCCTAGCAGGAGAAAGAGAGAAAAAAGATTATTTGGGTTGGAAAAAAATTGAATTTGAAGCAAAGAGACTTGAAAGGTACGTAAGTAGAAGTGATGATGGGCAAAATCGTGGTAGCCAGCCACGTAGTAGGGATATATGCAAATATGTCCAAACATTACCAAAATCTGATTTTTAAAAAATGCAGAAGCCTTTTTTCATTTCCTTTGAGAAATTGGCTGCATGAATGAACTGACCAGAGAACGTGTGGATAAGGTTAATTCAGATAAAGTTGGTAGGCAAGAGTACTGAGGTACTTGCAGCATTGCCAGAGGAGGTGGCAGAGAAGTATAAAGAAGTAAAAAGGGCTATTTTGAGTGCCTATAAGTTGGTACCTGAAGCCTGTGGACAACAGTTCAGAAATGTAAGAAAGGAACCAGGTCAGACTTGTGGCAAGTTTGAAAGAATTAAGTGGACCACTTTGATAAGATTAGGGCTAGTCAGAGACAGCAGTGGGAAGTTGTGTGGAGCCTGAAGAGATTGGAGAGGCACTGAACAAATATTTCTCTTAAGTATTCACGCAGGGAGATGTAAATGTAGTTGTGGAGAACACTGGGATACAGGGTTGTAAACTGGAAAGTATTGAAGTAGATAAGGAGGATGTGCTAGATATTCTCGAGGGTTTGAAGTTAGATAAGTCCCCTGGGCTGGACGGGATTTACCCTAGGATTCTCTGGGAGGCGATTGCAGAGCCTCTGGCTCTGATCTTCAGGTCATCGTTGGTTATGGGTATAGTGCTGGAAGACTGGAAGATAGCGAATGTGGTCCCATTGTTCAAGAAGGGGAATAGAGACTTTCCTGAGAATTATAGACCGGTGAGTCTTACTTCTGTTATGGGCAAAGTATTGGAGAGAATTATTAGGGATAGGATTTATAGTTATTTAGAGAGAAATAAATTGATTGGGGATAGTCAGCATGGTTTTGTGAAGGGTAGGTCATGCCTTACTAAGCTTATTGACTTTTTTGAAAAAGTGACCAAAGAGGTGGATGGGGGTAAGGCGGTTGATGTGGTATATATGGACTTTAGTAAGGAGTTCGATAAGGTGCCCCATGGAAGGCTTCTGCAGAAAATGCAGATGTATGGGATAGAGGGTGATTTAGCTAATTGGATTAGGAATTGGCTAGTTGATAGAAGATAGATGGTTTGGTGGTTGATGGAAATTATTCATCATGGAGTTCGGTTACAAGTGGTGTACCTCAGGGATCTGTTTTGGGACCCCTGCTGTTTTGTAATTTTTTATAAATGATCTGGATGAGGGTATTGAAGGATGGATTAGTAAATATGTGGATGACACCAAAGTCGGTGGAGTGGTAGATAGTGAAGAGGGGTGTTATAGTTTGCAGAGAGACTTGGACAAGTTGCAGAGCTGGGCCGAGAGGTGGCAAATGGAGTTTAATGCGGCAAAGTGTGAGGTAATTCACTTTGGCAGGAATAACAAATGTGTAGAGTATAGGGCTAATGGTAGGACTCTTAATAGTGTTGATGAACAGAGGGATCCTGGTGTATATGTGCATAGATCCCTGAAAGTTGGCAATCAAGTCGATAAGGTTGTTAAGAAGGCATACGGGGTCTTAGCTTTTATTGGTAGGGGGATTGAATTTTGGAGCCGCAACGTCATGTTGCAACTGTACAAAACTCTAGTGCGGCCGCACTTGGAGTATTGTGTGCAGTTCTGGTCCCCGCATTATAAAAAAGATGTGGAGGCATTGGAGAGGGTACAGAGGAGGTTTACCAGGATGTTGCCTGGTATGGAGGGCAGGTCTTATGAAGAGAGGCTGAGGGATTTGAGGTTGTTTTCATTAGAAAGAAAGCGGCTAAGAGGAGACCTTATTGAAACATATAAGATGATTAGAGGTTTAGATAGGGTGGACAGTGATAGCCCTTTTTCCTAGGATGGAGAAAGTTAGCACGAGGGGACATAGCTTTAAATTAAGGGGTGGTAGTTAAAGGACGGATGTCAGAGGTAGGTTCTTTACCCAGAGGGTGGTAAGGGTATGGAATGCCCTGCCTGCTGCAGTTGTAGATGCGCCAAGTTTGGTGGCTTTTAAGAGGTTAGTAGATAAGTTTATGGATGAAAAGGGAATGGTTTAGGTTAGAGGGTCATTGCTTTCTCTTAATTGGTCAGCACAACATCGAAGGCCGAAGGGCCTGTTCTGTGCTGTAATGTTCTATGATAAATGAGTGACAGCATTAGAGATAGAAAAGACATATGTGGCTCTTAGAGGTATTCTGCTGGAGGAGTTTTAACACTCACTTTCAGAAGTGATAACTCATGTTGAGGAACAGAAAATTCAAACAACAGTGAGAAGAGCTGCAGAAGAACCGACGAATGAATACACATTCGTGCATAAATTGAAATTTAGCTTCTGACAGCAATTTCATTCTGTGAGGAATAGAAATTGGGAAAGAGGGAGAACTGTAATAAAAAACAAAATGTAGATCATGCTGGGAACAGTTTATCACCTGTGGGGAGAAAAAAACCCAAGAGAGTGGAAAAGAGATAAAAGACCAAGTGTTTTTCACTGTAGTAAGGTAGAACACACATTTACAGTGCTGATGGCTTAAGGAAGACACTGGAAAAAAGAGTGTGGTTAAAAAAAGGGTCCACCAGTGGGATTAAGATTGTGAAGGAAATCCCAAGAGAAGACGAAGAGTTGAAGGAGAATGCACAGCCTAGATGGTAAGAGAGCATCTTTTATAAGTCTTTTTAAAGACTTCACCTGTGTGAGTATGGTTTACTCAAGTAGAACAGGAGGACTAAGTAAAGACTATTGAGAGACATGAGTTAGTCTATGTCTAACAGAGATAAAAATATTTGCACTCCTTTAGATATTGCCCAAGTGAATGCTAATCTGTGGAATAAATGGACAGTTTTGGTGGTCCTTAATTCTGAGAGAGGTGATCAACGTCTTTTTATAACACCATCCTGGCTTGGAAATGTATTGCCATTCCTACAGTCATTAGGTCAAAATCCTAGAATTTCCTCCCTTATAGCCCTGTGGTGTACCGATACCTCATGGATTGCAGTGTTCAAGAAGACAACTCACCATCACATTCCAAAGGACAACTCTGATTTAGACAAATGCTGGCCTATTAAACATCAAATTAATGTTTTTTTTAAGAAAAACTAATTCTCATTTGGGGCAAAGTCAAAATGAGATGAAAGTTTAATCAGCTAATTGAAACTCTAGTATCAATTATGTTAGTTAGTGTGCAAGCCCATCTTTGAAGAAAAAATATTCAAGGATAGATTTGGGAATGATTGTGTCACTTTTGAGGACACAAGTGAAAATGAATGTGTTTTCTTCTGCCTAAGGTAAATTAGAGGGTGCTGAACTATTGTCGCCTTGACCATACATGACAAAAAAAAATTATTGAAGCTGAGTATAGATATTTATTGCCATGAATAAATGAATGATTTTTGACTTTTTTAGGCTTGATTTGGCAAAAACAATTTTGGAGGTTGGTGGTAAGTATAATTTTCTGGTTATACAACCCACATGGAATTTTTTGTTTTGAGGATAACTGAGTCACTTTCTAATCCTAACCCTAATGCTTCTGTTGGGTAGACAAATTGCTTCCCAGGCTTCGTTTTGTGGCCATTAAATACATAATGACAGCCAAGCACTAGTTCTCTCAGTTCCCTGTAACCAGGGTAAGTTTTTTCCAAAATTTCTTTCTCTCCAATATTAGACAAATGAGGCAAATTTAGTCCAGAAATAACATCTGGACTAAAAAAGAATCAAATTGGACTCAATGGTAACTATTTCACTGATGCTGCCAGATCTAAGTTTTTTTAGCATTTTGTTTTTATAGTAAAATCTGGCCCTTGAGGAAATCTGTTATGTATTTTAAGATTTCATCTCTTTGTTTCCATTTCCTCCATTGCCGTAGCACCAAAGAAACACTAACTAAAGTCACAAATGACACTCCCTTTGACTAATGCATTGCTATTCCTTTCAACAGTCTTTAATATAATTGGTAATGCTGCCCTTCTTCATAGTGTCTCAATGGAACAACCTTGACTTGGTTCAACACTTGCTTGTTGCATAGCATCCACAACATTTGCAGAAATTGTTTCTCTTCTTTCCAAATAAATACAGCAGGAGTCTGCCAAAGATAAATCCTTGGACAATGTTTTCTGCTTCATTACATGCTTGGTTTCCTGATATAAACTAATGACAATTCCAATTCTCCTTTTTTGAATCTTACAGTGCAGAAGGAGGCTATTTGGCCCATTATGTCTCTACTGACCACAATACCATCAAGGCCCCATCCCCACAACCACATGCATTTACTAGTGGTTCACTAGTCTCCCTAATACTAACAGGCAATTTAGCATGGCCCATTCACCTAATGTGAACATCTTTGAATTGTGGCAGGAAAACCACACTGACACAGGGAGAATGTGCAAACTCCACAGAGACAGTGACTCGCACTAGAAAACTGGTGATGAGGCAGCAGTGTTTGCCACTGTCTCTGCTGCTCACTGGCATCCAAAGTTTGATTTCTAACTTCATAGAGCAGACTGGGTGCTTTGTCTTCAATTCTATTACTAATGCCATTGATGAAGCCTCCTAACTAACCACTTAGAACAGTACAGCATTGGAACAGGCTTTTTGGTATTATAAGGTTTAAAGTTTATTTATTAGTCATAGGTAATGTTTACATTAACACTGCAATGAAGATGCTATGAATATGAAGATGCTATGAACGATGATAGGTTCGTGATCTGGACACATAAGAACTTGAAGCTCTACTTCGTCCCCATTGATATACATGGACAGGTCTTGCGCTGTTTCCTGAAGTTGATCACTATCTCCTTGATGCCATGCTTTACCCAAAGGGTGGTTCGGGAGTGGAATGCCCTGCCTGCAGCAGTTGTAGATGCGCCAAGTTTGGTGGCGTTTAAGAGGTTAATTGATAAGTATATGGAAGAGAAGGGAATGGTTTAGTTTGGAGGGGCATTGCTTTTTATATTGGTCAGCGCAACATCGAAGGCCGAAGGGCCTGTTCTGTGCTGTTATGTTCTATGAAATTCCCCTATGTTGCCCTGAAGTGTGCTGAACATGATGCCAAATTAAACTAATTCCTTTTGCCTGCCCTTTTTCCATATCCGTCTATTCCTTGCATATTCACATGCTTATCTAAAAGTCCCTTAAATGCCCCTATCATCTGCCTTCTCCAACCATCTCTGGCAGCATGTTTCAGAAATCTACCACTCCTCTGTGGTTTTAAGCAAACATCTTGCCCCTCACATCTCCTTTTGAACATTCCCCCTCGTCTTAAGTGCATGGGAAAGTGATTCTGACTGTTAACTCTATTTATGCCTTCGGACTAAACCACGTTCAATTATTTTAATGCTCACTTTGACCTTTTATTTGCCATTCTCCAAGTTCAGATACTGCAAAACTCTTCTGTCTCTTTCATCACACAGCCAAGCCCTGCTTTTTGATTTGATTTTGTTAGTTTATTATTGTCACATATTGTGTTCAGTGAAAAATATTTCCTGCATACTATACAGATAAAACATATCCTTCATAGAGAAAGAAGGGAGATGGTGCAGAATGTAGTGCTACAGTCATAGTTAGGGTGTAGAGAAAGATCAACTTAGTGTGAGGTAGGTCCATTCAAAAGTCTAATGGTAGAAGGAAGAAGCTGTTTGTATGTTGGTTGGTACGTGTCCTCCAGACTTTTGTACTTTTTTCCCAAAGGAAGAAGATGGAAGAGAGAATGTAGGTCTTCAATTATGCTGGCTGCTTTTCCAAGTCAGCATAATTTAATGAGTCAATGGGTAGAAGGATGGTTTGAGTGATGGATTGGGCTTCGTTCATGATCCTTTTGTAGTTTCTTATGGCCTTGAATAGAGCAGGAGCCATTCCAAGCTGTAATGCAATCAGAAAGAATGCTTTCTACGATGCATCGGTAAGATTGGGTGAGAGCCATAGTAGGAACATCAGATTTCCTTAGTCTTCTGAGTATTGAGGTGTTAGTGGGCTTTCTTAACTATAGTCTGGCATGGGGGGAACCACGATAGGTTCGTGATCTGGACACATAAGAACTTGAAGCTCTACTTCATCCCCATTGATATACATGGACAGGTCTTGCGCTGTTTCCTGAAGTTGATCACTATCTCCTTGATTTTGTTGACGTAGGCATGTGAGAGGCTGAGGACATAGCCTTGTGGGGCACTGATGATCCTTTGCAAGTTAGCTGGCAGGGGTAGTTGCAGACATCTTCAACCTTTCTTTACAACAATCTGATGTCCCTATTGCTTCAAGAAGATTAACCATCATCCTGGTATCAAAGAAAAATAAACAGCATGCCTTAATGACTAATGCCCTATTGACTAATGGCTCTGACATCCATCATTAAGAAGTGCTTCAAAAGGTTGGTCACGGCACAAATCAATTCTGTTGGAGATAATCATGGATGTGTTGTTGTCTATCCTTACTGATTGTGGTCTGTTGGGTTAAGAAGTCTAGGATTCAGTTGCAGGGGGAGGATCCGAGTCCTCGACCATGGTGTTTGGAGATGAGTTTCTTTGGAATAATGGTGTTGAAAGCTGAGCTGTTGTTGATTAAATAGGAGTCTGACATGGCTATCTTTGCAGTTTGTGTTTTAGGATTCAATGCAGGGCAGGGTGATGATGTCTGCTGTGGGCCTGTTGTGGCCGTAGGCAAACAAACAACGAAGAACAAAACAGCACGGGAAACAGGCCCTTCGGCCCAACAATCCCGCGCTGCCACCCGATGTTCCCACCTCTAACCATGATCCCTGTCTATGTTTATAGATCTATGGGTTAAAAACCAAATTTGAGACAATTTAGGGAGAATTTGTTTTGCCAATTAGCCTAAGAACATATCTTTGGGATGTGGGAGGAAACCGGAGCACCCGAAGAAAACCCACACAAGCACGGGGAGAATGCGCAAACTCCCACAGACACAGACCCAAATCTATGTATCTGTACAGCACAGCGATAGTCACTGAGCTGTCGTGTTGCCCATCAAATGGTCTGAAATAAATCAAACTGAGTGGATCCAAGCAATCTGAGGCCAGAATTGATTTGTGCCATGACTAATCCTTCAAAGTACTTAATGATGGATGTCAGAGCCATTGAATATTAGTTATTAAGGCACACTGTTTTTCTTCTTTTGTACCAGGATGATGTTTAGTCTTGAAGCAATAGGGACATCAGATTGTTGTAAAGAGAGGTTGAAGATGTCTGCAACTGCCCCTGCCAGCTGACTTGCACAGGATCTGAGTGCTCATCCAGATACCCCATTGAGGGCAATCACTTGTTGTGGATTGACCTTCAAGAAGGCTGGTCTGACATCCTGCAATGGTGAACTCAGATACAGGTTCATCTGAGGCTTCCAAGGTGAAGGGTGTGCTCTTGCTGACCTCTTGCTCAAAACGGGCATAGAATGCATTGAGCTCATCAGGGAGGAATGTGTTGGTGCCTGTGATTTTACATGTCTTCATTTTATTTCCTGCAAACCTTGCCATGGTTGATGGGTATCCATGTGGCTATCCTGTGACTCTGCTTGACCTGGTACTGACTCTTGGCATCTTTGGATCTCCTTGTATTATATCTGGCTTTCTTGTATAAGTCAGGATCTATAGTTCTCTCAAAAACTGCTTCCCACCTTCAATTGGAAAATATTTTGCTGTTCCTTCACTGTCGCTGGATCAAAATCCTGGCACACTCTCCCTAACAGCATTAAGTGTTCCTACATCTCAGTGACTGCAGTAGTTCAAGAAATCAGCTCACCATTTTCTCAAAGGAAACTAAGGATGAACAATAAATGCTGGCCTAGCCAGTGACACCCACATCCTGTCCATTAGAGAATTCCTTTTACGAATTAGCTCTCTCCCATTTTGATAACATTCAATAAAACCTCTTCACATTTTCAACCCCATTCCAAACTGAAGTCTCATTTCCTTTCCTAGAATCTTACTTCCCATCACTTCTCTCTTTAAGGCCATTCTTTGAGTTGCGTTTTCGGAGACTGATGAATGGACCAGCGTTTGGATGTAATTCGGTCATTTTTTTTAACATAGAACACTACAGCACAAACAGGCCCTTCGGCCCACAAGTTGCGCCCATCACATCTATACCTACCAAGCCGTAGACCTATTTATAACCCCTTATCCCATTAGTTCCCATATACTCATCCAGAAGTCTTTTAAAAGACCCCGGCGAGTTCGCCTCTACCACCACTGACGGCAGCCGATTCCATTCACTCACCACCCTCTGAGTGAAAAACTTACCCCTAACATCTCCTCTGTATTTGCTTCCCTGCACCTTAAATCTGTGTCCTCTTGTAGCGACCTTTTCAGCTCGGGGAAATAGTCTCTGAGAGTCCACCCTATCTATTCCTCTCAACATTTTATAAACCTCTATCAGGTCGCCTCTCAACTATGTCTCTCCAGGGAGAAGAGTCCCAGCTCCCTCAACCTATCTTCATAAGGCATGCCTCCCAATCCAGGCAACATCCTTGTAAATCTCCTCTGCACCCTTTCAATAGCTTCCATGTCCTTCCTATAGTGAGGCGACGAAAACTGTGCACAGTATTCCAAGTGGGGTCTTATAAAGGGTCTTCCATTTGAGGACAAATAGGCACCTGAGGGAAAGTCTGAATACTATTATATTGTTACAATCCTCATAGAGACTGATAATGGAAATATGATGAGACAAGATTTCACATTTTAAAATTTACTGATCAGCTGACAGGAAGCTGAGAATAGGGGTGAATGGTCATTTTAGTGTTGGCAATCCGTAACTAGTGGGATGCTGTTGGGCAAATTCTTTTGAGATGTGGGCCATATTGCTTCACTGCTATCTTCCTTGAAGTATTCACCATTGAATCATAGAAACCTTACAGTGCAGAAGAAAGATGCCATCTGGCCCATTGAGTTTGCATCGATCACAATCCCATCCAGGCCCTACCCCCATATCCCTACATATTTACCACTAATCCCTCTAACCTATGCACCTCAGGACACCCAAGGCCAATCAACTTAACCCACACGTTTTCATCCATGCTGAATTATAAATTTAATTTAGATTCCTGCTGCATCCTTTTTTTCCTCCTTTAAAAAAAGGAAAAGAATACAAAACCTGGTTTGTTAAAATATCCCTGTGGGATAATCACTGTCACTTTAAGAATCTTCCTCAGCCCTCGAAGGTCAGCTTGAAAGTTTGTCATCCAAAATTGTTGAACACTCTTGTGATGAGGAAAAGTCACTGAACTGTAATATTGACTCTGCTTTTCTTCACCCTAACCTGCTGAATATTTCCAATATTTTGTATTTTCTGTTCAGATTCCACAATATATTGCTTTTCCACATATAACTTCAAATACAGTCAAAATATATGGTTAGGTTTGTGATAAAACTACTGCAATTTCTCTTCAGCTCAACAGTTTAATCATTGCAGCAAATTTCGACAGTTTTACAATTTCAAAACTTTCCATGTTAATCTTTTGCTTTGCAAGTTGACCATAAATGGGCTGATCATTGTACTGTAATATCGAGCAATACTTAATCTTTCATTCCTTTATCAGGCTTTCATTTTATTAATTGACAGAATTTCGGATTTTATTTTCTCAATTAGACTATGAAATGCAGGTGGCGATTTCTGAAGCGTTATGCCGAATGACTGATAGAAAGACACGAGAGGCTTTTATTTATAAATGGTTTGATGAGTCAAATGCAAATGCTTTCAAAGAGATCAAAGATTCTGAATTTGAAACTGTAAGTATACTTAATTTGTGGGCAGTTTAAAAATTTGAAGGACTTTGATTGCAGAGATGTGGGATTGGTTATTGTCAATAATTAGACATTATCAATTTAAATTTGCCCTTCCATGCAGCCTAATATTGTGATGCATTGATAGCTGAAAGTATTGATTGGAAATTGCAATCTCTAATTCTCAGATGTGTACAATTTAAATATTTTATATGTAGAGATTCTACTGGATTTTCAGGTTGGATAACCAAACTTGAGATTTCAACGCTTGACTGAAAATAAGTACAATTTGGTTAGCGGTGTGGTACACAGTGGTTAACATAGCACCAAAGACTCGGATTTGATTCCAGGCTTGGGTCAATATTTGGGCTTCTCTTTGGCTTATCAGCAGCAGCATAATGGACTTTTCTTTTTAAAGACTAATTGAACCCCAATTCACTGCCACAAGGGTAACTACAAAACATCCATTTCTAAAGTTTATTAGTCACAAGTAGGCTTGCATTAACACTGCAATGAAATTATTGTGAAAATCTCCTGTATACTGTAGAAATATCAATATCATATCAGGTTTCTCTTGTTTTTGTGATCTAATGCTGGCAGTTTAAAATTGTGCTAAATGTAATCAAAATGCTTCATTTAGATGCATGTGATGTGCGTAACTTTTGATCTCTTGTCACATTGGTTAATGACTTTCTTCAATTCTGTAGTGACTATCACCACTTCGCTGATCTTTGATCATCAGTTTTTAATGCACTGTCTGGCTTAGTCATAGGGCATGGAAACTGGTCCTTTGGCCCAACTGTCCATGCTACTCCTTTAACCATTTAAGCTAGTTCAAATTGCTCACTTGTGAATGTAGGACACTACAGCACAAAAAGGCCTTTCAGCCCACAAGTTGGGCCGATCATACCTATACCTACCAGGCCATAGAACTATCTGTAACTCCCAATCCCATTTAATCCCATGTACTCATCCAGAAGTCTCTTAAGAGACCCCAGCGAGTTTGCATCCACCACCACCGATGGCAGCTGATTCCATTCACTCACCACCCTCTGAGTGAAAAACTTAACCCTAACATCTCCTCTGTATTTGCTGCCCAGCACCTTAAACCTCTTGTTGTGACCATTTCAGGCCTCAGAAAAAGCCTCTGAGAATCCACTCTATCTATTCCTCTCAACGTTTTATAAACCTCTATCAGGTTACCTCTCAACCTCCTTTTCTCCAGGGAGAAGAGACCTAGTTCCCTCAACCTATCTTAGGCATGTCACCCAATCCAGGCAACATCCTTGTAAATCTCCTCTGCACCGTCTCAATAGCTTCCACATCTTCCTATAGTGAGGTGATCAGAACTGCACACAATACTCCAAGTGGGGTCTGACAAGGGTCTTGTAAAGTTGCAGCATTACTTCCTGACTCCTAAACTCCATCCCTTGATAATGAAGGCCAGCACACCGTATGCCTTCTTGACCATGTTCTCCACCTGTGATGCCAATTTAAGAGTCCTATGGACCTGGACCCCAAGGTCCTTTTGTTCCTCAACACTGCTAAGACTCCTACCCTTGATTATTGTACTCCTTTGTCCATTGTTCCTGCCAAAATGGACCACTACGCATTTATCTGCGTTGAAGTCCATCTGCCACTTCTCTGCCCAATCTTGCATCCTATCTATGTCTTGCTGCAATTTCTGATGTTCCTCCAGACTATCCACAACACCACCAACCCTCATATCATCAGTGAACTTGCTAACCTATCCCTCCATCTCCTCATCCAAGTCATTTATGAAAATGACAAACAGCAAAGGTCCTAGAACAGATCCCTGGGGCACTCCACTGGTGATCGATCTCCATGCAGAAAAAGACCCATCCACAACCACTCTCTACCTACTGCAGGCAAGCCAGCTCCGGATCCATAAGGCCAAAGCCCCTTGGATCCCATGCCCTGTGACCTTCTTGAGAAGTCTTGCATTAGGGACTTTATCAAATGCCTTGCTGAAATCCATGTAAACCACATCCACCTCTCTCCCTTTGTCAATGTGTTCAGTCACATTTTCGTGAGGCACGACCTGCCCTTGACAAAGCCATGTTCACTATTTCTGATCAAGCTAAACTTCTCTAAATGCTAATGAATCCTGTCGCTGAGGATCCTCTCCATCAACTTACCAACCACTGAGGTCAGACTCACCGGTCAGTAATTTCCTGGGCTATCCCTGTTCCCTTTCTTGAAAATAGGAACCACATCTGCAATCCTCCATTGACAACGCAAAGATCATCGCCGAGGGCTCTGCAATCACTTCCCTCACCTCCCATAGTAACCAGGGTACATCCCATCTGGTCCCAGTGACTCATCTATCTTAATAGAATTTAAAAGTTCCAACACATCCTCTTTCTTAATGCCCACATATTCAATCTTTTCAGACTGCTTCAAACTTGCAGTACACTCTCCCAGATCATTTTCCACCGTGAATATCGAGGTAAAGTACTCATTAAGCACCTCTACTATTTCTTCTGATTCCACACAGACTTCCCCCTTCACTTTTTAAAGGAACAATCCTTTGGAAAGTGAACTGGGAGATTGCACTGCAGGTTTGAGGCAAACGGAAAAGATTGAGTATGTGGATGTTAGGAAAGAGGATGTGTTAGACCTGTTAAAGTCTATCAAGATAGACAAGTTGCCGGGACCGGATGGGATGTACCGCAGGTTATTGTGAGGGAAGTGGTTGCAGAGCTCTTGGCGATGATATTTGCATCATCCATGGAAATGGGAGAGGTTCCAGAGGATTGGAGGATTGCGGTTGTGGTTCCTATCTTTAAGAAAGGGAACAGGGATAGTCCAGGAAATTACTGACCGGTAAGTCTGACTTCAGTGGTTGGTAAACTGATGGAGAGGCTTCTGAGGGATAAGATATATGAACATTTGGAGAAGTTTGGACTGATTAGAAATAGCATGGTTTTGTCAAGGGCAGGTCATACCTTATGACCTGCCTAGTTGAGTTCTTCGAAAATGTGACTGAACGCATTGACGAAGGAAGGGTGGTGGACGTAGTGTACGTGGACTTTAGCAAGGCATTTGATAAGGTGCCCCATGCAAGGCTTCTGGTGAAGGTGAGAGGGCATGGGATCCAAGGGGCTTTGGCCTTGTGGATCCAGAACTGGCTTACCGGCAGAAGGCAGAGAGTGGTTGTGGATGGGTCTTGTTCTGCATGGAGGTCGGTGACCAGTGGAGAGCCCCAGGGATCTGTTCTGGGACCCCTGCTGTTGGTCATTTTCATAAATGACCTGGATGAGGAAGTGGAGGGATGGATTAGCAAGTTTGCTGACGGTACAAAGGTTGGTGGTGTTGTGGATGGTCTGGGGGGATGCCAAAAGTTGTAGCAGGACATAGGATGCAAGACTGGGTGGAGAAGAGGGATAGATAGGGTGGACTCTGAGACTATTTCCCTGAGCTGAAATGGTCACTACGAGAGGACACAGATTTAAGGTGCAGGGAAGGAAATACAAAGGAGATGTCAGGGGTAGGTTTTTCACTGAGGGTGGTGAGTGAATGGAACTGACTGCCGTTGGAGGTTGTTGAGGCAAACTCGCTGGGGTCTTTTAAAAGACTTCTAGAACATAGAACATTACAGCGCAGAACAGGCCCTTCGGCCTTCGATGTTGCGCCGACCAATTAAGAAAAAGCAATGACCCTCTAACCTAAACCATTCCCTTTTCATTCCTAAATGCCACCAAACTTGGCGCATCTACAACTGCAGCAGGCAGGGCATTCCATACCCTTACCACCCTCTGGGTAGAGAACCTACCTCTGATATCCGTCCTATAACTACCACCCCTTAATTTAAAGCTATGTCCCCTTGTATTAGCTTTCTCCATCCTTGGAAAAAGGCTATCACTGTCCACCCTATCTAAACCTCTAATCATCTTAATATGTTTCAATAAGGTCTCCTCTTAGCTGTCTTCTTTCTAATGAAAACAACCTCAACTCCCTCAGCCTCTCTCATAAGACCTGCCCTCCATACCAGGCAATATCCTGGTAAACATCCTCTGTACCCTCTCCAATGCCTCCACATCTTTCTTACAATGCGGGGACCAGAACTGTATACAATACTCCAAGTGCGGCTGCACTAGAGTTTTGTACAGTTACAACATGACGTTGTGGCTCTGAAATTCAATCCCCTACCAATAAAAGCCAAGACTCCGTGTGCCTTCTTAACAACCTTATCGACTTGATTGCCAACTTTCAGGGATCTATGCACGTATACACCAAGATCCCTCTGTTCATCAACACTATTAAGAGTCCTACCATTAGCTCTACACTCTACACATTTGTTATTCCTAGATACTCATCCTATTCTGAATAGGATAGGGGGTTATAGATAGGTCTGTGGATTGGTAGATGTGATCGGCGCAACTCGTGGGCTGAAGGGCCTGTTTGTGCTGTATTGTTCTATGTTCTAATCCCTTCTCCTTTTACTCTTCACACATTTGTAGAATGCCTTGGGATTGTCCTTAATCTTTCCCACCCAGGCCTTCTCATGAGGCTGCTGGCTCTCCTAATTTCCTTTTTAAGCTCCTTTCTACAAGCCTTATACTCTAGATCCTTAACATCTCCTAGTTCTCTGAACCTTTTGTACACCTTTCTTCTGACTAGATTCATCACTACTTTTGCGCATCACGGTTGCTGCGACTTAACAAAACCTCCTCGTCTCACCGGAACGTTGTCTTGCAGAGTGCCAGACAAACATTCCTTGAAAATCCGCCACCTTCCTTCAGTGCTTTTCCCCAAGAACACCACCTCCCAGTAAACTCATCAATTTTCTGCCTGATTTCATATTTTCTCCTATTCCAGATAAACACCTTCCTTTACTGCCTGATCCTTTCTCTTTCCAATGCTATTGTGAAGGAGAGAGAATTATGATCACCATTCCCGAGATGCTCTCCTACTGAGAGATCAACACCTGTCCTGGTTCATTAGCCAGCACCAGGTCAAGTACAGCCTCTCCTCTCGTAGGCTTATCCACGTGCTGTGTCAGGAAACCTTCCTAACAAACTCCTCCCCATCCGAATCCCTTACCCTAGGGATATTCCAGTTGATGTTTGGGAAATTAAAGTCTCCCATCACAACAACTGTTATTACTACATCTCTCTAGGATCTGTTTCCCTATCTGCATCTCAACTTCCTAGTCATGATTGGACAGCCTATAGAAAACACCCCAGCAAAGTTATCGACACCTTGCTGTTTCTAACTTCCACCCACAGAGATTCTGTAGACATCCACCTTCTCTACAGCCGTGACGCTGTCCCTGATCAACAGTGCCACTCTGCCACCTCTTTTGCCTCTCTCCCTGTCCTTCCTGAAACATCTGAATCATGGCACCTGAAGTACCCAGTCCTGTCCCTGAGACATCCAAGTCTCCATAATGGCCACACATCACATTCTCAAGCAGCAATCCATTCCCTGAGCGCATCCACTTTATTCACTACACTTCTGGCGTTAAAATAGAAACATCTCAGACCCTCAGTCTGAGCACTTCCCTTCTTCATCACCCTTCTAACCTCCCTCTCATACTGTCTATAGTCCTTCTCTACTTGGGAGCTAACTTCCTCACTCTGTTATGTCGTCTGAAGATGATCATTTAGTACATACTAAATTATTTTCTTTTATTTTGAAGGATTGTAGAAAATTTCTCAATGGATTAAATGAAAGTCTTCGCAATAAAAGAAGGTAGGATCTTTTGCTTTAAACCGTTTCAAAGTTGTAGCTTTGAGTGTATATTAATTTTTAGTCTTCATTATCATGACCTAAAGAGTGAACACCATGAAGATGTTTAATTTTAAATTCCTGTTTGTATTTATTAAAGTTTAATGTCTGTCTGTATGGTACATCTATGATGATAACATCTTAGGTGAAATATGCATCAATTTACATTTCACTTCAGGAAAGTACTTGGCCTCTGTTATCCTTCCCCACAACCCTTCTTCGCAAATCCTCCCTGAAAGTGGTGTCATAGGATGGAGGAGGGGGAATCAATTAAATTGCCCTAATTTCCCCTCATCCTATCCATCTGTAAATAGGAAGAAGTTTACTTTTATTCTGACTTTCCCTTTTATAAATGGTGGTGTATTTTTCCCCCAAATCTTCAATTTGAAAGTGTTCCAAACTGGTCTTCATACCTTGAGTTGATAAATAAAATGGTTGGTTCATTTTCACTTGCATGTGAGAAGGGTTTTGCAACTTCATCCCTTTACACTTGCACATTAAATTGGGGGGGGGGGGTGTAAGGTTTCCAGCATTATATTACATGTATCACTTTTACATGCATCCAAAATCAAAGGTTAACTGGAATGTTCTTTTTGAGGGGAGGTTGGTTGACTTAGAATGCCCCTGTTTCTCTAGAGTGAGACTGACAGGAAAAGGCACACGGTTCATCATTTATATTCCTTTTTGTCTATGCCATTCTATCAATTAAAATACAGAGACACAGAGACACAGATCTTGTCCAGTTTTCTTTGTCTTCAGCTTTGATGAAGAGTCACTTGGACTTGGTCATAAAAGTTTACAGCATGGAAACGGGCCTTTTGGCCAACTTGTCTATGCCACCCTTTTTAAACCTCTAAACTAATCCCAATTGGCAACATTTCTTAGCTTTGTTTGCACTCCATAAATGCTCTTAGACCTGCTGAGATGTTGCTGCAAAGAAATGCGTGTTTAACAAACTGAATCGGCATGAGATTAAATTGTGTGTAGGTCTATAATGTTGTCTGTAAGCACTGCTTGGTGAGAGAGGTTTATCCTTAAAAACTATATGCTGAATCAGCAGTTGGAAAGAAGTAGCAGAAAGTTAAGATGAGAAAAAAGAAGCTTTTGCGGTAAAGGGCACACCCTGTCTCAGTTCACAGAATTGAACTATATGCCTGGCATTTAGCAAATGCTGTAACAAGTGTAGCAAATGGAATCATTTTGTAAAACATTGTAGATTCAAACCACAGCAGCCTAGCCATACTACAGCTGGTGAGATCTCCAGGTTCCAGAGAATGAACAAGGTAAATGAATTGGAGCTTCATCAGAGTAATGAAGGTGTGAAGTCTCCAAAAGCATCTTAGCATGGGAACGTCAGCAGCGTTATGCAGAAGGGTGAGATTTTGGCCATGTGAAACAGTGCCTGCAGCAAGGCAAAACTAAAAGTAAAGACTGACGCAGGAGTAAAGTGTAATGTCTTGGTCAGGCAGTTTTGTAGGAAATATACCTATATATTGCACCAGGTCCCAACACACGTGGCCCTCGTGACATATATGGCAGGCAGACTTTCTACACTGAAGGTGTGGTCATTCTTCACTGCACACAGGGCAGTTTTCAGTTTGTTTCATATTGACTGAAATGTGAAGCTGCTTTTGGGTTTTCGAAACAGCATCACATTGGGGTTAATACTACTTGGTCCAGACATAGACACTGCCGCATCAGGCACTAGGAATTATGGAATATAGATACCTATTCAACTGTAATGCCAATGGGAAGCTGCCTGTTATATACAAGGCTAGATGATTCAATCCCACCTGCAGTCTGTGCAGTGAGAAGGGTCACCCTGGTGGTGAAACAAATGAGCTGGGCTGCTTGACAATACTAGGTGTTGTAGGCACCATAAACATGGCCACACAATGGGTTTTGGCAATGGTAATTAAAGTAAAAAGCTTGGTTATGATCTATATTGACTTGAATAAAGTATTGTTTGTACTTCATCACCCTATGAAGAGTGGTACAGGTCATAGCTTACATGCCAAATGCCAAAATCTTCAGTATCTTGGATGCAAATACAGGTTCTGGCAAACCTCACTAGATGAGAGTCTTTGAGTCACCACATCCATGCCTTCAGTAGCTATGGAAATAAAGCAAACAGATTTAAAGTGCAGCAAAGCAAGTACAGAGGAGATGTTAGGGGTAAGTTTTTCACTCAGAGGGTGGTGAGTGAATGGAATCGGCTGCCTTCGGTGGTGGTAGAGGTGAACTCGCTGAGGTCTTTCAAAAGATTTCTGGATGAGTATGTGGGAACTAATGTGATTGGGGGTTATAGATAGGTCTATGGCTTGGCAGGTATAGATGTGATTAGCGTGACTTGTGGGCCGAAGGGCCTGTTTGTGCTGTAGTGTTTTATGTAAGCAGGTCATGGAACCTATACAGATTGAAGGGGAGGAGGTGCTTGAGGCAAGTCAGTAGATAAATCCCCAGGATTGGACAGGGTATTCCCTTGGATCTTGAAGGAGACAAGTGTTGAAATTGCAGGGGCCCTGGCAGGTATTTTTAAAATGTCAGTATCCATGGGTGAGGTGCGGATGATTGGAGGATAGCTCACGTTGTTCTGTTGCTTTAAAAAAGGCTCAAAGTGATCCGGCTGATAAGTTTGACACCAGTAGTAGGTAAATTACTTGTATTGGAATGAGTACTAAGAGATAGGATCTATAAATTCTTGGATGGATAGGGACTTGTTAGGGAGAGTCAACATGGTTTTGTGTGTGGTTGGTCGTGTTTGACCAATCTATTAGAGCTTTTCGAGGAGCTTACCAGGAAAGTGGATGAAGGGAAAGCAGTGGGTGTTGTCTATGTGGACTTCAGTAAGGCCTTTGACAAGGTCCTGCATGGGAAGTTGGGAAGGTTCAGTCACTAGGTATACATGGAGAAGTAGTAAGTTGGATTAGACATTGGTTTAATGGAAGAAGCCAAAAGTGGTAGTGGAGGACTGTTTGAGTGGAGGTCTGTGACTAGTGGTGTGTCACAGGGATCCATGCTGGGTACATTGTTTGTCATCTATATCAATGATCTGATGATGTGGTAAATTAGAGAGAGGGTACAGAGGAGGTTTACCAGGATGTTGCCTGGTATGGAGGGCAGGTCCTATGAAGAGAGGTTGAAGGATTTGAGGTTGTTTTCGTTAGAAAGGAGGCGGCTAAGAGGGGATCTTATTGAAGCATATAAGATGATTAGAGGTTTAGATAGGGTGGACAGTGATAGCCTTTTTCCTAGGATGGAGAAAGCTAGCACGAGGGGACACAGCTTTAAATTAAGGGGTATGAGTTATAGGACGGATATCAGAGGTAGGTTCTTTACTCAAAGAGTGATTAGGGAGTGGAATGCCCTGCCTGCAGCTGTTGTAGATGCGCCAAGTTTGGTGGCGTTTAAGAGGTTAATTGATAAGTATATGGAAGGGAATGGTTTAGTTAGGAGGGGCATTGCTTTTTATTTTGGTCGGCACAACATCGAAGGCCGAAGGGCCTGTTCTGTGCTGTAATGTTCTATGTTCTAAATCAGCCAATTTGCTGATGATACAAAGATTAGCAGTGTCATGGACAGTGAAGAAGGCTTTCAAAGCTTGCAGAGGGATTTGGACTAGCTAGAAAAATGGCAGATGGAGTTTAACACTGACAAGTGTAAGGTATTGCACTTTAGAAGGACAAATCAAAGTAGAACATACAAAGTAAATAATAGAACACTGAACAGTGCAGTAGAACAGAAGGAGCTGGGAATAGAGATACATAATTCCCTAAAAGTGGCGTCACAGGTAGATAAGATCATAAAGTGTGCTTTTGGTACATTGGCTTTTATAAATCAGAGTATCGAGTATAAGAATTGGAATATTATGGTGAAATTGTATAAGACATTTATAAGACTGAATTTAGAGTGTTGTGTGCCGTTTTGGTCACCTAATTACAGGAAGGATATTAATAAGGTTGAAAGAATGCAGAGAAGGTTTACAAAGATGTTGCCAGGATTTGAAGCTGAGTTACAGAGAAAAGTTGAATAGGTTAGGACTTTTTATTCCCTGGAGAAGAATGAGGGGAGATTTGATAGAGATGTATAAAATTATGATGGGTATAGATAGCATGAATGCAAGCAGACTTTTTCCACTGAGGCTAGGGGAGAAAAAATCTAGAGGACATGGGTTAAGGGGGAAAAGTTTAAAGGGAATGTTAGTGGGGGGGCTTATTCACATGGAGTGCTGGGAGTATGGAATGAGCTGTCAGTTGAAGTGGTAAATGCAGGCTCATTTTTAACATTTTTAAAAAAAAACTTGGACCGGTACATGGATGAGAGGGGTGTGGAGGGATATGGTCGAGGTGCAGATTGGTGGGACTAGGTAGAAAAATGGGCCAAAAAGCCTGTTTCTGTGCTGTAACATTCTATGGTTCTATTTCCTCCTGTATGCCCCGGGGGATCTCCATGGGCAGTGAGATCTTCTCATGGCGCAAGATAGCCCTGCAAAATCATTGCAATGATAGCTTGCTTTGGGTCATCCTATTCAGATGATATGATGCATATCTTTGTTTAGTCCTTGATAGAATTAAGACTTACAGGTGAAGATCAATCCTGCTAAATGCAGATTCAGGGTTAATGAGATTTGTATGTGGCTCACTTGCTTACAGCTGATGGTGTAAAACCTGATCTAGACAAAACAAGCTATAATGACAGGTGATCATTCCTGTGGGCAAGACACCCTGCAGTTCTTCTTCGTGTAGTGAGCCTACCTATAGGATGTCACATGATGGTGACAGGAAAACAACATTGATGCATTTAACAAATTCAAGCAGGCACACTCAGCCCTATTAGTGCAATGATATTCCTGTTTTGAACTCCTATATGCCTATCAGATGGCGCCAGGGCATGGCAGCAACTTGTAAGCTGTGCCCATCATACCCTCTTAATTCAATCTTTTATTCTTATTCTATGCTTCTAAAACTTTATTCTAATTCTTTTAAACTCTCTAACAATGCTTTAATTCAATCTTTTCACTTTAGGTATGACTAACACTAGATTTTGCGCTCCTTTCCTTCACAATGTAACTGTCTGTATAGTGTGCAACAAACAATACTTTTTGCTGCATATTAATACATGTGACAACAAATCCGTTGAGTCCCAAGATGCACTTGGTGCAGTTTCCATCCAGAACAATAAACTAGTACCCTTTTGTATCAAGGGCTCTCACTGACATGGAGACACATTATGACCAATTCTAGGAGGAATTCCTTGCATTCATTTTTTTGCTTGTCTGAAATTTCATGATTTCAAACATAGCCACCCCCTGTAATTGTTGAAACTGATCATTCACCACTCATCACTATTGTTTAAAAAGCACCTTCACGTTGCATCTGTATGTCTGCAGTGCCAGGTTCTCAAGCTACAATGCTACACTTCAGTGTCATCTAGCATGGTAAGGAGTTGTATCTTGCTGTCCTTTCCAGAGCCTTCCTACCAATACCAACCAGGTAGATTGTGAAAGACATTACTATCATGATCATATGGGTCCTCAACTCGGGGAGCATGATTCCTTACAAGTAGATTTCATATGTGCGGGTTAGGTTGATTGGCCATGCTAAGAAATTGCTCCTTAGTGTGCAGGGATGCATAGGTTAGAGGGATTAGCAGGTATAATGTGTAGGGATATGGGAAAAGGGCCTGGGTGGGATTGTTTGGTGCAGACTCGATGGGCACTGTACTGTACTGCACTGTAGGGTTCTACCATTCTGTGATATGCAGGCAATTCCACCAAGTTACAATGAAAGTTTAACCTAGGTCCTCAAAAAGGTTCCTTAGGAGCTATGAGCATTTTTCTCAATGCACTGGGATCTAACTCTGCAAGATGGTTTGATATTACATGACCATCCATCTTAAGAGGCACAACTACATCAAGGGCAACCAGGGTTGGAGAAAACCAGGTACAGGATAAAGGAATTCTCGCACTGCCCATCAACGTATGTGCACATGGAAAGAGAAATATCTAGGTGTGCATCAAACCAAGATGTCTGTGCACCTACATGAGGTTCCCAGATCTTCCATTGTCATTCACAGTGGCTCAAGCTTTCGAATGTGGCAGTAAGCAGCACTTGGTCCTAGTCAACTCATACTCCAGTTGGTTTGAAATTGGCAACCATCCAGACATGAAGAGCAATAGTTGTAAGCAAGTCCAAGAGACACTTCACCACATGTGGCACATTGCATCACATAACGACAGGCAATACCCATTTATTTTGTTTCTAGAACACTTAGGGACTTTACACAGGATTTTGAGCACATTGTAAATAGTTCAAATAGTGTGCTGTTAATGGCATGGCAGAAATAGCATTCAGCCCAAGCACCTGCTTGAGAACTGTACCTGAGATGGCAAAGATTTCAATGCTGTATTCCTCAACCTGGGTGAAATCCTAAATTAATATTTCTCATCAATATTTACTGTTGAGAAAGGCATGGATGTTAAGGAATTTGTATAATTAAATAATTGGAGTATACATATTATGCAGAGGTGCTGGAAGTCTTAAAGTGCGTCAAGTTGATAAATCCCTGGGACCTGATGAAGTGTATCCCGGAATGTTGTGGGAGGCCAGGGAGGAAATTGCAGGTCTCCTAGCAGAGTTACTTGAACCATTGAAAGCCATAAGTGAGATGCCTGAAAATTGGAAGGTGGCAAATGTTGTGCCTTTACAAAGGTTGCAGGAAAAAGCTTGGGAAATACGGACTTGGGCACCACATCTGTAGTGGGAAGGTACTGGTAGAATCTGTTAGAAGATATTCTGAGAGGCAAGAATTGATTAGAGAGAATCAGCATAGCTTTGAGTGGAAAATCATGTCTCTCAAATTTAATTGAGTTTTTTGAAGAGGGAACCAAAAAGGTAGATGAAAGCAGTGCATAGACTTTAAAAAGGTTTTTGACAAGGTAACAGATGGTAGGTGGTTGCGTAATGTTAGATCTTTTGGGATCCAGGATGAGGTAGCCAAATTGAGCCAATTTTGTATCAATGACAGAAGGTGGTTGCACAAGACTGTTTTTCAAACTGGAAGCCTATTAACAGCAGTGTGCCTCGAATCAGTGCTGGGTCCACTATCATTTAATATTTATATTAATGATTTTGATAAGAATTTAGGTGGCATAGTTAGTACATTTGCAGATAACACTAATTTGGTAGCATACTGGACAGTGAAGGAGGTTATCTAGGATTGTAATGGGATTTTGATCAATTGTGCCAGTGGCCTAATGAATGGCAGATGGAATTTAATTTAGATAAATGCAAGATGATGCATTTTGGTAGATCAAAGTAGGGTAATACTTAGTTAATGGTAGGGCATTGGGGAGAGTAATAGAACAAAGAAAGAGACCTAGGGGTACAGGTTCATAGCTTCTTGAAAGTGGAGTTGCAAGTGGACAGATTGGTGAAGAAGACATTTTGGCATCTTAGTTTTGTTGGTCAGAACATTGAATGCAGGAGTTGGGATGTCTTCTTGAAATTGTACAAGACATTGGTAAGGCCACACTTCGAATACTGTGTACAGTTCTGGTCACCCTACTATAGAAAGGATATTATTAAACTAGAAAGAGTTCATAAAAGATTTAATAAGATGATACTGAGATTTGATGGTTTGAGTTATGAGGAAGGTTGTATAGACTGGGACTTTTCTTCTTTGGATCTTTGAAGGCTTGGGGATGATCTTAAAGGTCTACAAAATAATGAGAGCATAGATCAGCTAAATGGTAAATATCTTTTCTCAAAGGCAGTGAAATCTAAAACTAGAGGGCATAGGTTTAAGGTAGGAGGGGAGAGATACAAAAGGGTCAGAGGAGCAATTCACACAGAGTGCTGTGTGTCTGAAACAAGCTGCCAGAGGTAGTAGTAAACCTGTGTACAATACTGAACTTTTTGGACAGTTACATGGGTAAGATAGGTATAGAAGGATATGGACCAAGGAAATTGGGAATAGCTTAGTTGCTTCAAAAATAAGAGGTGGCATAGACAAGTTGGGCAAAGGGCCTGTTTCCATGCTGTAAACTTCTATGACTCTGATTTTCAGAATGTGCCCAAACAAGGTCTGCCATCATCCATGCACAGAATGTTCTCTAGATGCACCAGGGCCATCATTCCTCTTACTAAGTCTCTCTCGTGTCCAATAGTTAAAAACAATTGGAATGGTGCCCTTCGAAAGCAGCAACATGAGGCAAAAAGGTTTTATGGCCAAAATGCTTTCACATCTTTTGTCCTGTTAGTCAGAAGACGCTCCTTAGTGTTATTAATATTCTTGAATCTCTTGGCAAGATGATAACTCCTGGACAATGTGAGTAATCAGTGACGCTTTCAGCGTCTAAGATGAACATGTGCACCTCTCTCTATCTCTTCCTACCTTTAATTCACACTCAAACCAATTTCTCTGTCCAAATCTTTGGTCATCTGCCCTTCTATGTGGCTCAGTTGTTTTATAATGCTCCTATGAAGCACTGTGGGGTATTTGATTACATTAAAGGAACTATTTAATTTATAAGTTTTTGCACTGTGGTCCACTTTCATTTAAAGAAATATTCCAGAACGTGTTTCTAGAGTTGTATCCAAACTGATGGAAGGAGTCATCAACAGTGCTATTAGGCAGTGCCTGCTCAGCAATAACCTGCTCAGTGATGCTTAGTTTGGGTTTCACCAGGAGCTGAGTGATCCTGATCTTATAGAATCATAGAACTCTAGAGTGCAGTAAGAGGCCCTTCAGCCCATTGAGTCTGCACTGAACACAATCCCATCCAGGCCCTACCCCCATATTCCTACATATTATACTCACTGATCCCTCTAACCTGTGCGTTCCTGGACACTAAGGGGCAATTTCTTAGCATGGCCAATCAACCTAACCCACACGTTTTTGGACTGTGGGAGGAAACCCACGCAGACATGAGGACATGCAAACTTCACACAGACAGTGAACTGAGCCAGAAATCGACCCCATGACCCTCCAGCTGTGAAGCAGCAGTGCTAACTACTGTGCTACTATGCCACCCACATTACTGCCTTAGTTCAAACACAGACAAAAGAACTGAATTCCAGAGTGAAGTGAGAGTGACAGCCCTTGATAGCAAGACTGCATTTGACAGTGTGTGGAATCAAGGGACTGTTTCGAAACTGGAATGAAATGGATATCGGGGGGTGGGGGCATTGCAGGGTAAGCTCTCTGGTTGGAGTCATACCTGGTACATGAGATGGTTGTGGAAGGTCAGTCATCTTAGCTTCAGTCCTGGGTCCAACTATCTTCAGTTGCTTCATCAATGAGCTTCCCTCCATCATGAGGTCAGAATTGGGGATGTTTGCAGATGATCACACCATACTCAGCACTATTTGCGACAACTAATATTGAAGCAGTCCATGTTCTAATGCAACTAGATCTGGACAATATCCAGGCTTGGGCTGACAAGTGGCAAGTAACATCTGTGCCAGGCAAAGGCCATCACCAAAAAGAGAGACCCTAACCACTGCCCTTTTATATTCAATGGTGTAACCATCACTAAATCCCCCACTGTCAACATCCTTGGTTACTATTGACCAGAAATTCAACTGGACTCACCACATAAACACTGACTACAAGAGCAGGCCGGAGACTTGAAATGCTGTGGCAAGTAATCACTTTGTGATTCCCTAGAGCCTATCCACCATATACAAGGCACAAGTCTGTTTTAGGGGTCTGGGGTCTGTTTTGGGGCCCCTGCTGTTTGTAATTTTTATAAATGATCTGGATGAGGGTATTGAAGGATGGATTAGTAAATTTGCAGATGACACTAAAGTCGGTGGAGTGGTAGATAGTGAAGAGGGGTGTTATAGTTTGCAGAGGGACTTGGACAAGTTGCAGAGCTGGGCCGAGAGGTGGCAAATGGAGTTTAATGTGGAAAAGTGTGAGGTAATGCACTATGGCAGAAATAATAAATGTGTAGAGTATAGGGCAAATGGTAGGATTCTTAGTAGTCTAGATGAACAGAGGGATCTTGGTGTGTATGTGCATAGATCCCTGAAAGTAGGCAGTCAAGTCGAGAAGGTTGTTAAGAAGGCATATGGAGTCTTGGCTTTTATTGGTAGGGGGATTGAATTTCGGAGCCGCAACGTCATGTTGCAACTGTACAAAACTCTAGTGCGGCCGCACTTGGAGTATTGTGTGCAGTTCTGGTCCCCACATTATAAGAAAGATGTGGAGGCTTTGGAGAGGGTACAGAGGAGGTTTACCAGGATGTTGCCTGGTATGGAGGGCAGGTCTTATGAGGAGAGGCTGAGGGATTTGAGGTTGTTTTCGTTAGAAAGGAGGAGGCTAAGAGGGGACCTGATCGAAACATATAAGATGATTAGAGGTTTAGATAGGGTGGACAGTGATAGCCTTTTTCCTAGGATGGAGAAAGCTAGCACGAGGGGACACAGCTTTAAATTAAGGGGTGATAGTTATAGGACGGATATCAGAGGCAGGTTCTTTACCCAAAGGGTGGTTCGGGAGTGGAATGCCCTGCCTGCAGCAGTTGTAGATGCGCCAAGTTTGGTGGCGTTTAAGAGGTTAGTTGATAAGTATATGGAAGAGAAGGGAATGGTTTAGTTTGGAGGGGCATTGCTTTTTATATTGGTCGGCGCAACATCGAAGGCTGAAGGGCCTGTTCTGTGCTGTAATGTTCTATGTTCTAAGTCAGGAGTGTGATGGAATACTCCTCACTTGTCTGGATGGGTGCTGCTCCAACAACACTCAAGAAGCTTGACACCATCCAATACACAACAGCTGCTTCATTGGCACTACATCTACAAACACTCAATCCCTCCACCATTGGCAATCAGTAACAGCAGTGTGTACTATCTACAAGATGCACTGCAGTAATTCACCAAAGATCCTTGGGCAGCACCTTCCAAACCCATGACCACTTCCATCTAGAAGGATAAGGGCAGCAGATAAATGGGAACATCAAGTCCCCCGTCAGACCACTCATCATGACTTGGAAATATATTGCAGTCGCTAGGTCAGAATTCTAGAAACCCCTCCCTGACAGTATTGTGGGTCAACCCACTGAACGTGGAATACAGCGATTCAAGAATGCAGTTCACCATTACCTTAAGGGCAACTAGGGGTGGGTAATAAATACTGGCCAGCCAGTGATGCCATGTTCCTCAAATGAATAAAAAAACTCAAGCTATTTACCAGATAACTTGAAAATCTGATCCTGTCTTGTCAGGGGTCTTTGTGCAGAGCAATCTATGCCCATGTTTGGTTGTACCAATCTGATGTTTGGTTCATTTTGAGTTAACATCTGGTGTAGATCATACTTATTAGTGAACAGATTGCCATGCACTGTAGGTTCGAGGTAAAGAGGTGAATGCAACATGTCATCTCCATAATACATTATGAACTTGTGTTGAAAATGTGCATAGCTGTTAGAAAAATAACACATGCATGGATTAAATTGGGATATACATGGGATAGACTCAGCCAGGATTATTTTCATCTAAACCAATTCTGTAACTGCTGTTAATAGAACATAGAACTCTACAGCACAAACAGGCCCTTTGGCCCACAAGTTGCACTGATCATACCCATACCTACTAGGCCATAGAACTACCTGTAACTCCCAATCCCATGTATTCATTCAGAAGTATTTTAAAAGACCCAGCGAGTTCACCACCACCACCGATGGCAGCCGATTGCATTCACTCACCACCCTCTGAGTGAAAAACTTACCTCTTGCATCTCCTCTGTATTTGCTGCCCAGCCCCTTAAACCTATGTCCTCTCGTAGCAACCATTTCAGCCCTGGGAAAAAGCCTCCGAGAATCCACCCTATCTATGCCCCTCAATATTTTATAAACCTCCGAGGTCGCCTCTCAACCATTGTCTCTCCAGGGAGAAAAGACCTAGCTCCCTCAATCTATCTTCATAAGGCATGTCTCCCAATCCAGGCAACATCCTTGTAAATCTCCTCTGCACCCTCTCAATAACTTGTACATCCTTCCTGTAGTGAGGTGACCAGAACTGCACACACTACTCCAAGTGGGGTCTGACAAGGGTCTTGTAAAGTTACAGCATTACCTCCTGATTCCTAAACCCAATCCTTCGATTAATGAAGGCAAGTGCACCATATGCCTTCTTGACCACATCCTCCATCTGCGAGGCCGATTTAAGAGTCCTATGGACTTGGACCCTAAGATCCTTCTGCTTCTCAACACTGCTAAGACTCCTACCCTTGGTATGGTACTCCTTCATCCCATTGTTCATGCCAAAATGGACCACTACACATTTATCCATGTGGAAGTCCATCAGCCACTTCTCCGCCCAGTCTTGCATCCTATCTATGTCTTGCTGCAACTTCTGACATCCCTCCAGACTATCCACAACACCACCAATCTTTGTATCGTCAGTGAACTTACTAACCCATTCCTCCACTTCCTCATCCATGTCATTTATGAAAATGACAAACAGCAAGGGTCCTAGAACAGATCCTGGGGCATGCCACTGGTGACTGATCTCCATGCAGAAAAATACCCATCTACAACCACTTTCTGCAGGCAAGCCAGTTCTGGATCCACATAGCCAAAGCCACTATAATATACAGTGATATTTGCCAAAAGCAGTGTATTATTCCTTTCTCCTGTTCTTTACCTGCATAACAAGTTCCAACTAATTAAATCTCTTGGTCATGTGTAGTATCCAAAGTGTAATTAAAACATTGATCTTCAAAGGGTTGAAACAAAGACTCAAGTGGTACTGAAAATTGCAAGTTGCATACATTAAGCATGTATTTCCTCAAAGATTGACGATCAAAGGATTATTTAACTGGATGACTTGGGACAGGTAGTGCAGTGCCATAGTGGTTAGCACTGCTGCCCAGATTAGGTGGATTAGCTGTGCTGAATTGCCCCTTAGTGTCCCAAGATAGATTAGCCACAAATGTGTGGAGTTGCAGGATGGTGGGCACAAGGAGGGGGAGTGATGGGCATGGGTAAGCTGCCCTTTTGAAGATTCAGTGCAGTCCTGATGAACCAATGGCCTCCTTCCACATTGTAGGGACTCTATGATTCTGATTAAATCATTTGATGAAGTAGATGGGAAGAAACTCTTCCCTCTGGTAGGAGATTCCACAACAATGGAATAGAATCTTAAAATCGGAGGTCGCAGGGGTACTTTCAGAAGACATTTGACACCAAGGTCTGGGTAGGAAATCTGGAATGCTACCTTTGATACCTCACCTTTTTCAAAATGAAAAATCTCAGTTGAGGCAATTAAAATGCCAAAACTGGGATTGGTAGATGTTTGATAGTGTGATAGAGTTAGGATTTGGATTCATGTGATTGAATAAATGGGAAGGCTCGACTGGCTTGCTCCTATTCATTTTGCTAATTTATATGTAACTTCTACATATTGTTTGATCTTAGACTTTTTTAATCTCAAGATAAATTCACTCAATTTTATATTAAATCTTTACTCAATCTTCTGATTTTTGCAGAGTTTACAGCTATCCATGTAATTCGGCATTCCTTGATCTGAATGAGGTAACACTAAAAATATTTGGGGCTAGAATTAAGTCAAAAATATATATTTTGGAAGTGTTTCTGGAATCTCAATTGTGTATATGTATATTGCCTCTTATGATTTTAAATTTCTTCAATATATCTGGTAATTTCTAAATCTGTTCAGCAGTAAACTACCATTTTGTCTTCAAATTGCTTCATTTTTTAAGACATGAAGAGGCTGGCACTCCTTTCATCTTTCTGCTCTAAAAAGGTTTAAATTGCGGGTTGCACAGATTAGGCTTCCTTTAATACTGAAGATTAAGGGATCATTTGATTGGATGATTTAACATAGGCAGTGCAGTGCCATCTTCAAGTCTCCATTCACGGAGGAAGTAGCAGCACTCAAAGCTCATGATTCCAAATAAATGTCTGGACTTTAATCTGGTGTTGTGAGACTTCTTGGTGTTCATTTTTTTTTAAGGCAGAAAACATTGATTTTTATCAGGGCTAGTCAGTAATCTCTTCCAGACTGGATTTCATATTGAGGCTGCCATTAAGTTGTATATTTTTGAGAGTTTGTATGTTAATATGCAGCTTAAATTTTTACCTTTGTGAAAAAGACCTTTGGCTATTTGCAACTTTTAATTCTCAATTTTCCCAGTGGAGAATCCCAATCCTGAACAACCTCCTGGGTGGTGGCCTATGCCACTGTAACACATGAGTATCAAAATGAGGGAATAATGGTCTTGCACTATTAATTCACAGCATCACAATTGTGGCACAGAAAGAGGTCATTTGGCCTGTGTCTGCATCATGATTTTGTGCCTTACCTTTTTCCCCATACTGCTGCCTGTTATTTCTATTCAAATAATCAACTAGTGTCCTCTTGAATGCCTCAATTGAACCTACTTCCAGGTAGTGCATACTAGCTCCAAACCATTTGTGTAAAAATGATTTTCTTTCTTCAAATTTGCTGGTTTTGCAAATTGCTTTACACTTGTGTCCTCTCATTCTTGCTCCTTTTGAGGGAACATATACTCTGTCCAGCTCCCTCTCAATTTTGAACATCTCTATCAAATCTCCTCACAACTGCCTTCTCTCTAAAGAGAACAGTCCCAAACTCCAACTTATCCTTATAACTGAGGTTTCTCATCCCTAGAACCATTCTTGTAAATATTTTCTGCACTTCCTCCCATGTGTTCACATACTTCCTATATTATGGTGCACAGAATTGTACACAATACTCCAGATGATGTTGAGTGTCTTGTATGAGTTTAGCATAAACTCCTTGCTGTTGTCCTCTAGACCCTAATTAAGAAAGCACAGAATAATGTATACTCTTTTGTCTCTCTACCTATCCTGCCAACTTCAGTTATGGATGCATATACACCCAGGTCACAGAATTAGTGTAGAAGAGGCCCTTAGGCCCACCAGGTCTGCACAACCTGAGAAACACCTGACTATCTACCCTATCCCATTTACCAGCACTTGGTACATTGTAACATTTAAGACTATGGGCAAAGTGCTCAATCTGGTATTTAAGGGTGTGAGGCAACCTGCCTCTATCTTGCTCCCAGGCAGAACATAGAACGTTACAGCATAGTACAGCCCTTCAATCCTCTGTGCTGACCTGTGAAACCAATCTAAAGCCTATCTAACTTATACAGGTGTTACTGGAATTGTGTGTTTATCCAATGACCATTTAAATGATGGCTTAAAAGGTTCTTCCTTCCATCCACAGCCCCATCCTCCTGCACCTTGCCTTGAACTGTGTCCCCTTGTGACTAACCTTTCAATTAAGGGGAATAACTGCTCTCTATCCACTCTGTCCATGCCCCCTCATAACTTGTTACCCCAGATCAAGTTGCCCCTCTGTCTTCAGTTCCTGTATCCCTTTTAAAAATTTTGTCTCCATTCTCTTCCTAATAAACTGCATTAAGTCTTACTTTGCTCTACTGAACTTTATCTGCCACCTATCTGTGCACTCCACTAACTTGTCTACATCCTTTTGAAGTTTTACACTGTCCTGTTCACTCTTTACAGTACTTGTGTTATCTGCAAGCTTTGAAATTGTCCCCTGTACTGCAAATTTAGATCATGTTATAACTTCCTGCCTGCCAACTGTCTCAACTCAGGAATCAACCTAGTGAATCTCCTCTGCACCCCCTACACTGCCAGTATATCCTTTCTCAAGTAAGGAGACCAAAACTGTACATACCACTCCAGGTGTGGCTTCATCTGCAACATAACCACCATGTTTTTAAATGCCATCCCTCTAACAATGAAGGACAAATTCTATTTGCCACCTTAATTATCTGTAAACCAGCTTTTTATGATTCATGCACAAGGATACACAGGTGCCTCTGCACAACAGCATGCTGCAATATTTTTACCATTTTAAATAATAGTCCATTTTGCTATTATTCTTACCAAAATGGATGACTTCACATTTACCAACATTGTACTCTATCTGCCAGACTATCTATATCCTTTTGCAGACTTTGTGCCCTGTGCATACTTTGCTCTGCCACTCATCTGCAAACTTTGACACACTACACTTGGTCCCCAGCTCCAAACTGTAAATTGTAAACAGTTGCGGTCCCAACGCTGATTCCTGAGGCACACCACTAGCACTGATCACCAACCAGAAAAACACTCATTTACCTGCACTCTTTGCTTTCTGGTAGTTAACCAATCCTCTATCCATGCTAATACATCACTGGTAACACCGTGCACCTTTATCTTATGTAGCACTCCTTGGTATGGTATCTTGCCAAATGCCTTCTGGAAATCTAGATCCACAGGTTCTTCATTGTCCACTGCACATGTAATGTTCTCCAAGAATTCCATCAAATTAGTCAAACATGACCTTCCCTTCACAAACCCATGCTGCTGCTTCACAATAGGATAGTTCCTATCCAGATGCCTTGCTATCTCTTCTTTGATTAGATGTAAACACTTTCCTTACTACAGAAGTTAAGCTAACTGGCCTATGGTTACCTGCCTTTTGTCTACTTTTTTTAAACATTGGCATTCGCTGTTTTTCCACCCCTAAGTCCAGTGCATTTGCTATTTCCCTGCCATCTTTTTTAATACCCTGGGATGCATTCCATCAGGACCAGGAAACTTGTCTGCCTTTAGCCTCATTTAGCTTGCCCAGTACTACCTCTTTCTTCTTGATGGTTTTTATGTAATTTGTAATAATGTGGATGAATTAATTGCACAGAGAGACATCAATAGATATGATGTAACTGGGATCATGATGACCTGCCTTCTGATTGACCAGGGACGGGAACTCAACATCCAGGGATATTCAATATTCGGGTGGAGGAGGGGGTGCAGTAGCACTGCTGATTAAAGAAGGGATTAATGCAATAGTTAGGAAGGACACTAGCCTGGTTGATGTGGAATTTGTATGGGTGGAACTGCAGAATACCCAAGAGTAAAAAAGCTGTTGGGAGTAGTGTACACACCACCAAACAGTAACAGTGAGATTGGGGATGGAAATTAGAGATGCATGTAGTAAGTTTATAGCATTTATCACAGGTGATTTCAATCTGCATATTGATTAGGCTCACTAAACTACAATATGATGGAGGGGGATTTCTTGGAATGTACAAGGAATGGTTTTCTCGACCCAATATGTCGAGGAGCCAACTAGAGAGCAGGCCATCCTAAACTGGATATTGTGTAACGAAAGAAGAATTGTTAGTATCCTTGTGGTGCAAGATCCTAAAGGGAAGAGTGACCATAATATGATAGAATTCTTCATTAAGATAGTGAGTGATGCAGTTAAGTCTGAGACTAGGGTTCAGAACATGAGCAAAGCTAATTTTGAGATTGCATTGGCTAAGATAAGCTGGCAAATATTATTCAAGGTGTTGATAGTGGTTTGGTAATGGAACATGTGGATGAACTTTACATTCCTATTTGATGTAAGAGTAAAATGGTGAAGGGGACATCCTTGGCTAACAAGGGAGATAGTGTCAAAGCCAAAGAGGAGACACATAAATTGGCCCCAAAAAAAGTACAATTCTGAGGATTGAGAGAAATTTAAAATCCCGTGAAGGAGGCCAAATGGTTTAATTTGGAAGGGTTAAACAGAATTTAAGAATAGCCTTTCAGAAAACATAAAAACTGACTATAAAAGCTTCTATAAATATGAGCAGAAAGAAAAGCTGGTGAAGACAAATGTAGGTCCTTTACTGTTAGAATCAGGTGAATTCTTGATGATGGGCACTAAAGAGCAGACCAGCTGAATAAATACTCACTAAACCGAATAAATTCCTCACTAAGCTGAATAAATACCTCACTAAAGAGGAGACAAATAACCTTCCAGAAATACTAGGGACATGCAGTCTAGCATGAAGGTGGAACTGAAGGAAATCCTTACTGTCAGGAAATTGTACATGAAATTATTGGGATCAAAACTTGATAAGTCCCCAGGATCTGATACTCTGTATCCCAAAGTACTCGAGAGGACTTCCCTAGAAATGGGGAATGCATTGATGAACATTTTCCAGTATTCTGTGGACTGTGTCAATGGATTGGTTGACATTGGTGTTAGCTTGATATCGGTGGTGGGGAAAATGTTTTTGTTTTATTGAGGGTGTAATTACTGAACATTTGGAAAGCAGTGACAGGATCATTCCACATCAGTGTAGATTCAATGAAGGGAAATCGTTCTTGACAAATCTTCTGGAATTTATTGAGGATGTGATCAGGAGAATGGACAAGGATGAACCAGTGAGTGTTGTGTATTTGGACTTTCAAAAGGCTTTTGACAAAGTTCCATATGAGATTAATGAACAAATTTTAAAGCTCATGGTACTAGGGGTAGTGAGCAAAATTTTAAAGCTCATGACATTGGGGTAATGTATTGATATTGGCAGACAGGAAGCAGAGATTGGGAATAAATGGGTCCTTTTCAGAATGGCGTACTAGTACTGAGAACCCGGCTGTTCACAACGTAAATTAATGATTTGGACGAAGGAATTGAATGCATATTTTCACGTTGGCAGACAACACTAAGCTGGGTGACAGTGTGTGTGATGAGAATACCAAGAAGCTTCTGGGTGCCTTGGACATGCTGTTTTGAGTGGGCAAATACTTGCAAATGCAAAATAACGCGGATCAATGTGCAGTCATCCATTTTGGTGGCAAAAATAAGAAGATAGGTCACCTGAATAATGGTATTAAGAAAAAGGGAAATGCAATGTGACCTGGGTGTCATGGTAGAACAGACACTAAAGGTTGACAGGTACAGGAGATGAAGAAAATTAATGGCATGCTGGCCTTCATAGTAATAGGATTTGAATATCGGAATAAGGACATCTTGCTGAGTTAGAGGACCTTGGTGAGACCCATCTAAGTATTATATACAATTTTGGTCTTCTAGTCTGTACTCTTTCTAGTTTAGTAACATAGGGTGACCAGAACTGTGCACAGTATTCCAAGTATGGCCTTACTAATGTCTTGTATAACTTCAAGATGTCCCAACTCCTGTATTCAATATTCTGTCCGATGAAACCAAGCATGCCAAATACCACCTTCACCACTGTCCACCTGATACTCCACTTTCAAAGAACTTTGAACATGTACCCCAGGCTTCTTGGTTCTGTAAGTCTCCCTAACGCCCTACTGTTCAATAGGATCGTGATTGATCATGCACTTCCAGTATCCCATTTCTACTTTCTCTCTATACCCCTTGATCCTTTTAGCCACAAAGGCCAAGTCCAGTTCTCTCTTGAACATAATGAAGTGGACATTCTTGTTAATGAGGGAATCCAGCAAAGGTTCACCAGACTAGTCCTGCCATTCCAGGAATCAATGTATAAAGAGAGACTGGATCAACTGGGCTTGTACTCACTGGAATTTAGAATGAGAGGAGATCTCATAGAAACACCTAAAATTCTGATGGGACTGGACAAGCTAGATATAGGAAGAATGCTCCTGATGTTGGGAAGTGCAGAGCTAGGATCACAATTTTAAAAATAAAGCATAAGCCACTTAGGACTGAAATGAAGAAGAGCTTCAGAGTTGTGAATTTGTGAAATTTTCTGCTGCAGGAATCTGTTAGCGCCACTTCATTATGTTCAAGAGAGAACTGGACTTGGCCTTTGTGGCTAAAAGGATCAAGGGGTATAGAGAGAAAGTAGAAATAGGATACTGTAAGTGCATGATCAATCACGATCCTATTGAACAGTAGGGTGTTAGGGAGACTTACAGAACCAAGAGGCCTAGGGGTACATGTTCAAAGTTCTTTGAGAGTGGAGTATCAGGTGGACAGTGGTGAAGAAGGTATTTGGCATGCTTGGTTTCATCAGAGAGAATATTGAATACAGGAGTTGGGACATCTTGAAGTTATACAAGACATTAGTAAGGCCATACTTGGAATACTGTGCACAGTTTTGGTCACCCTATTATTGAAAGGATGTTACTAAACTAGAAAGAGTGCAGGAAAGATTTACTAGGACGCTACTGGGACTTGATGGATTAAGTCATAGGAAAAGGTTGGATAGACTGGGATGTTTTTCTCTGGAGCATAAGAGGTTGAGGAGTGATCTTATCAAGATCTATAAAATAGAGGGGCACAGATCAGCTAGATAGTCAATATCTTTTCCAAAGATAGGGGAGTCTAAAACTAGAGGGCATAGATTTAAGGTGAGAGGGGAAGATACAAGTGTGTCCAGTGGGGCAACTTTTTTCAGAGGATATTGAGTGTCTGGAACAAGCTGCTAGAGGTGGTGACAATTTTGTCTTTTAAAAAGCATTTAGATAGTTATATGGGTACGCTGGATATAGAGGGATATGGGCCAAATGCAGCCAATTGGGATTAGCTTAGGAGCTTTAAAAGAAAAGGTAGCATGGACAAGTTGGGCTTAAGGGCCTGCTTCCATGCTATAAACCTCTGACTCAGGTGGTGTAGACTTGAAGAGCCAAATGGCCGACCCCTGCACCTATTTTCTGTTTCTAGAGCTGCACAAAGTACTTCAGCTGTGGCCTAATCAATGTTCTGTACAGCCCCAATGTAACCTTCATGATATACAAAGAACAAAAACAATAAAAAGCACAGAAAACAGGCCCTTCAGCCCAACGAACCTGCTCCGCCACCCCGATGTTCTCACCTCTACCCGTGATCCCTGTCTGTTTATAGATCTATGGATTAAAAACCAAATTTGAGACAATTTAGGGAGAATTTGTTTTGCCAATTAGCCTAAGAGCACATCTTTGGGATGTGGGAGGAAACCGGAGCACCCAGAGAAAACCCACACGAGCACCCAGAGAAAACCCACACAAGCACGGGGAGAATGTGAAAACTCCCACAGACACAGGCCCAAATCCATGTATCTGCACAGCACAGCGGTAGTCACTGAGCTGTCATGTTGCCCATCAAATGGTCCAGGTCAAGCGTACACTAATGACGTGAAGCATGAGGACACTTTCAAAAAATCCAAGAGCAGCCCCCTCACAACCCATCGCATGTATGACCCTGGTTAGACAACAAGGTGGACCAAAGCACCTGTAGGATAAGAACAAGTACATCAATATCATCGTCTATTTACACACTTCCCAGGGACTCCCAAGGCTCATGATCCCTATTTTAAATCAGTTTTCTATACCCTTCCATTCTCATTCTGTTCATGTGCCCATCTAAGTATTTCTTAAATAACTCCAGAGTACCTGCCTCCACCACTTTACTTGGCAGCGCATTCCATACCCCCACCACCCTCTGTGTGAAAAAACTCCCTCTTGCATCCAAATTATACCTTGCCCTCCTCACCCTAAGCCCATGACCCCTCGAGCTATTCGAGTCCATCCTAAGAAAAAGCTTAACCCTGTTTATCTATACCCCTCATAATCTTGTACACCTCTATTAGATCTCCTCTAAGTCTACGTCTTTCTAAGGAAAACAGTCCCAATTTGCCTAACCTCTCCTCGTAACTCAGTCCTTCCATACCAAGCAGCATCCTGGTAAACCTTCTCTGCACTCTCTCCAGAGTCTCCACGTCTTTCTGGTAGTAAGGCGACCAGAACTGGATGCAGTATTCCAAATGAGGTCTAACCAACGTTTTATACAACTGCAACATTAAAGGCCAGCTCTTGTACTCTATACCCCTTCCTATAAAGGCTAACATATTATATGCTTTCTTCACAATCTTCCCCACTTGCTCTACCATCTTCAGAGACTTGTTCACTTGACCCCCAGGTCTCTCTGTGTTTCTATACTCTTAATAGGTCTACTCTTTATCATATACCTCCCCCCTACATTCTTTCTCCTGAAATGCATCACCTCATGTTTATCAGGATTGAATTCCATCTGCTATCTATTTGCCCAAGCTACCAGCCTATCTATGTCCTGCTGCATTGCCTGACAATGCTCCTCACTATTCTCGCTAACCTACAACCTCCTTCACTATTAACCACCCTACCAATCTTTGTCATCTGCAAAATTAATTATCATTCCTTCCACATTCTGATCTATACCATTTTTGTATATTACAAAAAATAAGGCACCCAGCATTGAAACTTGTATGCCACTAGAAAGCAGCCTCCAGCCACTCAAACAGCTATCTACTATCATCTTTTGTATCCTATTATTAAGCCAGTTTCAGATCCACCTCACCAAGTTTCCCCGACTTCAATCTTCTCAGTCAATGTTCCATGTGGAACATTCACAGAGTTGTTGCTGAAGTCCATGTAAACCTCATCCATACACTTGATCACTTTCCAAAAAATTTATCAAATTTGTTAGACATATCTTCCCTCTGACAGCCATGCTAACTATCCCTAATCAACCTATGTCTTTCCAAGTGAATATTCGTTCTCTCCTTCAGAATTTTCTCCAATAGTTTCCCTACTACTAACATGAGACTCACCAGTCTATAAATTACCCTAGTCATCTCTATCACCCTTGAAAAATGGAGCCATATTGATTGTCTTCTAGTCTTCCCCATGACCGGATAGAAATTAAAAATTTGCATTAGTGTCCATGTAATTTCCTGCTATGCCTCCCACAGCAGCCTGTGATGCAATTCATCCAAGCCTGGGGATTTGTTTATTTTTTTTGTTTTTAAGCCTGTCAAAGCTTCCAATACCTTAGTTCATATGTTAAACTGATTCTTACAGTCACTATCTCCTGAATTCTGTGCCTACATCACCCTTCTCCTAAGTAAAGTATACATTTAATACCCTTCCAATGTCCTACAGATTCACACACACATTGCCCCTTAGTCTCTAATAGGCCTTACTTTTTGGTTAATCTCTTTCCCTTAATGTTTAGGATTCTCCCTAATCTTGTTTGCAAGTCCTTTCTCATGCCCCATTTCTGCTCTTTTAATTGTTTCCATAAGTTCCCTTTTACACTTCCTATATTTCTCTAGGGCTGCAGCTGAATTGCTCCCATTAGAACATAAAACATTACAGCGCAGAACAGGCCCTTCGGCCTTCGATGTTGCGCTGACCAATTAAGAAAAAAAAAGCAATGCCCCTCCAAACTAAACCATTCCCTTCTCTTCCATAAACTTATCAACTAACCTCTTAAACGCCACCAAACTTGGCGCATCTACAACTGCTGCAGGCAGGGCATTCCACTCCCCAACCACCCTCTGGGTAAAGAACCTACCCCTGATATCCATCCTATAACTATCACCCCTTAATTTAAAGCTATGTCCCCTCGTGCTAGCTTTCTCCATCCTAGGAAAAAGGCTATCACTGTCCACCCTATCGAAACCTCTAATCATCTTATACGTTTCAATAAGGTCTCCTCTTAGCCGCCTCCTTTCTAACGAAAACAACCTCAAATCCCTCAGCCTCTCTTCATAAGACCTGCCCTCCATACCAGGCAACATCCTGGTAACCCTCCTCTGTACCCTCTCCAATGCCTCCACATCTTTCTTATAATGCGGGGACCAGAACTGCACACAATACTCCAAATGCGGCCGCACTAGAGTTTTGTACAGTTGCAACATGACGTTGCGGCTCCGAAATTCAATCCCTCTACCAATAAAAGCCAAGACTCCATATGCCTTCCTAACAACCTTCTCGACCTGACTGCCTACTTTCGGGGATCTATGCACATACACACCAAGATCCCTCTGTTCATCTAGACTACTAAGAATCCTACCATTTGCCCTATACTCTACACATTTATTAGTTCTGCCATAGTGCATTACCTCACACTTTTCCACATTAAACTCCATTTGCCACCTCTCGGCCCAGCTCTGCAACTTGTCCAAGTCCCTCTGCAAACTATAACACCCTCTTCACTATCTACCACTCCACCGACTTTAGTGTCATCTGCAAATTTACTAATCCATCCTTCAATACCCTCATCCAGATCATTTATAAAATTACAAACAGCAGGGGCCCCAAAACAGACCCCTGAGGTACACCACTTGTCACCGAACTCCAAGATGAATATCTCCCATCACCCACCACCCTCTGTCTTCTATCTGCTAGCCAATTCCTAACCCAATTAGCTAAATCACCCTCTATCCCATACATCTGCATTTTCTGCAGAAGTCTTCCATGGGCCACCTTATCAAACGCCTTACTAAAGTCCATATATACCACATCAACTGCCTTACCCCATCCACCTCTTTGGTCACTTTTTCAAAAAACTCAATGAGGTTAGTAAGGCACGACCTACCCTTCACAAAACCATGCTGACTATCCCCAATCATTCATTTCTCTCTAAATAACTATAAATCCTATCCCTAATAATTCTCTCCAATACTTTGTCCACAACAGAAGTAAGACTCACTGGCCTATAATTCCCTGGAAGGTCTCTCTTCCCCTTCTTGAACAACGGGACCACATTCGCTATCCTCCAGTCCTCCGGAACCACACCCGTAACCAACGACGACCTGAAGATCAGAGCCAGAGCTCTGCAATCGCCTCTCTTGCCTCCCAGAGAATCCTAGGGTAAATCCCGTCCGGCCCAGGGGACTTATCTAACTTCAAATCCTCAAGAATATCTAGCACATCCTCCTTATCTACTTCAATACTTTCCAGTTTGCAACTCTGTATCCCAGTGTTCTCCACAACTACATTTGCATCTCCCTGCGTGAATACCGAAGAGAAATATTTGTTCAGTGCCTCTCCAATCTCTTCAGGCTCCACGCACAACTTCCCACTGCTGTCCATGACTGGCCCTAACCTTGCCCTAACCAATCTTCTATTCTTAACATATCTGAAGAAAGCTTTAGGATTCTCCTTAATCCTATCAGCCAAAGTCTTCTCGTGTCCCCTTTTAGCTCTCCTCAACTCACTCTTTAGCTCCCTCCTGGCTAATCTATAGCTATCCATTGCACTAACCGAGCCTTCAAGCCTCATCCTGACATAAGCCTCTTTTTTCCTTTTAACCAGCGAATTAACTTTTTTTGTACACCATGGCTCCCTTACTCGACCATTTCCTCCTTGCCTGACAGGGACATACTTATCAAGGACTTGCAGCAGCTGCTCCTTGAATAAGCTCCACATTCCAGATGTTCCCAGTCCCTGTAGTTTCCTACTCCAATCTATGCACCCTAATTCTCTCCTGATGGCCTCATAATTACCCTTCCCCCAGCTATCACTACTGCCCCCAGCTTCATGCCTATCCCTATCCATCACTAAGGTGAACGTAACCGAATTGTGGTCACTATCACCAAAATGTTCACTAACTTCCAAGCCTAACAACTGGTCTGGCTCATTGCCCAGCACCAAATCCAATGTAGCCTCACCTCTAGTTGGCCTATCTACATACTGAGTCAAAAAACCTTCCTGCACACTTTGTACGAAACTGACCCCTCTAACGAGCTAGAGCTATAGCTATTCCAATCAATATTAGTAAAGTTAAAGTCCCCCATAACAATTACCCTATTACTTTCACTCCTGACCAGAATTGACTTTGCAATCCTTTCCTCTACCTCTCTAGAGCTTTTAGGAGGTCTATAAAAGACTCCCAACAGGGTGACCTCTCCTTTCCTGTTTCTAATCTCAGCCCATACTACCTCAACAGACAAGTCCTCATCAAACTTCTTTTCTGTCTCTGTGATACAGTCCTTGACTAATAATGCCACTCCTCCCCCCCTTCTACCTCCTTCTCTACTCCGACTAAAGCATTTGAACCCTGGAACCTGCAACACCCATTCTTGTCCCTGCTCTACCCAAGTCTCTGAAATGGCCACAACATCGAAGTTCCAGGTACTGGTCCAAGCTGCAAGTTCCTCTACCTTATTGCGAATACTCCTTGCATTAAAGTATACGCATTTCAAACCATGCCCTACTCCACCCGTACGCTGCTGTGTTTTACAGCTTTCCTCTATGATCCCCCTACTCTCATCCCTCTTAGCACCCCAACTACTCAGGATCCCACCCCCCCTCTGAATCAGTTTAAACCCCCCTGCATAGCCTTTGCAAATTTTCCCCCCAAGATATTAGTTCCCCTCTGGTTCAGGTGTAGACCATCTCTTTTGTAGAGGTCCCACCTATCCCAGAATGAGTCCCAATTGTTCAGGAACCTGAACCCCTCCCTCCTGCACCATCCCCGCAGCCACGAGGTCAAACATTCCCTCTCAATTCCCTCAATTAGCAAATTGAATTTGCTAAAAGCCTTTCTCCTCTTCCGTATCAAGTCCTAAATTATTGTAGGCATCAAGGGTTCCCTGAACATATAGCTCCTACATTTCCACCTAAAGGGTTTGTATTTGACCTGTACTCTCCCCATTTACTTTGGAATGCTCTCCCCAACCCCAAGCTCTGCTACAGATTTTCCTGCAAGGAGCTTTTTTGTTTTTTTTCACATGATGTGGAAATGCTAGCATTGGACTGGAGTGAACACAGTAAGAAGACTCAACACGAGTTTAAAGTCCATCAGGTTTATTTGGTAGCATAAGCTTTCAAAGTGCTGCTCCTTTGTCAGGTGAGTGGGAATTCTGTTCACAAACAGGGCATATAAAGACAAACTCAATTTACAAAATAATAGTTGAGATGTGAGTCTTTATAGATAATCAAGTCTTAAAGGTGCACAAAATGAGAGTGGGGATAACAAGCACAAATTAGAGATGTCCAGATAGGACAGTGAGTGAGATTTTGCGAGTCATGGGGGTTACAGATAATGTAACATGAACCTAAGATCCCAGCTGAAGCTGTCTCCACCCACTATGGCTGATACAGTTCTGACGCACCATAGCAAAAAAACTACACTGGCCTCCTCCAAAGACAAACACAGGACACAGTGGACAGAGTACCTGTCATCATCCAGTACTTGCCAAAGCAGAGAAGTTACGACACCTTCTCTGGAGCCTTCAACGTGTCATTGAAGACGAACATCTTACCAAGGCTATCCTCCCCACCCCCACTTCTTGCCTGCAAACAACCTCAAACAGACCATTGTCTGCAGCAAACTATCCAGCCTTCAGGAGAACAGTGACAATAACACCATACAACCCTGCCACAGCAACCTCTGCATGATGTGCCAGATCATCAGCACTGATGCCATCATCTTGCATAAGAATACCATTCATCGTGTACATGGTACATACTCTTGCAACTCAGCCAACATTGTCTACCTGGTATGCTGCAGGAAAGGATGTCCCAAGGCATGGTACAGGAAAACATGCAGGCACTACGACAATAGATAAATGAATACGGCTCAACAATCACGAGGCAAGAATGTTCTCTTCCTGTTGGGGAACACTTCAGCGGTCAAGGGTATTCAGCCTCTGATCTTTGGGTAAGCATTCTCCAAAGCTGCCATCACAACACATGACATACAGTTGCTGTGCAGAGACTGATAGCCAAGTTCCTCACACATGAGGATGGCCTCAACTGGGATCTTGCGTTTATGTTACGTTATCTGTAATCCCCATGACTTGCCTGGGCTTGCAAAATCTCTAACTGTCCTGTCTGGAGACAAAACACACTCTTAACCTGTGCTTAACACTCTCTCCACTTGCACTGTCCTCTTTTAAGATTTGATTACCTATAAAGACTCACGTTCCAACCATTATTTGGTAAATTTGAGTTTGTCTTTATATGTCCTATTTGTGAAAGAACTCCCACTCACCTGACAAAGGAGCAGTGCTCTGAAAGCTTGTGGCTTTTGCTGCCAAGTAAACCTGTCGGACTTTAACCTGGTGTTGTGAGACATAGTTACTTTTCCAATCCAAAGCTGTCTTTTGCAGGCCAATCTTTTCCTTGTCCATTGCAAACTAGAACTGGCCTTAAAAAACAGAGGAAGGGTCTTTTTTGGGATGAAGATCTGTGACCAGTGGTGTTCCACAGGATTCTGAACGGGACCTCTGTTTTGTGGTATTTGGTTTGATCAGCAAGTTTGCAGATGAGACAAAGATGGCTGGACTTGTGGATAGCAATGAACATTGTCAGAGAATACAGCAGGATATAGGCTGGAAAATTAGGCAGAGAAATGGCAGATGGAATTTAATCCAGATAAATGTGAAGTGATGCATTTGATGTAAGGGGAGCTATATAATAAATGGCAGAACCATCTGGAGTATAGACGCACAGAGACCTAGGTGTGCAAATCCTTAAAGGTGGCAACGCAGGTGGAGAAGATGGTGAAGAAGGCATATGGCATGCTTTCCTTTATAGGACGAGATATAGAGTATAAAAGTTGGCGTATGATGTTGCAGCTATAAAGAACATTGGTTAGGCCACATTTGGAATACTGCGTCCAGTTCTGGTCGTTGCGCTACAAGAAGGATGTGGAGGTTTTGGAGAGAGTACAGGAAAGCTTTCAGGATGTTGCCTGGTATGGAGAGTCTTAGCTATGAGGAGAGATTGGGTAAACTGGGGTTACTCTCCCTGGAAAGACTGAGGATAAGGGCCAACCTAATAAGTGTATAAAATTACGAACGGCATAGATAGGGTGAACAGTGGGAAACTTTTCCCCAAGTCAGAGGTAACAAACACAAGGGGTCACAAGCTCAAGGTGAGGGGTGCAAGGTTTAACACAGATGTCAGAGGGATGTATTTTACACAGAGGGTGATGGGGGCCTGGAATGCACTGCCAAGCAAGATGATAGAGACAGACATGCTGGGATTGTTTAAGACTTCTCTGGATAACCACATGACCAGACTGGGAATGGAGGGATACAAACGAACAGTCTAGTTGGAAGCATGAGTGGTGCAGACTTGGGGGGGCCAAACGGCCTATTTCCTGTGCTGTATTGTTGTTTGTACTGTGCTATGCTAGCTATCGCTAAATTGCTTCTCCACACTTAGTTCCAGAACAAAATCCAGCATTGTTTCATCCCTTGTTGGGCCTTAACATATTTATAGAAGAAAATGCCCCTGAATACATTTCAAGAAGTTGACTCCTTTACACTAACTATTCCAAATTGTGTTGGGGAAGTTGAAAACCCGTTTTCCTATGATTGGATTATCACTCTTACATTATTTTCAAACTCAGTGCGCTGTCTGAACAATAGCTGTGCCAATGTAATGTGTCTTTCACTAGTCTTGAGCACTCTGCTGTCCATAGGAGATAGCTAGATAATATCAATTAAAGATGTAAAATAATATGCAGAAAATAAAATGGATGGGATTGAAAAGGAGATGACACACAAATTGAAAAAAAATATTTTTTAATTTTTCGTACGGTAAGTCTACTTTGAAGGCATTTGGCTCTACACTTATAAAACTAAATTTGCAATGCCAAAGAAGTTGTTTGACAGGAATTGATTTAAGAAAAAAACAAAAGCTTGAATTAAGCAGTCCTGACTTTCCCTGACATGTTTAGTGCCTCAATTTCATGCTGTTTATATATTTTAATGCCAAATCTGTCATTAAAGTACCCATACAATAAAGCTTGTGGAGAAGCAAAATAAGTTAGATTGTGCATTCCAGAGTTCTGCATTTAGTGGTATGTGTGGTCACCAGAAATCTTTGTCTGACTCATTCCACAATAGCCATTCTGTTATTTCTGTTGCAGAATAAAGGCCAATATATTTTAGCTTCTGCTCCATGCTTAATTTGTCTAATGTTTCAACTGTCACCAGGGTCAAATACAAATCACCATATGACGCTTCCCAGGAGTAGCAATCAGGAAAGTGTGTGACTTGGAGGGGAATTTAGAGGTGGTAGAGTTCTCACATGCACAAATAACACCCATTAGTTCTCTCTCAACTTTCTAAATTGTCTGACAGAGCAGACATTTTCTCCAAGAATATGCACTTGATATTCCAATATAATTTTTATTCTGTATTGCAAACATTGTCCCCTGGCCATCAACTGTCTGAGACTGAATGAGGAGACTCGAACCACAGGGTTATGTGAGATGATGATGATTATGATGCCAAGGTTATGTCCATGTCATCACTAATTCTCCCAGTAACATTGCCAAACTCTAATGCTGTCTGCTCACTTGCTAAAACCTTTTATCCATGTTTTTGTTGTGTCCAGATTTCACTATTCCTGACCACCCTCTCACATCCTTCACTCCATAATCTTGAACATCCTAAACTCTGAACCCTCTCCAAATCTTATTCGCTCATTGCTCTATGCTTGCCGACCTGCATAAGCTCCCAAATTAGTTGCAAGTAGATTTTAAAATCCAGATCGCTATGTTCAAATCCTGCTATGTATTTCTCCTCTTATCTCTAATTTCCTAGGCAACGCCAGTGGTTAACATTTCTGCCACATAGCTTCAAGGACCCGGATTCTACTCTGGCCTTGGGTGAGCTGTCTGTGTGGCGTTTGCACATATTCTTCATTTTGTTTTCTCCCACTGTCCAAAGATGTGCAGGTTAGGGAATTAACCATTGTAAATGTGCAAAGTTACCACATAAGATAACTCTTTGGTAAAGTCAGTGCAGAATTGATGGGCCAAATGGACTCCATTGGAGGATTTCTCTTAAAAATAAATAAATAAGTAAGCTCATAAAAAGTGCATAACTTCAGGACAACCTTTATTTCAAGCTTGTATCAACACCATGTGCGGGAGGAATCAAGGAGCAGTCTCCAAGAAACTCTGCCCAACAAATTTTTCATTCCATATTTAACAATTTGTGTTGCATCGGGTTTCCATACAATATTATCAATTCATTAACTCATCTTCTTATCATGCCCTCAGTTTTTCAGTACGTGCTGGATTGCACATATCTTTTGTTTCTCAATATTGTGGTCAATGTTCGAGTTTTCCAGGTATGGTGGCATAATGTGTCTGCCAATAATGTGGACATCTTATCTGGTGTAGTGTCTGTGCACCTGCTAACTTCAGTATTCTGCAATATATTTACTTTCTATTCCCTAGGCTAAGCATTTTTATGGTATCTAGGCACCTACAGTTCTACTTGTTAGCTGCTTTCGATTTTTTTTTTTTTTGAATCAGTCTTTAACCGTTGGTTTCGCTCTATGTTAACACTGCCTAATTCTATTATGTTTATACTTAAAATCTTCCTGCTCTTTATCAATTCTCCCTAATGGCCATAACAATCCATGGAGGCCATTTTTACTATTTTTTGCTGCATCTGGATTCAACAGCTAGTACTTATACATCCAACTTTTTTTTTCTCTCTTTAGTCTTTTAAAACACGTTTTCTGTTTTGAAAAAGCAAATTACAAAAATTGAAAAAATTATTTTGCATGCAAACCAAAGTGTGAATTAATTCTTATCCCAGGGTGGACGCTAATATTCAGCCCCTCGTTCCGGATAGTGTCAATAAGTGCAGGGTTTCCCGAGGTCTGGTTCACTTGATTGACGCATATCTTGATCTCTTATTCTTGGTCCATTTGTGGATAACTTCTTTGGGTACGAATTGCTGAACAGGCCAATCAGCCATCAGATAATGGATTGGTATGAGAGTTGGTACCAATTCCTTTGCCAGTGTCTTTGGCTGTCATTTTAAGTCTCTGTACCCAGTCGTGTCACCCAAGTTTCTGTGAAGCCTCTCCACATGTCAGATTATCCAAAGCAACAGCATGATCATGTAATGAGTGTGGTAAATGCCCCATTGTCCCAATACAGTTTCTTGTGGTATCTTTGCATGATCCCATGACCATATTTGCGATAACTAAATCCTTTAAGTGGGTTTGTCTGCCCCTGTCTACCTTTTGTGCTCTGCACTTCTTATCCAATCTGTACTTGGCACATTTTTAACAACAACAGTATACATTCTTTCAACCTAATTTAACAGCCAGGTTTCATACAGTGGGGAAAAAAAAATCCTCCTTTTCTGTGTTAATGTCTGCCTATTCTTCAATGAATCTATTCTGCATTGACTGCATTAATGCTACCTCCTGCTACAATTCACCCATTTCCATCACACATTTTCCAAGGTTAGCAGTTTGCATCTGGTCCTTAGAACTTGCACTAACTACTTTTTTTTACTTTGGTTGTCTCTCAATTGTTCCTTGATAGCCCTATATCTGAAGAGTTGACTGTAGCTACCCCTGACACATGTCCTGGTCTCCTAACTCTATTAGTCCTCTCTTCTTCCAAGACGTGTGTTTATCTCGTTTTCCCATTAATTATCCATTTAGCAATTTACCATGCAGTTGCCTAATGTTACTAGGGCACTAGTCAGATGGCTGCATCACATCTATATTAAAAAACACATTCATATTCTGGCACTAAATAGACTCTTCCCGTTTTTTGTTGTGTACCTACTCCTTTTCCATGTATATGTACCTGATCCTCTCTACGTGTTTGTGGTGAAGTGGTTAGTGAAGAGGTCATAGAATCCCCACAGTACAGAAGGCCATTCAACCCATCGAATCCATACTGACGACAATTCCAACCAGACCTCACATTTACTCTGCTAAACCCCTTGTCACGAGATCAATTTGGCATGGCCAATCAACCAAAGTTGCACATCTTTGGGAGGAAACCCACAGACACAAGGAAGATGTACAAACTCAACGAAGATAGTCACCTGAGGCCACAACTCTACCTAGGTCTCTAGCACTGAGGCAGCAATGCTAACCACTGTGCCATCAAAGATGGTAGTAGGGGGGCATAGTACCATTCAGGCTGATGGCATAGGTATTGTATTATTTACGGTATTGTATTATTTACAGTATTGTCCATGGAGTGCAGCACCACCTTGAGCAAGAGTATGCTCCTCAATTATACCCCAACATGTTCTGGTTTTAAAACTGCCACTGCCACATTGTATAGTTGCATTCATAATATACTTCCTAATATCAGGACCTTCCCACTGGTGCTCGTCCCTGACCCCTTTCTGTCTCAAAACAATGGTACCTTTTTGATGTGCACCTTTATCAATATTTCTATGATCCTGAATGCTAGTCCCTTTGTGAAGCCCAGGATTTCATTGTAAACAACTGTGTTCCATCTGTCACGTGGAATTCATTCCCAGGTAACATTCACGGCAGCTGCACTTGTGCCCAGGACCATCTGGAAAATCCTGTTTTCGCACTCTTCATCTATCCCATTGTAGTATCAACTCAATGATGATGAACAACTTGTAGGAATTGAAAGAACAGCATACTCCCCTTTTCAGCTGATTAGTTTATTGGCCATGATAAACTTTCAATTGGGCATAATGCTTCATATATGCATGTATTGCCTGTAGCAATCACCTCATGGTTCTTGCCGCTTTGGTTGTAGTCTGGTTTGTCTGGCAATAATTTAACCACTTCCCTGCCCACAGGTTTCTCTGTTACTATATCTCATCTCATTTTCTTTTTTGCCCATCCCTAATTCTCTGCTGTCCTTAACCGTTCCCATTAAAGAGTGCAAATGTGAGGATGGCTCTTAACATCTTAACACATTCTTGTCCAGTCTCCGTTACTGCTTTTGTCAGGCTATTTTTCAGCAATTCATTATTTCTATGATTCATGAATGATAGGGGATATGGAATTTCTGCTTAACTTCCAGAAGGACACATGCTTCCTTCACAACCTTCTCCTCCTTAAAAATGTGTCCCTTGGTGTGCCTGCACTGCAGACTCGACAGAAAAGCAATTCCATCCATCAGGTACTAATACTAAGCAGTAGTATTGCCTCCCCATGATAAAGGTTTCATAAGGTCATAGTCATAAACGTTTACAGCATGTAAACAGGCTCTTCAGCCCAACTTGTCCATGCTGCCCTTTTTTATTTTAGAACCTCTAAGCTAATCCCAATTTCCTGCATTTGCCCCATATCCTGCTATACCCATCATATCCACGTAACTATCTAAATGCTTTTAAAAAGACAAAATTTTACCCACCTCTACTACTACCTCTGGCAGCTTTTTCCAGACACTCATTACACTCTGTGGGGAAAAAAAACTTTTCCTCTGGACACTTTCATATCTCTCCTGTCTACCTTAAATCTATGACCCTAGTTTTAGACTCCCCTATCTTTGGGAAAAGATAATGACTATCTATCTAATTTATGTCCCTCATTATTTTCTAGACTCCATAAGATCACATCTCAGCCTCCTACATGCCAGAAAAAAAAAGTTCGTCTATCCAACCTTTCCTTGTAATTTAAACCAAGTTCTGTTGGCATCCTAGTAAATCTTTTCTGCACTCTTTCTACTTTAATATTATCCTTTCTGTAATTGGGTGACCAAAATTACGCACCAGTATTCTGAGTGTGTTTCTAACTGTTCCCAAGGTATAATTGGTCTAACTTGATAGCCAATTGTAATCAGAGTGGGCCTTTCTCTCTTGCATTGCGCACCTATAATACATCTTTGGCAAGTCCTTGAAATATTTCTTTCCATCTCCAGCCACCACCAGCATCTCCCTATTTGGTATAACATTTTATCTCTCATATATCCTAAATCATGGTTAGTCTTCATCAAAACTTGTTTCTTGGTGCTACAACTCTTCCCTCCTTTATCTATGCTGAATTCTTATCATGCATTAATCAGTGACTAATCAATTCCTGATTCTCATCTTTTCCTATGCTGTCCTGTAGCTACTTTGTCTACATGGTTTACTTTTTCCATCATTGCATTAACTTTTTCAAATTTGATCTGTTCAAGGGTTAATTCACATTGCCAGTTCACATTTTATACTTGGCATGTTAGTTGACTTGGGTTTGAAATGATTCTTATAAGCTTCAAGAGTTGACTTAAATGCCATGATCCGTTGTATTCCAAAATTGTGTAGTATTACATGTTTGTTCATCAAATAGTGATGTAGACTCACTTTTCTGACATTCGGCAATTCTACTATAAAAACAAGTGTTCTGTTTGTATAATAAAAACAGAAAATGCTAGATAAATTCAGCAGTTCTGGCAGAATCTATGGAGAGATAATGTTTCAAGTCCAAATGATCCTTCTACATAGTGTTATCTCAGTTTCTCTTCAAAGATGCTGCCAAACCTGTTGAGTTTATCCAGATGCGTATGTATACAATCACATCAGGCTATACATGAAATAGAAAACTGCAAATATTAGAAACATGAAATATTTGAGATAATAGGCATAGATTTAATGAAGGGGATTGATGATTTCTATGATTCCTTCTGAAATGAGAATCCCAACTTAGCCCACTTTCATGGCCACCTGAAGTTGATAAGTCATTGCTGTCTAAGTTCAGAGAAAATCCAAGATTGTTCTGCTACAACTGCTCCCACTATCCCAGCACCATGGGATACCCTTCAGTTTATAGTTGGCACCCTTGTCCAAACACCAGATCCCCATTCTGCTCTCAAATTTTGGGTGAGTCCCATCCTCTTTCTCTCTTACCATTTCCAGCTCCACTTGTCCATCCAGAATAAACCTGCATGTCTTTTCTTTCATGTCTGCTTCCGTGGTGGGTGGCATAATGGTACAAGCTCAGAGCCAGGGACTTGGGTGCAATTCTAGCCTAGCCTTGAGTGAGTGTCTGTGTGGAGTTTGCATTTTCTTTGTGTCTGCACGAGTTTCATCTGGATGTTCCTTTTTCCTCTCATGGTTCAAAAATGTGCAGGTTATGTAGATTAGCCACGATAAATTCTCCCTTGGTATCCATTAACCATGGGAAATGTGTGGGGTTACGGGGATAAGACAGGGGATTGGATCTAGATGAGATGCTTTTCTCTTTTTTGAAGATTCATGCAAACTTGGGTGAATGGCCTCATTTTACATTGAAGGGATTCTATGAAAATTCTATTGAAATGTGAAATATAATATCCAAATGTAAAATGCTCCAGGTTTTTGACAACATCATACCCTCTGTAGAAAATGAAATCTTGTTTGAATATATCCATGGTGATATTTTGTCCATGGGAATCTTGGAATGGGCATTAAATGCTGGCTAGCCAGCAACATCCGTGCTCCATGAGTGAAAATCTACCATTTCCATTTTATATGCTGATATATATTTCTCGGTATTCCCCTTCTGAGCCGACAATGTCTTGGTCTCGTATTTCATAATTTAGTCCTGAAATTTAAGAATCTGTCTCTTGGTTGAACAAAACAGCATGGGAAACAAGCCCTTTGGCCCAACAAGCCCGCGCCACCACCCCGATGTTCCCACCTCTACCCGTGATCCCTGTCTATGTTTATAGATCTATGGATTAAACCAAATTTGAGATAATTTAGGGAGAATTTGTTTTGCCAATCAGCCTAAGAGCACATTTTTGGGATGTGGGAGGAAACCAGAGCACCCAGAGAAAACCCACACAAGCATGGGGAGAATGCGCAAACTCCCACAGACACAGGCCCAAATCCATGTATCTGCACAGCACAGCGATAGTCACTGAGCTGTCTTAGTTGCCCATCAAATGGTCCAGGTCAAGCGTACACTAACGACGTGAAGCACTAGAATACTCTCAAAATCCAAGAGGAGCCTGCTCTTGACTCATCACGTGTATGTCCCTTGTTAGACAACAAGGGGCATACACGCAATGGGTGTATATTCAAGATAATCTGCCACTTTCCCATTTTGTGGATATATATCAAATGAATTTCTGACAGGTGGTAACTTCATTCTCAGTGTTTATGCTGTGTGTATGGAACAAGTTAAATATATTTTTGGATGAAGGATATGAAAGCAGGGATATCAAATGGTTGAGATGTGTATGATGTATTTCTCCTTTTTATCTTTTTATTTGCAGTTAAAAATACCAGCTGATGATAAATTGGAGAAGTTTTGGATTGATTTTAATCTCGGAAGCCGCAGCGTAACTTTTTTCATTAAAGATGAAAGTCAAGACAGTGAAGTAAGAAAATGACTGCACTATTCAAAGTCGTTTGCTCTCTGCACTAATAGAGATTAAATTTATGTGCATCAAAAGTAAATCGTTATGATTTGTTCCAACATTGCAGATCTTTGTCTTGCTGTACGAGAACGTTTCTTTAAATGTGCAGCTTTCAAAACCATTTTTCTTTTGATAGTAGTTCTGAATATCTATAAATCCCAGTTTCACTTTGTTGTACAAGTTACTTTGGTTACTTGTAATGTAACCTCAGCACCAGCTTACTGCAGTTTAACAGCAGAAATAATTCTGGAGTCTCAGCTGACTAATTTGTCAATTTTTTTTACTGGCTCAACATTTTGGAGACAGGGATTTTTCCGGTCGTGCCCACCCGAAGTCCTTTTGGATGGTTGTGTCCCACCTATTCTGATTCTTCTGGTGGTGGACTGGAAAATTCTGCAGAGTTTCACAGAATAGACCTGTTGGCCTATCATTCTGGTTCAGCCATCAAGCACCTATTGATCCTATTCCAGTCCTTGGTCCATGGCCTTGTATGCTATGAAGTTTTAAGTGCTCATCTAAACACTTCTTAAACATTTGAGGGTTCTCATCTCTACTGTTCCTTTCTGTCAGTGAGTTCCAGATTCCCACCGTCACCTGGATAAAAAAGATTTTCTTCAACTCTCCCCTCAATCTCCTGCCCATTGTGACATATATTTACAGTAATGTTATTAACTCCTACTAAAGTTAAGTTTCTGATCTACCCTATCTACATCCATCATTATTTTATACACCTCAATCAGGTCCTGCCTTGGCATTCTCTGCTCTAAGGAAAATAACTCCCTCTAATGAGCCTCTCTCCATAGCTGAAAATGTTCAGCCCTGGCAACACCTTGTTGAATCTCCTCTGCATCATTTCTAGTGCAATCACATCCTTTCCATCATGTGGTGACTCGAACTGCACACGCTTTTTTGCTGTGGCCTCATGAGCATTTTGTACAAAACTCATAACCTCGTTTCATATCCTCCCTGCTCTTATTTTCTATACCTCAGCTAATAAAGGCTGGTTTTCTGTATGCCTTTTTAGCCATCTTATCTGTCTGTCCTGCTGACTTTAGAGGCTTGGACATACACACAAAGATCCTTCTGGTTCTCTATACTTCCTAGTGTCCAACCATTCATTTTACATATTCTTCTAAAATGCATCATCTCATGCTTGTGAAAATTAAATTTCATTTACCAGTGTTCTGCCCATCTGACTAAGTTGCCTATAGCTTAAGCATAAATGTTAAATAATGGCAGATAAGTTAGGATTTTGTACTGATAAACATTAGTATTCAGAATGGTGATTGTGCATAAATGCTGAACTACAGTAGTTGAGCATATGTAAAAATGGTAACATAATATTTTTGTACTTAGAAGTTGGTTAGAATTAAAAAATCTTTTTCTTTCAAGTTGGACCTCTGGGAGACTGTCAGTTTGTTGCAAGATGAAGTCAAAAGTTTTAGTGTTCAAGGTAATGGTGCATAACATTGTTTCTGTTAAAAATTACTAAACAGCTGGTTGCTATCTTACCAGCTTTTGTCTTTCTAAGTCTCAATAATGTTTACTTATAAACACCTGGGGAATGGTCACCAGCATAAGTAAAAAGTGGATTAAGGTGAGGAAAAATAAGTGCATTGGCTAAGAAGGGTTTACAAGGAATAAAAAGACAGGCTTAAAATTTTTTTTGTAAACCCACAAAATGTGATGAATATAATTAGGGATCTAGAAAAATAGCCACATGGAATATCATCTATGGGCAATAATAGACACAATGTTTAAAATGTTGAAAGTTGTGTGGTCAATCTTCAAAAAAAGAGAAGGAAAGAAAACAAAGTGGGATAATGGTACTGATTAAGGAAGATATTGCAATACTATAAAGGAAGTGTGTGCTTGATTGGAAAAGGTCAGTGCATTTCAGACTTGTGACGTGAAAAGTGTATGATCAAATTATTGGAGGTATTTTAGAGAGCATCAATAGTGTTGAAGGAATGGTGCTTTCACATTGGTGTGTCAAAAAGGTGGCATTAGTGGGGCACGGTAAGTGGTTAGCACTGCTGCTTCATTCAGGATTCAATTCCTGGTGTGGCTACTGTCTGTGTGGTGTTTGCACATTCTCCCTGTGTCTGTGTGGTTTGCTCAAGGTGCTCTGGTTCCTCCCTCATTCTGAAAGACACCTTGGTTAGGTGCATTGATCTGAATAGGCACTGGACTTTGGCAACTAGGGGAATTACACAGTAACTTCATTGCCGTGTTAATTGTAGCATTACTTGTAGCAAATAAATAAACTTTAAACAAAGTCCTGGAACTCTCTAACAGCATTCCATGGTTCAAAGTGACGTGCTATTGTCTTTTAAGGGGAGTTGGGAATTTGTAATGGTTTTTGGCCTTGCCAGTGATGCCCACATCTTTTGAAACAATAAAATTAGAGGGGAAATTAAATTTGAGGGTTTTTTTTTAAGAGCAACACAGCACGGGAAACAGGCCCTTCGGCCCAACGAGCCCGCGCCGCCGTCATAACTATATAGTAGCAAATCCATTATCCTATTTTGTTATTCCTATATAATAATATATATATTATTCCTAATATGGAAAATTCTCACTATAGGGACAATTTGTTTCCCAATCAGCCTAAGAGCGAATTTTTGGGTTGTGGGAGGAAACTGGAGTGCCAGGAGAAAACCCACGCAACCACGGGGAGAACGCGCAAACTCCCGCAGACAACGGCCCAATTCCAAGTGTCTGCACAGCCACATCGATATTCTGTGAGCTGTCATGGTGCCCTTCAGATGGTCCACATAAAGCACTCATTTACGACATGAGGTACCAGGCGACCCATGAATCAACATCCAAGAGCTGTACCTGCACCACCTGCCGAATGCATGCTCAATGTTGGTCAAGTATGGACCGAATTACCTGTGGAAAAAAGCCGTAGTTAAACAGTCCTAATATATCCCTCTATCTGCATACCGCTCATGTGGCTGTCCAAGAGACCCTTAAACAGCCCCAGCGTGCCTGCTCCCACCACCTTATTCGGCAGTGCATTCCACACCCCCACTACCCTTTGTGTGAAAAACTGCCCTCTAATATTCGTCCTATACATAGCCCCCCTCACCCTATGGCCATGACCCCTCGTCCTATCCATTTCTAAAGGCGGAAAAAGTTTACCTCCATTTACTCTATCTATACCCCTTATAATCTTATACACCTCTATGAGATCCCCTCTAAGCCGACGTCTTTCAAGGGAAAACAACCCCAGTCTATCTAATCGTTCCTCATAAGACAGTCCTTCCATACAAGGCAGCATCCTGGTAAACCTCCTCTGCACTCTCTCCAAGGACTCCACATCCTTCCGATGGAATACTGCGTCCAGTTCTGGTCGCCGTACTAAGTGAGGCCTAACCAAAGTTCTATACAACTGCAACATCAAACTCCTACTCTTGTATTCTATACCCTTTTCTATGAAAGCTAACATACTATACGCCTTCTTTATCACCTTCTCCACCTGTGAGGACACCTTCAGAGACTTGTGAACCTGCATCCCCAAGTCTCTCTGCGTCTCTATGCTCCGTATAGTTTTACCTTTTATCCTATAACTCTCTTCTACATTTTTCCGGCCAAAATGCATCACCTCGCATTTATCCGGATTAAATTCCATTTGCCATCTATCTGCCCAGTCTACCAACCTGTCTATGTCCTGTTGTATTGCCTGACACTGCTCTTCTGTACCCGCCAATCCAAGCATCTTGGTGTCATCAGCAAATTTGCTGATCTCACCACCTACCCCTACTTCCAAGTCGTTTATATAGACCACAAATAGAAGAGGAATGTAGACCACTTATGGAAGTTAGAGATGGGAATGAATAAAGCCATGGAGATATTTGAAATTTGAGTTAATTTTAAAATTCAAGGTGTTGCTTAAATAGAAATCAGTTTAGAACAGTAAGTATTGGTGAATGGTACACACATGCTACGCATAAACCTGGCAGCAGTGTGTCAGATGATCTCAAATCATGAGAAGGCATACTGAGGTACATCAAGATAGTCAAATCTAGAGGTAACAAAGGCATGGGTGAGGGTTCCAGCAGCTATGTAGTTGGTTCCTATATTGACCTGAACAATAGGAGACCATACCTTGCAACTCAGTCTGCTCCTGTAGAGTCTCTCAAATATGAGGACACACTCTTAACTATGGCATCCTGCTGACAACATAAACTTTGGGACTGTAGGTTAAGGCTGCAGAGAATGGTATCGTCTCTCTGACAATATTATTATCCTATCACTTTCTCCTTTCTTTATACTTCTCCAACTGAATAGCCTCTTGTACCATGATGCTGCAGTTAATTTTCCCATCCTCCCTGCTTTATTCTCATCTACATCAGTAGCGTTGTTGGACTGTGACAAAGACTGAGGCTCCTTCACTTCTGCATCAATGATCCTAAATGTACCTGCCTGTGTCAAAGTCACAAGCTTCTGCCCCTGACAACTAATCAGATTGAATCCATGACTTAGCTTAATGGATGTGACTGCCTCCTGGATAAAAACCCTCTTTTCCCACCCTGACTTGGCTGTCAGATAGACACCACTAGATAAATTGCACAATAGTCATTAATGATAAATATCACGTGGGATGGATGCATTTGGAATGGCTCTTGTGGGGGTTGGTGCTGGTGCCCCTTGGGGGGTGGTGCCTGGGACCTGGATTTGATTCCCAGTTTGGGTCACTATCTGTGTGGAGTTTGCACGTGTTGTGTGGGTTTCTTCCAGATGTTTCTGTTTCTCTCAATCCAACGATGTGCAGGTTTGGTGGATTGGCTATGCTAAATTGCTCCCTAGTATCAGAGGGACTAGCAGGATAAATACATAGAATTATGGGGATAGGACCTGGGTGAGTTTGTGGTTGATGCAGATGCAATGGCCTCCTGCATTGTATCATTCTATGAATATCAGTTGCTCTAAAATAGTTCTTGAATGTTAGCTATAAATCTCATGAGCCTTGAAAAAGGAAATAGGCTAAGAGATCTAGGAACCACACATTCTGCCTCTAAATTATTCAAAGCAATCAATATTTTGGAATGTATGGTTGTACAGTGGTTAGTACTATTACAGTGCGAGGTTCACAGTTCAATTCCTGGCTTGGATCATTGTGTGGAATCTGCACATTCTTCTCATGTCTGTGTAGGTTTCTCTGGGTGCTTCTGTTTCACCTCCCCCCTCCACCCCTGCCATAGTTGGAAAGCTGTGCTATTTAGCTGCATTGGCCATGCTAAATTCTCCCTCCGTTTACCCAAACAGGCACCAGTGTGTGGCAACTAGGGAATTTTCACAGTAACTTCATTGCAGCATTAATGTAAGCCTACTTGTGACTAATAAAATTTGTTTTCCAAGGGATCTGATTAATTCTTGAAAGTGAGGATCTGAGACTACAGAGCAATTAAATTGAACTGGATCAAATTGGATAATAATATTGGAATGCACAGAAGATTTTTGTAGCAATTTGCAAGCAGACTTGAAATCATCTTGCTATTATTTCTTTGTCTGGATGCATTCAGAGCTGCCTCTCCAGAACTATATGGTTGAATAGGAATCGAAAATTAATTGATCTACAATTGTGGCTGCAGTGACACAATTTTCATCGCATGCAATTTTAGGAGCAAATACTTTGCACACAGTATCATGTCACATGTATGGCTACTCAACAAACATCTACAACATTACAGTGTGAAGGTTTCAATTTATTTTTCCCTAAATTTTGGAACTTTGGCAGCACATCTTAAAATAGTTACCAAGTTTTTGTCCAGTAATGTCTAATGTGGTTTCTGAGAATATTAATCGTGTTGCAGCCTGGCCTTACTCTCCATTGGTTACTGCCTGTTTGCTGATATCCAGTTGTTATCAATTATTATTTGGAGTTGCTTGTTTTTGCTAGCCTGGTGCAATTATTAGATTTGATGAGTTGGCAAAAATAGTATGTTTTTAGTGTTGTTAATGTTTCCATGTTGCTGAAGACTGGTGTATTTACCTGTGTTGCAGTATATTTAGCAGTTGACCAAGTAGCAGCAATCAAGGCAGTAAGGAATATACCAATCAATATAGACTTGTGTCATGTTCAAATGAAGTACTTTGAGAAGCATTTTCAGCTATGTTTTCTCAATGAACATAAGTGTGCCAAATGAATTTTCTGGCCTTAAAAAAACTAATGAAAGCCTTGGTGTCAAAGCAAGGGAGGAAATTTAGTTTATGCCATCTTTGACATTGTAATATTTTTAGTTGCATTGGATGAAACTTCCCATCTTTTCTAAAGGCATCTTGACATTGTGAAAGGTTGAAGTTTAGAAAAAGGCAGGAAATTAAAGAATAGTCCGGTTGTTTCCTTTTAAAGGATATCTCCCAGTATGTGTCTTGAGTTGATCTTATATGATTGTGCTAATGTTGAGATAAAAAGTGTTTTCAGAGGAATAAAATTGCATGAACTTTTGCATTTCTGTCCCTAAAATATGTCCTTTTAAATTGACAGAAGTTAACACAACTACAATTCTCATTATAAACTTAAAAGGACTACTGTCGGTCAGTAAAAAGAGTGGGAGAAAGGTGAAAATATATTTTGACTCCGCATTTGATATCCTGACCACAACCAAGTTGGTGTATGGCGATGAGAAATTGCTGGCAAGTTTTCAAGATTCTCACGTGGTTCTCAAAGAACTTCATGATGTGGTGATGGGAGTTGAGAATTTAGCAAATTCCTATATCTGAAAATCTCATCCTATTCTAAAAATGCTTGAATTACAGAACTTGGCCTGCCCTCCAATGAAATCTCAACCGAAAAGCACAGACCTAGTCTCAGATGAGGTATGGACAACGTTATTAAATTTCAGAATTTCATTGTGATCAAGTTCATTAGAGAATAAGGAAGATGGTGAGAGATTTGATTATGGCTTCAATGGAAGCATGAACTGAATGATTTAATACTCGCTCATGTTTTGATTCGTCACTAAGTACAGCAATTTCCATTGCTTTGGTTAAAATAAGAGCTAAACACAAACTTCATTACTCATTATATGATAATTCAATTATATGTTCAGTAACTTTTTTAATTTGTTCACATGATGTGGACATTTGGCAAAGTCAGTTCATTTCTAATTTGAGTGAGGATGGATGTTACAGTTTGCAGAGGGACGTAGATAAGTTGCAGAGCTGGGATGAGAAGTGGCAAATGGAGTTTAATGTGGAAAAGTGTGAGATGATTCACTTTGGTAAGAGTAATATGTGTGCAGAATATAGGGCTGATGGTAGGACTCTTAGTGTAGATGTGAAGAGAGATCTCGGTGTACAGGTGCTAAGATCCCTGAAAGTTGGTACTCAAGTTATAGGATAAAAGGTAAAACTATAAGGAGCATAGAGACGCAGAGAGACTTGGGGGTGCAGGTTCACAAGTCTCTGAAGGTGTCCTCACAGGTGGAGAAGGTGACAAAGAAGGCGTATAGTATGTTAGCTTTCATAGAAAAGGGTATAGAATATAAGAGTAGGAGTTTGATGTTGCAGTTGTATACAACTTTGGTTAGGCCTCACTTGGAATACTGCGCCCAGTTCTGGTCTCCGTACTATCGGAAGGATGTGGAGTCCTTGGAGAGAGTGCAGAGGAGGTTTACCAGGATGCTGCCTGGTATGGAAGGACTGTCTTATGAGGAACGATTAAATAGACTGGGGTTGTTTTCCCTTGAAAGACGTCGGCTTAGAGGGGATCTCATAGAGGTGTATAAGATTATAAGGGTATAGATAGAGTAAATGGAGGTAAACTTTTTCCACCTTCAGAAATGGATAGGACGAGGGGTCATGGCCATAGGGTGAGGGGGGCTATGTATAAGACGAATATTAGAGGGCAGTTTTTCACACAAAGGGTAGTGGGGGTGTGGAATGCACTGCCGAGTAAGGTGGTGGGAGCAGGCACGCTGGGGCTGTTTAAGGGTCTCTTGGACAGCCACATGAGCGGTATGCAGATAGAGGTATATATTAGGACTGTTTAACTACGGCTTTTTTCCACAGGTAATTCGGTCCATAATTTGAGCACGCATTCGGCAGGTGGTGCGGGTACAGCTCTTGGATGTTGATTCATGGGTTGCCTGGTACCTCATGTCGTATATGAGTGCTTTATGTGGACCATCTGAAGGGCACCATGACAGCTCAGAGACTATCGATGTGGCTGTGCAGACACTTGGAATTGGGCCCGTGTCTGCGGGAGTTTGCGCGTTCTCCCCGTGGTTGCGTGGGTTTTCTCCGGGCACTCCGGTTTCCTCCCACAACCCAAAAATTCGATCTTAGGCTGATTGGGTAACAAATTGTCCCTATGGTGAAAATTTTCCAAATTAGGATTAATAAATATACTATTATATAGGACTATTAAAATAGGATAATGATTTGGTATTACGGTGGCGCGGGCTCGTTGGGCCGAAGGGCCTGTTTCCCGTGCTGTGTTGCTTAAAAAAAAAAAAGTTGATAACGTTGTTAAGAAGGCGTATAGTGTTATCCTTTTATTGGTGGGATTGAATTTTGGAGCCGAGATGTTACGTTGCAACTGTACAAAACTCTGGTGCGGCCGTACTTGGAGCATTGTGTACAGTTTTGGTCGCCACATTATAAGAAAGATGTGGAGGCATTGGTAAAGGTGCAGAGGAGGTTTGCCAGGATGTTGCCTGGTATGGTGGGTAGGTCTTATGAGGAAAGGCTAAGGGACTTGAAGTTATTTTCATTAGAGAGAAGAAGGCTAAGAGGTGACTTAATTGAGACATATAAGATGACCAGAGGGTTAGATAGGGTGGATAGTGAGAGCCTTTTTCCTTCAATGGAGATGGATAGCATGAGGGGATATAGCTTTAAATTAAGGGGTGGTAGTTATAGGACAGATTCTAGAGGTGGGCTCTTTACTCAGAGGGTAGTAAGGGCGTGGAATGCCCTGCCTGCAGCAGTTGTGGACTTGTCAAGTTTAAGGGCATTCAAATGGGCAGTGGATAGGCATATGGATAGCATTGGAATAGTTTAGAGTACAGGATCATAAAATTGGTTCCATTGGTCGGCACAACATCGAGGGCCGAAGGGCCTGTACTGTGCTGTAATGTTCTAATTATCTTTTGGAATTTGGAATTCACAAATCACTGCACAGCAATCCATGTGGTGTTAGTTCATCCAAAGTGTTGTTAGCATTGATGATACTTGATTTGGAAAAGAATCAAGGTAGAAGTGTTCTCTTGTGCCTGCTCTCTCTGTTTACCATGTTGTAGGAGTACCAGTCTTGAGAGATGCTGAAGAAATTGTTGCAGCATATAGTGCATATGGCATCTATGTTACACTGGTGATGGAAGGAGTGCATGTTTCAGATGGGTTGCTAATCAAGTTGGTTGTGTTTTCCTAGATGGTGTTCAGCCTCTTAAATGTTGGGGCTGGAGTCACCCAGATAGATAGAACAATTCCCATTTCACTTCTGTCCTGTACTTTGTAACTTGTGGAAATGCGGTCAGGATTTGGCAGATGAAGGTAGCATTTTTGAATGGAGGGCTGTGACAAGTGATGTTCTTCAGGCAGCAGTGCGGGTATCTCCTAGTTTGCAGATGGCACAAAGGTTGCTGGATTTGTGGATAGCAATGAGGACCATCAGAGGATAAAGCAGGATATAAATCAGTTGGAGTCTTGGGCAGAGAGATGGCAGATGGAGTTTAATCTGAACAAACGTGAGATAATGCATCTTGGAAGGTCTAATACAAATAGGTAATATGCAGTAAATAGCAGAACCCTTAACAGTATTGATAGACAAAAGGATCTGGGTGTACAGGTACACAGGTCACAAAGTGGCAATGTAGATGGAGAAGGTAGTCAAGAAGGCATATGACATGCTTGCTGTCATTGGCTGGGGCATTGAGTTAAAAAATTGTCAAGTCATGTTGCAAGTTTATAGAACTTTAGTTAGGCCACACTTAGAATACAGTGTTTAATCCTGGTCACCACACTACCATAAGGATGTGAAGGTTTTAGAGAGGATACAAAAAGGATTTACCAGGATGTTGACTAGTAAGAGGGCGTTATAGCTATGAGGTGAGGTTGGAGAAAGTTGGTTTGTTCTCACGATAATGACAGAGGCTGTGGGGCGACCTGACGGAAGCCTACAAGATTACGGAAGCATGGACAGAGTGGACAGTCAGAAGCTTTTTTCCCAGACTGAAAGAGTCAATTCTAGGAGGCACACATTTAAGGTGTGAGGGGCAAAGTTTTTAAAGGAGATACAAGGCAGGTTTTTTTTTAAGAGGGTTGGTGCTTGGAACTTGTTGCTGGGGGAGGTAGTGGATCGGATATGGTAATGACTTTTAAGCGGCATCTTGATAAATACGTAAATAGGATGGGAATAGAAGGATATGGTCCCCAGAAAAGTCAGGGGTTTTATTTAAGTTAGACAGTATGGTCAGTGCAGGCTTGAAGGGTCAAAGGGCTTAGAACATAGAATAGTACAGCACAGTTATAGACCCTTCAGCCCTCAATGTTGTGCCTTGTTCCTGTGCTGTAATGTTCTTTGTTCTTTAGGAATCAGTTATTAAGAATACTAAACTTGAAGCCTGTTCTAGTAACCACTGTACTTGTGGCTGGTCCCGTTAAGTTTCAAGTCAATGGTAACCTCTGGGATTTTAATGGTGTTGGTGGACTATTTGATAGTAATGCTATTGATGTCAAGTGGAGATAATTTGTCACTTCTCTGTGGAGACTTGGCCATTTCTCAGTGCATAGATATTATTTGTCAATTATCAGATAAGACAGAATGTTGTCCTAGTCTATTTGCATGTGGGCATGGAGTATTTAGCTTTGAGAATTTATAAATTGATCTGAACGCTGTGATAATCAGTGAACCTCCTCTATTGACTGTGTGATAGAAGGGAGCTTATTATAGCAACTGATTGGGCCTTGGTCATTGAACTGTCAGTTCAAATGTGATTCATGATATGTTAACTAAAGCCATAATTTGGGAGTGGCCATTTCTTACGTGCAGTCATGACAGGCTGTTGGAAGACATTGCTTAGCAATGCACTGTTATTTAGAATGCAACTACTAACCTGTCACTTTGGTACTTATCATTTGAGACCTTTTTATCTTAATGAAATAGCTAATTAGCATTCTAGTTAATCATCCAATTCCAGAACCTGCACTTGTCAGGACTGAACTGATACCTCAAAGTTTCTTCCTCAGTCTCCTGCTTTGGTATCCATCAATAATGCAAATCAGTTTGGGTATAACATGCTTTAGTAATTTTTTTCCCCAATTGCTTTCTGAAGTCTCTAGAAGAGAAACAGAATCTAAAACCTTGTTGCTTTGTTATGGGCCAGCTGCTGATTGTCCTGCTCAACATCACCTTGATCCAGTTCCCTGAAACTTGACGTTCGTTGCTGCTGTAGGATGGGAGAATTCTGGTTGAAGTGTGCTAAGTTACAAAAAGGAATTAATTCTTCAGCAAGAAGTCATAATAAAAATGAGAAATTAAATAGGTGGAATTCCCCTAAACATTTTGACCATATCTATCGACATGTATAATGACTGGAAGTGCAAGTATCTTGATACAATCTTGATAGGAAAGAATTCATACCCAAGAGTGAAGCTATATCTGTAACATGATCAAAATGTGTACCTCATTATCTCTCTCCTGTGGATTGCGCAGACCAAATTCAAAGACTATAGAAAGGTAATTAATAATTTCATAAGCTACAGCTGGCCAGCCAGAGCTGATTTCATCCGTTAGGACAAAGGATCTGGTAACCTTTCTTTTTAAGTGAAGCAAACAAGAATTATGGTGAGGTGCCAAGGTCATGTATGCTTTTAGATTAGTGGCAGGCCATGTAAAGGTTCGTTGAAATTGGGTTGGAATCTCTGGTTTTCAGGTGAGCATGGCCGGAGAATTCTGCCTTTTGTATTTGAAATGAAATAATTAAAATATACAATAGTGCAACACTTTTTCTCCCATTTCCTTCTCCCAGCAGTTTCAGATTTTCAGCATTTGCTGCGTTTTATCTATTACTTTGTAGAGAATTTATTTGCAGATAAGATTATCTTGATTTGTTTTTTTTTTGTTTTTGTAGGTGACAGTTCCCGGAAGCCAACATTCAAATTCAGACAAGTCTGAAACAACACACCCTGCCAGTGATAGTGAGCTTGACAGAAGACTTGACTCAACACAGACTAAAAAGCAAAAATATTACAGTGATACAGAAAGTCAGCACCATAAATCAGTAAAAGTGTGCATTACTTTAAATATCTTGTTGTTATTATCTAGACTGTTCTATATTGTTGCATGTTTTGATTTGTTGTAAAAATAATACACCTCATTTCACTTTACCCAACCTCTTAGGTTATTGTTTTCACTGTTTATGCAATTAAGCAAGATATTAATAAACATTGAATCTGTTTTTAAATACAGGACTTTTGAATTGTATTTGTATTGCTGTAAAAAGACACATTGTCAAAGCTTTTCCTCTTGCAATATTAAGATAGTTTGCAAAGATACCAAATGTAAAGGGACAGAAAATGCTGATGGATTGGAAAATGGATTTTGGTAAAGACATTGCTGTGGGGAATGCACCAGTTAACTGACATCACTGGCAGCATGGTAGTACAGTGGTTAGCACTGCTGCTTCATAGCTTCAGGGATCTGGGTTTGATTCTGGGCTTGGGTCACTGTCTATGTGGGGTTTACACATTCCCCTTGTGTCTGTATGGGATTGCTCCGGTTTCCTCCCGTAGTCCAAAGATGTGCAGGTTAGGTTGATTGGCCATGCTAAAAAAAAAATACTCCTTAATGTTCTGAGTTGCGTAGATTAGAGCGATTAGCGGTAAATATGTAGGGATACGGGGGTGGGGTCTGGGTAGGATTGTGGTTGGTGCAGACTTGATGGCCTCTTTCTGCACTGTATGGTTTCTATGATTTCTATTCCATGACAAGTTATTTGCGAAGGCAGATAACTGATTTGTCAGGGCATTGTCCTGAGGAATGAACCAGAGAATGGCTGTTATCTGTTTTGTTTAGTTGAGATCAGCACAATGTGTTTACATATTTTTGTCTGCAATATATCACTTGCAATACACAGTGAGCCAAACTAATGATCTTGATTTGGTTTTCAACATAATTTTTAGTACACTCGGTTGTTTGAAAAATGTCATCTAATCAGGCTTCTGGAGAAGGTGAGAGGGCATGGGATCCCAGGGGCTTTGGCCTCATGGATCCAGAACTGGCTTGCTGGCAGAAGACAGAGTGTGGTTGTGGATGGGTCTTGTTCTGCATGGTGGTCGGTAACCAGTGGAGTGCCCCAGGGATCTGTTCTGGGACCTCTGCTGTTTGTCATTTTCATAAATGACCTGGATGAGGAAGTGGAGGGATGGGATAGCAAGTTCACTGTCAATACAAAGGCCGGTGGTGTTGTGGATGGTCTGGAGGGATGCTAAAAGTTGCAGTGGGACATAGACAGGATACAAGACTGGGCAGAGAAGTGGCAGATGGACTTCAATGCAGATAAATGTGTAGTGGTCCATTTTGGCAGGAATAATGGGATGAACGAGTACAATATAAGAGGTAGGAGTCTTAGCTGTGTTGTAGAGCAGAAGGATCTCGGGGTCCGGGTCCATAGGACTCTTAAATCGGCCTCGCAGGTGGAGGAAGTGGTCAAGAAGGCATACGGTGTACTGGCCTTCATTAATCAAGGAATAGAGTTTAGGAGTCAGGAGGTAAGCTTTATAAGACTCTTGTCAGACCCCAGTTGGAGTATTGTGTGCAGTTCTGGTCACCTCATTATAGGAAGGATGTAGAGGCAATTGAGAGAGTTCAGAGGAGATTTACAAGGATGCTGTCTGGATTGGGAGGCAGGCCTTATGAAGATAGGTTGAGAGAGCTGGGACTCTTACTGGAGGTATGTAGATTGAGAGGCGACCTGAGAGGTTTATAAAATGTTGAGAGGGATAGATAGGGTGGACTCTCAGAGACTATTTCCCCGAGCTGAAATGGTCACTACGAGAGGACACAGATTTAAGGTGCAGGGAAGCAAATACAAAGGAGATGTCAGGGGTAGGTTTTCCACTCAGAGGGTGGTGAGTGAATGGAACCGACTGCCGTCGGAGGTTGTTGAGGCAAACTCACTGGGGTCTTTTAAAAGACTTCTGGATGAGTATATGGAAAACAATAGGATGGGGGGTTATAGATATGTCTGTGGATTGGTAGATGTGATCGGCACAACTCGTGGGCCGAAGGGCCTGTTTGTACTGTATTGTCCTATGTTAATCATATATATTGGATGTGATTCTGATACTGTTTTCAGTGCTGTGAGCATGGGCTGATTTAATGAGGAATTTTAACTGTCAAGAGAATGTTTCAGTTCCAAGAAACAGTGATCAGTTAGAAATTAAAGTTGTTTCCTTTTAATTTTTTAACTTGTTCAACTATTAATTAAGTTGCTTCATTTTGTTGTATTTAAATGGTTATTAAATAATTTTTTTACTATAAAACATCCCTAATTTGTCAGTGGAATTAACTCTATAGTGAAGCTTCATGTCCTCACATTAATGCCATAGTAGAAAAATAGTTGGTCTAGTCTGGCTTCCCAATGTAATTCAAGATTTTGGTCCAGAGGCCTAACATGTCCCATATTACAAGCAAGATACCAATTGTTCCCAAGCAGCACATGCTTGCAAAACATAGCCTCCAATATTAGGTATGATTCTGCAATTGAACAATCTTTGCTAAATAATGCTGAGTTTGCTAATAATTGTACTGACAACTAGTTCAAGATTATCAGTCAGACTCGTATCAATACCTAGCGCTCTTTTGTTTGCAGACAAAAAAAAACATACTCACATTGTGCCAGGTTCAACTAAACAAAGTAGGCAACAGCTTATGGTTCATTGGTCAGGCCATGCCATTGCCCTGAGAAATCAGTCAGTCTACTTGGTTTGAATGTAAACAAAATTTAGCAGTTAATTGTCAGCCATTCGTTAACTGGTTGATGCTCCATGGCAATGCTCCTACCTAATCAGTCCAATTGCTAATCAATCAGCACACTCCTCTTGTGAAGTATAAATTGTTGTTTTCCTTACACTTGGTATTCCCATGAATTGTCCTTATGAATATAAGATGAAAAGCTTAGACAGCATGTTTTTTTCTGCAATATTTAAGTTTTGCATTAACAAATTTTAAAAAATTAAAACACTTTATGTAATATTCTAAAACCAATTTATAATTACTTAAAAACATAAGCTCTACAGTGCAGAAAGAGGCCATTTGGCCCATCAAGTCTGCACTGACCACAATCCCACCCAGACCCTACCCCCATGACCCTACATATTTCATCCACTAATACCTTTAACCTACGCATCTCAGGATTCTAAGAAGCAACTTTAGCATGGCCAAGGATCACTTTTGTTGGCACTATAAACTAATTTGGGACCTACAAAAAGTTGCATTTATATTTTGCTTAGCTCTGAAGAATCCTGCATAACTGATGAAATAATGGATGTATGTGTTTATTTAGTTGCAAAGTGACTACTTTAGTCAATGAACCAGAAGCTTAGAAGACAATAAACCAAATACCAAGTGCACATAGGCCAGTGGAATTGAGTACTGCAGATTGAATATAAATGAAGAAATTAATTGAGATTACATTTTTTTGGTTTAATATTTTGGCAATGTGGCATTTATTTTTCTATTTGTTCTTTGAATAAGTGTTACTTAATTTTTGAAGGGATTAATTTTAAGTGCCAAAATTGCAGTGCACTAACAAGGTTGGGTATCGTGTTTTAATTTCTTGTGACTTTACTGAAGAATTTGTGCAACTTGCTGAGGATTCCATTTCTTTTTGTAATTTAGCACACTTTGTATTTGAAATGGGCTAATTAATAACGTCAGGGTCTTAAAGGAACTGGTAGGCTTACTGATCCATTAATGCTGAAACCCAGTTTGCTGCAATCTTAAGAGTGAGTTACTGTGTCTTTGGTCTTTTTGATATATTTGGGATCCTGATTGAAGTTAAGCTGCTTAAGAAGCATTTGCTGCTGACTACATGAACTACACCTGCAAAATATTTTAAACTTACACTTATCTGAAGCTGGTAAAAAGCAAAGTCATCCTCTGGGTGACACTGCTAGCCCAGGCTTTCCTCCTTAATTTAGGCATTACTGGCAAAGCCAGTATTTATTGTCCATCCCTAAATTCTCTTGAAGGTGTAGTGAGCCACCATCTGGAAAATTTCAAGCCCAAATATCATAGGAACACCCATTATGCTGTTAGGGAGGATGTTCCTAGTGACAGTGAAGGAACATGATGATGTGTGGTTAGGAAGGGAATTTTCAGGAGCTGGGGTTTTAAACTTTTCTGTAACTACCCCAGGACATACCTAGACCTTTGCTGGTGATAACTGACTTTCCTATGGCTCGTAGCCAATGCTTTGTGGCATCCATTTGATATCTGTGGCTCAGTGCCTAGATTCAAATGACACTGCAACTTCAAAATTATAGTCTCTTTTGACAAAGTAGCTGGTTGACCAACAATCAATATATACCCAATTTATTTTCAGTATCTTATTTCTAATTCATTTAGTGGATTGAAGAATTAAGAACACTTTTTTCACTTATTCTAATTGTAAACATTTTGTGTAATATGTTACTAAAATTTCTCAACCTGATGAATTCCTCTTCCTTTTGTCAGTAATCAGTAAACCCCAAATAATTGCTATTTACATAATGAAATTTTGTATGCCCTTTCAGGTAACCAGTAAACTGAAAAATGCAACTGCCATGGGATCCAGAAAAAGTAAATTGCAAACTTTTTCAGCCATTTGTAAGTATTTGTTTACTATTGCTGAATGTGCAAAATAGCTCTGAATTGTGTTTTGAGGTTTGTGCCCATTAAATGTTTGCTGTAATTAAGTTATTTCATAACAGAACTGTAAATCAGCAATCACATGTTCAATCACCTTATTGGAGATTGATGATTGGCATGTTTTAATTCATTTAAAAAAGAACTGTAATTTCTTTACACTGCATTTAATATATGCATCTAATATGAGAGCCAAAAATGTTGCAAGTTACTTTGGACCTTTTGGTTCCCCCAGTGAAGGACAGGATAAAATGGTTTAAATATGCCAGCTAGTAATTGGAAGTTATGTTGCTTGAATATATTGTGTTAGGTCCTGAAGCTGACTTCTCTATACTGCTTAATGTCTCCTTATATCACTACAAAATCAACACAGCACATTGCTTACTCACAGTGCCAGGAACCTGGGTTAATTCCAGCCTTGACTGACACTGTGGAGTTTGCACGTTCTCCCTATACATGTGTGGGATTCCTCTGGGTTCTCTAGTTTCCTCCCACTGTCCAAAGATGTGTAGGTTAGGTAGATTGGCCACACTAAATGCACAGGGGCACGAGGTTAGGGAGGAGGGGAGGATCTGATTTAAGCCTGAGTGAGATAGTCTGTTGAAGAGTTGTTGCAGACTCGATGAGCCAAATGGCCTCTTTTTTGCATATCAGGGACTTCTTTGGTGATGGCCTTTGAAGTCAAAGGAACCAAGTTTTGTCAGTGCTTCTTTGAAGTTCCGTCCTTTGATGTTCAAGGTTAGCCTTGTGGCTAGTTTCTGCAGTATCCGAATGGTTTGGATTTTCCTTGTGTGATCATAGAGATATTTTGAGCATTTTGGAGCATTTTTTTGATTTATTCATTCATGAGACATGGATGCTGTTGGTTGGCCAACACTTATTGCCCATACCTAGCTGCCCTTGAACCAGTGCGATCCATATTCTGTGGGTTGACCCACAATGCCTTTAGGGAGGAATTCCTGTATTTTGATCCAGTGACTGCAAAGGAACAGCATTACATTTCCAAGTCAAGAAGGTGAGTGGCTTGGAGGGGTACTTGCAGATGGTGGTGTTTCCATTTATCTACTGCCTTCGTCCTTCTAGATGGAAGTGGTCATGTCTTTGGAAGGGGCTGTCTAAGGATCTTTGATTGCCGCGGTATAGCTTATAGAAATTACGTACTGCTGCTACTCTGGTGGAGGGATTGAATGTTTCAGATGTGGTGCCAATCAAAGGGCTGCTTTGTCCTGAATGGTGTTAAGCTTCTTGAGTGTTGTTGGATTTGCACTCATCCAGGCAAGTGGGGAATATTCTATCATGCTTGTGCCTCATGGATGGGCTTTGGGGAGTCAGGAGGTGAGTTACTCACTGCAGTATGAGTAACTCACTGACCTGCTCTTGCAGTCACTGTTTATATGGTGAGTCCAGTTGAATTTCTGGTTAATGCTAATCCCTCGAATGTTAACGGGGGATTCAGTGATGGTTACACCATTGAATGTCAAGGGACGGTGGTTAGTGTCTCTTATTGGTGATTGTCATTACCTGGTATTTGTGTGGCATGAATGTTACTTGCTATTTGTCAGCCCAAGCTTGGATATTGTCCAGATCTTATTGCATTTGAACATGGACTGCTTCAGTATTTGAGTCGCTGCAAATGGTGCTGAACATTGTGCAATCATTGGTGAATATGCCCACTTCTGACCTTATGAGGGAGGGAGGATCATTGATGAAGCAGCAGAAGATGGTTGGCCCTACTCTCTAATTCCCCTTCAGTTAATTCACCTTTGTTTTAGTTCCCACCCTTCTACTGAATTAGTTTAAATCCTCCCACTAGAAAACCTCTCGACCAGAATATTTATGCCATTCTAATTCAGCTATAACCCATCCTTTTTGTACATGTCCCATCTGCCCCTGTAAGATATCCCAATGGTCCAGATATCTGAAATCCTTCCTGATACACCAGCTGTTTAGCTATGTGTTGAGCTGTACTATCTTCCTATTTCAAGCCTCGTTGGCACATGGCATTGGGAGCAATCCTGAGATTACAGCTCTAGAGGTCCTGCTTTTTAACTTTCTACCCAGCTCCCTAAACTACTGCAGTGGGACCTTGTCACTCTTCCTACCTGTTTTATTGGTACCAATATCTACCACGATCACTGGCAGTTCACCCTCTTCAGAATGCTTGCTGCCCATTTAGAGACATTCTAGACCCTGGCACCAGGGATGCAACATACCATCCTGGAGACTCTCTCTTTCACGTCCACAGAAGTGCCTATCTATGCCCTTAACTATAGAGTCCCCTCTAACTATTGTTCTTTGATCCTCCCTGCTTAAGAACAGAGTCAGCCGTGGTGCTACTACTGTGGCTGCTGCTGCTTTTATCCCCCGATAGACCCTCGTCCCCCTCCCCCAAACAGTATCCAAAATGGTATACTTATTAGAGAGGGGGATGATCAGAGGGGATATCTGTACTGACCTTCTGCCCCTTCTTGTGGTCACCCATCTACTGCTTGCATCGTAGATGTGACCAAGTCTCTAAAGCTCCTATCTGTCACGTTTCCCCCACTTTCATGCTCCTAAATGCATCCAACTGCTGCTTCAACCTATCCAAAAGGTCTATAAAGAACTGCAACTGAGGCACTACTTGCAGATGTGGTTATCAGTTCCTTGATACCAGATCTTCTGCTTCCCACTTAGTAGATGTTGATGGGCTGACTTTTCCCAGAATGTACTAGTGAGTCCCTCAGCTGCCTCTACTGGAAGGTGGGATGTAGTTCACGTTTGGACAGAGGTCTTTTTGAGAGTGTGTGTTGATGTGAGTCCCACATGTAAAGGTGATAAATCTGACTGCATTAACTACAGAGAAATTTTCCTGTTTTTGACTGCAGGAGAAGTCATTGCAAGCTTCTTCCTTAATCGCCTCTGCCTTGTGGCTGAAGAACTCCACTACAGTCGCAATTACAATTCTAGCCACTAAGGGGCACCATGGGCATGGACTTCACCTCATGAAGACTATAAGCAATATAGAAAACAGCACCATCTCTTGTATATGGCTTTCTTTGACCTTACAAAGTTCTTTGACACTGTCAGCCACAAGGGATTATTGCTCCAGAAGTTTGTCAGCATCACCTGTTTGCTCCATGGTGACATGCATGCTGTGATTTTGACAAACAGGTGCACCACAGACCCAAGTCTTGTTTGGACTGAGGTCGTACAAGGCTATATCATCACACTGATGTTCTTCTCAATGTTCCTTGCTGTAATACTCCAGATTGCTCTCAGCAAGCTCCATGGCGGAGTGGAACAGGTATCTGCTCAACCTTTGCAGCTTGCAAACGAGTTTCAAGCTTGCCCTGTGACAAGGTTCAACAGTGTCTAAAGTGTGCCAGCACCACCTTCGGCCCCTGAGGCAGAGAATGTTTGAAGACCAGGACTTCCAACTGAGTTTTATAGTATACAGAGCAATAATGATACCCGCCTTCCTATATGGCTTAAAGATATGAACAATATACAGCAAGCATCTCAAAACTCTGGAGAAGTGCCATCAGTGCTACCTCCAAACATTTTGCAAATCAACTGACAGGATAGGCACAATAATATCAGTGTTCTTACTCAAGCCAACATCCTCAGCATTGAAACATTGACCACACTCAGCTCCTCATGCCTGACAGAAGATTCTGAAGGCAAGCATTAGGATTAGGAATTGGCTAGCTGATAGAAGACAGAGGGTGGTGGTTGATGGAAATTACTCATCATGGAGTTCGGTTACAAGTGGTGTACCTCAGGGATCTGTTTTGGGGCCCCTGCTGTTTGTAATTTTTATAAATGATCTGGATGAGGGTATTGAAGGATGGATTAGTAAATTTGCGGATGACACCAAAGTCGGAGGAGTGGTAGATCGTGAAGAGGGGTGTTATAGTTTGCAGAGAGACTTGGACAAGTTGCAGAGCTGGGCCGAGAGGTGGCAAATGGAGTTTAATGTGGAAAGTGTGAGGTAATGCACTTTGGCAGGAATAATAAATGTGTAGAGTATAGGGCTAATGGTAGGATTCTTAATAGTGTTGATGAACAGAGGGATCTTGGTGTATATGTGCATAGATCCCTGAAAGTAGGCAGTCAAGTCGATAAGGTTGTTAAGAAGGCATATGGAGTCTTAGCTTGTATTGGTAGGGGGATTGAATTTCGGAGCCGCAACGTCATGTTGCAACTGTACAAAACTCTAGTGCGGCCGCACTTGGAGTATTGTGTGCAGTTCTGGTCCCCACATTATAAGAAAGATGTGGAGGCATTGGAGAGGGTACAGAGGAGGTTACCAGGATGTTGCCTGGTATGGAGGGCAGGTCCTATGAAGAGAGGTTGAAGGATTTGAGTTGTTTTCGTTAGAAAGGAGGCGGCTAAGAGGGGATCTTATTGAAGCATATAAGATGATTAGAGGTTTAGATAGGGTGGACAGTGATAGCCTTTTTCCTAGGATGGAGAAAGCTAGCACGACGGGACACAGCTTTAAATTAAGGGGTGGTAGTTATAGGACGGATATCAGAGGTAGGTTCTTTACCCAGAGGGTGGTAAGGGTATGGAATGCCCTGCCTGCTGAAGTTGTAGATGCGCCAAGTTTGGTGGCGTTTAAGAGGTTAGTAGATAAGTTTATGGATGAAAAGGGAATGGTTTAGGTTAGAGGGTCATTGCTTTTTCTTAATTGGTCGGCGTAACATCGAAGGCTGTAATGTTCTATGTTCTAGTACTCTTCTCAAAGTTTTGACACAGCAAGTGAGGGCCAGGAAAATAGTGCTTAAAGGACACACCTCTGAAGCCTTTTTAATGCAGTGCAACATTCCTATCAACACCTAGGAAACATTGGCGTGAGACTGTTCAAAGTGAAAGTCCAGTGTTATCTGGGCAATAATTTGGTCTCGGGTTCCACTGAGGAGAAATCTTTGAAGAATGTTGAAGAGACCCTCAAAATGTTGCAGGAACGTGACCTGCAAGTTAAGAAAGTGAGATGCAAATTGTTTAAAAAATTGAATACTTGGGGCCATATCATTGATAGTGAGGGACTATACAAGGCACCCAAGAAATTGGAGGCCATTATGAAATCCCTAGACCTTGGAATATGTCATCATTGCCATAGTTCCTGGGATTGGTAAATAATTATGGCAAGTTTGGCCATTATACTGAAACCTTTACTGACTGCTTGTTTAAAGATTAACCATGGAGATGGACCCAGGGGTATGAAGAGGCTTACCGGAGAGGGAAAACATGCCTTATGCATCGACCTTTTGACCTGAAGTTGCATTGCAGTTAGACTCTGATGCTTCGCTTTGTGGGATTGGTGCTCTATTGTCCAATAGAGAAAAAAGGCCCATTTCCTTTGTCAAGGTCTTTGACGAAACTGTGGAAAAATATGCCCATAATTCTAATCAAGCCCCTCTTTTTTTTTTTGCAAACACCAGCCCCTCAAGACTGCTCAGAAAATAGATATGGTTTTATTTGTTGTCTTCCCAATTCTCTTTATATTCTGAAGGCAATTGACTTAATGGATTTCTTTTCAAATTTTGCCAACTGTGGAGCAATTTCTTCTTTTCAAATATGCAGATACTTCCTGGAATCTTACCATTCTCTGATCAGAAAGGTCCCCTTTTCTTTAAAAAAAACACTTTTTTTCTTGGCTTCCCACACTGTCACTCCAATGTTTAATCCTGCTGGACATAGAACAAAAGAATAAAGAAAAGTAAAGCACTGGAACAAGCCCTTCACCTCTCCATGATGCCCTAACTAAATTTTTAAAGCCTACTTCCCTTACTTGGCACAATATCCCGCTACTCCCTCTCTATTCATGTACCCATCTAAATGTATCCGCTTCTGGCAGCGAGTTCTAGGCACCTACCATTCTGCAGGAAAATCTTCCTCTGCGTACCTCTTTTAAACTTCACTTTCTTACCTTGAACCTTTTCCCCCTCGTAATTGACACTTTATTCTGGGGAAAAATGTCCCTGATTATCCACCCTGTCTATGCCTCTCGTAATTCTGTCAGGATTCCCTCAACCTCGGAAAACAATCCTAATTTATTCAATGTCTACTCGGAGCCAACATCTTTCTGTTACCAATCCACAGCCTGTGAGGACTTTTTTTTTCCTTGTCTTAGGATCTTTTCTCAATGTTTTGGATTAAATGAAATCTCGCTGCAATTTTCTTTTTGTAATGCCCTATCTATGTTAGGGATTTGAGTTTTATGCATAAAGAAAAGCTGTGATTTGCACACATAGATTTAAACATAAAACACAATAGGTTTTATTGATGAGTTGCTCTCATTGCACTGCAGCATAAAAATCTGAAAGTAAAACAGTAGCCTAAGCACACCCAAATGACATCATCAACAAATCATGTGATCAGTTCTTGCAGCAACCGGCACCCTCTCTTTAAAAATATAAAACTGCCGGCAATAGGATGGGACACATTAAGCGCAAATACAAGACTTCAAGGGGCCAGCAAAGCAAAATTTTGACTCCAATACATAGTGCTAAGAATAACCCTGAAATGATTCTACACATTCAACCAACATTAGCATAGACAAAACAGTCCTGATTATGATTAATGGTAAATGATCAGCCACACAGAATGGCTGATTGTTGGAGAACAAACGTATTATTATTTACAATCTTAGAGGTTGAACTCCTCTTTAAGAAGCACAATGGCCAGATTAGCAACATATAGAACATAGAACAATACAGCACAAACAGGCCCTTCGGCCCACAAGTTGTGCCGATCACATCTACCAATCCACAGACCTATCTATAACCCCCTATCCTATTCTTTTCCATATACTCATCCAGAAGTCTCTTAAAAGACCCCAGTGAGTTTTCCTCAACAACCTCCGACGGCAGTCGGTTCCATTCACTCACCACCCTCTGAGTGAAAAACCTACCCCTGACATCTCCTTTGTATTTGCTTCCCTGCACCTTCAATCTGTGTCCTCTCGTAGTGACCACTTCCGCTCGGGGAAACAGTCTCTGAGAGTTCACCCTATTTATTCCTCTCAACATTTTATAAACCTCTATCAGGTCGCCTCTCAACCTACGTCTCTCCAGTGAGAAGAGTCCAGCTCCCTCAACCTATCTTCATAAGGCCTGCCTCCCAATCCAGGCAGCATCCTTGTAAATCTCCTCTGAACCCTCTCAATAGCCTCTACATCCTTCCTATAGTGAGGCGACCAGAACTGTGCACAATACTCCAACTGGGGTCTGACAAGAGTCTTATAGAGCTATGTAATGGGAAAGCTTTAAGGATACTGGAAACAATAATGCCCATAAGGCATCTGTCAACTGTCTCTAATAGTAGTAGAGAACCATGGACCAAATTTTGATGGGAAGAGATTGGCTTTGACTAGTGAGATAAAATTAGCTCAAAATCTTCAAAATCAATGATGGAAACTTAACTTTGTATCCATAAGCAAAGATTTCCGTGAATCCTGAGGCCACATCCTCATGTTTTACAGGGCCCAACTTGTGTCTCCTGTCGTACCAGAGAAGGCCTAGTCTAAACTCAAACACCTGGAAGAATTAGGTATCATGAAGCAAGTACAGTTTTGGAAGTGGGTGGCTGCGATCATGCCAGTGGTTAAGCCAGATAGAACCATACAGGAATATGTGGACTGCAAATTAACCATGAATCATGCTGTGAAATTGACTTGATACTCAACACCAAAAATTGAAGATTTGTGCATCAAATTAGCAAGAAGCTTCGCTTGTACTTTAAAGCATGGAAACAGACGCTTCAGCCCAACTTGTCCATGCTGCTTTTTTTATTTAAAAAAAATCTCTAAGCTAATCCCAATTGCCCACATTTGGCCCATATCCCTCTACCCATTGTACCCATGTAACTATCTAAATGCTTTTTAAAAGACAAAATTTTACCTACCTCTACTAACTTTTGGCAGCTTATCCCAGATATTTACCAGCCTCTGTGTGAAAAAAAATTGTTCCTCTGGCCACTTTTGTATCTCTCCATTCTCATCTTAACCTTATGCTGTCTAGTTTTAGACTCCCTTACCCTTGGGAAAAGATAGTGACTATCTAGCTGATCTGTGCCCCTCATTATTTTATAGATTCTATAAGATCACCCCTTAGCCTCCTATGCTCCAAAGAAAAAAGTCTGTCTACCCAGCCTCCTCGTATAACTCAATCCATCAAGTCCCAGTAGCGTCCCAGTAGCATCCCAGTAAATCTTTTCTGCACTCTTTCTAGTTTAATAATATCCTTCTATAATAAGGTGACCAGAATTGCACACAGTTTTCCAAGTGTGGCCTTAGCAATGTCTTGTACAACTTCAACAAAACGTCCAACTCCTGTATTCAATGTTTTGACCGATGAAACTAAGCATGTGGAATGCCTTCACCAGTCTGTCCATCTGTGACTCTGCTTTCAAGAAGCTATAAACATTTATCCCTACATCTGTTTGTTCTGTAACTCTCCCCAACACCTTAACTGAGTAAGACCTGCTCTTGTTCAATCTACCAGAATGCATCATGTTGGTTTTGACTAAATTAAACACTATCTGCCATTTGTCAGCCCTGTAACCATGTTACACTTGCCAAGTTAATATTGGGCAGACATATTAGAACCAGGTTGGATCTTGTATTTCAAAATATGCAGAGAAGGTAGAGACTAAACAATGCACCAAAGAAGCGTTCACGACCCAGTAAAAATGGAGAGGGCACTTAACATAGAAAATAGAAGAAGAAGACTGTTTTGCCCTTTGCTCCACCACTCATTTTAATCATGGCTGACCATTAAATTCAATATCCTGATCCTGCCTCCTTCCCTCTACTCCAACATCCATTGATCCCTCTAGCCCCACAAGCTGTATCTAATTTCTTCTTGAAACCACAGAACGTTTTGGCCTCAACAATTTTCTGTGGTACTGAATTCCACAGATAAACAGCAGCAATCCACATCATATATATTGTTGAATGTATTGGGATACAGTGAAAAGTATTACATCTTGATAGGCAAAACATACCATGCAAAGAGTGTATGGGTGAGAAGAAACCAATAGGATGTAGCAGATGGTGTTGCAGTTATAGATAGGGTGAAGAGAAAGATCAGCTTAATATAAGATAGGGTCATTCAAAAGTCTGATGACATGTTTTCAGACTCTTGTATCTCTTTCGTAATGGAAAATGTCATCCCAATGTCTGGGATGTGTGGGGTCTATGATTAGGCTGCTTTCCCAAGGTAGCAGGAAGGATAGATGGAGTGAATGGATGGGAGGCTGGTTTGTGTGATGGACTGGGTTATTCTCACAACCGTTTGTAGTTCTTTGCAGTCTTGATCAGAGCGGGAGCCATGCAAAACTGTGATGCATCTGGGTAGAATGCTTTCTGCAGTTCATCCGTGAAAATTGGTGAGAGATACACTGGAATGACAAAATTCCTTCTCTTTCTGAGACAATAGAGGCATTGATAGGTTTTCTTCACTATAGTGTCAGCATGAAGGGATGAGGGTAGATGGTTGGTTATCTGAACACTTAGGAACATGAAGCTCTCAACCATCTTCACTCCATCACCGTTGATGTAGACAGGTACATATTCTCTATACATTTCCTGAAGTTGATGACTAGCTCCTTTGTTTTACTGGCATTGAGGGAGAAATTATTGTCATTGCATTATTTCACTGGGTTCTCTATCTCTTTCTTGTACCCCATCTTGTCTTTTGAGATTTGACCCATTACAGTGGTATCATCAACAAACTGGAAAATGAAGTTGCAGCAGAATTTATCATAAATAAACAAGGTATGTAGGAAGGGGCTGAGGACATATCCTTATGAGGAATCTGTGTTGAGGATAATCGTAGAGGATGTGTTGATCCCTATCTTTACTGACTGTGGTCTGTGGTATAGGAAGTCAAGGATCTAGTCACAAAGGAAAGAGCAGAACTCTTGGCCATGGAGTTTGGAGATAAGTTTCATTGGAATAATGGTGTTGAAGGCTCAGCTGTAGTTAATGAAGAGCAGTCTAATACAAGTGTCCTTTGTTATCCAGCATTGTGTGTCGGGCCAAGGAGATGGCATCTGCTGTGGATCTGTTGTAGCGATAGATGAACTGTGGTGTATGCAGGCAATCTTCAATGGACTCTCTAGGCCCATTGCATGCTCCCCCCCACCACTATAAGGGCCTGCTAGCTTGGTACTTTACAAGATCTGCAACCATGTCTAAATGATCCACACACCCAAGTACAGCCTCTTATTGACTGGCCATTTTCCCAGATGGGACTTCCTGATCCAGAGGTTCCCACTTGCAGTCCATTAGCCCTTAAATGGCACAAGCCGAAAAGGTGGTGGAAGCACGTTCAGTAGTAACTTTCAAAAGGAAATTGGAGAACTACATTATAAAAAAGAGGAAGGAAACATTTTAGGGCCATTGATAAAGAAATAAGTAGAAATATCTGAAACTTTCAAAAAGATGGTACAAGCATGATGGGTCAAGTGGCTTTCGTTGATGCGGTATTAATCTAAGAAACTGAAGTTTGATGAGGAACAAGGATATGCAAATGTGAAATTACTGAACTGCCTTTATAATCCAATTAGCGACAAATTTATTCCTACAGATATTAGCAAGAATGAATTACCAGTGGAAAAAGATAGTGTTGAGAACAATGAAGATGTACAAAGTGTGGACCCTAAAGAAGAGCAGAGGTTTAATGAAGCTGCAATCAGGATCCCTTCTTCTCTATTAAGCACAAAGGTAGCTTCCTCAATGGCTGACTGTCCTCTCTTTAATTTTAATCTGTTGTCTGCAACAAGCAGACTGGTGTCACTGTTCCAGTTATACACTTGAAATGCGGCCAATGTTCTTCAGATAAATAGATAAAGAGATTAACTTTGGCCTTTGAGCATTTTGTGTTCTATTTAGTTTCCTCATGGTTCTTTACATATTATATTTTAAGCAATTTTTCTTTCAACTTTTGCATGTAATCCTCTTAAATGAAATATGCCTGACCCAGGATAGCCACTTCAGTTTGTGCACATATAGAACATATAGAACATTACAGCACAGAACAGGCCCTTCGGCCTTCGATGTTGTGCCGACCAATATACAAAGCAATGCCCCTCCAAACTAAACCATTCCCTTCTCTTCCATATACTTATCAACTAAGTATATCATCACATCACAAAGGTACATCCTCGCTGGAAATGCTTTCAGCTAGAGTTTTATGACTAATGTAGGAAAAGCAATCTTTAACATTTTTACAGAGCTCTCTTATAAGAACATGATGTTATATGGTAAAAGAGAATTTTATTTCATTGAACTGCAGGATGTTTATAGCACAGAGGAAGTCATTTCCATAGTTTCCATGCAGGTTTGCATGAGCAAATTAGCTAGTCCGTTTCCCTGCTCTTTCTCCTTATCTCTGAAAATTGTTTTTCTTCCAATGTTATCCAATTCCTTTTAAAAGATTATGATTAAATCTTCATCCACTACACCATCAGGCAGTGTATTCCAGACCGTAACCACTTGCTGTATTTAAAAGAAATATTTTTCACGTCATTGGTTATTTTGCCAATGACCTTTTAATTGGTGTTATTGCAGTTCTCAATTCCTCTGCCACTGAGAATAGATTCTCCCTATCTATTCCAACTCCCTCATAATTCTGAACACCTCTCAAATCTGCTCTCAATTTTCAGGGAGAATAACACCAGTTTACCTAATTCTATTCACATAACTGAAGTCCTTCATCCATGTGGTTGTCATGTTTTTCCTGAAAGTGTGGTTCCAAGAGCTGCATATTCTACTTTAATTAAGGTTAAACATGTATGATAGTGCATCATAACTTCCTTATTTAGTTCTTTATGCCTCTCTTTTAAGAAGCTGAGGATCCTGTATAATTTATATAATTACTTGCTCAACCTGTCTTGCCAATGACTTGTGGACATGTTCCCTGAGGTCCCTCTTCACCTGCACTCATTTTAAAATTGCACTGTGTTTTCTTGCTTCCGCCATGCCTCCCTTACTGTTTCATATTCCTCTAACAAATTTGATCTGTCGTATGTCTGCCCATTCAACCAACTGTAATTTGTCGACTTGAAGACTCTCACTACTCCAATCTCTCAAATCTTGAAATTGTGCCCTCTACACCCAAGTCTACATCAATCTATGTGAAGAAAAGCAGTAATCCTAGTACCAACCCCCGAGAAACTTCATTGTATACCACCTTTCTTCTACTGCCCCTACCATACCCATGCTTCCCCTGTCCATTCATGGACTTCAATTTTCCTGGCTATACAATTATGTGCCTTTTGGAAATGTATATATTGCAATCCTCTTCCCGTACCTAGTGAAGCACTAATCCAGACTTTTATCTGATTCCATGGTCATTAATTCGTGGAACAGGTCACTTGTCTATCACCAGAGGCTTGTAGCTTGAGAGGCACTGCTAAAGGATTTACAGGTTGAAATATTTGCCCTGTTTGGCTGTATTATGAACACACCTTCTTTGGCCATTGATTCAGAGCTGGGTCTTAAATGCTAAGTTTCTGGCTCACAGGCAAGTACATTACCCACTGCACAACTAGACCTCCTATATATATATATATATATATATATATATCACAGTATTAATTTTTACAAGTTCCTCCATACTCCAACCCCCCACCAATAATTGTGGAAAACAGTATTTTTCATATGGGGGTGGCTCTATGGTACAATGGTTAACACTGCTGCCTTGTGGCACCAGGGACCCATGTTCAATTCCGGCCTAAGGGACTGTCTGTGGAGTTTACATGTCCATCCTGTTTCTGCGTGGGTTTCCTTCAGGTGTTCTGGCTTCCCCTCTCCAGTCCAAAGATGTGCAGGTTAGGTGGATTGGTCAGACTAAATGCATGAGGTTATGAGGATAAGATGGAGGGGAGGGCCTGGGGTGAGATGCTCTTTTGAGAGTCAGTGCAAATGTAATGGGTTGAATGGCTTCTTTCAATGCTGTAGAGATTTTATGGTTCTATTTTGTTTTTGCCAAATCTATGCAGTAATCCAAAATCACTGGGAATGTTTTAATCTAGTCCATTCATCCTTTTATTGAATTTTACAATATTCAAGTGTATTTTTGAAAATGTAATTTCTAGCCCAAATGGCAACTCAAATGTGTGCAGTAATTCCATCCACCAGTTTAGTTTATTAATTACACTCTTTATAATATTACCACTTAATTTTATAGCAGGCATGTTTGGATGCCCTGAATTCTGGAAGACACTATATGACTATCTATACTTTAGAGAAATTGACAGTGGGAATTTATTTACCCTTTATGCTGATGGGATTTTCAGTCCTCTTGAAGATGACTCTCACAGTGGAGTAGGTTCTGTATTAATTGGCATAATTTGTCTTAATTCTGTATTAATTGGTATTAACCTGGTGGTGTGACAGTGAGCAATGCAAATAGCCATTGACTTCAGTGGGACCTGAAGATTCTGCTGGTGGTCAATGGCAAACTGTCTCCACCAGCGAAAAATCCATTCTTGAGGTCCAGAAAATCCCAGCTTAAAATCTTGTAACAACTTTCATTATGAACCTGGATAACTTTGTTTTCTTTTTGGATAGTTTGACTTAAATATTTGTGCCATTTTTTTGAATTTAAAATGGATGTTTTAACTAAATTGAAATCTGTTTTAAAATATTTTAACAGAAAACCCATCCTGCTGAGATAACAGAACTGAAACAAAATGTAGATGCAAAGGACGCAGGTTAGCATCTTTTAAATTTGTATTTTGCCTGTTTACTGTAAGTTGCAAATCAATTTATTTTTATTTATGTTCTCCCTTTTTAAATAGGGATAGAGAATTTGGACAACCAATGCAATGTGACTGTTGAACCTGAAAGAAATAAAAGTGAATCCATGTAAGTGTTCAACTTCCATTCTATTTGTCATGCAAAAGGTGTTTTTTTAATACAGGTAGATTTTTTTTTATAGCATTAATGCTGAATATATACCAGCCAAAAGTTAGAAAAATTATGAAACTGATCTGACAGCTTATGTTTACATCCATCTGGGAAAACATTAATACTAATACTAAAAAAATTCTAAAGTTTGTGACATTCTACTCCTTTTTCTTATTAAGTGCTCCACAAATTTCTGTGGGAGTGAATTTAACAATTCTACCAGCAGTTACACTTGCTTGTAGAATTCTGCTCAAGCATAACCCAATGATTTCAGTGAGGGAAACATCTAAGACTTGAGTTTACAGAGTAAATGACTGCAAGTCTCCTTAGCAATCCAATTGAATGATTGTCCTTGAGCTGTTAATTTTACAGAGAAGAATTTCTAGATTAGAGCGGGTAAGTTCGAAACTAAATCAAGCACAGAAAGGGAAAAGAATATTGGACTTCAAAGGGAAACGTGGCAAAGGAAAAATGTATATGTAAAATCATCCAGTAACAATTGGAGGAATGAGACTCCACGTTTGTAATTATTTTAATGCAACATTGTATGCCAGCTCTGACAGCTAATCCAGACTGAATTAATTACGTACAGACTTTAAACTACGCCAAAGTAGCCTATTTGTTCACTTCAGACTTGTATCTATTATACAAGTCTAATAATTTTGTGGTGAACTTTATGGTAAAATGTTGTTTTCATTTTCCATATAACGGTCTAAATTAATGATAGCACATATATAAATGACAGGAGTCGCTTGTTAATTGGAACTAAATTTAATATGACTGTTCTTGACTAATATTGCAGTTGTATAAAACATTAGTTAGACCTCATTTGGAATACTGCGTCCAGTTTTGGTCGTCTGCCTACCAAAAGGACGTGGAGACTCTGGAGAGAGTGCAGAGGAGGTTTACCAGGATGCTGCCTGGTATGGAAGGTTGAGTTACGAGGAGAGATTAGGCAAATTGGGGCTGTTTTCCTTAGAAAGACGTAGACTTAGAGGAGATCTAATAGAGGTGTACAAGATTATGAAGGGGATAGATAGAGTAAACAGTGTTAAGCTTTTTCCTAGGATGGACGCAAATAGCATGAGGGGTCATGGGCTTAGGGTGAGGGGGTAAGGTATAATTTGGATGCTAGAGGGAGTTTTTTCACACAGAGGGTGGTGGGGGTATGGAATGCGCTGCCAAGTGGTGGAGGCAGGTACTCGAGTTATTTAAGAACTACTTAGATGGGCATATGAACAGAATGGGAATGGAGGAGTATAGAAAACTGACTTTAAAATAGGGATCATGAGCCTTGGGAGTCCCTGGGAAGTGTGTAAATAGATGATGATATTGATGTATTCTTATCCTACAGGTGCTTTGGTCCACCTTGTTGTCTAACGAGGGGCATACACGCGATGGGTCGTGAGAGGGCTGCTCTTGGATTTTTCGAGAGTATCCTAGTGCTTCACGTCGTTAGTGTACACTTGACCTGGACCGTTTGATGGGCAACACGACAGTGCTGTGCAGATGCATGGATTTGGGCCTGTGTCTGTGGGACTTTGCGCATTCTCCCTGTGCTTGTGTGGGTTTTCTCCGGGCGCTCCGGTTTCCTCCCACATCCCAAAGATGTGCTCTTAGGCTAATTGGCAAAACAAATTCTCCCTAAATTGTCTCAAATTTGGTTTTTAATCCGTAGATCTATAAACATAGACAGGGATCACGGGTAGAAGTGGGAACATTGGAGTGGTGGCACGGGCTCATTGGGCCAAAGGGCCTGTTCCCCGTGCTGTTTTGTTCTTTGTTCTACTGTTGGTCACACAATGGAAGTGAGCTGAATTTTTTTGTTTTTTTCCTCTATATATTTTCTTGTAGTGCTTACAGATGGTTTAAACAACAATTGACAATCAATCCAATTTAGAATTGTAGTGTATGTTACTCTACATGGTTATTGAACCATTGAGTTTTTATAGATCAACAAAAGTAATGTGAATGGTAATCAGAATGTTGGCATCTATGGTGTTAGTTTTAACAGTGAATTCTTAAGCGTCCCTGATGTTTGTAAAATAAACACGTTCCATTGGATCAGCTATAGCTGATAATGGGCAGGTAAGAGGCAGATTGAATTTAACCCTGAAAAGTGAGAGGTGATGCACTTTGGAAGGAGTAATTTGACAAAAAGTACTCAATGAATGATAGGACGTGAGGAATTTCTGTGGAACAAAGGGACCTTAGGGTGTTTGTTCATAGATCTCTGAAGGTGGAAGAGCATGTCAGTAGGGTGATGAAAAAGGTATATGGGACCCTTGCCTTTATCAATCAAGACATAGATTATAAAAGCAGGCAAGTCATGTTAGAGTTAAATAGAACTTTGGTGAGGCCAAGGCTAGAGTACTGTGTACAGTTCTGATCACCACATTATAGGAACGATGTGATTGCACTGGAGGGGGTGCACAGGAGAATCACTGAGATGCTGCCTGAGCTGGAACATTTAAGTTATGAAAAGGGATTTTTGTTGGAGCACAATGGACTGAGGGGCAACCTGACTGAGGTTATTATAGAGACTTGGACAGAGTAGATAAGAAGCAGCTGTTCCTCATAGTTGAAAGGCAAGTCATGAAGGAACGTAGAGTCAAGATGAGGAGCAGGAAGTTTAGGTGGAATGTGAGGAAAAACTTTATTACCAACAGGGTGGTGACAGTCTGTGCTACCTGGGAAAATGGTGGAGGCGGATTGTCTCTCATCCTTTAAAAGTATCTGGGTGAACACTTGGCGCATCAGAACATTCAGGGCTACGAGCCAAGTGCTGGCAAATGGGATTAGGTGGAATTTCAGGTGTTTCTAATGTATTGGTGTGAACTCAATGAGCCGAAAGGATCTTTTTTGCGCTGTATGATCCTCATTGTCCGCACAAGTGCAATGGGTTAAATGGCCTACTCTTATTGCTATATCCCTTTTAATTTTAATTTGAATTGCAAAATCTCAGTAATACTTCTGCATTCTTAAAATCACTGGATAATGAAATGTATTGAAGTTTAAAGTTTATTTATTAGTGTCACAAGTAGACTAACATTAAGTAGAAAATTACAGCACAGGGACAGGCCCTTCAAGCCTACACTGACCTTGCTGTCAATCTGCACTAAAGCCCACTACCCTTCCAGGGACCATATTCTCTATTCATCTATTTGTCAAGATGAATCTTACTACCTCCCTGAGCAATGAGTTCCAGGCACCCACCATCATCTGTGGGTTTTTTTTTAAAAAAAAGCTTGCCTTATATCTTTAAACTTTGTCCTTTGTACCTTAAACCTTTATGCCCCCTAGTAATTGTCTCTTCTACCCTGGGGAAAAAGTTTCTAACTATCCATTCTGTCCATGCCACAGTCTGCAGGTGCAGCAGGTGATCAAGAAGGCGAATGCAATGTTGGCCTTTATAGCCAGGAGGATAGAATATAAAAGTAGGGAGGTACTTTTGCAGCTGTATAGGGTGCTGGTGAGGTCGCAGCTGGAGTACTGTGTGCAGTTTTGATCCCACGTTCGGGAAGGATATATTGGCCTTGGAGGGGGTGCAGAGAGGATTCACTAGGCTGATACTGGAGATGAGGGCGTTGGATTATGAGGAGAGACTAAATAGGCTAGGTTTGTACTTGTTGGAGGTTAGAAGGCTGAGAGGGGATCTTATAGAGACGTATAAGATAATGAGGGGATGGATAGGATAGAGATTGAGAGACTCTTCCTGCTTTGCAGGACCAGAGGGCACAGCCTCAAAATAAGGGGGGGGGGGGGTGGTGTGGTTCAGATCAGAATTAAGGAGGAATTTCTTCATGCACAGGGAATTCTCTGCCTGTTGAAGTGGTGAAGGTTTCTTTGCTGAATATATTTAAGTCAAGGGTGGATAGGTTTTTGATTGACAAGGGAATTAAGGGTTACAGGGAGAAAGCGGGAAAGTGATACTGAACCACTACAGATCAGCCATGATCTTACTGAATGGTGGGCAGGCTCGAGGGGCTGGGTGGCCTACTCCTGCTCCTATTTCTTACGTTCTTATGCCCTTCATAATCTTGTAGATTTCTATCAGGTCATTCCTCACCCTCTCTCGTTCCAGTGAGAACAAACCAAGTTACTCCAACCTCCTCGTAGCTAATGTCCTTCATACCAGGCATCATCCTAGTGAATCTTTTCTGTACTCTCTCCAAAGCCTCCACATCCTTCTGGTAGTGTGGCGATCAGAATTGAATACTATGGGTCTGATTTTTACCATCAAGTTGTGCCCAATTTCTGGGTAGCACAATCCATACCTGCTTCCACGCCAGTTCCCCTTTACCAAGGCCCGAAAGTAGAAGTGATCAATCAGGACCTCACCTAAAACAGATGCGAAGGCTATTTTAATGCATTTGCATACATCTAAATTGACTTAACAGGCTGCACATCCAACTTTACCACACTTCCTCCTTTACCACAGTGCTCAATCCAGAATTGATGCGAAATAGATATAGTCCATAAAAGCCAGATTTGGGTGTTCCATCATTGAGGATTAGTGGGGAGATAAATGCCGAATGTCTGACAGCTCTCTGCTGTCCACAGGTGTCTTTTTGTTGTGGCCATTTTCTCTGTTGCATCAATGGTAGCTCTGCAAGTGGTTGGGAGGTGTTGCTCAGCAGTGTCTCCGATGTCCAACCTGCAACACAGACCTGGGTCTCAGCACTGGCCTTTAGTGCTGCTGGGTCCTAGTGCACTCAGCACTCTTCCAGTTGAAGGATGCATGCAAAACCCTTGCAAATTGTACTGCTGCAGCCCCTTAAGTTTTCAAGGAGCTGTGATTTTGGGGAGCATGAAGCTGAAGGAGTTGAGGGGTATGGACAATAACTGTTGGTGAGCTCAGGGTAAGTAACGTTCCTTAAACTCTACATGCGTTCCTCTCCATCTCCAAATACCACCCCCACCCTCACCAAATTTCACAGTGACAAGATAGCTTTAGAGATGCAACTGTTCTTTTGGTTGCTGCTGGGGCTGATGAGAAGCTGGAAGAAGAATTGCAGGAACAGGATGCCCAGGCCTCCTCAGGAGTAGAGGGAGATGACCACCAGACACAGGAGGTAGCTGCCATTCACCTGTGCCACCTCCAGAAGAAAGAAATGCAATACCTGTGCAACCTGTTGCAGGACCTGGTACCTAGGGGCAGAGGGATGCGCCACTATTTGGCTGTCAAATTGATAGCTGCTCTGAATTTTTGTGACTGGCTCCTTCCAGAACTCTTGTGGACACGGATGTGGCAATTCCTAGTTAGCTGTGCACATCTGTGTCAAGCAGTTCACAGAAGCCCTGTGTGCCTGGGCAGGGCAGTACATCAGGATGCCCAGGCTGCAGGGTTTGCAGTGATAGTGGAGATACTTAACATAGAAGGGGCCATCGACTGCACGCACTCGACGCTCCCCTACAGAATCCACGAAGATTCATCTCTGATCATAATATGAACATTCTACACGTCTGTACAAAACACACTGGCAGTGTGCACGACGGTTTCGTTATCAGGAGCTCTCACATCCTAGAGGCATTTGAGGAGGAGCCCAGGCTACAGGGGTGGCTCATAGGTGATATGGGTTACCCACTTTGGACATGGTTGACTGTGCATGTGACTGAGGCGGAGACCTGCTATAACGAGGCCCACATCGGCACCCGCCCAATAACGGAGAGGTGTATTGGGTTCCTTTAAAAGGAGATTCCGGGTCTGGGCCCCTCTGAGAGTGCTCTCCAATGCAGCTTTGTGATCTGTTCCTGCTTTGTAGTCATGTGCTGAGCCTTGCACAACCTGGCTCTGCGGAGAGGTGACCTATTGGAGAGGAGAAGGTGAAGGCTGACCAGCTGGGCATCGCTGGGGAGGAGGATGATCGGCAGGAGGGGAAAGAGGATGAGCACACCTTGAAACATCACCAAGGTGCTGGAGGGCTGGCAGCTCAAATGAGGCATGCAAGGGCAGCTAGGGAGGCCCAGATTACCAGCTGGTTCAGTCACGAGGGGCTCGTGTCTCTGGGTTCCATCCACCACCACATCCCCCACCCCCCAAAAGTCCCCCTATCTTTTTCAACATTGTCAAACTAGTTTTGGAGGTCTGGGTATGCTGTGTTAGCAAGTTTTTTTGACAGGCAGGAAGGTGATGATGACTCACTAAGCAACATTATGATGCAAACTAGTCGAACTCCTATCTGAGCTCAGCATCCACTTTGGCACCTGGACTCACATCTGTATAGTGGGTAAGGGATCTGAAACCCTCATACAGGGCACTAGGGCATGGGGGTGGGAGGACGGGAGGGAATCACCTATGGATTTTGGGGAATCAATGGCTTCCTTTTCTCGGTGACTCAGCATTGAGGGGCCTTTCCAACTGACATCAACATGAAGCATTGCTCTGGCGATCGTCAATGGAAGAGGATACCTATTCAAGACAAATTAGTCAAGTGGATGGTGAAAAAAATTAATAATTGCAATAAAGGTGTTTAAATAAGTTCTAACATAGAAACTTGTGAACAGAAAACGTTAAGCTATTTAGATATCTATCTTACTAGTGCAGCCCTTCACTCACTTAGTGCAATTACAACTTTGTAACCTTACATGACTCCCCAGAATGTATATTGGAGGCAGAGGGGGCTAGCTGCCTTCCACACCTGTGATGCTCATGGCAGGTATCTTCTGGAGGCTCTGGACCTTGAGGGCCCTGGCCAGTTTCCAGATATCTGGATCATTTCTATGACATCCTTTTCATCCTGTGTCGGAGTCAGAAGGTGCAGCCACAACTACAGTCTCCTGGCTGGAAGGCCCTGGTATGGGCCCAAGACCTTCCTCCTCCTTTGGGATTCCTGTGGTCCCTGGTCACTTCAAGGGGTCTTTCTGCAGTGAGCTCCAGAAGCTCTGGCATCACGTAGCCCTGCCAATCCTGGAGGACACCTGCGTCCTACCCATCGTGGTCGAGCCCTTTGCAACAGCCACCTGAGTCGGAGGCCATCTGTCAATGGCCGCAACAAGTACCCTCTGAGATGGGGCCACGCTCTGCAATCCCTCAGCCATGACTCTGCAACTGGGCTGTTTTTTTTTTTTTCAAGGGATGCAGTTGTAGTCCACTGTGTGTCAGTGCTGACCGACTGGGTCTCCTGCAAGCTCATGGGCCACAGAATCTCAAGAAGACTGTTCAGTCCCTCAGCTGTGGCCTGCTGTGACTTGGCCATCGTTTGGAGCTTGCCATTCATGGTGAGGATCCTCTGCATCAGGCTTCCTACTGCAGATGGCACCCTTGCACTGTTGGCCTGATAAGCATACAGATGAGCAGTAGCTGGTCCACTTGAAAGCTTTGGGACTCCCCCCAATAAACTCACGGTTGTTCCTATGTAGCCATCAGTCCTTCCTGAATTCCCTGTCTTTGTTGCTCTAACAGCTGAGGGAGAAGTGATTTCAGAGGCCTTAGACATTCCTGCGCCCACCCATGTACATCAGCAGCTGTGTTGTGCTCACTAAATAGTGACTTAGAAGCCTTGCCACTAACTGGACCCATCAACGTGTCAGTATGTGGGATGGTGAGTTGTGAAAAGGAAGCTGATGCCAAAACATTGCCCCCTTGGGGAGGTGGGGGGGATAGAAATTGGTGCCCCAATGATTGAGGACAGGGGAGAGGGAGGTATCACACAGTCATCGGAGGCCAGAGGAGATGGGTGTCTTGCGGGAGTGTCTGGTGTGATCAGGCTGCCTGATATCTGTAGGATGGCAGGGGGGAGGATGGATCTCTCTGCTTGTAGGAGGAGTGGGGGAGGAGAGTGGGGAAGGGGTGTCCACTGCCACTCTGCCTGAGATCAGTGGAGGGAAAAAGGGGAGGGACTCCGTGATCAGTCTGGGTGGCAGGATGTTGATAGGATAAGGGGGTTCAGTAATGTTGTGGGTCTGGGGCAATGCCTATGGGGCTCAGGGGATGGCTTTATTGTGGCCTGGGAAGGGTGTAGTAGGGGAGCAATATTCAGTCACTTTTTTTTTCCCTGAGCATGTGCAGTTGGAGACACCAAAGGGAGCTGCAGGGTTTTGGGCACATTGGCACCTGGCCCCCCACAGGCTTATGCAGTGCGATTCAGGCTTGCAGATATTTTTGCTGGCAAAGTCCACATGGGGGTGCCTGAGAACAGGTCTAAAAGTCAAATCTAAAATCTGGTTTCAAATCCGTCCAGCACTTGGAATATAGGGTCCTATTCTAAGTGGGCTTAATCAGGGTTCTATAAAACTGCAACATGACTTGCCAATTTTTAAACTCAGTACCCCGGCCGATGAAGGTGAGCATGCTGTTTGCCTTCTTGACTACCTTCTCCACCTGCATTGCCACTTTCAGTGACCTGTGTACCAGTATCCCCAGATCTCTCTGCCATACTCTTAGGGGTTCTGCCATTTATTGTATTTTTCCTATTTCTACTAGACTTTCCAAAAAACATTACCTCATACGTGTCTAGATTAAACTCCATGTGCCATTGTCCAACCAATCTGTATCCTCATCACTATTCACAATTCCAACAAAACTTTGTGCCATTTGCAAACTTACTAATCAAACCAAGTTACATTTTTGTCTACATTTTATATATAGCAAAGGTTCCAGCCCTAATCCCTGAGAAATGCCATTAGTCACACCATTTCATTCAGAAACGGCTGTCCTCTCTTCTATGATCAAGCCAGTTCTGTATCCATATTGCCAGCTCACTTCTAATCCCTTGCAACTTTACTTCTGTGCCACTGTGCCATAAGGGATCTTGTCAAAGGCCTTGTTGAAGTTCATGTAGATGACATCCACTGCCCTACCCTCAATTATCTTTGTCACTTTTTCAAAAAAAAACTCTATCAAGTTAGTGAGACATGACATCCGTCTTCACAAAACCATGTTGCCTCTTGCTAATATGTCCATTTATTTCCAAGTGGCAGTAAATCCCAATGAAGTTACTGTGAAAATCTCCTAACCACCCCGCACTCCCTGCTCACGTACACAGAGGGAGAATTTAGCACAGCCAATGCACCTAACCACATCTTGGGACTTGGGAGAAAACTGGAGCACTTGGAAATTCTTCCTCATAGACACAGGGAGAATGTGCAAACTCCACACAGGCAGTGACCCAAGCCAGGAATTGAAACTAGGTTCCTTGTGTTGTGAGAAAGCAGTGCTACCACTGTGCCATCATGTCCCCCGAAGCACTTCATGTGCAGAATGGACAAATGGCATTGCATTATGTAGTGATGAATTTTGTTAGTGGCTCTTGTGTCCACATTTATTAAAGTGTCATGTACTTTTGCCTGGCCAAAGTAAGACAGACATGTTATGGAATCAAGAAGTCCTGATACTCTGGCTTACTGCAACATAGTATCAGTTTGTGCACAATGCAATTTGGATTATGTATCCATTTGAGCCCTATTAGCAAACTGGTCTGCTATATGTGCTCCAAGGCCATTATATCTTTATTGTGGTATGATGTCCAAAACTAAATGCAGCATTCCACACGGTGCCTGACAAAATTTCTGCATGACAGATGCATAACTGCTTCTATTCCAAATACCCTAAGGTAAAAGCCAACATTGCTTCAGTCTTTCTTAATACTTTGCACTAACTTTTAATGGCTATTATCCCTTTCTGTTTAAATCTCTGCATATGACATAAATTTATTAAAATAAATTTTGCATGCTATTGTTAAGATATCCCTCTTGGTATGAAGAACAAATTAAGAGTGCTGATTATTGAATTGATGTAGCCTTCCTGACTTTGAAATTTATTTAGAATCTGAATAAGCCTTTTTAACATTTGAGCAATTAATGAGCAAATGTGTGCTAGAATCCCATACCTGTAAAATTAAACTGAGAAAATTTTCAAAAATTCCCTTCCTATAGAGAGGCAGGAAGAATTGAGGAAGTGGGCGTGCAGAAGGACTTGGGCAGGCCAGGAGAGTGGGCAAAAAAGTGGCAGATGGAATACAATGTGGAGAAGTGTGAGGTTGTGCACTTTGGAAGGAAGATTGGAGGCATAGACTATTTTCTAAATAGGGAAAGGCTTAGGATCAGAAGCACAAAGGGATTGGGATCCCTTGTTCAAGATTCTCAAGGTTAATGTGCAGATTCAGTCAGCAGTTAAAAAGGCAACTGCAATGTTTGCATTTATGTTGAGAGGGCCAGAATACAAGAGCAGGGATATACTTCCAAGGCTGTATAAGGCTACGATCAGACCCCATTTGGAGTATTGTGAGCAGTTTTGGGCCCCTTATCTAAGGAAAGATATGCTGACATTGGAAATGGTCCAGAGCAGATTCACAAGAATGATCCCTGGAATTAAGACCTTGTTATATGAAGAACGATTGAGGACTCTGGGCCTGTACTCTTTGGAGTTTAGAAGGTTGAGGGGGTGGGGATCTTATTGAAACTTGCAGGATACTACAAGGCCGGGAATGAGTGGTCATGGAGAGGATATTTCCATTAACAGGATAAAGTAGAACCAGAGGGCACAATGTCAGACTAAAGGGATGATCTTTTAAAACAAAGATGAGAAGGAAATTCTTCAGCCAGAGAGTAGTGAATCTGTAGAACTCTTTGCCACAGAAGGCTGCGGAGGCCAGGTCATTGAGTGTCTTTAAGACAGAGATAGGTTCTTGATTAATAAGGGGTCAGGAGTTAGGGGGAAAAGAATGGGGAATGACAAAAATATCAGCCATGATTGAATGACAGAGAAATCTCGCTGGGTCAAGTAGCCTAATTCTGCTCTTATGTCTTATGATCTGTTTATCTATCTTGAAAAACATTTGGCAAATAGATTTGAAATAAGGAGAGGATGTGGCATGGTTGTCATGCCCTCCAAGTGAATAGTAGCAACCTCCTCTGGTCTTGCGACTCAGTAAAATCTGGAATTCCCTTTCCTTCCTCATTTTAAGTCACTCTTATAAAAACGGCTTATTAAATAGGTTTTTAGGCAACCTGTCCTAATATGAATGTGAATGATTTAAATGTTGCCTAATAGGATTTGAGAAGCACTTTGGACATTTTGCTGTGTTTGAGATGTTTCTATGAATGCAACTTGTTGTTTCGATTGGTACCAAGGAATAATGAACAGGAAAATATGCACTCAGAAAATTAGTTTTAATTTTTTTGTCTCCCATAAGGGAAAGGGATGTTTTTGATTTTCGAAGTTCATCTGACTCTTCAGGAAAACTTCAGGTGAGACAACAAATTTGCCTTCAATGAGAATTGAATTTTAAATTGCTACTTAATCTGATTTTATGTTCTCTCCCTTTACAACTTAATACATCTTCCACTACCAGCTAATTATCAAATAATTTATGGACTCAGTACAGAATTATTTGCATAAATAATTACTTTAGTTTTAATTTATTTGTACATATGTGATAAGTAAAACTGTCTTGTGCAACACTGTTCATCTTTATCATAACCATATTACAGTCTAAATTTCTCACATCACATTCTGGATCCAAGTTAAAAATTAGATCTTGCCAAAATTTCTTAATTGTATCCGTCATCCAAGGTGATTATCAATTGGATATATATTCTTTCCATAATTGGATACAAGAGACACTAATTGACGGGCTCCTCTGGTGCTACCTTCTGAATCTTGCGGTAGAATTTCACCTTTGACTATGGACAGAACTGGGAGTGACCATGAATCCTGGTCCTGCTGGAATTCAATTAAAAAGTGGCAGCAGAAGTCAGTGGGCATCATCTTGTCTGGAGAGCCTGAGCCCAATGATGAGAAGGTTCAATGACCTGCGCTGGACAGAGATGAGTAGTGAGTGGATTTTGTGCTGAATGGGGCACAAAGCAGAGTCCATCCATGGTTACAATCAAGTTTGCAGGTCTTGTGTAGTCGCAGATCACATGTTCTGTGTGTCCTAAGGTTGGAGAGATGAATGAACAGTCTCTGATCTATGAAAGGTTTAGGTATCCACGGGGGAGGAATAATGGCATTCTCAAACTCCTTGTTTTGAGATGAGATGCAGCATGGTATGACATTTTGAGGTGAAGGTTTCAGCATTCATTGAAGCTCAACACTGACTTGTAGGAGAATGGGAGCCACGATAATCAGGTGTGATCTGCTCTGGTGTGGGAAAGGGGTTATCAAACTTCGTGATCCTCATCAGCCATGACCTGGGAGCCCTAGAGCTGGAGGGTGAGTGAAAGGAAAAAGTTCATCAGGCTGTGGAATGGCTCTCGTGTCTGAGAATGATAACAGCCCATTGTGTTGATGCATGAAACATTCAGGGTGAAGGTGATGACCCAGAGTTCTGCACAGAGTCTCCTTAGTTAGTACTGCTATCTCACAGCATCAGGGACCTGGGTTTGATTCTGGCCTTCTGTGACTGTGTGTAGAGTTTGCATATTCTTCCCACGTGAAGAATGATGAGTCAGGCCCAAAAGTTAAAATTCTGTATTGGAGCAAGGCCAATTTTGAAGATTACAGGCAGAAACTTTCAACAGTTAATTGGGGGAAATTGTGGGAAGGCAAAGAGATGTCTGGTAAGTAGGAGGCTTTCAGAAGTGTGTTAATCAGGATTCAGGGTAAGCACATTCCTCTTACAATGAAGAGCAATATGTCCGAATGATTTGGGATATTGAGGCTCGGTCAAGAAAAGGATGAGGCATATGACATGTATGGGCAGCTGGGATCAGGTAGATCCCTTGATGAATATAGAGGCTGTAGAAGGTAGAGTTGAGAGAAATCGGGAAGGCAAAAAAGGATACGAGATTATTTTGGCAGATAGGCAAAGGAGAATCCAAAGAGCTTCTAATAATACATAAAGGGCAAAAAAGTAACTAAGGAGCGAATAGGGCTTCTTGAGGATCAACAAGGTCATCTCTGTGTGGATTCACAAGAAATGGGAGATTCTAAATGAACATCTCATCAATATTTACTGTTGAGAAAAGCATGATTGTTGAGGAACTTGGAGAAATAAATAGTGACATCTTGTGGAATGTATATGTAAAAAAAAACAGAAGGAGGTGCTGCAAGTCTTAATGCATATCAAGGTAGATAAATCCATGGGACCTGATGTGTATCCCAAGACGTGGGTGGCAAGGGAGGAAATTGCAGATCCCCTAACAGAGAAACTTCAATCATCGACAGCCACAGGTGAGATTCCTGAAGATCGGAGGGTGGCAAATGGTTGTGCCTTTGTTTGAGGAGGGCTGCAGGAAAAAGCCTGGAACCACAGGCTGGTGACTCCACCATCTGTAGTGGATAAGTTGTTAGAAAGTATACTGAGTAATAAGACAGGCATTTAGAGAGGCAAGGATTGATTAGGGATAGTCGGCATGGCTTTGTGAGTGGAAAATCATGCCTCTCAAATTTTAATTGAGTTTTTCAAAGGGGTAAACAAGAAGATAAATGAGAGCAGTGCAGTTGATGCCCTACATGGACGTTAGCAAGGCCTTTAACAAGGTACCTCATGATAAGTTGTTGCATAAGGTTAAAACTCTCAGGATCCAGGGCTGAGCTAGCCAATTAGATTGAAAATTGACTTGATGATGAAGAGTTGGTTGTAGAGGATTGTTTTTCAAACTGGAAGCTAGTGATCAAGATCCCATTGCAATCCGAGATAACCTTCTTCACTGACCACTATTCCACCAATCTTGGTGTCATCTACAAACTTACTAACCATGCCTCCTAAATTCTCATCCAAATCATTAATATAAATGATAAATAACAGTGGACCCGGCACTAATCGCTAGTGTGAACCAAGCATTACCGAGACCTAGTTATCCATAGTTTCACAGGAACTTTTCATTCAAAACCATAACTGTTAAGTATTTCTTGATATTATGGCAATTCCCTTGGCTTTCTCACACATTTGCTCTTCATATATAAATTTACTAGCCCCATGACACTGCTGTACAGTATTATATCTCTTACTACGACAGAGGCCTGTTCATTGAAGAATGGTACCACAATTGTGCACAGGTTCTTATTTATAGTGGGTCAGCTGACTATTACATCATTCTGTAATTGGTTCCATGGTTTACTGGGTCAACTGATCCTTGCATCTTGTTGCTATTGGTCACATCACATTCAATACAAAATTGTAACAAATCTCAGTAATGTTGACCATGAAGCTATCATTGATTTTTATTTTTACAAACCCATCTGGTTCACTAATGTCCTTTAGGGAAAGAAATCGTTAAGTGGTCTGGCCTGCACGCAACCCACAGCATTGATTCTTAAGTGCCCTTTGAAATAGCCTAACGAACTACTCAGTTCAAGGACAATTAGAGATTGGCAACAAATGCCAATGATGCCCACATCCCATCAGAGAAATTATTGTTGTATTTCTATTTCTATCTTTGTGCTCTGATATAATATTTTATCTGTGCGCATCTGTATTTGGAAATGTAATGTTTGAAGCATTGTTTAGTTGACACTGATTAACCATTCAATTTTTGTGTACTTGCTGTCTCCAAATATAAAAATAAATTAATTTGGACAGTAAGGGATAAGGGAAGTATCAGGTAGGTAACTCTTCTTTCACTCAGTTTGTATCTCTAACCCTTTCTTCTCCAACTCCATCTGTGTGGAAAAAATACAAAAGGTCCAACTATTAATCAGTACTAACCAGAGCTGCCAGAGAAAAATCTAACCATTTTAATCAACTACTGTTCTATTTCCATCTCTATTCAGCATATCTATTTTATGTCACGTGGTTTTAAGATAAAAACAGACTGCAGCGTAAAGTTGTCTATTTGAATAGTTGGATACTTCCTCAACTTTTTGCTACTTGGTGTTCCATCTGTTGTGCCTTAGAGAATATTTTCCTAAACAGAAAATCATTTTTATCATAAGTTTTCATTAGAGACATAAAAAGTATTTGAACAAATGGACCTATTACAAAATAAAATCTGCCAGTCTCCAGGCTAACTATTATTGCAATGTTTAAAATGTTTGCTAAGTATCAAATTTCTACTTGTAGATTAGTGAAGCCAAAAGAAAAGTTTTTCGAAAGAAAACACTTCCATTTCGTCAAAGCAATAATCTGTAAGTCATTCACTATTCTAGAATGCTGTATATACAGTTTTTATTTGTGGTAGAGTTGGGGGAGAGAATGATTAAACAAAATATTCCTGGGCAAATATACAAGATTTTTTGTTTATCAAAGAAAATTGTATAGAACCATTTGATCTGTAGTATCTTTCCATTGTAAACGTCATCAAGAACAATGTGAAGATGCCGGTGTTGATCTGGAGTAAGAATCATAGTAAGTAGTTCATCAAAAGCTGCACTCCAAAAGCTCATAATACCAAGTAAACTTGTTGGACTTTAATCTGGTGTTGTGAGAGTTCTTTTTGTACATCAAAAATAATAAAACAGAAAATAATGTGAGTGCTGGGAACCTAAAATAAAACCAAAAATGCTGGAAATGCACAACAGGTCCAGCAGCATCTGTGGAGAGATAAACAGAGGTAACCTTTCTGGTCGTGAAAACTGTTTGGATAAACGTTCATGACCTGAAACATCAGTTTTGTTTCTCCCTCCACAAGTGCTACCAGACCTGCGAATATCAACAGCATTTTCTGTTTTCATTCACTAAACAAGAGAAGGCAGCATTTGGCTGAATGTCCGTCAAGACGCCTAGCAAAACTGGAGTCAATAGGAATTGGGGAGAATTCCAGTGGTTGAATTCATATCTGACACAAAGAAGAAAGCTGTGGTTGTTACAAGCAATGACCTCGGTTCCAGGGTGTCACTGCAGGAGTTCCTCAATATATGTGCTTGATTCAGCACCATTTGCAATGCCTCGAGGTAAAGCAGTCCATGTCCAAATGCAGTAACTTCTGGACAAAATCGAGGCTTGGGCTGACAAATGACAAGTAACCTTTGCATAACACAAGTGTAAGACACTGGCCATAGCCAACAACAGAATTCAACTATCGTCCCTTCGTGCAATGGAATTACCATTGCTGAATGCAATCCTCTATATATCTTGGGAATTATCATTGACCAGAAAGAGAGTAGGATGTAGCCATGTGGGTGGTATGGTGACACAGTTGTAAGCTGCCTCACAGTGCCAGGGATCGGGGTTCAATTCTGGTTCAGATCACTCTCTCTCATGGAATTTATATATCTTTCCCATATCTGTGTGGGATTCCTCTGGATGCTCCAGTTTCCTACTACACGTCAAACATATGCAGATTTGGTTGATTGGCCATGACAAATTGCCCCTTAGTCCTCCTGACACTATCAGAGTAAATATGTGAGGTTCTGAGTTAGTGCCTGTTTGCATATTCTCCCTGTGTCTTTGTGGTTTCTTCTGGTGCTCCAGTTTCCTCCCACAGTCCAAAGGTGTGCAAGTTATATGCATTGGTTATGCTAAATGTCCCAGGATGCGTAGGTTAGAGGGATTGATGGGGTAAATATGTGGGGTTGTGAGATAAGGCCTGGGTTGGATTGTTGTTGGTGCAAGTTCAATGGGCCAAATGGCCTCCTTCTACACTGTAAAGTCTCTATAATTCTTTGATCTGCAAAATGCACTGAGGGTCCTCATTAAGGTACTTGGGCAGCACTTTCCAAACCCACGACCGCTAACATCTAGTAGGACAAGGGCAGCAGGTAGCTGGGAAACACCATCACTTGGAAGTTCCCCTATCAAGCCACTCACCATTCAGACATTGCTGTTCCTTCACTGTGGCTGGATCAATATCCTGGAACATACTCTTTAACACCATATGGATTGCATCAGTTCAAAAGCAGTAAATGTTAGCCTGGCCAATGATGCCCACATCCCAGCAATTAATTTTTTAAAATACAAAGAACTCTCATTAAGGGATTTATAAAATGCTGCCTTCTGAATCTTGAATTTTACCAAAAACTGAACATTTTTGATGTAATATCCATCATGTATTGTTAATATAAATACATGATAATTCTGTTGAAAAGTGATCTGGTATTTTTGGTCTCAAAGGCATTATATCTGTACCTATTGACTGAGAGTGCCCAGGAAGCACAATTGGTAACTTGAACACTGGGGAGTGTGCAGTGTTGCATAGTCAGATCACAGACTGCACAGCTGGGTCCCACATTAGGAGGAATTAATTAGAATCATAGATTTCCAAAGGGGCATCTGACTCCAAACCCCTATATACATTTTATATATATATATATATATATATATATATATTACACCCCTCCCCCTTACATCCAAAACTTTCCCAACCAAAACACATATACATACAATGCAGAAATAATATATATTTATATATACAGAGCTTGCAAATTATAATAGTTCTCAATGTAAATCCATTCACAGACTAATTATGCCTATATAAACTATCAGGATGATGGTAATTACCAAAACCTATGGATAGGTTTATGGATGAAAAGGGAATGGTTTAGGTTAGAGGGTCATTGCTTTTTCTTAATTGGTCAGCGCAACATCGAGGGCCGAAAGGCCTGTTCTGCGCTGTAATGTTCTGTGTTTTAAAATGTGAAACTATTTCTTCATTTCAGGAATGTTTTCCCAAGTAAACTCCAGAGATTCTGGAAGATCCAGCTGCTCAGTCTGGGTGTCCCCCTCAGGCAGACTGAAAATAGTTGGTGCCACTGATGACTGACCGTGACTCTGAAATTTTAGGCTCGGGCTACACCGACAGAGCCGTCTTGAATGGTTCTGTCATTTGTGAGGTTTCCCACCTTTAAGTCGGTGTGACCAGCTAGTTAGCATGTCCTCGCCAAACCAGCTTATTTCTGGTTTGTACTGCGTCGTACAAAACTCCTGTTTAGGCACCAATTGTAGTCGTATCTCTCCAAAAGTGTAATTCCTGGCCAGAACAAACTCCTCTTTCTGGAAAGTCCTCAATTTCGCACTTCCTGATCTTTTACTCATCTGTCCCTCGGTTCTGGTTAATCACCTCTTGGGTCTCTCCAGCCACAAAGGGCAAACATTGTTCTTAGTTTCTGATTGAACATCAGTGAAACTGGCAAACACGGGATTGTTGCAGATGGTGTGTTGCAGTTCACACTCAGGAATTTATTAATCCACTCTCCTAGCAATGCCTCCCCTTCTAATAACTAGATAAAACATTCCACCAGACCATTCATTGCTGGGTGATAAGGTGCTGATTCCAGGACATTCCGTGTACTTAGCGGAATCTTGGGCCACAAACTAGGGTCCATGTCATGGACCACTTATTCTGAATTAGAAACTAAGCAGATATTTCACAGGGTTTGTCTAGTGTTGACTTCACCAATGTGGACTTCTGACCACTTAGAGTGAGTATCCACTACCACTAAAAGCATCTAGCCTTTCGTTGGACCAGCAAAGTCAACGTCAACTCACTGTCAAGGCGATTGGGATCATTCTCATGGATGAAGAGATAACAAGGCACAAACCTGTTTTACCTGCAATTTGTGCATTAACATTTGGCTATTTCTTTCATTTGCACCACTTCTGGTGTGCCAAACAAAGAGAACAAAGAAAGACAAAAAAGAACAAAACAGCATGGGGAACAGGCCCTTCGGCCCAACGAGCCCGCGCCGCCACCCCGATGCTCCCACCTCTACCTGTGATCCCTGTCCATGTTTATAGATCTATGGATTAAAAACCAAATTTGAGACAGTTTAGGGAGAATTTGTTTTGCCAATTAGCCTAACAGCACGTCTTTGGGATGTGGGAGGAAACCGGAACACCCGGAGAATGCGCAAACTCCCACAGACACAGGCCCAAATCCATGTGTCCGCACAGCACAGCGACAGTCACTGAGCTGTGGTGTTGCCCATCAAATGATGCAGGTCAAGCGTACACTAACGACGTGAAGCACTAGGATACTCTCAAAAAAATCCAAGAGCCGCCCTGTCACGACCCATCGCTTGTATGCCTCTCGTTAGACAACAAGGTGGACCAAAGCATCTGTAGGATAAAAAATAAGTACATCGATATCATCATCTATTTACACACTTCCCAGGGACTCCCAAGGCTCATGATCCCTATTTTAAATCATTTTTCTATACCCCTCCATTCCCATTCTGTTCATGTGCCCATCTAAGTATTTCTTAAATAATTCCAGAGTGCCTGCCTCCAACACTTGGCAGCGCATTCCTTACCCCCACCACTGTCTGTGGAAAAAACTCCCTCTAGCATCCAAATTATACCTTACCCCCTCACCCTAAGCCCGTGACCCCTCATGCTATTCAAGTCCATCCTAAGAAAAAGCTTAACACTGCTTACTCTATCTATACCCCTCATAATCTTGTACACCTCTATTAGATTTCCTCTAAGTCTACGTCTTGCCATTTGTGCACCTGTTCCAGCACCCTTCCTCTTAATAATGGAGGAATGACAAATCTCATACCCTGTACTGAACTTCCATCCAAAATGGATAACTCCCATTTTTGGGACATATATGGTTGTTTCTACTACTTGACCTCCCTCTCAGGAATAGGTCCACTAATTGGAACATTTCAAATGGCATTCCTCACCTGGTTAGTGATTATAGGAACTTTATCATCTTGTGTGAAGTACTTTATTTTCAGATTCCAGCTAGGAGCATCTTTATCCCCAAGCAAAGGGAATGTTGAAAAAGCATTAGTCTGGACAAGCATTTGGATTGTTGTGTTTCACTGGAGTGTCTGTTTACTCTGCCCATCCAGCTAACTCCTTTGGCTGGCAACATGGACCTTTTGTTTTGCCTTTCTAAAAGCTTTTTTTGAATTCTCTCTCAACTAAATTCCAGGCAATGTGATCAATTCACTTGCACTTGTGACACTGTACCTCACGTGTCCAACAATTTGACTCCCTGTGGCCTGTCTTGCCACATTGGTGGCATTCTGCTTGCAGCGCTGAACTATTGTATCCTCTTTAGTCACAGGAGATATCCCAGAGGACTGGAGAATAGCCAATGCTCTTCCTTTGTTTAAGAAGAGCAATGGGGATAATCTGGGAAATTAGTAGCCAGGGAATCTTGCATCAGTGGTAAAGAAATTATTGGAAAAGATTCTTAAGGGCCTGATTTGCTCACATTTGGAAAACATGGGCTTATTACCACTAGGTGGCCTGGCTTTGTGTGGGGCAAGTAATGTCTCTCAAACTTGTGTTTTTTGAGGAAGTGATGAAGTTGATTTGAGGGCAAGGTGGTGGATGTTATCTGCATAAATTTTAGCAAAGCCTTTGACAAAGTCCCAAATGGCATAGGAATTGGAAGCAGGAGTAGGCTATTTGGCCCTTTGAGCCTGCTTCACCATTCATTATGATCATGGCCGATCATCAAATTCAATATCCTGATCCTCACAACCCCTATATCCCTTGATCCCTTCAGTTCCAAGAGCTATATCTAATTTCTTCTTGAAATTTGGAGGAGAATAGGTGGTCTGATTGATAAGTTTGCAGATGACACAAAATTTGAGGGAACTGCAGATAGTGAAGTGGATTGCTAGAGTTACATGAGGGTATGGATCAACTGGAAACTAAAATGGTAGACGGAATTTAATCCGGACAAATGCGAGGTGATGCATTTTAGAAGGGATGCAGGGATATATATATGCAGTAAATGGCAGAACCCTTTAAAGCATGAACATAGAGAGATCTAGGCATACAGGGTCACAGTTCCCTGAAAGTGGCAGCCCAAGTGGATAAGCTGATCAAGTAAGCATGTAGCATGCTTGCCTTCATCAGTTGCAGCATAATATATAAAAATTAGCAATCATGTTGCCCTTATATAGAACATTAGTTAGTCCGCATTTGGAATACAGGGTACAGTTCTAGTTGCCACACTACCAGAAGGATTGGAGGCTTTGGAGAGGGTACAGAAAAGGCTTAGCAGAATGTTGCCTGGTTTGGAGGGTGTTTGCTATGAGGAGAGATTGGACAAACTTGGTTGTCTTCGCTGAAAGTCAAAAGTTGAGGCGCAACCGGATAGAAGTTTACAAAATTGAGAGGCATGAAAAGTCATAGTCATAGGGTAGAAATGTCAATTACTAGCGGATGTAGGTTTAAGGTAAAAGAGGAAAAGTTTAAAAGAGATATGAGCGGCAAACTTTGAGGATGCTAAGTTCCTGGAATACGCTGTCAGAGGAAGTGGTAAGAGGAGCTACAAAGCAATGTTTAGGAGACTTTTGACAGATACATGAATAGGCAGGAATGGAATAGAAGTTTACAGACCGTGTGGAGATAAAAGGCGTTTAGGAAGGTGGAAGTCACGTGTTGCTGCACGCTTGGTGGGCCAAAAGGCCTGTTTTTGTGTTGCACTACTTCATTTGTTGTGCTCAGTAACATGTTCCTGCTTTCCTCTTGTAACCTTTTGTTCCCTTTTTGCCTCAAGAGCTATATTTAACTCCTCCTTGAAAACATCCAATATTTTGACTGCAACAGCTTTTTTTGTAGAGAATTTGACAGGTTCACCACTCTCTAGGTGAAGACATTTTTCCTCATCTCAGTTTTAAATGCTCTGTTTCCTATCCTCATGATGCCCTTAGTTCTGGACTCCCTACCATTGGGAACATCCTTTCTGCATCCACCCTGTCTAGTCTTATTGGAATTTTATAGTTTTCTGACATTTCCCCCCCCTCCTCGTTCTTCTAAACTCCAGCAAATATGATCCTAACTCACTGAAGTCCTCCTCATGATTAGCCCATCCTTGTTCACCATCTATAAAAACATAAGAAATAGGAGCAGGAGAAGGCCACTTAGTCCTTCGAGCCTGCCCCGTCATTCAGTAAGATCATGGCTGATCTGAAGTGGATCGGTTCCGCTTTCTCCCCATAACCCTTAATTCCCTTTTCTATCAGAAATCTATCTAACCATCACTTAAATATATTCAGCGAGCTAGCCTCCACCACTTCATCAGGCAGAGAATTCCAGAGGTTCACTGCTCTTTTGAGTGAGGAACTTCCTCCTCGACTCTGTTCTGAACTGCCCCCTGTCTTGTTTTGAGGCTGTACCCTCTAGTTCTGCTATCCTTTCTAGGCGGAAAGAATCTCTCTACCTCTACCCTATCTAACCCCTGCATTATCTTGTATGTCTCTATAAGATCCCCCCTCAGCCTTCTAAACTCTAACGAGTACAGACTCAGTCTATTCAATCTCTCTTCACAGGCTAACTCCCTCAACTCTAGTATCAGCCAGGTGAACTTTCTGTGCACTCCACCCAAGGCCAATATATCCTTTTGCAAATACGGAGACCAAAACTGCACACAGTACTCCAGTTGCAGCCTCACCAGTGTACAGTGTACCACCTGTACAGTTGCAGCAAGACCTCCCTGCTTTTATATCCTATCCCCCTCGCAATAAAGGCCAACATTCCATTCACCTTCTTGATCACCTGCTGTACCTATAGACTGGGTTTTTGTGATTCGGGCACAAGGACCCCCCAGGTCCCCCTGCACTGTAGCATGCTGCAGCTTTTCACCCTTTAAATAATAATCCCTCCTACTATTATTTCTACCAAGTGGATAACTTCACATTTCCTAATGTTATACTCCATCTGCCAGGTCCCCACCCACTCTCTCAGCCTATCCAGATCTCTGCAGATTCTCCGCGTCTCCACACAATTTGCTTTTCCACTCCTCTTCGTGTCATCAGCAAATTCCTCCAGATTGTCTACGTAAATGGTATACAGTTAAGGCCCCAGCACCGATCCCTGTGGCACTCCATTAGTCACCAACTGCCAACCAGAAAAGCACCATTGATTCCAACTCTCTGCTTATTAGATAACCAATCCTCAATCCAAGCTAATACTTTACCCTCAACTCCGTGTATCCTAACCTTCTGCAGCAAGCTTTTGTGAGGCACGTGATTGAACACCTTCTAGAAATCCAAAAACATCACATCACTGGTTTCCCTCTGTCTACTGCACTAGTCACATTCTCATAGAAATCCAATAAATTTGTTAAAAATTCACAAATTCATGCTGGGTCTGCTTGATCAAGCTATTATCTTCTAGGTGTCTTGCTATTTCTTCTTTGGATTCTAGCATTTTTCCAACTATGAATGTTAAGCTATATAATTCCCTGCCTTTTATCTGCTACCTTTTTCAAACAGCGGCACAACATTAGCCGTTTTCCAATTCTCTGGCACTTCCCCAGAGTTCAGTGAATTTTGATAAATAATTACTAAGGCATCTGCTATTACTTCTGCCATTTCTTTCAGAACCCTGGGATGCATTCCATCCAGTCCCAAGGACTTGTCTACTTTCAGAACCATTAATCTACCAAAAACTACCTCTCTAGTGACAGTAATTGCATTAAGGACCTCATCTCCTACCATCCCTCTATCTTTAATATTCGGTAAGGTATTTGTGTCCTCCTCCGTGAAGACCGACACACAAAACTTATTTAAAGCCTGCTGCACTTACATTCTTATTTAGTAACTGGCATACAAAGACACCCAGATCTTGTAGCACATTCCCCTCCCTCAATCTATAGCTATCCACATAGTCTTTTTGTTTTTGCTGCCAAAGTGGATAACCTCACATTTATCCACATTATACTACATCTTAATGTAGATGAAGGCTAAGAGGTGACTTAATTGAGACATATAAGATGATCAGAGGGTTAGATAGGGTGGATAGTGAGAGCCTTCTTCCTTGGATGGAGATGGCTAACACGAGGGGACATAGCTTTAAATTAAGGGGTGGTAGTTATAGGACAGATGCTAGAGGTGGGTTCTTTACTCAGAGGGTAGTAAGGGCGTGGAATGCCCTGCCTGCAGCAGTTGTGGACTCGTCAAGTTTAGAGGCATTCAAATGGGCAGTGGATAGGCATACGGATAGCATTGGAATAGTTTAGGATAGAGGGTCATAAAATCAGTTACATTGATCGGCACAACATCGAAGGCTGAAGGGCCTGTACTGTGCTGTAATGTTCTATGTCATGCATTTGCCCTCTTGCTCAGCGTGTCCAAATCATGCTGAAGCATGTCTGCAACTTCCTCATAACTCATCCTTCCACTCAGCTTTGTCTCATCTGCAAATGTACAGAAATTATATTTAGTTCCCTCACCTAAATTGTTAATATATATTGAGGTTCTAGTAATACCCCACTAGCCACTACCTGCCATTTTTGAAAAATATCTATCTATTCCTACTACTTGTTTCCTGTCTGCCAGCCAGTTTTCTATCTATCTCAATATACTCAACTTCCAGTTGCATAGGCTTTAATTTTACACAGTAATCAAGTCTTGATCAAAAGCCTTGTGAAAGCTCAAATAAATCACATCCACTAGCTCTCATCATCAACTCTACTCGTTACATCCTCAAAGAATTACAGTACATTTGTCGAGCATGATTTCCCTTTTATAATTTTTAGTTGACCCTGTTCAGTCCCGCCACTGTTTTCCAAGTGCTCTGTGATTATACCTTTTGTAATGTATTCTAGAATTTTCTCACTACTGGCAATAGGCTGGCTGATTTCTCATTCTCTGTTTTCTCTCTACTTTTTTTAAATAGTCGGGTTACATTAGTCAGCCTCCAACCTATGGTGATTGTTCCAGAGTCTATAGAATCCTGGAAGATGACCACCAATGCATTCACTATTTCCAGGGTGATTTCTTTAATTATATTGGTGTTTGCTATATTTTCCTGTCATATTTTCATGTCTTTCAGGAAAGTTGCAATTGCAAGTAAGAAAAAAAGAAAAGGAGGAGAAGTAATGGTAAGATATAAATGTACAATGTCTCAAACATGGCCATCTGAAAACCAGAGATATCCAAAGACATGCAAATAACCATGCATGAAATTTAATTCTTACTAATGAGTAAAATAATTTACCAGCTTGTTTGGCTAGATGCTGCATTGGCACAATGGACTAGTTATTGGTTTTGCATGCTAGCTTTTTTCCATGATTTGAGTTGTCCAAGCAGTCGTTAAGGATTCCTGATCCAGCCCAGCTCAAAAAGCGCAAGATCCAAATCTGTCATAGACCTAGCTGCCGGCTTTGAGGCACGGTACCTATAATTTTATAATTTTTGTAATACAGAAATTAATGCCTCAAAAATCTAGTTGGATACATTAGTCAAATGCGAGCTACAAAAATCTCAGTTCTTCACATTTGGCAATGTTTGTTATAAAAATGTTTATGCAAGTGGTTTGAAATGTATGTTTGTTATATTGCATGCACATGTAATGGACAGAGGCAAGCAAGGATGTATTTAGAAGGATACAGTGTATACTTCAACATATTTATCTATCTCGTTAACTTTAAAGAAGAGTTATATGAACTCTGTTTTTCTCTCCAGAAATACTGCCTGATCTGCTGAGTTTTTCCAACATTTTGTTTTTGTTTTATATTTAGAAGTGATAGATAATGAGTGTTAATAGGATCCAAGACAGTTGGTGAAGCCAACGTACAGACCTTTTATTTATCAAGGAAACTTTTTGACTGATACAGTTTGATTCATGTAATCTTAACACATCACTGCATCCCAGATTTCTTTTTGAAAAATTCTATTTCTTGATATGAAGTTAATTGGTGATGTATGTAAGGTAAGACACATTTTGAAAAATCAGAACGGTTTAAACATGGACCAGGGATTGAAATATAGATTTCAGTGCAGATTGCATAAGTAGATTTTCAAGAGTATTAGCAGTTTATTCTGGAATCAAGTTAACAGGAGAAGAACAGAAACAAAATGCCATAGATTCCAGCATGAAGGATTCAGATCTTTATTTTTAAAGTTGAGGGTGTTGGCAATGAGGGAGTTTCCAATGCAGCATTTTTTTAATGTTTGGGAGGTGAAGGAAAGAAACTGGATAGAGTGGTGAGCATGAGTTATGAGTGGGCACTAAGTAACATTGGGACATGTGGCCACAGAGTGAATGAAAGCAGAGAAGAGCATGGCTGAAGGGAAATGGTGCAAGTAAGTGAAGTCAGAATTGCAATCTAAGAAATTCAAAAGTGAAGTTATTGCTGCAGAGGGAATGGATTAATAGGTAACAATGCTATTTTATTTTTTTTTAAACCTTCACTTTTTCTCCACTTTTGAAATTTACTTGATGTTAGTTTTCATTCTCCTAGTTTTAGAACATAGTGCAGCACAGGAACAGGCCCTTCAGCCCATGGTGTTGTCCCAAAAATGATGCCAAATTAAATGAATCCCTCCTACCTGCCCTTAGACCATATCCATCTTGCATTTTATGAATTTATCTAAAAGCTTTTTATCACATCTGCCTCCACAACCATCCCAGCAGCATGTTCCATATGCTTACCACTTTGTATAAAAAAAACTTGTCCCTCACTTACACTCTCTCTCTCTCTCTCTCTCTCTCTTTCTCTCTCTCACTTTGAATGCACATCCCTTAGTACTAGATATTTCAGCTCTGGGAAAAAGACTCTAACTGTCAACACTATCTGTGCCCATCATAATTTTAAAGACTTCTATTCAGGTCTCCCCACAGCCTCTGCTACTCTCATGGCATGCTCTTGGTGCTTTTTCCTTGCTCATGAATGAAGGAGATTGTCATTGACATTAGGAAGCATAAAGGAGAATGTGTCCCTGTCTATGTCAATGGGGACGCAGTAGAAAGGGTTGAGAGCTTCAAGTTTTTAGGTATCCAGATCACCAACAACCTGTCCTGGTCCCCTCCATGTTGACAGAATAGTTAAGAAAGCCCACCAATGCCTCTACTTTCTCAGAAGAGGAAGGAAATTTGGCGTGTCAGCTATTTTTACAGATGCACCATAGAAAGCATTCTTTCTGGTTGTATCACAGCTTGCTCTGCCCATCTCTGCAAGGAACTAGAAAAGGTTGTGAATGTAGCCCAATCCATTGTACAAAGCAGCCTCCTATCCATTGACTGTCTATACTTCCCGCTGCCTCAGTAAAGCAGCCAGCATAATTAAGCACTCTGGACATTCTCTCTTCCACCTTCGGGAAAAAGATGTATAAAAAAAAGAGTTCATGTACCAACCAACTTGAGAACAATTTCTTCTCCGCTGCTGTTAGACTTTTGAATGAACTTACCTCGCATTAAACTGATCTTTTTCCACACCCTGGCTATGACTGTAACACTACATTCTGCAATCTTGTTTCCTCCTCAGAATGGTATATTTTGTCTGAATAGTGTGCAAGAAACAATACTTTTCAATGTATGTTAATACATGTGACAATGATAAATTAAGTCAAAAGCACAATTTTTAATGAACTGTCTATACTCAAAATGTGCCATCAATTTATGAAATTTGTTATGATGGTTCTGTTCAAGTTACTAAAATATGAATTATTGTATTGGTTGCCAAACTCTCTCTCAAAAGATTAAAGATGTTTTGAAGTTTTACTGATAATTAACAATCATCCTTTTTATGTCAGCTTAAAAGAAGTGATCTAAAGAAATTCTTCACAGAAGATTCAAGTGATGAAGGGACTGAACACAGCTGGCTCTTAGAATCCAACATTGAAGTTACACCAAATATTGTGGACTACAGTCAACATAAAAAGAGAAGAAAATCTGTTCTAAGAGGTTTGCTTGATGATTGAAAATATCTTTCACCCTTTTGATGGCTCTTTAATGCAATCTGTCTGCTAATTTGTCACTTCTTTCAACCATAAGTTTTGCCACTCTCACTTGAATCCAGTGAAGGTGAAGAACAGAAGCAAAGAAAGGTACAAAAAAACTATTTTAAAATTGATTAGTTTTTTTCTAATTTGATGATTTTTCTGAAACACTAAATGAAGGGTTTTGCTGAATAAATGGCCAGCAATTGAATTACTCCAATTCTCACTATGATCTAGGAAAGGTGGCTTCAAGTGGCTTCTTATACAGTGAAGAAGTTGTAGAATGACCCTTCTATCACAAATACATGGACTTCCATGGATCATCTGCCTGGTTCAATGCCACTCCTTTCTCTTATTGGCAGATTGTGCCCTTGTTATATTCAGGAGTTTTACTTGCCCACGTTGGGGCATAAATTTAAGGTGAGAGGGGAGAGATACAAAAGTGTCCAGAGGGGCAATTTTTTCACACACAGGCGAGTGTATGGAACAAGCTGCCAGAGGTAATAGTAGAGGTGGATACAATTTTGTCTTTAAAAAGCACCATACGTGGATACAATGATAAAAGAGGAATATGGACCAAATACAGTCAATTGGGATTAGCTTAGGGTTTTTCTTTTTAAAAAAAAAAAGTGGCATGGACAAGTTTGGCTGAAGGACCTGTTTCCACGTGGTAAACCTCTGACTATTAATGGAAACGTTAATATGGATGTTAGAATCTGAAACTAAGAGAAAATGCTGGTCTGGCAGCATCCGTACAGAGATTTTGACAAAGGAATCATTTGGACTCTCAATGTTAGCTCTTTTCTCTCTTTACAGATGCTGCCAGATCTGCTGAGATTTTCCACAATTTTCTCTCTTTGGGTTCTAGGCCATATTGATCTAACATGACTTTGGCCCATAATATACAAATGTATGAATTTGAGCAGAAGTAGGCCATTTGGCCCTCAAGTCTATTCCATTACTTGATAAGATTGATAATCTTGTACCTCAATTCAACTTCTTAGCTTATTTCCCCATCCCCGAGCCCCAACACCCTCAGCATGTTGTATACTGATATATGCACAAATCCCTCAAGGGATTATGTAAACACATTGTGCATTAATTTATTTCGGCAGATGGGGAGACACAGGTGTCAGGTTGCAAAGGTGTGATGACTTGCCTAAATTTAAAAATAACTCCAGGGAGATGTCTATCAATTTCATCCCAGTAAGACCAAAATGGTCTTGTGGCCATGTTGAATTGAATCAGACCATCTTCAAATGATGTTTTTCCACAGCTTTTTATTTACTGTTTACTATCTCAACTAGCTTTATACCTGCAGTAAACTTGTACATATTTCTCTGTGCTTTCACCTAAGATTGAAAATAAGTAGGTTCCCAGAATGATCCGACCAACTTAAAAATACCCATGTTTATCCCTGCTCTCACCATTCTGTGTGTTAACTAGTTCTCTCTCCATACTATTCCGTGCTCCATTTTAGCACCGCTTCTCTTGATTTTTGTATTGTTACTAAATTGTTTGTCAGGCATTCAGGACTGGATGAGTGGAAAGTTCGTCCAATCAAATATTAGAAAGAGCAAAACTGTGATCTTTCCTTCACAAAACCAATGAAGGCATATAGAGGTCATGCCTCACAAATTTGATCACCTTTTTCAAGGAAGTGATGAAATTGATTGAGGTTAGATCAGTGGATGCAGTCTATGTGGACTTCAGTAAGGCCTTTGATAAGGTCCCTCATGGCAGACTGGGACAGAAGGTGAAGTTGCACGGGATCAGCGTGAGCTAGCAAGATGATACAGAACTAGCTTGGTTATGGAAAACAGAGGGTAGCAGTGAAAGGGTGTGTTTCTGAATGGAGGGATGTAACTAATGGTGCTCCTCGGGTATCAGTGTTGGGGCCTTTTGTTATTTGTAATATATAAATGATTTGGAGGAAAATGTAACTGGTTTCATTAGTAAGTTTGCAGATGACACAAAGATTGATCGCTTTGTGGATAGTGATGAGGACCATCAGAGGATACAGCAGGATATAGATCAGTTATAGATTTGGGCAGAGATGGCAGATGGAATTTAATTCAGACAAATGTGAGGTAATGCATTTTGGAAGGTCCAGTACAGATGGGAAATATAGAGTAAATGGCAGAACCTTTCAGAGTATTGATGGGCAGAAGGATTTGGATGTACAAGCTAATGGAAAGTGCAATGCAGGTAGAGAAGGTAGTCAAGAAAGCATACAGCATGCTTGCTTTCATTGACCATGAGTTTAAAAATTGGCAAGTCCTGCTGCAGCTTTATAATGCCTTAGAAAGGGTGCACTTGGGATGTAGTGTTCAGTTCTGGTCAGCACACTGCCACAAGGATGTGGAGGCTTTGGAGAGGGGACTGAAAAGATGTACCAGGATGTTGCCTGGTTTGGAGGGCATTAGTATGTGGGAATATTGGAAAAACTTGGTTTGTTCTCACTAGAATGATGGAGGTTGAGGGGTGATGTGATAAAAGTCAACAAAATTGAGGAGCATGGATGGAGCTTTTTTTCCAGGGTAGAAGAGTCAATTATTAGGGAGCACAAATGTAAGGTGCGAGGGATAAGGTTTAATGGAGATGTACAAAGCAAGATTTTACAGAGAGTGGTGGGTGCCTGGCACTCGCTGTCGGGGCAGGTAGAGGAAGCAGATCCAGTCGTGACTTTTAAGGGATTTCTTGACAGATACATGAATAGGATGGGATATGGTCTCTGGCAGGGTTGGGATTTTAGTTCAGATAGGCAGCATGGTTGTTGAAGGTTAGAAGGCTGAAGGGCCTGTTTCTCAGCTGTAATTTTCTTGTTCTTCGTTCACAAATGATGTTCTCTACCTGCTTCCATCTCCAGCCCTCTTCGTGGCAACTGCCTGACAATGAAACCAATTGCATGCAGCCATCATATATTTCACCCCAATATAAGCTTTTGACTGTGTATCTGTGTCATCAGAAACCTGTTCATTTCTGCACCCATAACATTGCCTAAGCTTGTCATGGTTCATCTGTTGCTGATTTCCTCAAGTGTTACCTTTTTAGTCTTGGCTATTCCAACACGCTGCTGGTCCATATTCTACCTTCAGCTTGAGATCACACAAAACTCTAGCAACCTTGTCACATCAACTATTCCATCTCTCAACGTCCTGGGGATTTGCATTGATCAAAAAATGAACTGGATCAGCCATACGAATAGGGCATGATGCTATGAATTTGGCTGCTACTGTTATCCCCTAAGGGGCCATTCCTTTCAAAAGTTTCCAAAAAGATGTATCTATTTGTCAGGGGAAGAGCCACAGGAGATTCCTACATTGCCTGCCTAGTCCATTTGCTCTTTTTTATTCTCTTCCTGTCTGTTGAGTTGAGCCTGAGGTTTGATCATTTCTCCATACATGCTATCCACAGTATGCTCTGCATTGTGAATGTTCCACCGTGTCCCTGGCTGCTGCTTCAGCCCTGAAACTCCGGCTTCCAGGAGCAACAGCGGGAGACAGTTCCTGCACACATGTGCACTCGAGCACTGAAAATGTTCCTAGCTTTTCATGTGGTGCACAAAGAGCACATCGCAGCTTGGAGCTCTCCTGTCATGATTTTCCCCCTTTTAAATTGAACTTTTAGAAGATGCTTGATTTCAAAATATATCCAATTCCTAGGGCCCTTCTTTCCAGCTCCTCGTTATTACCAAATATAACTCTTACAGACTTTAAAACACAAAAATGAACTCCAACTGTGATTTTAAAAAAAATTAAATACTTACCCGATCTTATTCTACTAATATGACTCAGCTCTTTTCCTTGTGTCTTCTATTAATGCAGCTGGGCAAGCATATTCTGAAAATTTAAAAATTAGAAAGTGAGGAGCAAAAAGAAAGTATCTCTTTCCCCTTAGTATTGAATTTCCACGCAGTTCCAAATTCCTGATAGTCTCACGCTCACTCTGGCTAACATCTCTCCCAGAGTTCATAAGCAAGTTCACTAGTCAGTACAGAAGAAACTGGAAATTCCTACAGAAAACAAATGAAATGTGGCCTTGCTCTGAACCAAGAAGTATAGTGTAAACCAGAATCTGCTAGTGAAGCAATAGATAAGCAGACAAAGCCTCAGTCCTGAAAACTATCTCAGGAATAAAAGTAACACTGAGCTGGAGCATGTCCCTTGTCCTTAAGAAAAAACATTTTCACCATTTAGAACATCCAGTGGAAGAATTTTGAAAACCACAGATGAGTAAAATTAATAAAAGGTAAAATAGATTGAAGTCTCAGACAAGAGAGGGGTCAATTGAAGCTGCCCTGATTTCCCCATTCTAATACTTCATAAATTTTCTCCAAAATAGGGAGGTTATAGAACCTTTACAAATTAAAGAGGAGGAGGTGCTGACTGTCTTGAGGCAAATTAGAGTGGATAAATCCCCATGATCATACAAGGTATTCCCATGGATCTTGAGGGAGCTAGTAATGAACTTGCATGAGCCCTGGCAGATATTTTTAAAAGATCAGTATTCATGGGGGAGGTGCTGGATGATTGGAGGTTGGCTCATGTTGTTCCGTTGCTTTAAAAAAAAAGGTTCCAAAAGAAACCGTCAGTGTCTGGTGAAACAGGACTATTGCAGCATGTGGGGAGATCATGTGACATACCCACTCAATGTGGACAAAGAATGTATATTGTCAAGGCTGGAATCTTGGAGTTTAATTGGAATCAGGATTCCTTTGTTTTAGGAGACACTGGTTTTAGGTTGGTAAACTTGAAGCCTCTTTATAGGTTGGTAAATTGAAGCTCTCTTGCCAAAAACATTGTGATTCAATTACTAATGTTTTGGCTGTTAACATCATTATAGTACATTAAGACCTGCAAAGGTTTGCTTTTGTTTGAAGTTGGCTGGTGCAGACTGACATCTACGTGACTGTTGTCAGTTTGAAGCTGCAAGGCATCAAGTGATCAGCTGGAAATATTTAATTTGTTCTGCAATTGTCAAGTTTGAAATGCACAGGGGGAGAAACGACTTTATAAAGTAGCCCAGCTGATCAGTAGTTGTATTTTTGTCTTCCACATCTCGAATATGACACTGATGAGAAGAAGAACATGAATTAAACATAAAAGACTTTGTGTATTCAGGTAGGCTACGAGCAGTGTATTTTGTTCAGAAAGAAACTAGTTTAGCTTTTTTTTTGAAAAGAGAAATATCCTGATAGGGTGGTTGTGATAGTGGACTACAGTGTTTGATACAATATGGTACATTCTACAATTTGGAGGTCATCTGATATTGGGGGGAGGTGGTGGCAGGTCTGAGCATGTTGAGGGTGATTGATTGTATTAGGCTCCAGATGCTTTGTAGTTATGTTTTATGTTCTCAAAATGTGTTACTAATAAAATTATGTGACAGCAATAGTGTCAGTCATCCTGAAACATGATAAGACTGTCTTATTTTGATCAATAGTAATATTTTTAGTCTTACCACATCTTCCACTGGGGGCGGCATGGTAGAGCTGTGGTTGATGCTGCTGCTTCACAGCTTCGGGGATCTAAATTTGATTCCAGCTTGAGTAACTGTCTGTGTGGAGTTTGCACATTCTCCTTGTGTCTGTGTAGGTTTCCTCCCGTAGTCCAAAGATGTCAGGGTTAGGTTGATTTGTCCTTTGACCTGAGGTGTGTAGGTTAGAGGGATTAATGGGTAAATATGTAAGGATATAGGGGTAGGGCATGGGTGGGATTGTGGTTGGTGCACACTCAATGGGCTGAATGGCCTCTCTCTGTACTGTAGGGTTTCTATGATTAAATAATTATAATGCAGACATAAACAAAGTTAAGCCAAGATAGTGTGAACAATTTACAAATGAAATTTAAACATGAAAAACATCCATATTGCCTCTGTGAGCTAAATAAATCTCTCATAAATAGTACTGGAGTTAAGCAGGAAGGTAGTGGCTGTGATGCAGATTCTTCCTTTTTGACCAGGAAGCTCTATTGTGGTCCTCTCTTAGCTGGTGTAGTATCAGTTCATGATGGGTTTCATTACTTAATATCTTCCCCTGTTTCATGATCACATGTGTGTCCTGGGCATGATATTAGCCAAATAACATTGTGATTATAATCACATCAAGAAGCTGGAAGAAGCCTTGCCAGTCTACCATCAGGAATGGCATGCCACTTACAAAGTTATTCATTAAAAACGATATTCATGCCCTCCTATCCACAAACAAGTTTACCTTTATGGTTTCAGACCCTTCACTTTCCTCTCGCTCTTCCTGAGTTTATAAATAAAATGATTAAGCTTTTCTTCGATTTTATTTCCTATACATATTTTCCATACAGTGGCACAGTGTTAAGTACTGCTGCCTCCCAGCACCAAGGACTTGGTACAATACCAGCCTTGGTGACTGTCTGTGTCATTAGAGTGGATGTTCTCTCCCATGTCTGCATGTTTCCTCCGGTTGCTTCCATGGTCCAAAGAATTGCAGGTTAGGTGAATTGGCCGTGCTAAGTGTGAGGCCATGGGGAGATGGGTCAGAGTGGAAAGTTATTTTAGAGTCAGTGCAGATTCAATGGGCTGAATGACTCCTTTTTGCACAGTAGGGAACCTATGGTTCTTGCTTTCCTAGTTACCTTTTCAATTTTTATATTCCTGCAGCATCTAGCATAAACTTTTTTTTGTGTTATCCTCCAACATGTTCTTTGGAATCGGGAATCCTGTTGTTTTTCTTTGCAGGAAAACATTTGTCTGAACTTTCTCTTCCTTGAATGCCTCCCTGTGTTCTATTACTAATCAGCTAATTGATTCCAGTCCAAGTACAGATCAGATTTTCTCCAAATAAAAATTTCTTTTCCTCTATTGAGAATCTTTACTCATAGAAAGGGATAATGATAGACTATGCTAAATCTGATTTGAATTATGTTCACTGCCACTAAGATACTTTCCTATTGGTGTCCCTTGCACCTGATCTGATTCATTCCCCAAACCTCAGTTGTTGCCTTTTTCTTTTGTTCAACTAGCTATCTGTTATCTACATCACTGGTTATAATATTTCACACAACCTCTGACTGTTTCCCATATACCCCCCCCCGCAAATCCCCTCAATGTTCTTCAGCCACTTAATGATGCCCTTGACCCTGGCGTCATTCTGGAATTGCATCTGTGACTCCAGGAATACCAGTTCGAACTAACCTTTTGTTTGTAGTTTATTGAACACCGTCATCCCAACACTAACAAATTTGACCAACCCATACTGCTGTGACTTGGCTTTGGCAGTACTCTACAAAAGAACAAACCCTGTCTCCCCCCACCCCCTTCCAAACCCTCCCTGGATACTGGATGGAAAGGAAATTGCATTCTGGATTCCTGCACTACCTGCTTGGTGCTATCATCTTCCTGATGTTCATCCATTCCATACGTACAAGGGATATATGTCAGCAAATGGCTTCAATTTTTTTGAAGGAATAAAGTTTGTTAGTATTGTGGTGTTCAATGGTCAAAATCTGTAAATGCAAATAAAATCTTAAATAAATATTATGACCAGATGGAGGTGGGTATTGATGCAAGGATGTATAATATACACTCTACTGTCAATTTTTTTTTGTTTCTTTCAAAAATAGCTACAAATTTCCAGGATATGTCAATTTTTACAAGTCTGTGATGCCTATTCAAATATGACTCTATTATGTAATTAAATTGACTATATGTTTGAAAATCTAGATTCTTATGTCACTGGCATGAAAATTATTTACAATAGGGAAATGTAACTCAATTAAAGCTTTGTGTTTTTGGCTGAAGGCAACCGACTTACAAACCGCCAAAGAAAAAGAGGAAATGTTTGATGCTGGACAGATCCTTCCAGATTTTTCAGATCAACAGCGTACACCTGCACAGAATGCTAAGAGGATTAAAAGTAAGAACTTAATCTTACATTTGGAATAGTTTTCCTGCTAAAAGCCTATTCCAGAAAATTTGTAATTTAATAAAATTATTCCCGTATGGTGAAATAAATCTCAAAATCCATGCACATATCCAACACTGAAAACAGTTGCGGATGTTGTTGTGTTTTGTGCTTTGATAAATTTCAAAAATATGATTATCACCCATGGTATTGATGGTGAAGACTTAGCATGGAATGTCTTTGTGAAAAAAAAGGTCCTGATCTTAACTTGGAGGGAAGTGGGATGTGAGTTTAGGTTGGGGTTCCAATATTATGTCAGAGATTCGAAAGGAATTTTGTGGTCTAGCTATGGCACTATAATGTAGCCACATTCATCTTGATTTCTTGTTTGATATCAGTTGTGTGGCAGAGGGTTTGAGGACCTTCATGACATGATCCCAACTATAGTATTAATTTTCCAAAGATGGAATGTGAAGAAGTTGTGAATTGAAGCGGGTAAGTTTTAGATTTGGATCAATTAGTGGCTATCCCTCAATTTAATGATGCGTTGTTTAGAAACATAAAACATTATAGCACAGTACAGGCCCTTCGGCCCTCAATGTTGTGCCGAGCTATGTCCAAACCCAATATCAAGCTATCCCACTCCCCATCATTCTGGTGTGCTTCATGTGCCTACCCAATAACTGCTTGAAAGTTCCTAAAACGTCTGACTCCACGATCACAGCAGACAGTGTATTCCACACCCCAACCACTCTGAGCGAAGAATCTACCTCGGACATCCCTCCTTTATGAACCTTTTATAATTATGCCTCTAGTAACAGTTACATCCACCTGAGGAGATAGAGTGGATGTGCAGAGACTACTATCCCCATTATCATCTTATAAAACCTCTATTAAGTCACCTCTCATCCTCTTCCACTCTAAAGAGAAAAGCACCAGCTCCCTCAACCTTTCTTCATAAGACCTGCTCTCCAAACCAGGCAGCATCTTGGTAAATCTCCTCTGCACTCTCTCCACATCCTCCTCATAGTGAGGTGACCAGAACAGAACACAATACTCCAAATGTGGTCTCACGAAGGTCCAGTATAGTTGCAGCATAACCCCACAGCTCTTAAACTCAAACTGTCCGTTAATGGAATGGCTGAGTTACGAGGAAAGATTGAAAACACTGAGGTTGTTTTCCCTTGAAAGACGTTGGCTGAGAGGGGATCTTTTAGAGGTATATAAGATTATGAGGGGTATAGATAGAGTAATTGGTGGTAAGCTTTTTCCACCATTAGAAATGGATAGAACGAGGGGTCACGGGCTCAGGGTGAGGGGGGCTATGTATAAGACGAATATTAGAGGCCAGTTTTTCACACAAAGGGTAGTGGGGGTGTGGAATGCACTACCGAGTAAGGTGGTGGGAGCAGGCACGCTAGGGTTGTTTAAGGGTCTCTTGGACAGCCACATGAGCGGTCTGCAGATAGAGGGATATAGCAGGACTGTTTGAATATCGGGAGGACCAAATAGTAGTAGACTATCTTTTAGTTTCGTCTCGGGAATGTCTTAGTTTTTTTTAGCATGTTTAATTAAGTCTTATTTGTTTCCGCAGGCAATTTGGTCCACCTTGTTGACCAACAAGGGGCATGCATGCGGCATGTCGTGCGAGAGCTGCTCTTGGAGGTTGCTTCAGGAGTTGCCTAGTGCTTCACGTCGTCAGTGTATGCTTAAACTGGACCATCTGATGGGCAACATGACAGCTCAGAGACTATCGCTGTTGCTGTGCTGACACATGGATTTGGGCCTGTGTCTGCGGGAGTTTGCGCGTTCTCCCCGTGGTTGCGTGGGTTTCCTCCGGGTGCTCCGGTTTCCTCCCACATCCCAAAAATGTGCTCTTAGGCTGATTGGGTAACAAATTGTCCCTATATTGGTCCCTATATGGGAATCTTCAACAATAGGCATAGCCTAAAGTCAAGGATATGTCATTAAAACGTTAGGACGGCGGCGTGGGCTCGTTGGGCCGAAAGGCCTGTTTCCCGTGCTGTGCTGCTCTTTGTTCTTGTTCTAATAAAACACTAACACACTATAAGTCTTTATGGCTCTATCCATGTGAGTGGCGACCTTCAGAGATCTATGAATATGAATCCCAAGATCCTTCTGTTCCTCCACATTCCTTAAAACCCTGCCGTTGACCCTGTAATCCACATTCAAGTTTGTCCTCCCAAAATGAATCACCTCGTACTTATCAGGGTTAAACTTCATCTGCCACTTTTCAACCCAGCTCTACATCCTATAAATGTCTCTCTTGCACCCTGCAAGAGCCCTCCACTTCATCCACTGAGTTCACCAATCTGTGTCATCAGCAAATTTACTATCCCACCCTTCAGCCCCCTCTTCCAAGTCATTGATAAAAATCAGAAATAACAGGACCCAGCACTGATCTCTGTGATACACTGCTGATAACTGGCTTCCAGTCTGAATATTTTCCTTCCACCACCACCCTCTTGTATGAGACTATTTCCTCAGGTGAATGTAGCTGTTATCAGAGGGCATAACTATCAAGGTCTTATATGAGATAGCCAGCTACTTACCCAATTGGCCAAAATTCCTTCTACCCCACATCTCTTTACCTTATTGATGAACCTACCATGGGGAACCTTATCAAATGCCTTACTAAAATCCACGTATACGACAACAACTGATCTACTGTCATCTGCGCACTTAGTTACCTCCTCAAAGAATTCAATCAAATTTGTGAGGCAGGATTTATCTCTCATGAAACTGCATCTTTCCAAATGGTCATAAATCCTATCTTTCAGGATCCTTTCCACTAACTTACTGACCACTGAAGTAAGACTAACTGGCCTATAATTACCAGGGTCAGTCCTATTTCCTTTTTTAAAGAGAGAAACAACATTCGCCACCCTCCAATCCTCTGGCACAATCCCTTTGGACAGTGAGGGCTCAAAGATCAAAGCTAAAGACTCTGAAATCTTGTTCTTTGCCTTCCAAAATATCCTAGGATGTATCTGATTTGGCCCAAAGGGCTTTTTGTCTCTCAGGTTTTTCAAAATTGCTAATATATATTCCCCTCTCCATCTACCTCCTCCATCTACCTGTTCCATCCCATCAGCCTATAAGATGCACTCATCCTCAAAAACATAGACATAAAACCCTACAGTGCAGAAAGAGGCCTTTTGGCCCAGCCAGACTGCACTGAACACAATCCCACCCAGGCTGTACCCCGACCCCCCATTCTTTACATATTACACCCACCAATCCCTCTAACCTATGCATCCTGGACACTAAGGGGCAATTTCATTAGCATGGCCAATCAACCTAACCTGCACACCTTTAGACTGTGGGAGGAAACCAGAATATCAGGGGGAAACCCCTGCAGACATGAAGAGAATGTGCAAAATCCATATAGAGTGACCTGAGCCAGGAATCGAACCCAGGACCCTGCAGTTGTGAAGCAGCAGTGCTAACCATTGTGCTACCTGCTGCCTCTCTCTTAGTGGATACTGAAGAAAAGTAATCATACAACGCCTCACCTATCTCTTCTGACTCCATGCACAAGTTCCCACTACTATCCTTGACTGGCCCTAACCTCACCCTGGTCATTCTTTTATTTCTCATATAAGAGTAAAAAGCCTTGGAGTTTTCCTTTATCCGACCCACCAAGGACTTCTCATACCTCCGCCTAGCCTTCCTAAACTCTTTCTTTAACTCATTCCTAGCTAATTTGTAACCCTCAAGTGACCCAACTGAACCTTGTTTTTTCTTACATATGCTTCCTTTTTCCTCTTGACAAGACATTCAACCTCCTTTGTGAACCATGGTTCCCTCACTCGGCCATTTCCTCCCTGCCTGCCAGGGACATAACTATAAAGGACATGCAATGTTTGTTCCTTGAAAAAGCTCCCCTTTTTGTTTATGCCCATATCTAACAGCTTCTGTTTCTATCTAAGCTCACTAATTCTTGCCTAATCGCATCATAATTACCCCTGCACCAATTTATAAACCTTCCCCTGCTGTGTGACCCTATCCCCCTCCATTGTGTATAACATACTGTTGGGAACAATGATCTGCCTCAGTATTCATGGTGGAAAGTGATCTGGGAGATTGTACTACAGGTTTGCGGCAGAAGGAAAAGATTGAGTATGTGGATGTTAGGAAAGAGGATGTGTTAGAACTTTTAAATTTTATCAAGATAGACAAGTCACCGGGACCAGATGGGATGTATCCCAGGTTATTGTAGGAAGTAATTGCAGAGCCCCTGGCGATGATCTTTGTGTCGTCGATGGAAACGGGAGAGGTTCCGGAGATTTGGAGGATTGTGGATGTGGTTCCTATTTTTAAGAAAGAGAACAAGGATAGTCCAGGAAATTACCAACAGGTGAGTCTGACCTCAGTGGTTGGTAAGCTGATGGAGAGGCTTCTGAGGGACAAGATTTATGAACATTTGGAGAAGTTTAGAATGATCAGAAATAGTCAGCATGGTTTTGTCAAGGGCAGGTCATGCCTTATGAGCCTAGTTGAGTTCTTCGAAAGTGTAACTAAACACATTGACGAAGGAAGAGCGGTGGACATGGCGTACACGGACTTCAGCAAGGCATTTGATAAGGCCGCCCGTGCAAGACTTCTTGAGAAGGTGAGAGGGCATGGGATCCAAAGGGCTTTGGCCTTGTGGATCCAGAACTGGCTTGCCGGCAGAAGGCAAAGAGTGGTTGTGGATGGGTCTTTTTCTTCATGAAGGTCAGTCACCAGTGGAGTGCCCCAGGGATCTGTTCTGGGACCCTTGCTGTTTGTCATTTTCATAAATGACCTGGATGAGGAAGTGGAGGGATGGGTTAGTAAGTTTGCCGACGATACAAAGGTTGGTGGTGTTGTGGATGGTCTGGAGCAATGTCAAAAGTTGCAGCGGGACATAGACAGGATGCAAGACTGGGCGGAGAAGTGGCAGATGGACTTCAATGCGGATAAATGTATAGTGATCCATTTTGGCAGGAATAATGGGATGAAGGAGTACAATATCAAGGGTAAGAGTCTTACTTGTGTTGAAGAGCAGAAGGATCTTGGGGTCTGGGTCCACACAGTCACCCAAGGCCAGAATTGAACCCAGGTCCCACGCACTGATAGGCAGCAATGTCACTGTGCCATCTAAATAAATGATTAAAAATGACTGCATAGGCCAGGCTCAAGTCATTCACTTCAAAATTTTGGTGTATATGATTTCACAAAAAATTTCAAGTTGCCACACACTAAAATTAAATGACATATTGCTGGCATGATAAATATATTGCAACTTAGCATTAGAAAGAGGATCGTATTTTGCTCCTGTTCAAATCAAGTCAATTTGACTGAAGGTTGGATGGCATGTGGGTTTCTGATATTTAACAGTTCTAGCGTTAAGCCCATCTTTCCATCATTTGCCAAGGGCACAAAAATTCTACTGGCTCCTTGCACTTCTTCCACCAAACTGGTTAGCTATGAAATCTGTGGAAGACCGTGCCTTAATGTGCTGCATCTCTTAAATCAGTCCAGACTCTTAAATTGGCCTTGCAGGTGGAGGATGTGGTTAAGAAGACGTATGGTGTACTGACCTTCATTAATCAAGGGATTGAGTTTAGGAGTCGGGAGGTAATGATGCAGCTCAATAAGACTCTTGTCAGACCCCATTTGGAGTACTGTGCACAGTTCAGGTAGCCTCACTATAGGAAGGATGTAGAGGCTATTGAAAGAGTGCAGAGGAGATTTATAAGGATGTTGTCTGGATTGGGAGGCAGGCCTTATGAGGATAGGTTGAGGGAGCTGGGACTCTTCTCCCTGGAGAGATGAAGGTTGAGAGGCGACCTGATAGAGGTTTATAAAATGTTGAGAGGAATAGATAGGGCGGATTCTCAGAGGCTATTTCCCTGGGCTGAAATGGTCGCTACGAGAGGACACAGATTTAAGGTGCAGGGAAGCAAATACAGAGGAGATGTTAGGGGTAAGTTTTTCACTCAGAGGGTGGTGAGTGAATGGAATTGGCTGCTGTAGGTGGTGGTAGAGGCGAACTCTCTGGGGTCTTTTAAAAGACTTCTGGATGAGTATATGGGAACTAATGGGATATGGGGTTATAGATAGGCCTGTGGCTTGGTAGGTATAGATGTAATGGGCGCAACTCGTGGGCCGAAGGGCCTGTTTGTACTGTAATGTTCTATGCTGGAGAAAGGTACTCTTCAGCAACACGAGGGAGAAAAACCTTCTGCCACAAAGAAGGCACGACTTGTGATAGCTCAAGTGGTGATGGTCAAGACGATTGCATCATATTCCTGTATTGAGTGCTGGAAGTACTTTTCATTACCTAAGCAGAACAGGAAGGGCAATAGTTACATATCCACTTGCATATCAGGGCTGTCAACCCTCCTGGACTGTCCTAGAATCATGATGTGGAAATGCCAACATTGGACTGGGGTAAACACAGTAAGAATTCTCACAACACCAGGTTAAAGTCCAAAGGGTTTATTTGGTAGCAACGCCACTAGTTTTTGGAGCGCTGCCCTCTGGAAGCTAGTGGCATTTGCTACCAAGTAAATCACTTGGACTTTACCTGGTGTTGTGAGACTTCTTACTCTGTCCTAGAATCCTCAGGAATTGAAGATTAATCTCTAGTTACTGCTACAAAGCAACCTAGGAAAAAATAATTATTGGAGTTTTAAAACATCTCATAGTTGCTTTTTAATTTCTTTGAACATTTTTAGTTTTAAAATGTGGAGATTGTAGAAGAAAGATTGCTTTACTGGATGAAATGATTTGAGGCTAGAGTCTCTGTAATGATCCTTCCAGGAATTACATCCAGTAGAGCTGGCAACTGTTATGTACATTATCCCTCCACTTTACCAAGCCAACTCCATCTCATCATTACACTTCATACAAGCTAACCTTAAAAGTGCACTTATCCTTTTCTGTTCTATGTATTGTTTTACAATCCCATCTGTATCCAACCCTGCCACTCACGTTCATCCTGGTACAATTTAATGCCTCTCCAATAATCAGTCACACCCCATGTGTTACATCCATTAGATCTACATATTATTACGCTCATGTTTTTCTCACCATCATCACCCATCCCACTGTGACACTCCCAATTGTTGCAGGAGAAGAGATGCAGCACATTAAGGCACGGTCTTCCACAAATTTCATAGCTAACCAGTTCAGTGGAAGAAGTGCAAGGAGCCAGTAGCATTTTTGTGCCCTTGGCAAATGATGGAAAGATGGGCTTAACGCTAGAACTGTTAAATATCAGAAACCCACATGCCATCCAATCTTCAGTCAAATTGACTTGATTTGAACAGGAGCAAAATACGATCCTCTTTCTAATGCTAAGTTGCAATATATTTATCATGCCAGCAATATGTCATTTAATTTTAGTGTGTGGCAACTTGAAATTTTTTGTGAAATCATATACACCAAAATTTTGAAGTGAATGACTTGAGCCTGGCCTATGCAGTCATTTTTAATCATTTATTTAGATGGCACGGTGACATTGCTGCCTCTCAGTGCATGGGACCTGGGTTCAATTCTGGCCTTGGGTGACTGTGGAGTTTGCACTTTCTCTTTGTGTCTGCCTCAGTTTCCTTCGGGTGCTCTAGTTTCCTCCCATAGTCCAAAGATGTGCAGGTTAGGTGGATTGGCCATGCTAAATTGCTCCTTGTTGTCTCAAGATACGTAGATTAGATGGATTAATCATGGGAAATGTATGGGGTTACAGGGAAAGGATTGGAGGGGGTGGGGGGGAGGACTGGTTAAGATACTCTGCCAGAGAGTCAGTACAGAGTCAATGGGCTATTTGGCCTCTTCTGAACTGTAGGGATTCAATGGCAAGGAGCCAAGGGATTTGGCAATGAAGAAGATGATCAGCAGTCATTGAATGGGGGATATGGTGTTGAGGGGCCTGCTCTTATGTTCTTGCATTCAACTGAGTAGCTAGAATATGATAGGCAATCTGCCTTTCCTGGAGGGTTTGTGCTGGAGCAGCCTAATGTACTTCCCATAAAATGTGGAAGTTGGTTCAAGCTGACTTTTTATCAGCTTTAACCTTCCCAGCTGCACCACACACCTCCAGATTAAATTCTTGCACGCCCTCCAAAGATTCATTTTCTTGGATTAACCAGAGGTGCTGTGCCTGAAAAACTTTGAATCCTTCATTCATCATGCACACAAATGGTCTGTTTTGTATTGGTTTTAATTTAGTAGCTGTTCTTTCATAGAACCATAGCCTATGGCACAGAAAGAGACTATTTGGCCCATCAAGACTGCGAAAAGAACATCTCACCCAGGCACATTCGCCACCCTATCCTGTAACCACATGTATTTACCCTACTAATTCCCCTAACCCTAACACATCTTGGGAAAGTAAGGGGCAATTTAGCATGGCCAATCCACTTAACACGCAAATCTTTGGACTATGGGAGAAAACAGTCCCACCCGGAGGAAACCCACAGAAACAGTAGGGTAAACTCCATGGCCAGTTACCCAAGACTAGATAATCTTGAGAAGTTTTGGCTGCATAGTCCAGATTAAATTTTAAGAAAGCAGATGGTAGCAGTGATTTTTTTCAAACTGGATAGAAGTTTGTCGTGCCGATTACTTTTTCTAATGTATATCAATAACCTAGATATGCAAGGTATAATTTCAAAGTTTCCAGATGATACAAAAATCATAAATGTGGTAAAACAATGAAGAGGAAGCTGACAGAGTCCAGGAAGAGACAAATACACTAGTAAAATAGGCAGAAGAAAGTTAAAGAAACATAATGCGTTTCAACATGGAGGAGAGACAATGTAAATTTCAACTTTGATCAGTTCAATTATAATATAGCATTAGAGAACCAAGGAAGTGAATCTTTGAGTGACCAGACATATTGAAGATGCTAATTAGAGCAGATTGCAATACTGTGCAGATTTGGTCTCATCTAAGAAAGGATGCACTTATCATAGGTGGAGTGCAACAAAGATTTGCCAGACTGATTTCGGGGATGGTAGGATCGTCATAGGAGGAGAGACTGAGTTGACTGGGTCTAAATTCGCTAGAATTGCAAAGAATGAGAGGAGATTGAAACATAAAAAATTCTGATAGCGCTGAACATACTAGATAATATTTGTTCCAGCTGAGTGGTCGTGAGAAACAGGTCAAAGTCTGAGGAAGCTCAGAGGGTGATGAACCTGTGAATGTTCTACCAAAGGAGGCTGTGGAGACCAAATCACTGAATATATTTAAGAAAGAAATGAATCTAAATGCTTTGAAGTGTCTGAGGAGAGTATGGGAGTATGGTATTGAGTTAGAAGATCAGCCATGATTATATTCAATGGTGGAACATACTCAAAGGGCTGAATAGATCCTGCTCCTAGTTTCTATGTTGCATGAAATTTCAGGAATTATTGTTAATTTGGGATCACATTATTTTCACTCCTCTCTTCCACGTCAATAAAATAACAAGTTATTTGGTCTGTACTATGCAAAGTAACTTGACCCCTTTTTTGGCTACCCTAGATCAGGAACATTCCCTTAATAATACTCTCATAGTCACTTTTCACTGATACTTACTTATTTTGGGATCTGAGCCAGTGAACCATTTCTCCTCCAAGGAAGATAACCCTCAAGAGAGATAACCTTTGAAATGATCTTCAGTGAAGTTATAATTACCCAATAGAATGTCTGGAGACCTTCAAAAATTGTAGTTCCCCAGTTTAGGAAATAGAGAGAAGGTACTTAATAGAACATAGAACAGTAAGTTGCATCAAGCAGCACTATATTTTACTAATAATTGTTTATTGTACTAATTTATTTACAAGTTTATTTAAAAAAGCTTTTTAGCATCTAATATACACAAGTGGATAAGTACATCACAAAGACTACAGAAAGATGGAGAATACTTCCTTGTTTCCATCATTGGAAAATAGACTTGTTAAAAAAAAAAATTCTACAGACTAGGATATCCAGCATATATTTAAAGCAAAATTCTAGAATTTTGAATGCCTGGACAACAGCACAAAAAATTTTGGCTTTAAAATGTCCAATTCTTTGATAACCTGAGAAGCATTGGTTTAAGATTTCATTCTTAAAACCTTCAATATTTCTGTTTTTTGGAGTAAGACCTGTATTTTTATAATCATCTGCACTAATTTACAATTTCACTAGAAGCTATGGGTGGTGTCTCCTTGATTAAACTCTTCTCTTTTGATTACCCTTTACAATTTGCTTGATTATTGAGGATGATCTTATTTTTGAGCACTGAACATGCATCTGGCCAATATATGTTTGTTGTGTTCTAATGTTCTGAATTAACTTCATTTGTTTCTATAGTTTTGTAGTGATTTTAAATTTTTAACATCAAAATAATGATTCTTCAAAGTTATTTTCTAGTTATATAACACTATAATTTTACCGTACTAGAAACATATTCAATTCTGTGGTCCACTTTTTATGATACACTGAGTTAAATTTTAATAATGCCATCTTAATAGGAAACCATATCCCAGATTGAACTACTAAAAATTCCTCTGGTAATGTCACAAACCACTTTGATATCATTCATGAATGTGTCTTAATGTGTGACATCAGTTTGTGATTGTGGATATTATTGTTTTGTGTAATGATATGAGGAGTTACATGAGACCACCCGTGAGAATAAGCCTCCCAGTGGTAGTGTATCATTTACTAACGGCTATTTATTAAATGAAAAGGATTTTAAATTGAGGAATTTTTAATAAAATTAAGTGAAGCCGGTATATATTTGAGAGTGCGCTTTTGCATAAAATGGCTATCTGTTGGCCAGGAAACAATTTTGAAGCTCAACTAAAATGTCATAATTAAACGTGAATTTTACCTAACAACATCTAAATTTTACCTATCCATGTAAATTGTTGCAAGGCTGTTGACCCAGACGAAGTTTAATTGTGATTGAAGTAATCAGATTTCATTTTTATTATGTGGGATTCTAGTATATAATATTTTAATCCACCTGTTTTTGTTTTATGGATAATTTTCTGAAGTGTTCCCCTTTTGCACAGAGCTCCAAACTCTGTGGATTAAAACAATCCTGGTTTGAAAGCATTATCTTGGATATGGGTTGAAAGGCGTTTTCAGATGTGTGATATTTTACAAGCCCTTTGGCCCAACTTGTCCATGCTGTCTTTTTTTTAAACCCTTAAGCTCCAGAATGCCTGCATTTAGTCCATATCCCTCTATGCCCTTTTTATCCATGTAGCTAACTAAATGTTTTTTAAAAGACAAAATTGTACCCGCCTCTACTACTACCTCTGGCAGCTTGTTCCACATTCACCACTCTGTGAAAAGAATTGTCCCTCTGGACATTTTTGTATCTCTCCTCTCTCACCTTAAACGTATGCCCTCTAGTTTTAGACTCCTCTACCCTTGAGAAAAGATATTGACTATTTAGCTGATCTGTGCCCCTCATTATTTTATAGACCTCGATAAGATCACTCCTTAACCTCCTATGCAAACTTATTAACCATGTCTCCTATAATCCCATCCAAATGGTTAATATAAATGACAAATAGCAGTGGACCCAGCACCGATCCCTGAGGCGCACAGGCCTCCAGTTTGAAAAACAGCCCTCTATAATCACACTCTAGCTTCTGTCAACAAGCCAATTCTGAATCTATTTAAATACCTCACCTTGGATCCTGTGAGATTTAACCTTTTGCAACAACCAGTATTGAGGTACCTTGTCAAACTTTAGGTTTGGGTAAAGTTATGGCGGGGGTGGGGTGGGTGATAGGCAGCTATATCACGTGGAACTACACATCTGTAATGTCAGTACTGTGGGCAAAAGAATAAGATGGATATTTCTATAAATTTTCTCTACATGCCCACTATATGTTTTGTAACTTTCTCTAGCTGACGATTTTTCAATCAGAAACAAGCTGGTCACTGGGACATCGCTGCTGACTCCACCAGACACACAATCGGTAAGAATTAGCATTCTGCATACTATTTCATAATAACTTGAAGGCAACTTTTGTGGCTTGAAGTATAAAAGGATTTATTGCCAATGACAAGAAATACTAACAAGGGTCTGAGAAAACTAAATACATGATTATTTTCTCCACTCCTCTCTCGCTGCACTGAAGATCATCCCTGAACCTGGGTGTGCATTCTTGCACCCCATTGGTTTAGCTTCTGGTGCAGCCGTTCCATAGGATCCAACCCAACCCTGTGGCACTCAGAAATCACCCCTTTTTTACAGAAGCAAGCTATACCACACTATCACCTCTTCCTCCTACTGTTTGGCTACACAGGTGCATGCGCATGCACCAGGAATGATCAGAATGAATTGCAGAGCAGGGCTGAGAATGGCCTATTTCATTTATTTTATGTTTTTTGACCACAAAGGGATCTGCTCAGACCTAACAGCTTCTGATAGAGGAAGGACAATTTCTGCTGCAGGGGCAGTTGTTGCATTGATTTTAAAATCCTGCTAGGTGTCTGACATTTTACATCAAAGGCAGAGAGGGAGCGGCAAAGTAATAGGAGTTGAGAGCTTCAAGTTTTTAGGTGTCCAGATCACCAACAACCTGCCCTAGCCCCTCATGCTGACACTGATTAGGAAAACCCACCAGTGTCTCTACTTTCTCAGAAAACTAAGAAAATTTGGCATGTCAGCAATGACTGTCACCAATTTTTACAAATGCACCATAAAAAGCATTCTTTCCAGTTGTATCATTCATGCTCTGTTCAAAACCACAGGAACTACAAAAGGTCATAAATATAACCCAATTCATCACATAAACCAGCTTCCCATCCGTTGACTCTGTCTGCACTTCCTGCTGCATCAGCAATGCAGCCAGCATAATTAAGGACCGCATGTACCCTGGACATTCTCTCTCCCATCTTTGGGAAAAAGATATAAAAGTCTGAGTTCACATACCAACCGACTCAAGAACAGCTTCTCCCCTGCTGCTGTCAGACTTTTGAATCAACTTGTTAAGTTGATTAAGTTGGTTAATTAATTGATTAATTAATCATTAAGTTGGTCTTTCTCTATGCCTTAGCTACAAAATGTAACATAATCTGCACTCTCTTGTTTCCTTCTGTATAAATAGCATGCTTTGTCTATATAATGTGCAAGAGACAATACTTTTTACTGTATGCTAATACATGTTACAATAATAAATCAAATCAAATTGTGGAAATTAAAGTGGCCTGACAACTTTAGAATTTTCACAACTGACAGACAGGAAGGCAGATGGGGCAGCATGGTAGCACGATGGTTAGCACTGCTGCTTCACAGCTTCAGGGATCCGGGTTCAATTCCCGGCTTGAGTTGCTGTCTGTGTGCAGTTTGCACATTCTCCTTGTGTCTGCATTAGTTTCCTCCAGATGCTCTGATTTTCTCCCACGGTCCAAAGATGTGTGGGTTAGGTTGATTGGCCATGCTAAATTGCTCCTTTAGTGTCCTGAGATGTGTAGGTTAGAAGGATTAGCAGATAAATATGTAGAGATATGGGTTAGGGCCTGGATGGCATTGTGGCTGGTGCAGACTTGATGGGCCAGATGGTTTTTTTTTTGCTGTGTAAGGTTTCTGTGATTCTATATTGTGCCTCTTCTGTGTGAAAAACTTGTCCCTTTAAGAGATGTAAGGAACAGAGGAGTTGGTGGAACCAGATCCTAAAGTAATACTCAAAGAACAAAACAGTACGGAAAACAGGCCCTTCGGCCCAACGAGCCTGCGCCGCCACCCCGATGTTCCCACCTCTACCCGTGATCCCTGTCTGTTTATAGATCTATGGATTAAAAACCAAATTTGAGACAATTTAGGGAGAATTTGTTTTGCCAATTAGCCTAAGAGCACATCTTTAGGATGTGGGAGGAAACCGGAGCGCCCAGAGAAAACCCACGCAAGCATGGGGAGAATGTGCAAACTCCCACAGACACAGGTCCAAATCCATGTATCTGCACAGCACAGCGATAGTCACTCGAGGCATCTGGATGGATTATTTAGATTTATAGAATCCTACAGTGCAGAAGAAGGCCATTCAGCCATCACTTCTGCACCAACCATAAACCCACCCAGGCTCTATCCAACAACCCCATGCATTTACCCTAGCTAGTCACAATTTAGCATGACCAGTCCACCTAATCCACGTATCTTTGGTCTGTGGGAGGAAACCCATGCAGACATAGGGAGAATGTGCAAACTCTACACAAACAACGACCTAAGCTGGGAATCAAATCCACACCCCTGATACTCTGAGGCAGCAGTACGAACCATTGTGCCATACCCATGAGTAGGCATGGAATAGAGGGATTATGGACCACACAGATGAGAAAATATTTAGGTTAGAGAGGCATCTGTGTCGGCACAGACTTGATGAACCAAAGGGCCTGTTCCTGTGCTTTACTGTTCTTTGATCACAGGACTGCTTGAAATCACCATAGCAGAGGTGATCTTCAGGCGTGCTAGGATTAGAAGGGGCAGTCCAGTCATAACACCTTCATCCCAATGACATGAAGACTGGTGGAGTTGCTGATAGTGCAGGGAATAGGCAGAGGATACAACAGGATAGAGAGAGTTTAGAGAATTTGGCATACAAATGTGAGATGGTGCATTTTGGAGGATAAAATTTAAATGTGAATTATATTATAAATGGCAGAACCCTTAAGAACATTAACGTACAGAGGGATCTGGGTATGCAGATCCACAGTTTCCTAAAAGTGACAACACAGATGGCCAAGGTGATTAGGAAGATATGTTTGCCTTCATTGGCTGGGCCATTACAAGAACAAAGAAAATTACAGCCCTTGAAGCCTGCACCGATCATGCTGCCTGATTTAACTAAAACCCCACATGCTTCCAGGGACCATATCCCTGTATTCACATCTCATTCATGTATTTGTCAAGATGCCCCTTAAAGTCACCACCATATCAGCTTCAACTACATTTCCCAGCAATGAGTTCCAAACAGCCACCACTCTGTGTAAAAGAAAAACAAAAATCTGCCTTGTGCATCTCTTTTAAATCTTGTCCCTCACACTGTATGCCCCCAAATAGTTGACTCTTTCACCCTGGGGAAAAAGCTTCTTACTACCTATGCCTTTCATAATCTTTTAGACTTCTATCAGGTCTTCCCTCAAACTCCATCGCTCCATTGAGAACAAACCAAATTCTCCTCATGGTGAATGCCCTCTAAACCAGGCAACATCATGTTAAATCTTTTCTGCAATCTCTCGAATGTCTCCACATTTTTCTGGTAGTTTAACAACCATATTCCAAGTGCAGCCTAACTAAGATTCTATAAAGCTGCAACATGACTTGCGAATTTTTAAACTCAACACCCTGGCCAATTAAGGCAAGCATGCTGTATGCCTTCTTGAATACCTTTTCTACCTGTGTTGCCACTTTTACTGACCTGTGTATCTGTACACCCAGATCCCTTTGCCTATCAATACTCTGAAGGGTTCTGCAATTTACTGTATATTTCCTATCTGTATTAAACCTTCCAAACGGCATTACCTCAATTGTCCAGAGTAAACTCCATCTGCCACCTTTCCATCCAAGTCTTGAACTAACTATATCCTACTGTATCCTCTGACGATCTTCTTCACTATCTGTAAATCCATCAATCTTTGTGTCGTCCACAAACTTACTAATCAATTCAGTTACATTTTGTGCCAATCATTTATTTATATATATTTTGTATAATATAGCAAAGATCCCAGCACTGATCTTTGAGGAATACCACTTGTCACAGCCTTCAGTTCAGAAACACATTCTTCCACAGCTACCCCCTCTTTTCTTTGACTGAGCCATCTACCTTGCCAGCTCACCTCTGATCCCATGCGACTTCTGTACCAATCTGCTATGAGGGATCTTGTCAAAGGCCTTAATGAAGTCCATGCAGATAATATTACTGCTCTACCCTCATCAATCATCTTCTTCACTTCCTTGAAAAACTCGATCAAGTTTATAAAACATGACCTCCCCTTCACAAAATCGTGTTGCCTCTCACTAATACATCCACTTATTTCCAAGTGGGATAAATCCTGCCTCAAAAAATCCTCTCCAATAACTTCCCTATCACTGATGTAAGGCTCATCAGCCTGTGATTACCTGGATTATTCTTGCTATCCTCCTTAAACAAAGGAATAATATTGGCGATCCTCCAATCCCCTGGGACCTCCCCTGTAGCCAGTGACAATGATAGTCAGAAGCTTTTTCCCAGAATGGAAGAGTCAATTACTAAGGAGCATAAGTTTAAGGTGCGAGGAACAAGTTTTAAGAGATGTACAAGGCAGATTTTTTACATTAAGGTGGTGGGTGTTTGGAACTTTGTTGCCGGGGGAGACAGCGGAAGCAGATATGGTAGTGACTTTTAAGGGGTATCTTTACAAGTAGATGAATGAGTTGGGAATAGAGGGATATGGTCCGTTGAAGGGTGGCGGGTTTTAGTTAAGTCATGCAGCATGTTCAGTACAGGCTTGGAGGGCTGAAGGGCCTGTTCCCATCTTATAATTTCTTCATTCTTTAATCTTTGAGGATACAGAGATTGCTCTCAAGGCCCCAGCAATTTCCTCTCTTGTCTCTCTCAATATTCTGGGATATATCCCATCAGGCCCTGGAGACTTGTCTATCTTGATGCTTCTCAAGAACCTTTATGATCTCAACATGACTCAAACTATCCTTTCCCAGATTCATCATCCACCAAGTCCTTTTTGGTGAATACTGACGCAAAGTACTCATTTCATACCTCGCATATTTCCTCTGGCTGCCTTGTCCTTGAGTGGGCCACTGTCTCCCTGGTTACCTCTTGCTCTTTATATATGTGTAAAAAGATGGGAAATCATGTCACAGCTGTATAAAACCTTGATTCAGTTGCATTTAGAGTATTGTGTTCTGGTTGCCACACTACCAGAAAGACTTGGAAGCTTAGAGAGAGTGCAAAGAAGGTTCACGAAGATATAACCTAGTCTCAAGGGCGTTGACCAGGAGGAGAGGTTAAATAAACTAAGATTGGAAAGACTGATGCTGAGGACAGAGCTGATAGAAATTTACAAAATTATGAGGCATAGACAAGATGGATAGCCAGACACTTTTTTCCCAGGGTGGAAATGTCAGTTATAAAGAGGCACAGATTCAAGGTGAGAGGGATGTGAGGGGGGCTTTTCATGCAGTGTGGTGGATGCCCGGAACACGCTATCAGAGGTGGTGGTGGAAGCAGGCACATTAACAACATTTTAAGAGGAATAGAGGGACATGATCTGAGAAAGGGCAAAATGTTTTGTTTTTGGTTCAGTTGAGGCATCGTGATTGGCATGGATATGGAGGGCCGAAAGGCTTGTTTCTGTGCTATAATTTGTTCTTAGTATCTCACTGGAGAGTGATGAGGTTGACTCTGAAGGAACCTGGCAGAGGGGGGATGGCCACTAGATCTACTTACCTCAAGCCCCATCAGGGCACAAGGCAGCAGGCCAGAGTGTCAGTGACAGAGTGCCAGGGGACAGTATACTGTTGACATTGTCAAAGTGAATGGCCTGAAGCGGGACTGTATGGGGTTCTGACAGGGGGTGGGCTGTATGGGTATTCTGACTGGGGAGGGGGGCTGAGAGGAGTTTGGGTCAAGCCACCCTCTTGCCTGCATGGTGTGCGACTGAGAGCTGTATCACCTTTTGCTTTTCCTTTGCTGTGATTTCATTTGTAGTAATGCAGTCTATCAATATACTATCCCTAGTGTTCCACTTCAGGGTCAAGTGGTTTAATCTTTCTGATCAAAGGCATTTTAATGTGCTGCCTCATAGTTTTGACACTTAATACTTCTCCTCCTCTAGTCCTCTAATTGCAGACTGCGATCCCTGATAATCATCGAATCCCTTTCCTTGTCTCCAGTGTAATAATTAAAACTTATGCCTTCAAGTTAGTCAGAAGTACTTTTCCTTGTGTTATTACTGTGTTTCTATTTTATACTTCATTAACCCATCAATACGTGAAAAAAAAGAGATTGCTGAAGACAAATGTAGGTCCCCGACAGACAAAAATGAGGAAGTGTATAACAGGGGACAAAGAAATGGCCGAGCAACTGAATACACACGTGGATTCTGTGTTCACAAAAGAGGACACAAATTAGATGCCAGAAATGTTAGAGAATGCAAGATTTAGTGAGAGGGAAGAACTGAGGGAGATCAATATGAGAAATGGTGCTGGGAAAATTGATGGGATTGGAGGTGGATAAACCCCAGAGTACTTAAGAGTACTACCCAGAATTCTGGATAATGACCATCAATATACCTTACTGGTCTATAATTCTCTGTTTTCTCTCTACCTCCCTTTTTGAATATTGGAGTGACATTCACTATCTGCAAGATTAAAATGCATGGGATTGGATGGATAGACAACTGGTTGGCAGAGAGGAAACGGAGTAGGAAGGGTGCTATTCAAATTGGCAGGCAGCAACTAGTGGGTGCCACAGGGATTGGTGCTATTCACAATCTATAATGATTTAGATGAGGGAACAAAATGTAACATCTCAAAGTTTGCGAGTGATACCAAGTTAGGTGGGAGAGGAGGATGCAGAGATCCTTCAGAATGATCTGGACAGGTTGGGTGAGTGGGCTAATCAATGTCAGATGCAGTACAACTTGGATAAATGTGAGGTTATTTACTTTGAAAGCAAAAACAAGAAGATGGATTCCTACCTGTAAATTGGGAGAGGAGGGTGTGCAGCGGGACCTGAGTATCCTTGTGCACCAGTCACTAAAGGTAAGCATGCAAGTACATCAGGTGGTAAAGAACGCAAGTGACATGTTGGCCGCCTTTGAGAGAAGTTTCGAGTACAGGAGCAGGGATGTGTTGTTGCAACTATTAGGTGAAATTGCTGGGCCTCTGATGCAAATCTTGTCTCTTCTTTGGACACAGGTGAGGTCCCAGAGGACTGGAGAATAGCTAATGTTGTATCTTTGTTTAAAAAGGGTAGTAAGGATGTGAAGAAAGCATATAGTATGCTGGCCTTTATAGGAAGAGGTATAGAGTACAAGAGCTGGCCTTTAATGTTGCAGTTGTATAAAACGTTGGTTAGACCTCATTTGGAATACTGCGTCCAGTTCAGGTTGCCTTACTACCGGAAGGACATGGAAGCTCTGGAGAGAGTGCAGAGGAGGTTTACCAGGATACTACCTGGTATGGAAGGTCTGAATTACGAGGAGAGATTAGGCAAATTGGGGCTGTTTTCCTTAGAAAGATGTAGACTTAGAGGAGATCTAATAGAGGTGTACAAGATTGAGGGATATAGATCGAGTAAACAGGGTCAAGCTTTTTCCTAGGATGGACTCAAATAGCACGAGGGGTCACGGGCTTAGGGTGAGGGGGGGTAAGGTATAATTTGGATGCTAGAGGAAATTTTTTCACAGAGGGTGGTGGGGGTATAGAATGCACTGCCAAGTAAAGTGGTGGAGGCAGGTACTCTGGAGTTATTTAAGAAATACTTAGATGGGCACATGGACAGAATGGCAATGGAGGGGTATAGAAAACTGATTGATTTAAAATAGGGATCATGAGCCTTGGGAGTCCCTGGGAAGTGTGTAAAAGATGATGATATTGATGTACTTGTGTTTATCCTAAGGTGCTTTGGTCCACCTTGTTGTCTAACAAGGGGCATACACGCGATGGATAGAGAGAGGCTGCTCTTGGATTTTTTTCAAGAGTATCCTAGTGCTTCATGTCGTAAGTGTACGCTTGACCTGGACCATTTGATGGGCAACACGACAGCTCAGTGACTATCGCTGTGCTGTGGATTTGGGCGTGTGTCTGTGGGAGTTTGCGCATTCTCCCCGTGCTTGCGTGGGTTTTCTCCGGGTGCTCTGATTTCCTCCCACATCCCAAAGATGTGATCTTAGGCTAATTGGCAAAACAAATTCCCCCTAAATTTTAAATTTTCCCACAATTTGGTTACGTTCACCTTAGTGATGGATAGGGATAGGCATGAAGCTGGGGGCAGTAGTTATAGCTGGGGGAATGGTAATTATGAGGCCATAAGGAGAGAATTAGGGTGCATAGGTTGGTCTAGGAAACTACAGGGACTGGGAACATCTGAAATGTGGAGCTTATTCAAGGAGCAGCTGCTGCGAGTCCTCGATAAGTATGTCCCTGTCAGGCAAGGAGGAAATGGTCGAGTAAGGGAACCTTGGTGTACGAAAAAAGTTAATTTGCTGGTTAAAAGGAAAAAGGAGGCTTCTGCCAGGATGAGGCGTGAAGGCTCGGTTAGTGCAATGGATAGTTATAGATTAGCCAGGAGGGAGCTAAAGAGTGAGTTGAGGAGAGCTAAGAGGGGACACGAGAAGACTTTGGCTGATAGGATTAAGGAGAATCCTAAAGCTTTCTTTAGATATGTTAAGAATAGAAGATTGGTTAGGGCAAGATTAGGGCCAGTCATAGACAGCAGTGGGAAGTTGTGTGTGGAACCTGAAGAGATTGGAGAGGCACTAACAAATATTTCTCTTCGGTATTCACGTAGGGAGATGTAAATGTAGTTGTGGAGAACACTGAGGTACAGGGTTGCAAACTGGAAAGTATTGAAGTAGATAGGGAGCTAGATATTCTTGAGGGTTTGAAGTTAGATAAGTTCCCTGGGCCGGATGGGATTGACCCCTAGGATTCTCTGGGAGGCAAGAGAGGCGATTGCAGAGCCTCTGGCTCTGATCTTCAGGTCGTCATTGGTTACGGGTATAGTTCCGGAAGACTGGAGGATAGCGAATGTGGTCCCATTATTCAAGAAGGGGAAGAGAGACTTTCCAGGGAATTATAGGCCAGTGAATCTTACTTCTGTTGTGGGTAAAGTATTGGAGAGAATTATTAGGGATAGGATTTATAGTTATTTAGAGAGAAATGAATTGATTGGGGATAGTCAGCATGGTTTTGTGAAGGGTAGGTCATGCATTACTAACCTCATTGAGTTTTTTGAGAAAGTGACCAGAGAGGTGGATGGGGGTAAGGCGGTTGATGTAGTATATATGGACTTTAGTAAGGCGTTTGATAAGGTGGCCCATGGAAGACTTCTACAGAAAATGCAGAGGTGTGGAATAGAGGGTGATTTAGCGAATTGGATTAGAAATTGGCTGGCAGATAGAAGACAGAGGGTGGTGGTTGATGGGAGATATTCATCGTGGAGTTCGGTGACGAGTGGTGTGCCTCAGGGGTCTGTTTTGGGGCCCCTGCTGTTTGTAATTTTTTATAAATGATCTGGATGAGGGTATTGAGGGATGGATCAGTAAATTTGCAGATGATACTAAAGTTGGTGGTGTGGTAGATAGTGAAGAGGGGTGTTTTAGTTTACAGAGTGACTTGGACAAGTTGCAGAGCTGGGCCGAGAGGTGGCAAATGGAGTTTACTGTGGAAAAGTGTGAGGTAATGCACTTTGGCAGGAATAATAAATGTGTAGAGTATAGGGCTAATGGTAGGATTCTTAATAGTGTTGATGAACAGAGGATCTTGGTGTATTTGTGCATAGATCCCTGAAAGTAGGCAGTCAAGTCGAGAAGGTTGTTAAGAAGGCATATGGAGTCTTAGCTTTTATTGGGAGGGGGATTGAATTTCGGAGCCGCAACGTCATGTTGCAACTGTACAAACTCTAGTGCGGCCGCACTTGGAGTATTGTGTGCAGTTCTGGTCCCCACATTATAAGAAAGATGTGGAGGCATTGGAGAGGGTACAGAGGAGGTTACCAGGATGTTGCCTGGTATGGAGGGCAGGTCTTATGAAGAGAGGCTGAGGGATTTGAGGTTTTTTCGTTAGAAAGGAGGCGGCTAAGAGGGGACCTAATCAAAACATATAAGATGATTAGAGGTTTAGATAGGGTGGACAGTGATAGCCTTTTTCCTAGGATGGAGAAAGCTAGCACGAGGGACACAGCTTTAAATTAAGGGGTGATAGTTATAGGACGGATATCAGAGGTAGGTTCTTTACCCAGAGGGTGGTTAGGGAGTGGAATGCCCTGCCTGCGGCAGTTGTAGATGCGCCAAGTTTGGTGGCGTTTAAGAGGTTAGTTGATAAGTTTATGGAAGAGAAGGGAATGGTTTGGTTTGGAGGGTCATTGCTTTTTTCATAATTGGTCGGCGCAACATCGAAGGCCAAAGGGCCTGTTCTGCGCTGTAATGTTCTATGTTCTAAATTGTCTCAAATTTGGTTTTTAATCCATAGATCTATAAACATAGACAGGGATCGCGGGTAGAGATGGGAACATCGGGGTGGCGGCGTGGGCTCGTTGGGCCAAAGGCCCTGTTTCCCGTGCTGTTTTGTTCCTTGTTCTTTATTACAGGGACTTGGTGAGGCCACACCTAGAGTATTGTGTGCTGCTTTGGTCTCCTTTTCTGAGAAAGATGTTCTTGTTCTCAAGGGAGTGCAGCGAAGGTTTACTAAGCTAATTCCTGGGATGATGGGATTGATGTATGAAGACAGATTGACTAGGTTAGGATTGTTTTTGCTGTAATTCAGACAAATGAGACGGGATCTCATAAAGACATAAAATTCTAATACATCTAAACGGGATAGATGCAGGGAGGATGCTCCCAATGGTGGGGGATTCCAGAACCAGGAGTCACGGTCTGAGAATTAAGAGTAGACCATTTAGGCCAGAGGTAAGGAGACATTTCTTCACCCAAAAAGTGATGTGCCTGTGGAATTCATTACCACAGGAAGTAGTTGATGCCAAAACATTGAATGTATTCAAGAGGCGGCTGGATATAGCACTTGGGCAAATGGAATCAAAGGCTCTGGGTAAAAAGCAGGATTAAGTTGGATGATCAGCCATGACCATAATGAATGGCAGGATAGGCTTGAATGGCCAAATGGCCTTCTCCCGCTCCTATCTTCTGTTTCTATGAATGCCACCATTAAGATGCACGTGATTAAGACCAAAGAGTTGTACTTGCTTGACTCCTCTGGTTAAATAGATGGCTAATAGTTCTTTGAAAACCACAGCCCCTTTCTTAGGTCACTATTAGGAATTATTATAAAAATGAAATTATTTTTCTAGATTGATATGTGAAACTCAGTACCACGCAGAATAGTTGAGCTGAATAACAACAATGTGTTTAAAGGAATGTTAGATAAGCAAATAGAGGTATAGGCTGATAAGGTTCCATAGTCTACTATGCAGCATTTCAGCAAAACCATTTGAAAATTCAGTCTATAACCACTACTCCATTGCACTTCTTCTCTCCCTTCTCTTTCTATTACCAGTTCAGAGATTCAGTAAGATTAGTCAAGCCTTTCATAGAACATAGAACATTACAGCACAGAACAGGTCCTTCGGCCTTCGATGTTGTGCCGACCAAAATAAAAAGCAATGCCCCTCCTAACTAAACCATTCCCTTCTCATCCATATACTTATCAACTAACCTCTTAAACGCCACCAAACTTGGCGCATCTACAACAGCTGCAGGCAGGGCATTCCACTCCCTAATCACTCTTTGAGTAAAGAACCTACCTCTGATATCCGTCCTATAACTCATACCCCTTAATTTAAAGCTGTGTCCCCTCGTGCTAGCTTTCTCCATCCTAGGAAAAAGGCTATCACTGTCCACCCTATCTAAACCTCTAATCATCTTATATGCTTCAATAAGATCCCCTCTTAGCCGCCTCCTTTCTAACGAAAACAACCTCAAATCCTTCAACCTCTCTTCATAGGACCTGCCCTCCATACCAGGCAACATCCTGGTAAACCTCCTCTGTACCCTCTCCAATGCCTCCACATCTTTCTTATAATGTGGGGACCAGAACTGCACACAATACTCCAAGTGCGGCCGCACTAGAGTTTTGTACAGTTGCAACATGATGCTGCGGCTCCTAAATTCAATCCCCCTACCAATAAAAGCTAAGACTCCATATGCCTTCTTAACAACTTTATCCACTTGACTGCCTACTTTCAGGGATCTATTGACACATACACCAAGATCCTTCTGTTCCTCAACACTATTAAGAGCCCTACCATTAGCCCTATACTCTACACATTTATTGTTCCTGCCAAAGTGCATTACCTCACACTTTTCCACATTAAACTCCATTTGCCACCTCTCGGCCCAGCTCTGCAACTTGTCCAAGTCACTCTGTAAACTATAACACCCCTCTTCACTATCTACCACTCCACCAACTTTAGTGTCATCTGCAAATTTACTGATCCATCCCTCAATACCCTCATCCAGATCATTTATAAAAATTACAAACAGCAGGGGCCCCAAAACAGACCCCTGAAATTCCTTTTGAAATCTGTGCTAGCAACTCATTGGTCTTGGATTCCTTGGACTTTTTTTAATGTCAGGATCTTATTAACTGCCTGATTGATCCTTAACTTTTTCTAATGACATTTTAAGTATTTGTTCCTCTGCTATTACTGGCATAATTTTTAACGTGCGTATGCAATCATCCATATCAGGGGCTTTATCCTTTGAATTTGATTAATAAACTATCTCTCCTCTTTAATATTCCACTGTCATTCTCACCATCCTGATCTCCCTGGTAAATACAAGGCAAGTTAATTATTTAATCTTTCTGCCGTTTGGCTGTAATTACCTGCAAATTCATTGTATATATCCGCAATGTAATATTTCATTATTATTTGTGTCTATAGATAGTGAACATTTGCAGATTATTCATTCATTCAAAATTGCAACCAAAAGTTTTGATTCCAATGCACATTTCTATAAACATAGACAGGGATCATGGGTAGAAGTGGGAACATCGAGATGGCAGTGTGGGTTCATTGGGCCAAAGGGCCTGTTTTCTGTGCTGCTTTGTTCTTTGCTCTTTGTCCACATGCACACTTTTTCTCTTTCTTGTAACGTAGACCAGTAGCAATCGAGCAGAAACCTCCAAATCTACTTTTCCCATAATCCAAGGTTGCTGAACTGAATTAGAATAATGGACAGCGTGGTGGCACAGTAGTTAGTGCCAGGGACCCAGTTTCAATTCCGCCTTGGCTAACTATCTGTGTAGAATTTGCACATTCTCACCATGTCTGGGCTTCCTCTGGATGCTCTGGTTTCATGCCAAATTGCCCCTTGGTACAGGGAAGTTAGGGTAAATACATGGGGTTGACGGGATAGGAACTGGCTGGGATTGTTGTGGGGTATAGGCCAAGTACAGGCAATTGACTAGCATAGTGTTTTTTTTAAAAAGTGACTATGGGCAAGTTGGCCCAAAGGGACTGCTTCCATGCTATATTACTCGATGGCTGTATGACGATGACTTGACTGACCTATTTTATATCACAGGGTACGTGCAGAAAATACAATTGCTTCACAATGATTACACTAAACTTCAAGGATTTGACAAAATATCGTGCAACTTCATAGCAATTGTAAAATAATCCTTCAATGCATGATATTTCAGTATGGCTCCTGAGAATTTTCAATCTCGTGCCTATCTTTGATATGGTTCAGAAGTGTCTTAGCCCTCCTGCCAGTGGTTTAAATGTCCAATTTATCTGTAGTTACAAAAGAAAATCTGTTGTAAACAGCAAACGTGTGTGTCTTGTAATATCTAGAATAACTTACTATTTTGACACCAAATTGAATGATGTACCAAATGATAATCCAAATTAGATTGATGTGCAGATTGAACTTGAACAAATCAGTTTGCATGGCAAGAATGAAAATGATCTCCAGTAACCAAAATAACTGTTGCTCATTCAAGTCTGAATCTGTCTTTCTTTTAATTTTTAAAGTAGCAATATTATTAAATTCATTTCTATTCCCTACCTCTTTGTGCAATGGAAAGCTCTTTGAACTTGTCACATCAGTTGAAACCCTTTTATCTAATTCTCCACTACCAATCAGATTCTGAAAAAGGTCAGTCAATTTCTTGTGAACTAATCTATCATTTTAAGTGTTGTGCTGCATGAACATCTTTTGGCTTCTGTGCATCAACAAACCTATGAAGTGGGAGCACGGAATTTTGCAATGCATTCTCACATCTGTGCCAGCTCTTGGTTATCCGTTTTGTTTCAATAGACCCTGGTCTGCATAGAATGATCCAATGATGTGTTTGTGCTTAACTTGACAGGGAGAGAATATGGTATGCATCCCATGAAATATTTAGTAATATTCCATGGTTAGGTTACATTTGGGTAAGATTTTCCTGCATAAAGATTTTGCTTTCAGCTTCTACGAAATCTGTCTGCTAATGAAAATCATCTTTAAGTGATTAAATGAATGAAGACATTGGGGCTGGAATGGGTGAGGAGTTTAAACAATTGACAAACCTATTAAAATAGATAGGTTTCTTGTTTTGTTAGAAGCTGTTCTGATTTGTTCTGATAGGCCAAAATTGTATTTCCTGGTCATGTACATTCTGGTATTCCTCTTGAAATTGTCACCTGAAGCTGAAAATCCAGAAGGTGAGTCTGTCACTTTGCCAAATGTTTTGCCTTGCTAAATGATTTTAAGACAAGAGGAGGCTGATGATCTTAAAAAATTCCCACATCTCACCAAAATATAGTAGCAGCTATTGTATGAAAGGAAAATTCTAATGTACAATCTAAATTATAAAATATCAATGGGCACATTGAAATCACAATCAAATTGGGTATTTGATTTGTTGAGTTGATTGAAAATATTGTTTGTTCAGTGCTTGCAGGCTTTGCTGTCTAACAAAGCTATTTTTTGTTAATCTAGGAAGTGAAACTACCATCGAAGTTTTCACGAAGGATGTCCACAAAAGGTCAGATTTCAGCAAATGAAGTGCACACATCGGGCACAACTACAAGGGTTAGAGTTTAGTCACTGAACCAGAGTTGTGGAGAAATATTTTTAGTTTTAAGTTATTATTTTTTATAAACCATCTATTTAAATAGTTTTTTGCAACAATTTACATTAAGGCAGATATAACAGTGTCCCAAGGTGGTTTACAGAAGCGTTATCAAAAAAGGTGTAATTTGTGACTTTGAGTTGTTTCAGTTTGTAAAGGTTTTGTTTTGATATATTTGCAGGAGTTGTTTTCTTTACAGATTTTCCAAATACTGCTTGCATGTTGGAGTTCAAATTTAAGACACATCATACTCTATTTCCATAATGCAGTCTGCAGATCCTAATCATGTTGTTTTTGTAACACTGCTGTGGGAAACTAGAGTTCTGCACTAAGTGAGTTGTTGTTGTTTGCTTTTGAACATGAAAAAGATTCAGAAATTTGATATCTAAACTTTTGCATGTGGTTCACTTTTAAAATTGAAATGCAAATTTACATAAAAATTCCTGGTAATACTTTCATTGTCACTTTGTTACAGTGAATGTAAAGCCAAAACTACAAGACTATTTTCTTAACAGGCTCATTGCTATTGGATATGCACACACCCACATGACATGATTTGAAATTATAAAATTCATTTTACATTAAAGACAGTATATAGTCTCTCATCTGAATTATAGCATTGAATTATAACCCAATTAAGTAATTCCTATGGCGTCAGCACAAATAACAAAAGTGGGAAGGGAAAAAACTTGATTCTTGGAATTTTTCTTTCTACAGGTAATCTGTGGTTACAGAGTCATAGAACTATCATAGAGTGCAGAAGAAGGCCATTTGGTCCATCAAGCCTGTATTGACAACAATCCTACCCTATCCTGTAACCCCCTATTAATCCCCCTGAGGACAATAAAGGGCAACATAATTTGGATAATCAACCTATCCTGTCTATCTTTGGAGCGTAGGAGGAAATTGGAGCACCAAAGGGAACCCAATCAGACACAGCGAGAATGTGTAGTCACTCAAGGCCAGAATTGAACTCTGGTTCTTAGCACTGAGGGGCAGCATTGCTAACCACTGTGCCACCATGCTGCCCATGAGAATATTTTGTGAAAGTTTAAAGCAACTAACATTGTTCAGTCTTTTGTTGGCATGATAATTGCACTCCCCCCCGTATCGTAATCTTTAATTCTATTTTATACTCTCATATGCAGTCTTTGATTTTAAGATGTAAGTGATATATTTTTGTTTCTCCTTGGAGTCTTTTTCAGTAGAACAGATCTATGTTCTGTTGGATCAGGATTAATCTTAGTCTCAGTGTTTAAATCTGTAGAAACACAGGAAGAGGATAATGCCATTCAGTCCATTGATTCTGCTCCACTATTCAATATGATCATGGTTGATTGGACACTTCAATGCCTTTTAGATCCACAATCCTGATGACCCTTTATATTATTGTTAATCAGAAATCTATCAGTATCTGATTTAAAGGTACTCAATGACTCAGCGTTCATAGCTCTCTGGGATAGAGAATTCCAAAGATTCACAAGCATTTGTATAAAGAAATTTTTCCTCATCTCTGTCCTTAGTGGCATCCTGTTATTTTGAAATTGTGTTCCTGGGTCCCAACCAAGAGAAATATCTTGCCTGCATCTACTTCTATTCCTTTCAAGAATTTTGTAGATTTCGCCTCTCATTCTTTGAAACTCTAGTGTATACAGGCCCAGTTTGCCAAATCTCTCTCAAGACAGTTCCGCCATTCTGGTCTGAATGAAGTTTAATGTGGAAAAGTGAGGTAATGCACTTTGGCAGGAACAATAAATGTGTAGAGTATAGGGCTAATGGTAGGGCTCTTAATAGTGTTGAGGAACAGAAGGATCTTGGTGTATGTGTCAATAGATCCCTGAAAGTAGGCAGTCAAGTGGATAAAGTTGTTAAGAAGGCATATGGAGTCTTAGCTTTTATTGGTAGGGGGATTGAATTTAGGAGCCGCAGCATCATGTTGCAACTGTACAAAACTCTAGTGCGGCCGCACTTGGAGTATTGTGTGCAGTTCTGGTCCCCACATTATAAGAAAGATGTGGAGGCATTGGAGAGGGTACAGAGGAGGTTTACCAGGATGTTGCCTGGTATGGAGGGCAGGTCCTATGAAGAGAGGTTGAAGGATTTGAGGTTGTTTTCGTTAGAAAGGAGGCGGCTAAGAGGGGATCTTATTGAAGCATATAAGATGATTAGAGGTTTAGATAGGGTGGACAGTGATAGCCTTTTTCCTAGGATGGAGAAAGCTAGCACGAGGGGACACAGCTTTAAATTAAGGGGTATGAGTTATAGGACGGATATCAGAGGTAGGTTCTTTACTCAAAGAGTGATTAGGGAGTGGAATGCCCTGCCTGCAGCTGTTGTAGATGCGCCAAGTTTGGTGGCGTTTAAGAGGTTAGTTGATAAGTATATGGAAGAGAAGGGAATGGTTTAGTTTGGAGGGGCATTGCTTTTTATTTTGGTTGGCACAACATCGAAGGCCGAAGGGCCTGTTCTGTGCTGTAATGTTCTATGTTCTATGAATGATTTATCACTGCCAAGAGTCTATAAGGAAAGATAACTGATTATTTCCTGTAGATATTGTACTGAGGTGCATTGTTGCACAAAGAACCATACGGATAATTTTTACAATGTTGACACTGCACAATGACCTGCTTCCTAATCTCCTTTCACCTTTTCCTTTTATCTCTATCTGGTAAGCTCATAGCTGCTCTCTGCACATATTGGCATTCTCTGAAGAGCCCATCACAGAATTGGCATTTACTATTGATGAGTAGCATACTTAACTCCCATGTTTCCTCTCATCTATACTCCAACACCCCCCCCCCCCCCCCCCACCCCTTAGTCTGCCAACTGTGGAATCATCTGAAAAAATGCTTTTCGTGTTCTGTTTGTCCGGCTGTCCTCATGATTCTGTCAGCATATCAATAATTACCCCATCTCTCTGCATTTCCTACCAGAATGTTCATTCACTTATGAATAATGTCTTTGCAATCCAGAGTTACAAGCCTTAATTATATTGTGACTTGAAAGTCTTGCTATCTGGCAATATTTTTATCAACTTCAGTACAAATGACATCACCAAATCAACCCTTAATTCTTTAAAGCACAACATCACCACCCTCTGCCCCACCCTCTCCACCACCCTTAAATTCCATCTGTGTTAAATTGCAGAGGACCATAATCATCATAGTAAAAAGTAAGTTCTATGTCAGCTATGCAGACATCACAGAAAATTTAAACATCTTACTTTGAAACTCTATGTGAAGAATTGGAGGGATGCTGAAGTTTATGTCAAGGCTCAAATGGACAAACAAGCAGAGTGAGTATTTCAACCCTAGCCAAATCTATGTATACAAGCATAAAATATAAAAACCATTCAGCTCATCCCATTCAAACATATGGACGTACCGAACATGAACAGATCTAGGCCGTTCAGGCCCTGACGCATGCCCCACCATTTAATAAGATCATGGCTAATCTGTTTGTGTTTCAAGTTCCTCAATCCTATCTATCTCCGATAATCTTGCCCAACAAGAATATATTTATGAAAGATAAAGGTAAAATATTGCAGATGCTGGAATCTGAAACAAAAACAAAATGTTAGAAAATCTCAGCTGTCTGACAAGATCCACAAGGAGAGAATAGAGCCAACATTTTGAGTGTATATGACTTTTCGTCAGAGCAAGTCATCTATATTCTAAAAATCCATTTACTTCTGTCTTAAAAATACTCAATAACTTCTGCCTTCTGAGGCAGAGAAATCTAATGTTGCACAATCCTCTGAGAGAAAAAATTCTGATCTATAATTGATAAGGACTGAATTTTAAAACAGTGCCTCAGTTCTGGACTCACCCATGTCCACCTTGTCAAGATCATTCAGGATATTTATATCCAGTCACCTAGTGTAGACAAACCCATCTTATCTAATCTATCATCAAGACAACCTGCGTATTCCAGGTATCAATCCAGTAAACCTTTTTTGAACTGCCTCCAAGCCGTTTACTTATCAAACTGTATCAAGATATGGTCTCATCAATGCCTTGTATAACTGAAACATAACATCCTGACTTCTATATTAAATTCCTTTCATCATAAAGGTTAGTATTCCATGAGCTGTTTTAACTACTTACTCTACCTGCATACTCATTTTTTTGTGACTTGTGCATGAAAACATGAGATTCCTCTGCACTTTGGAATTCTGCAGCATTTTCCATTTATCTAATATTCTGTTTTTCATTCTTCCTACCAAAGTGAATAACTTCACATTTTTGCACATTATATTCTATCTGCCAGATTGTTTTCCTACTCACTCAAGCTATCTATAGCCATCTGTAAACTCCTTTTATCTTCACAACATACTTTCCTAACTATCTTCCTGCCTACTACAAATTTAGCTATTATGCCTTTGCTTACTTCATCTAAGTCTTTGATGTAAATTGTAAAAAGTTGAAGCTCCAGCACAAACCCCTGCATTGACTCCACTTGTCTCACTCTGCCAATCAGACAAAGACCTATTTACATATGCCTTGTTTTTTGCCAGCCAGCCACTATTCTATGCTAAACAAGTTACCCCCCTCAACACCATGAGCTTTTGTATTCCACGATAACCTTTGGTACAGCTCCTTCTGATAATCTAGATACAATACGTCCAGTTTTATGCACAGTATGCAATCCGAACATTGTTCCCAGTTCCGGGGAAAGTGAGGGTTGTACTGTTGGGACAGTTTACATCTGAACCATAATGGTGTTCTTGCAAAATGCAGAAAGGGTTTTAAACTAAATAGTTTAAAGCAGAGGCAGACTTGCAATGAAATGTAGCACTGCAGCATGGGGTCCTGACCAATGGGGGGAGAAAGGGGGAGGGATGCATACAGGGAGGTGGCTATAGGAGCATCAATCAGAATTTGGTAGCTTGAATGAGCCAATCATCAGTCAATGCAGAACAACATTGGGCTCTAATTGGTTGACCCCCATGGAGCATGAAAACCCTGCCCCAGATGTTAAGAGCTGGTGAAGATTTGAGAGCAATTCAGATGGATCTCCTGAAGTTTCTGAACTTTCTGTTAGTAAAGCAGCAGCCAGGTTTTTGACATGAGGTCACCAATCTCGCATTAGGATGTGAGCCTACGAAGCCTTCAACGAAGACTGGAGAGGCAGTGCTAGCTGATGGCCATCTGTGGAAGCAGCAGATATAATGTGACTATTAAGATGTGTCTTGCCAAATACATGAATAAGATGGGAATAGAGGGATATGGTCCGTGGAAGGGTCATGGGTTTTAGTTCGGACAAGCAGCATGGTTGATGTTGGCCTGGAGAACAAAAGGACCTGTTCCAGAGCTATAATTTTCTTTGTTCTATTGAGTTATGCCCAAACTATACATTCATCCTCAACAACAACAACATCCACTAAAGGTTTTGGTGATCAAGTGACCACTTTGACTTACTGACTTCTGGAGACGACAGATACCTGAAACTAGAAGACATGAGTCCCATTTCGTGTGGGTGAAGAAATGGCATAATGGAAAGGAGAAATTTGTTGATTTTTTTTTTTCAGAAACCTCTACAGCAGTCTACTGTTATGTTTGCAAATGATTCTCTGATCCCAGTAAAGAGAAACAATCAGTGTCGATGGGTACATAGAACATAGAACAATACAGCACAGAACAGGCCCTTCGGCCTTCGATGTTGTGCCGACCAAAATAAAAAGCAATGCCCCTCCAAACTAAACCATTCCCTTCTCTTCCACATACTTATCAATTAACCTCTTAAACGCCACCAAACTTGGCGCATCTACAACAGCTGCAGGCAGGGCATTCCACTCCCTAATCACTCTTTGAGTAAAGAACCTACCTCTGATATCCGTCCTATAACTCATACCCCTTAATTTAAAGCTGTGTCCCCTCGTGCTAGCTTTCTCCATCCTAGGAAAAAGGCTATCACTGTCCACCCTATCTAAACCTCTAATCATCTTATATGCTTCAATAAGATCCCCTCTTAGCCGCCTCCTTTCTAACGAAAACAACCTCAAATCCTTCAACCTCTCTTCATAGGACCTGCCCTCCATACCAGGCAACATCCTGGTAAACCTCCTCTGTACCCTCTCCAATGCCTCCACATCTTTCTTATAATGTGGCGACCAGAACTGCACACAATACTCCAAGTGCGGCCGCACTAGAGTTTTGTACAGTTGCAAACTGTACCAGGTACTCCTATTCAAGAAATTTTGCAAGAGATCTTGTTGATGATGAAATTTCCAAAAGTCATTTTTAAGGTTGTGTGTGCATTTAATCAAAGATATAAATTATTTGGAAGAATTGATCTGCATTATCAGCTGTTTGAAAAGGAATGTCCTTACTAGAGGAAAGCACTGAGCTGTATTATTACTACAAACTATTGGCTTCCTTTGGATTTCCTTTAAGACTTGCAAGGATGTTGTAGATTCACAAGGATATTGCCTGGATTGGGGGGCATGCCTTAGGTTGAGAGAGTTAGGTCTCTTCTCCCTGGAAAGACGAAGGTTGAGAGGCGACCTGATAGAGGTTTATAAGATGTTGAGAGGAATAGATAGGGTGGATTCTCGGAGGCTATTTCCCAGGGCTGAAATGGTCATTACGAGAGGACACAGGTTTAAGTTGCCAGGGGGGCAAGTACAGAGGAGATGTTAGAGGTAAGTTTTTCACTGAGGGTGGTGAGTGAATGGAATCAGCTGCCATCAGTGGTGGTAGAAGCGAACTCGCTGGGGTCTTTTAAAAGACTTCTGGATGAGTACATGGGGATTTAATTGGGATTGGGAGTTACAGATAATTCTATGGTCTTGTAGGTACTGATATGATCGGCACAACTTGTGGGCTGAAGGGCCTGTTTGTGCTGTAGTGTTCTATGTTCTAAGACACAATGAGTCATCAGTGTCTAGCTATATAGCTATATTTTTAGCCTGTCTTGAATATCTCAGTGAATGTGAACTTCTCAAAAATCATTTGAAAACTTAGCAATATTGTGGCTCAGAAAAGAGTAACTTTGCAATGCACAGAACCCACAGTGACTTAATAACTATTGTGGGAAAGAGGCTTCGAAACCAATTCACTGATCAAGTTAAGGATACCAAATACTCTTCTACTATAGTTGATTCAACATCAGATGCGAATCATGTGGACCAATTAATATTAAGATATATGACCAGTGATGATGACGCCGTTGAGCGATTTCTCTGTTTTTGTCCAGCTACAGTCCTTCACTTTTTAATGCCGGGAGACAACTGTTTGGAAATCATTGCAAATTTAGATTTGGATGTCAAAAATTGTCATGGCAGAACTTCGATAATGCTGCAAATATGGAAGGAAAATATTCGTGTCTACAAGCAAGACTGAACAATGGAAAAGCTGTGCATTTTTCATCCCATATCCCTTGAAATTAATCTGCAGTGTAGCAACTAATTCGTATGAGAAAACCAAGCATTTTTTGACTTTTCAAAACTTGTATTTTTTTTGTTTCCACACCAATGAAATATGTTACAATTATGTGTTTGAATAAATTTGAATATGCTTAAGTTGTCCCCTCGCCAAATCATTTTCCTCTGTGGTATATTCATATCTCGCTGATGTCAGCGAGATTTGCAATCTGTGACCAGTGGTGTTCCACAGGGATCAGTCTTGAGTTATTTTCTGACACTTTGAAGAATTTTGCCAGGATTGCCCATGGTCATTTTGAATTTCCATGACACAAGTTTTCAACTGAGGCTAATTAATTATGAAACATTCACTGAAGTTGCAGCAACGTTTTGCAGTGATTTGCTGACATCATTGATCCTTTGAAGTCAACAGTTCCACAAAATAGTAAAAACTGCAATATCTTATCTTCTAAACTCCTTTGCTTTTCTGCTAAGGATTTTGATTCAACTTTCACACCTAGTTTCCTGAATTTGATGCCATGTTTGATAAGCATTCCTTTATATTGACAAAGTTCAATTCCAAAGCCAAAATAGCATCCAGATAGGTGGATCACCATTATGAGAATGAATTGAATTATGTCACTTGAGAGGTTGGGATAATCAAGAGATCACAATCTTTGTCGGGGAAAATCAGACTTTTTCACTCCAGCCCAGTGATCTGCGCATGGAGATTTTGGGCTCAAGATCCTGCCCTACACCTCAGTGAAAGAAGAGGCATTAGCATTAACAGAGTACTGGTCTGTCTGTGTATAGAATGCAGAAAGTTACTTTTGATGAAACTAGAGACAATGAAATCACGTTAAGAGAGAAAAAGCCGGTCATTGTTGAGACTCTCGATCTTATTTGACAATAATGGTGGAATTTCAGAGTAGAAGTGAATCTCTGGAAAAAAAACTGCTCAATTATTGTGTGTTTTTGATGAGAATGCTAAGAGCTGCTTACAGTAAGAAACTAACTGGATTCTAACAGAAGGACAAAGTCACAAACAATTCATTCATTGATAATGAAGAGTTCTGTATTTCTGGATTATCTGCTGATTTGTACCAACTTGATCGTTTGCAGGCAGCCTTTACAAATGTGGAAATCATTCTGAAAATATTTTTAACAATACCTGTGGAAAATGTTTCTGGTGAATATCCTTTATGTTAAAGAGTTAAAAATTATTTTACCTATGGTGATGTTGATGATTTTAAGAGGAGAAAATGCAGAGGAAAATCATCTACATTATCATGAATTGGAAACATCTGACGAAGAAAGTAAATCTTTAAAAAAAAGCTCCCTCATTTTCTGGTTTTCAAATTGGGTTACCATTTGCTGATCTGACATCGTGGCTCGTGCATACAGGCAGTTATAACCGGTGTGGATTCTCCATTCCCCGTTGTTCTCAATTCTGGCCTTCAGATAATCTGTTCTGGACAAAAAATGGAATCCTGCTGGACAATTGCTAAGGAAATCAGTATTATTATACATGTACGCGCTGGACTCCACGTTTGCTCCTGCACTTGACTTTTATTGGCCCATTTTATTCTGCACTGTCCTGTGCTGTGTTGCAGATATATCATTGGCTGATTTCTCCATCTATTGCTCATCATGGCCACTTCCATGTTTGCTTGCCTAAAGACACACAGATCATTAAAATTGACCATCTCTACATCATACTGACAACAGGTCAGCTTTAATTTCAAATAATCAATCACAGGCTTGTTTTCAATGTTAAAAAGCAGTGAAATAGTGATTTGTGTATTTTTCTACTTTTTTTTTGAGGCTTGCATTGTTTAGGTTTAGAGTGAGTGAAATCAGGAGGGCAATGATGTCATTTGGGGTGTGTTGGTGGGGTTCCTGAGGTGACTGGTACTGCCTAAACTTCAAACAATACAAAATTCATGAAGCCAGTGTCTCCATTTGAAGATGTAACTATTTAACCAGCAGCTGCTAGGAGATCATCAAAGGGTCAGAGCTGCTCTGAAATAGAGGAGATACACCTCTCTAATGAAATCTGACTTATACAATTCAAAACATCAATTATAGATTTTCTTATCAATAACTCCTGCCTTTCATTAGCTTAAAATCAATCATCTTCAATAAACACAAATCAACAATAATACCTGTTGTATATCTAAGCCATATGTGTCTTACATCCTGGCATAATGGTATTTTATTGGTGTGTAGAATCCAGAAGCTAACTCTTGACCCTACTTCCCATGTTGCCTCGTAACTTCAAACACTAACTCAAAGTTCAAATGAATATTCCCATGCATTCATGCCCCATCAGATTAACATATGACTCCATATTTGGGTATGCATTCATCTTGTCTGGATAGAGAATAAGCCCTATTCATGAAATGTTCCTAAATGTTCTCTCTATTCAAAATTTTACTGATAGATCTTGCATATTCTCAAAGTCTCTTGAAATATGGCTTCACCCTAATGCCTTTTGCCAATAACTATTAACTAAAATGAACAATATATCTTAAGCAATACATTCAAAATGTCACATGTTTCAAAATCATAATCACTTGTTTAAATCTTGTACTGCATCTTGTGTAAACTGCTTTCTTTTTTGCTTGTTTTCAAAGTCATTTAACTTACTGCTGGTAGTTCTGTCAATGCTTTAATGTTTAAAAATGTTACTAGCCTACTAAAGTTCTCCCACTTACAATGTGGGGCTTGATGTCACTGGCAGTAGGGCATGACATCACAGTTGGCCTTGGCATGAAGGCAAAGCACTGGATCTGCGAAAGTGTAAGTCTTTATGTTAGGGCAAGTGATCAAATGCGGAAAGATGTGATTTACCAAAGGGTAAAGATAAGACAAGAGAAGGAAATAATAACATGGGAAATAAAATTCAGAGAATGGCAAGGGATGGAAAGCAGAAAAAGTCTATGGAGACACTAGGGATGGAGAATAAATGCATTTTAATACTGTACCAACAATCAAGACCAGATGTTACACAGATAATAAAATGACAAAAATTAAGTCACCTGTATCTAAATATGCATCACATTCATAGCACAGTAACTGAATTGATAGTGCAAATTGAAGTAAATAAATATGATCTGATGGCCAATATGGAGATGTGGCTGCAGGATACCAAGCATTGAGTCCTGAATATTGAAGGGAATTTGACATTCAAGAAAAATAGGAAGCTAGATAATGATGATGAGATGGCATTGGTTAATAGTTAGAGATGACCTTGGTTCAAGAAATCAGGATATAGAACTTGGTTTGATTGGAAATGAGGAATAGTAGGGGAAAGAAGTTGCTAGTGAGAATTGTTGCAAGGGCCTTTAATAGTAACCACAATGTAGGGCAAAGTACACAAGAAATATTGTGTGCTTGTGATAAAGCAATGGCAATATTCATGAATAATTTTAATTTTAAACTGGAAAAATCAGATCAGTAGTAGCCACCTGGATGAAGAATTAATAAAATGCCTTTGAGTTTGTTAGAGAAGCCCGTTCCGGAGCCAACCGGGTTATTATTAGACTTGGTATTGTGCAAAACAGCAGTGTTAATTTATGGCTCGAGTGAAGGAACGTAGCAACAACCATAATTGAAGTTTTCATCCAATTTGGAAGGGAGAAGACTAGATCTAAGACTAGTAATTTAAATAAGAGCAAAAATGCTGGTAGAAAACTGACCTAGTTGAAGTAATTGTCAACCAGCAAGCTAGGAATGAGATGAGGAGATGCATCTTTATTCAGAGTTGTTGGGATTTGGAATGTGCTCCCTGGGAGATGAACCAAATGGCCCATGTCTGTGCTGTACAATTTTATGATTCTATAATGTGAATAATGTTGAAAGCTATTGGATGAAATTGAAAAGTCATTCAGGTTTTGATGCTTCAGCATGGTTGAACAGATCTAATGTGGAATAAGGGTCAAAAAAGGATGTTGATTTGTAGCCAAAACAATCATAGAAGCATAGATAATGAACATAGAACACTACAGCACAAACAGGCCCTTCGGCCCACAAGTTGTGCCGAACACATCAAAAACCTACCCAGCCATAGACCTATCTATAACCCCCAATCCCATTGGATCCCGTATACTCATCCAGAAGTCTTTTAAAAGACCCCAGTGAGTTCGCCTCGACCACCACCGACGGCAGCCGATTCCATTCACTCACCACCCTCTGAGTGAAAAACTTTCCCCTAGCATTCCCTCTGTACTTGCTTCCCTGCACCTTAAATCTGTGCCCTCTTGTCGCGACCATTTCAGCCCTGGGAAATAGTCTCTGAGAGTCCACCCTATCTATTCCTCTCAACATCTTGTAAACCTCTATCAGGTCGCCTTTCAACCTTCGTCTCTCCAGGGAGAACAGTTCCAGCTCCCTCAACCTGTCTTCGTAAGGCATGCCTCCCAATCCAGGCAACATCCTTGTAAATCTCCTCTGCACCCTTTCAATAGCTTCCACGTCCTTCCTATAGTGAGGCGACCAGAACTGCGCACAGTACTCCAAGTGTGGTCTGACAAGGTTCCTATAAAGCTGCAGCATTACCTCCTGACTCCTGAACTCAATCCCTCGATGAATGAAGGCCAGTACACCGTAAGCTTTCTTAACCACATCCTCCACCTGGGAGTCAGATTTGAGAGTCTTATGGACCCAGACCCCAAGATCCCTCTGCTCTTCCACACAGCTAAGACTCCTACCTTTGATAGTGTACTCATTCATCCCGTTGGATCTGCCTGAAATCGTTGGATGAAAGGAGGAAAGCTGACCATCCAACTCAATAATTTAATCCTGCCTCCCCACCCACCTCCATATCCTTTGATCCCCTTTGCCCAAAGTGCTATTTTTAATTGCTTCTTGAAAACACTCAATGTTTTGGCCTCACTGCTTCCTTTGGTAACAAATTTCATTGGCTGACCACTCTGGGTGAAGAAATTTCTCCTCAGCTCTGTCCTAAATGGTCTAGCCTGTATTCTCGGATTGTGACCCTGATTCTGGACACCACCACCATCCTTGCATTTATCCTGTCTGGTCCGATTAAAATTTTATAGATTTTTGAGTTCTACCCTCGTGGATTCCAACGAATAAAATTCTAACCAACTCAATCTCTCATCATGTGTCAATCACACTCTCCCAGGAATCGGTCTCTGCACACCTAGAGCAAGAACATCCTTCCTCAGATAAGAAGACTAATCATGTGCAAGTGGAGAAAACTCTTCTCAAATTATAATGTTCTGGTCAATTAATTTCTTGTGGATTATGTTGTGTTTTGGTTTGTCACCATGAGTGATGATGACAACACAGGAAAAACAGAATCACCCATACAGCAAAATCTGAAATAAGAATGATTAAATTAATGAGTGAACTTTTACTTAGCACTGTTGATCTGTAGAATTAAAAATATGTAAGCCAAGTCAAATGGTCCAGCATAGAAAGGGTAAAAACCAAATTAATCAATAATTCAGGGAAATATGTTTTGAAGGTGTCTTTAAAAAATACTTTTTCATCTTATTCTAAATTCTCTTTGTCCTGCCAAATTCAACATACAATATGCTACTCTATTGCTTAGAAAAAAGCATAGAAAAGATCTCCAGGTACGTATATGCTCACCTTATTCATTTGATAGTCTGGCCCTGTGCATCAACCTCTCCAATGGCAAGCAATACTAATCACAAAGGAGGACAAATAAAAAGAAAAGCCTGAAGCCAATCTCATGAAGAACACGTGGAAGTTCTTCCTCAACCATCCATTTCAACCAAGAAAGGTCCCATTGATACTCATAATGCATCACAAGAATGGTTAAACTAAATCCCTGTAACGCCTTTAGTTTGTTGTGGAACATAGAGGTTGTTATGTCCAACCATCTGGCTAGTCTAAAAAGTCACTATTTCACCACCTCTTAGCTTACTTCACCCCACTTTATACTATCTCTATATCTCTGTTTCTGACTTTGAAGCGTAGTCTTCAATATCTCACTTCCTATGACAAAGAAAAGGAAAATCATAAATGTTTTATACTAATTCTATTTGCTTTTTTAGGTGCTACTTCCACATTGCATCAGTCTGCAAGCATGCCGTCAGAAATGCCTTACTATGACAATAGTTATCTGGATAAAGATGAAGACAGTCTCACTCCATTTCCACATTTTAAACCAAAAAGCTTGTTTACATCAGCTGAGAAATACAAGAAAGTCAAAGGTAAGTGGTTTGGGGTTTTGAAGAATGCTGCGTATCTTTTCTCTGATAATTTAAAAAAAAATAGACCAGCATTTATAAAAACCAGATAGAGATATGGATAAAGATAACCAAAGAGAGCTGTGCTTTATAAACAGACATGAATATATTGGTGAAATAATGCACTAAGTTTTCACGTTGAACTTATTCAAATTTTAGTAATTAGGAAAGAAGAGCCATCTTCCACATGGGGTTGGAATATGGAATCAGGTATGAAACTAAATTATGTGTAAACTAATGCTTATTGCAAGATGGTTATTTCAACCTATTGCATTTAACTTGTGGACCACTTCAATGTATTTACTTGAAAACTATTAAAGCTAAGAATTGATAATTGGAAGCATGGATCCTGAACAGCTTATTTTGTTGACCAGATTCCCAAGATATGGAGGAGAATATTCAAAACTCGCTCTCTGAGTTGGATGATGAAGACTCCAGTGGCCCAAACATTAATACTGAATTTAAAAGCTTCACTGAAGAAATGAGGAAGAAGTTGAGGGTAAACTTGCTGTTCTGGTTATCTGTCAACAAAGAACTTATTGAGGATCAAAGATACTTGTATCACATAGGATATTGGTGCTTTAACTAACTATTTGGTTGTGTATTTATTTACAAAATGTGTGTTGAACTTAATGGTTGCTTTACATTTGAGATGCAGGACCTTTGTCACTCAAAACATTTACCACATATTATCACAAAGTGGGTGTGATTTTTTTTTTAAACTTAAATTAATTTTCTTTTTTTTGAGGTTTAATCCATCTCTGTGCTTTAGCATTACAGAGATTGAGCTAATATGTTAAAGATCAAGGCGTTTACAATCTATTTGGTTCTATGTGCCTTAAAGTATCAGGGATGGCAGTGCAGGCAGTCCGTTGCAACTCCTGTAGTATGTACGAGGTGAGGGACACCAGTAGTGTTCCTGCTGATTATACCTGCAGGAAGTGTGCCCATTTGCAGCTCCTTGAGGAACGTGTTAAGGAGCTGGAGCTGGAATTAGAGGAACTCAGGATAATCCGAGAGGTTGAGGAGGATATTGGCAGGAGTGACAAAGAGATAGTCACTCCTAAAAGTGATTCTTGGGTAACTATTAGGAGGAGGGATAAGAAGCAATCGGGTAGACAATCCCCTGGGGCTGTTCCCCTCCGAAACAAATTTTCTGTCTTGGAGGCTACAGTTGAGGAAGAATCAACTGGAGATGACCAAAGGGAGCAGGTCTCTGGGGGGTGAGCCTGCTGAGAATGCTCAGGTGGGTAGGGGGAATAAGAGATTGGGCCTAGTAATTGGAGACTCCATAGTTAGAGGGACAGATAGGAGAGTAAGTAGTAATAAAAGGGACTCAGGGCTGGTGTGTTGCCTCCCAGGGGCTGGAGTCCAGGATGTCGCAGATAGGGTTTTTGAGATTCTTAAGGGAGAGGGGAGTCAACCCCAAGTCATAGTTCATGTAGGGACACATGATATAGGAAGGACAAGGGAAGGGGATATTAAACAGAAATTTATGGAGTTGGGGTGGAAGCTTAGGGCCAAAACTGGCAGAGTGGTTATCTCTGGACTCTTGCCTGTGCCAAGGGATAGTTTAGAGAATAGAGAGAGGGAATGTTTGAACTCGTGGCTGCGGGGATGGTGCAGGAGGGAGGGGTTCAGGTTCCTGAACAATTGGGACTCATTCTGGGATAAGTGGGACCTCTACAAGAGAGATGGTCTACACCTGAACCAGAGGGGAACTAATATCTTGGGGGGAAAATTTGCTAAGGCTATGCAGGGGGCTTTAAACTGATTCGGGAGGGGGGTGGGATCCTAAATAGTTGGGGTGCTAAGAGGGATGAGAGTAAGGGGGTCATAGAGGAAAGCCGTAAAACACAGCAGCATACGGGTGGGGTAGGGCATGGTTTGAAATGCGTATACTTTAATGCAAGGAGTATTCGCAATAAGGTGGAGGAACTTGCAGCTTGGATCAGTACCTGGAACTTCAATGTTGTGGCCATTTCAGAGACATGGATAGAGCAGGGACAGGAATGGTTGTTGCAGGTTCTGGGGTTCAAATGCTTTAGTCGGAATAGAGAAGGAGGTAGAAGGGGGGGAGGAATGGCATTATTAGTCAAAACTGTATCACAGTGACAGAAAGGAAGTTTGATGAGGACTTGTCTGTTGAGGTAGTATGGGCTGAGATTAGAAACAGGAGAGGAGAGGTCACCCTGTTGGGAGTCCTTTATAGACCTCCTAAAAGTTCTAGAGAGGTAGAGGAAAGGATTGCAAAGTCGATCCTGGACAGGAGTGAAAGTAAGAGGGTAATTGTTATGGGGGACTTTAACTTTACTAATATTGATTGGAATAGCTATAGCTCTAGCTCGTTAGAGGGGTCAGGTTTCGTACAAAGTGTGCAGGAAGGTTTTTTGACTCAGTATGTAGATAGGCCAACTAGAGGTGAGGCTACATTGGATTTGGTGCTGGGCAATGAGCCAGACCAGGTTTTAGGCTTGGAAGTTAGTGAACATTTTGGTGATAGTGACCACAATTCGGTTACGTTCACCTTAGTGATGGATAGGGATAGGCATGAAGCTGGGGGCAGTAGTTATAGCTGGCGGAAGGGTAATTATGAGGCCATCAGGAGAGAATTAGGGTGCATAGATTGGACTAGGAAGCTACAGGGACTGGGAACATCTGGAATGTGGAGCTTATTCAAGGAGCAGCTGCTGTGGGTCCTTGATAAGTATGTCCCTGTAAGGCAAGGAGGAAATGGTCGAGTAAGAGAACCTTGGTGTACAAAAAAAGTTGACTTGCTGGTTAAAAGGAAAAAGGAGGCTTATGTCAGGATGAGGATTGAAGGCTCGGTTAGTGCAATGGATAGCTATAGATTAGCCAGAAGGGAGCTAAAGAGTGAGTTGAGGAGAGCTAAGAGGGAACACAAGAAGACTTTGGCTGATAGGATTAAGGAGAATCCTAAAGCTTTCTTTAGATATGATAAGAATAGAAGATGCTAGGTTAGGGCAAGATTAGGGCCAGTCATAGACAGCAGTGGGAAGTTGTGCGTGGAGCCTGAGGAGATTGGAGAGGTACTGAATAAATATTTCTCTTCGGTATTCACGCAAGGTGATGTAAATGTAGTTATGGAGAACACTGAGGTACAGGGTAGCAAACTGGAAGGTATCGAAGTAGATAGGGAGGATGTGCTAGATATTCTCGAGGTTTTGAAGTTGGATAAGTCCCCTGGGCCGGACGGGATTTACCCTAGGATTCTCTGGGAGGCAAGAGAGGAGATTGCAGAGCCCCTGGCTCTGATCTTCAGGTCCTCGTTGGTTACGGGTGTGGTTCCGGAGGACTGGAGGATAGCGAATGTGGTCCCATTGTTTAAGAAGGGGAAGAGAGACCTTCCAGGGAATTATAGGCCAGTGAGTCTTACTTCTGTTGTGGGCAAGGTATTGGAGAGAATTATTAGGGATAGGAATTATAGTTATTTAGAGAGAAATGAATTGATTGGGGATAGTCAGCATGGTTTCGTGAAGGGTAGGTCATGCCTTACTAACCTCATTGAGTTTTTTGAGAAAGTGACCAAAGAGGTGGATGGGGGTACGGCGGTTGATGTAGTATATATGGACTTTAGTAAGGCGTTTGATAAGGTGGCCCATGGAAGACTTCTACAGAAAATGCAGATGTGTGGAATAGAGGGTGATTTAGCTAATTGGATTAGGAATTGGCTGGCAGATAGAAGACAGAGGGTGGTGGTTGCTGGGAGATATTCATCGTGGAGTTCGGTGACGAGTGGTGTGCCTCAGGGGTCTGTTTTGGGGCCCATGCTGTTTGTAATTTTTATAAATGATCTGGATGAGGGTATTGAGGGATGGATCAGTAAATTTGCAGATGACACTAAAGTCGGTGGAGTGGTAGATAGTGAAGATGGGTGTTATAGTTTGCAGAGGGACTTGGACAAGTTGCAGAGCTGGGCCGAGAGGTGGCAAATGGAGTTTAATGTGGAAAAGTGTGAGGTAATGCACTAGGGCAGAAATAATAAATGTGTAGAGTATAGGGCAAATGGTAGGATTCTTAGTAGTCTAGATGAACAGAGGGATCTTGGTGTGTATGTGCATAGATCCCTGAAAGTAGGCAGTCAAGTCGAGAAGGTTGTTAAGAAGGCATATGGAGTCTTGGCTTTTATTGGTAAGGGGATTGAATTTCGGAGCCGCAACGTCATGTTGCAACTGTACAAAACTCTAGTGCGGCCGCACTTGGAGTATTGTGTGCAGTTCTGGTCCCCCACATTATAAGAAAGATGTGGAGGCATTGGAGAGGGTACAGAGGAGGTTTACCAGGATGTTGCCTGGTATGGAGGGCAGGTCTTATGAAGAGAGGCTGAGGATTTGAGGTTGTTTTCGTTAGAAAGGAGGCGGCTAAGAGGGGACCTTATCGAAACATATAAAATGATTAGAGGTTTAGATAGGGTGGACAGTGATAGCCTTTTTCCTAGGATGGAGAAAGCTAGCACGAGGGGACACAGCTTTAAATTAAGTGGTGATAGTTATAGGACGGATATCAGAGGTAGGTTCTTTACCCAAAGGGTGGTTCGGGAGTGGAATGCCCTGCCTGCGGCAGTTGTAGATGCGCCAAGTTTGGTGGCGTTTTAAGAGGTTAGTTGATAAGTATATGGAAGAGAAGGGAATGGTTTAGTTTGGAGGGGCATTGCTTTTTATATTGGTCGGCGCAACATCGAAGGCCGAAGGGCCTGTTCTGTGCTGTAATGTTCTATGTTCTATTTTTTTTCTCCTGCTTTTAAATTTTCTGCTGAGTTCTGGAAATAGTCATACAAAAGAATCAATGTGATAGGCTGAGGATATATTCCTCTAAGTCTTTACCCACATCTTTACCCAAAGGGTGGTTCGGGAGTGGAATGCCCTGCCTGCAGCGGTTGTAGATGCGCCAAGTTTGGTGGCGTTTAAGAGGTTAGTTGATAAGTATATGGAAGAGAAGGGAATGGTTTAGTTTGGAGGGGCATTGCTTTTTATATTGGTCGGCGCAACATCGAAGGCCGAAGGGCCTGTTCTGTGCTGTAATGTTCTATGGTCTAAGTCCATTATCTGATCCTCCTTTTTAAAAAAAAAGGATAAGGTTGCAAAATTTAAGTTCAGACACAGATTCATTGTATCTGTATCACAACAACAACTTGTATTAGATAGCACTTTTGTAATAAAATAACCAAATCCACTTCACAGGAGTGTTTAATCAACCAAAACACTCAGTTTCACAAGAATGTATTAGGGAACAGGAGACGAAAAGGTTGGTCAAAAAGATAAATTTTAAAGGTTATTGTAAGGCAGGGAGAGGGATAGGTTTAGATGCAAGGGGATTCTTGAGCGTGGGTTTAAGGCAGCTAAAAGCATGGCAGTCTGTAACAGAGTAAAGAAAATGCCTGAAATGCAGGAGTGCAAAGATTTGAGATTTGTGAGAGTGATGATACCGTGGAAGGATTTGAAAACAAGAGTGAGAATTTTAAAATTGAGTGTTGGTGGACTAAGAAACAATTTAATGGCAAGTGATATGTGAATGGCTGTTGTATGGGCAGCAGATGTTCTGTATGCTCATATTTAGAGGGAACAAAATGACGAGGTAATTATGAATGACTTTTTTGGATATTTATAATTTGGATATTTACAGAATTCCACATGTCTAATGTCTTGCATATGCTTGAACAGGAATTTTAAGTCTGCTGAAACATTTAGTGAAATCATTTTACTGGACTTCATATACTTTTGCCTTATATCCCCTAATATATTTGGATGACAAAAATCTATCAATCTCTCTTAAAATTAACAATTGATCTGGCATTAACTGATATCTGAAAAAGTTCAAACTTCTTTGCATGAACACATGTTTACTACTTTCACATGAAGGGTCTGATCTAACTTTTACACAGTCCTATAATCCACAACCAACAGACTTTTATTTTTTTTTCTCAAACTACCTGAAAACCTAGATCGAATGTTAACAACCTTAATCTCATGCATGACCCTAGTTTGTTAAATCCCTCTTCCTGAGTTAGCCTTTGGGGTCCAGGTATTATGATGCACTCCCTCCAAGGCCAGTAGATTCTTACTGAAGTACGGTGCTCAGAATACAGCATTACAGGCATGGTTAAATAGTTAATGTATGACTTGCATGCATTTAATCCAGTTGGAATAGTTAATCCATTGTCTTTCATTATTCTGAAGATAAAGATTTGCTTTCTACTCGTCTTTCTGTACCTCTTCATGATATGAGTAATCATAGAAATCATAAAGACCCTATAGTACAAAAAGATGCCATTCAGCCCATTGAGTTTGCACTGACCACAATCCCACCCAGGCTCTACCCCCATATTAAACTTTAAAGTAACTTAACTTGAAGTAACTTTTGAACCTCCACTGTTTCTATTTTTACACCATTTAGAAAATAATCTATTCTGTCCATCTTGGGTCCAAAATTGATGACCTTACCCTGAATCCCAGGGGGACTAATATCTTGGCGGGAAGACTGGCTAGGGCTACTGAGGGGACTTTAAACTAGAAAGGTTAGGGGGAGGGAATAGTGATGTGGAGACTGGGAGCAACGAAGTTAGCTCCCAGGTAGGGAAGGACTCTAGGCAGGTTAGACAAGTGGGGGAGAAGGGAAATGTCCAGTCTGAGGGACTGAGCTGTGTTTATTTAAATGCCAGGAGTGTAGTAAATAAGGTGGATGAACTTAGGGCGTGGATTGCTGCTTGGAATTGTGATGTGGTGGCCATTACAGAGACTTGGATGTCTCAGGGACAGAACTGGGTACTACAGGTCCTGGGATTCAGATCCTTCAGGAAGGACAGGGAGGGAGGCAAAAGAGGTGGTGGAGTGGCACTGTTGATCAGGGACAGTGTCATGGCTGCAGAGAAGGTGGATACCGAGGAGGGAATGTCTACGGAGTCTCTGTGGGTGGAAGTTAGGAATAGCAAAGGGTCGGTGACGTTGCTGGGTGTATTCTATAGGCCGCCCAATAGTGACAGGGAAGTTGAGGTGCAGATAGGGAAACAGATACTGGAGAGATGTAGAAATAACAGAGTTGTTGTGATGGGAGACTTCAATTTCCCAAACATCGACTGGAATATCCCAAGGGTAAGGGGTTTGGATGGGGAGGAGTTTGTTAGGTGTGTTCAGGAGGATTTCCTGACACAGCACGTGGACAAGCCTACGAGAGGAGAGGCTGTACTGGACCTGGTACTAGCTAATGAACCAGGACAGGTGATGGATCTCTCGGTAGGAGAGCATCTTGGGGATGGAGATCATAATTCTATCTCCTTCACCCTTGCATTGGAAAAGGATAGGATCAGGCAGGCTAGGAAGGTGTTTGTCTGGAATAAGGGGAAATATGAAGACATCAGGCAGATGTTGGGGCGAATAAACTGGAAGGAGGTGTTCTTGGGGAAAAGCACAGAAGGAAGGTGGCAGATATTCAAGGAATGCTTGTCTGGAGCTTTGCACGACAACGTTCCGGTGAGACAAGGAGGTTTTGGTAGGACGCGGGAACCGTGGTGCACAAAGGCAGTGGTGAACCTAGTCAGGAAGAAAAGGAAGGTGTATAAAAGGTTCAAAGAGCTAGGAGATGTTGGGGATCTAGAGAAGTATAAGGCTTATAGAAGAGAGCTTAAAAAGGAAATTAGGAGAGCCAGAAGGGGTCATGAGAAGGCCTTGGCTGGTAGGATTAAGGAGAATCCCAAGGCCTTCTACAAATATGTGAAAAGTAAAAGGATGAGAAGAGAAGGGATAGGACCTATAAAAGGTGAAGGGGGAAAAGTCTGTATGGAACCGGAAGAAATGGCAGAGGTGCTTAATGAGTACTTTGCCTCAGTATTCACGGTGGAAAGTGATCTGGGAGGATGCACTACAAGTTTGCGGCAGACTGAAAAGATTGAGTATGTAGATATTAAGGAAGCGGATGTGTTAGAACTTTTAAATGCTATCAAGATAGACAAGTCTCTGGGACCAGATGGGATGTACCCCAGGTTATTGTGGGAGGTGAGGGATGTCATTGCAGAGCCCCTGGCGATGATCTTTGCGTCGTCGATGGAGACGGGAGGGGTTCCGGAGGATTGGAGGATTGCGGATGTGGTCCCTATTTTCAAGAAAGGGAACAGGGATAGTCCTGGAAATTACCGACCGGTGAGTCTGACCTCAGTGGTTGGTAAGCTGATGGAGAGGCTTCTGAGGGACAAGATTTATGAGCATTTGGAGAAGTTTAGGTTGATTAGAAATAGTCAGCATGGTTTTGTAAAAGGCAGGTCATGCCTTACAAGCTTAATTGAGTTCTTCGAAAATGTGACTGAACACATTGGCGAAGGAAGAGCAGTGGACGTGGTGTATGTGGACTTCAGCAAGGCATTTGACAAGGTCCCACATGCAAGACTTCTTGAGAAGGTGAGAGGCCATGGGATCCAAGGGGCTTTGGCCTTGTGGATCCAGAACTGGCTTGCCTGCAGAAGGCAGAGGGTGGTTGTGGATGGCTCTTTTTCTGCATGGAGGTCGGTCACCAGTGGAGTGCCCCAGGGATCTGTTCTAGGACCCTTGCTGTTTGTCATTTTCATAAATGACCTGGATGAGGAAGTGGAGGGATGGGTGAGTAAGTTCGCCGATGACACGAAGGTCGGTGGTGTTGTGGATGGTCTGGAGGGATGTCAGAAGTTGCAGCATGACGTCGACAGGATGCAAGACTGGGCGGAGAAGTGGCAGATGGACTTCAACGCGGATAAATGTGTTGTGGTCCATTTTGGCAGATCCAACGGGATGAATGAGTACACTATCAAAGGTAGGAGTCTTAGCTGTGTGGAAGAGCAGAGGGATCTTGGGGTCCGGGTCCATAAGACTCTCAAATCGGCCTCCCAGGTGGAGGATGTGGTTAAGAAAGCTTACGGTGTACTGGCCTTCATTCATCGAGGGATTGAGTTCAGGAGTCAGGAGGTAATGCTGCAGCTTTATAGGACCCTTGTCAGACCACACTTGGAGTACTGTGCGCAGTTCTGGTCGCCTCACTATAGGAAGGACGTGGAAGCTATTGAAAGGGTGCAGAGGAGATTTACAAGGATGTTGCCTGGATTGGGAGGCATGCCTTATGAAGACAGGTTGAGGGAGCTGGGACTGTTCTCCCTGGAGAGACGAAGGTTGAGAGGCGACCTGATAGAGGTTTACAAGATGTTGAGAGGAATAGATAGGGTGGACTCTCAGAGACTATTTCCCAGGGCTGAAATGGTCGCGACGAGAGGGCACAGATTTAAGGTGCAGGGAAGCAAGTACAGAGGGGATGCTAGGGGAAAGTTTTTCACTCAGAGGGTGGTGAGTGAATGGAATCGGCTGCCATCGGTGGTGGTCGAGGCGAACTCGCTGGGGTCTTTTAAAAGACTTCTGGATGAGTATATGGGATCCAATGGGATTGGGGGTTATAGATAGGTCTATGGCTGGATAGGTTTTGACGTGTTCGGCACAACTTGTGGGCCGAAGGGCTTGTTTGTGCTGTAGTGTTCTATGTTCTATGTACCCTTACCAATGTTGAAATGTATTTGCCACAGTTTGTTTTCCTCATTCGCTTAATCTCTCAATTACTTAACTGCTTGTCTCTGGCAAGAGTGAATAAATTAATGCCACCCCTCAGTGAATAGAGCTTCAGAGACTACAATTGGAATTTGCTCATGCCCCGCTGCTGCTGCAAGTGAGGACAAAGTTTTTGGCACTCCATTCACTGCAACAGGATCAGAGAGTACTGCTGGCATGAATGGCTGGGGCATTCCAGCCCTTGCTTACAGCAAATTGTGCCATGCTTCAAGTATCTCTTGTTCAGCTTGGGAGAAGCCAAATGCATAAAAGTTCATCACCACAATTGTCTTCACAACCACAGTTCTTGCCCCAATCAAATTGTACAGAAGACTTGAAGTCAGCAAAAGCTCCATTAGCATCTACTACAACACTCCCTTGGGGACCCCACCTCTACTCTTTGTCCTCTGTGCCACTGTGTGGGCAGTGACAGCTGCTGCCACTGCTTCTCGGGCCGTATTAGGTCGCCAACCATCTGGGGGTGTGGGGTGGAGATGGTTCTCCTCTCTTTTTCTCCATGTTGTCCAACACCTGTCCCAGCTACCCCTTGTGAAGCATGGATAGGTTTATGTAATGCCAACTTCCAGGCGTGACTGACTGTGTGTGCATCATTAATATTTACATGGAGTTTTGCCCTGTTGCCATCCTGCTTACTGGTGTACAAATGTGGCCAGTTTGGCTGAGCCATGCACTCTGTTGTGCCTGTCGCACTGTTTTAATCCTTATATATAGAAAATTAGAAACCCTACAGTGCAGAAGGAGGCCATTTGGCCTATCGAGTCTGCACTGACCACAATCCTACCCAGGATTGTGCCTACCCAGGCACTACCTCCACATCCCTACATATTTACCCATTAATCCCTATGCATTTCACAACTCCAAGGAACAATTTTTTTTTAGCATGGCCAATCAACCTAACCTGCACACCTTTGGACTGTGGGAGGAAACTGGAGCATCCGGAGAAACCTATGCAGACACGAGGAGAATGTGTAAACTCCACACAGACAGTAAGCCAAGCCAGGAATAGAACCCAGGTCCCTGGAGCTGTGAAACTGCAGTGTTAACCACTGTGTTACCATGCCACCCACTATACAATGGACAAATAACTGTGAAAAGATGTCTAGTTAGTTCAACCAATGTTTATTTAAGCCACATAATCATCACCCACCCAACCAACAATAAGTTATCTTGCAGAAAATACTAGAGTTCCAGCCCAATACTAGACCTTGACTTAACTGGCAAGTACCCAAGCAGATATTGGCCTTTACCTATATGCTGATCTCAGTCATCCTTTGTGTAGTCTGGTCTGGTACTCTGGCTTTGGTCTTCCTTTATTCTTGGGTGTAGTGATTCTCCTTGTGCTGGTTGTTACTGGTGATGGTTGCCCGTGTTGTACTTGTTCATAGGGTCAAAGAGAGAGAGGTTGGTGCGACGTCGAGGGCCTGTACTGCGCTGTAATGTTCTACGTTCTAGAGATTCTTGGTTGTACAGTGCCCATTACACCCTGTGTAATGGCTGTTGGGTTTCATGCACCTTTTTGGCCATTGTCAGTCAATCAATCGATCAGGACTTGATCACCCTAATCGCTAAAGTCTAATCAGGTACTGCCACACCAATCTCTGGGAGTGTCTCCATCGGCCATGTGTGCAGGTGCTGGGGGGCACATAGAGTATACACCTCCCTCTCAAATATGGGATTACACCATCCCTAAGTCTGGTAAATGACCCAGTTTGACCAGAAAGTCCCTTTTGTCCTGAAGGTGACCCATATCTTGTGTATTCACTTGTCTGGGTTGCAGCCTGTTTGTTTCTGTCTCTTAGGCTGCAACCAGTTGTTTTAGTTCTTACCCAATTGTCCCAGAGTGCTTTACATATCACAATTTTAGGAAGCCCGTTTGGCCTCAGCTTGAAGCCTCCAAGCTGGCTCAAATTGCGTAGAGGTTTTTTTTCTTGCATTAAGTACCAAATGATTGTGGTGCAGTGCATGCCACAAAGACCAACTCCTGCTTTTTAGACTTTGATGATGCTTCATTTTTGTTTTGGGAAGATCGTGTCCCACGTTTCTGACTTGAATCTGCTACCTCAAGAGTTTATTTTCATAATTGGACAGCCAGGTGTGGCATGCAGCTTCCAATTAACAGACTAGCTGGCAGATTTGTAAAGAAATGATACTTGCTCTGTGGCTGAGACTTGGAATGGCACAACACAATTGTGCTTTGTTGGCTGTCTGAACTTATGTTGTTTTCTATTGTTTTCCAGGAATTTATCCAATTTCCTTTTGAAAGTCATTGTTGAATCTGTTTAACCGTCCTTGTAGATGAAGCATTTCAGATCCTCATAGTTTATTGAATGGTTTTGATAAATTAGTTTACTGAATGGTTTTGATAAATTAGGCAAATTTTGAACAACTATATTTAATCTGAAAATTACTGCTCTACCACAAGGTAAACAAATCCAATTTTTCTATTTATCTTGGCTTTGTTTTCCCTTAGTTAGTCAATCTTCTATCCATGCATATATCACCTCCAACATGGGGTGGGACAGTGGCAGTGTTTTAGCATTGCTGCCTCTCAGCTACAGAGACCTGGGTATGATTTTAGCCTTGGGTGATCGTGTGGAGTTTGCTCGTTCTCCCCATGTCTGCATGGGTTTCTTCCAGAAGCTATAGTTTCCTCCTACAGCCCAAAGATGTAGGGTCTGCATGGGTTTCCTCCAGGTTCTCGGGTTTCCTCCCACAATCCATAGATGTGTGGGTTAGGTGGATTACTAAATCACCCTTTATTGTCAGGGGGACTAGTTGGGTAAATGCATGGGGTTATGGGGATAAGGCCTTGATGGATTGGCCATGGTAAATTGCTTGATGCAAAAAGAATTAACCGTGGTAACTGTGTAGGATTATGGAGATAGGGCAGAGGGCATGAGCTTTGGATAAGATTTTTTATTTGGAAAGTCAGTATGAATTTAATGGCCTGAATGGCATTCTTCTGCACTGCAGGAGTTCTATGAGCACCATAAGCTCTTATCTTTTATCTTTTATGTGGCACTTTTTCAAATGTTTTTTGGAAAGCTAAATCTGTTTGTTCATCTGTACCATCCTACTTGTGACAACCTTGGATAACACTATCAAATGTGTTTCATTTCACAAAATCATGTTGACTCTGTCTGAGTATATTTTGATTTTCTAAATGTCCTGCTACTACCTTAATAACAGATTCTAAGACTTTCCTAAAGACAGATAATAGAATAATTGACCCTTACTTTCCTGCTTGCTGCCTCCCTACTTCCTTGAATATCGGTGTTGCATACTGATGTTATATCAGTAGTTCTCTAATCAACTGTGACCGTTCCGGAATCAAAGGAATTTTGGAAAATTGCAAACAACTTCTTTTAAGACCCTAGAATGTAGGCCATTAGGTCAGGGAATGTATCAGCCTTAAGTACCATTAATGTTCCATTACTTTTCCTAGTGATCATAATTGCTTGAAGTTCCACCCTCTCTTTTTTGCCTTTTGATTTTCTACCATTGTTGGCATGCTTTTTGAATGCTCCACTCTGAACAGGGCTGCAATATGTACATTCAACACTTCTGCCATTTCCTCCTTTCCCCAGTCTTGTTGCTGCCTGCCCTCCCCCAATCTCCGTTCACTTTTATATTATATCTTTTTTACCAACTTTGCCTCATGCTCCCTTTTCTTCCTTTTTTAATCATCACATGGTTTCTGAAACTTCCCTGATCTTTTGGCCTTCTGCTCACATTGTAAATCTTTTGTTCAATTTTGATGCTACTTTCAATTCCTTAATTATCCATGGATGGTGCATATTTCAAAAAGAATGTTTTTCAATTGAATGTATTTTTGTTAAGAATTATGAAATATTTCCTTAAATGGCTGCTATTACTTCTCTACTTTTAATCTGTATACCCATTCTATTTCAGCTAACTCTATCTACGTTGCCTTACTCAGACTGAACATGAAACTCATTTTTGTTATGATGATAAATGAAGGCTCATGTGAATCGTTCATTAATTTAATGTTTGGCATAGCTTTGTTACAGGAAAAGGGAACATCATACCAAACAATCCCTGCAGGCTGCCGAACAAAAAACATCTAACTTATTGAATCAGATTCACAAGTGCAGGTTTGAACTTCTGTATAAGGCTATTAATAGTTAATAATAACTATGCACAGAAAAGTATTCTTAATATACCTTCAGTAATTCTGAGAGTAAGTGTTGATACAAGAAAAAATATAAATTAATTATAATGAAATGCATTACATTAACACATGCAATGTAAATGTGATTTATGATTGAACTGTCGGAGAACTTCCTGTGTTTCTTTACTCAGTCCTAGAAGATGTGCTTTATTACACTCTCAGTTGTTCTCAATAAATTATTTATTGATGAAAGTATTTTAAAACTCCATGTTTTACGAGTCTTTCCTGTATGATTGCTTTAGCCATTAAATTCAGAAAATGATATCCTGCATAGAAAATGAAATACTTCATAGAAAATTACAATTGTTATACATGATACTTAAGGATTTAGCTGATTTTTAATAGAATTCAGTCGTAACTCAAAAACTTTGTGTAAGTGATGTTAATTGGTGAAATGGTGCAGGAGAGAGGATTTAGAGACCAGTATCCTCAATGAGACATGAACACATGAAGTGGGTAACATTGCTGAGTCACTGGGAAAAAAGGTAGGATAAGATGGGAAAGTGAGATTAATTGGACTTTTGCAGAGAACTGATATGGATTTCACAGAATGAAGGTTGCGGTCCTGTACTGCAACCATCCTATAATTTCAAAACATTTTGCTTCTTTCATTTTTCCTGATTCCTCAAGCAGCTTAACCAATGTCACAGTCACCTTAAATAATCTTGTATGATGTTGTCAGGTCTAATACTAATGCTCCAGTCAGCTTTTTCTGTCTGTTTGCTTTTAAGTTTTTTCTTCTGAGCCATTTTGTCACCCAAGATGATGGTGAACTTCATTAGTCTGATCATTGTTTTGACACAAATATATCAATAAGGGAAAGCTGAGTTGGATCAATGAAGTTAAGGTGCAGATCAGCCATGATCTCATGAATGGCAGAATAGGCTAGAAGGAATTGAATTGCCTACTTGTGTTCTGATGTGCCCATGTTCCAATGTCACTTGTGGATATGTTGGTATCAATTTGATTATCCTGATTTTAGAAGATATCAATGGTGTTCATGGAATCAAAGATTTCTTTTCTGGTTGGCATTTTTTTTACAAATTGCTTATTACAATTTTTCATATCATGTTTATTTTTAAAAGGTTGGTAGCATTGAACAATTTTGAGGAAATGGTTGTCCAGGAACTGAAGAACCTTGAAGAAGATGCACAAATCCTGAAGAACTTGGAGGAAGAAACTCTTGTATGTGATAATTTCAGTGATTATGCATCATATCTTTCCGTCCGTGACATAATAAATATGTTTTGTTTTTTCAAAACAGAACTTTTACAAGCAACAGTTTCTCAAGTTTTCACAATTTTGTGAAAACCAAAAACAAAGGTAAGATCATGTGCACTTCTGTTCATAATATGTTGCTTTCTCTCTCATAAGTTTTCTCTGTTCGTCCATTTTTCTTTCTTATCATAATAGTAATTATATAAAATGCATTTATATAATTCCCAAAGCACCTTATTGCTGCATTGACCCAAACAGGTGCTGGACTGTGGTGACTAGGGAAATTTTACAATAACTGCATTGCATTGTTAATGTAAGCCTTACTTGTGACTAAAAAATAAAACTTTAAAACATTTCCCTATTCTGAGTCCCCAGCCCTCAAATTTATTTCTCTCAAATGTCCATCCAATTTGCTTTTAAAATCATTGATCATCCTTGTTTTCAGCACCCTTGTAGCCAACCAGCCAAAGCCAGTGGCAATCGCTGTGTTTTTAAAAAAAAGTCTCCCACAAAAGGGGCAGCACAGTGGCAGTGTTTAGCACTGATGCCTCACAGTGCCAGGGTCCTAGGTTCATTCCTGGCTTGGGTCACTGTCTTGTGTGGAGTTTGCACATTTTCCCTATGTCTGCTTGGGCTTCCTCTGGATGCTTTGGTTTCCTCCCACAGTCCAAAGATGTGCGGGTTATGTTGATTGGCCATGCTAAATTGATGCTGGTGTCAGAAGATTAGCAGGGCATATGCTCGGGGTTGAGGGAATAGGGACTCGGTGGAATTGTGGTCGGTACAAACTTGTTGGGCCAAATGGGTTCCTTCTGCACTGTTGGCTTTCTATAAAAAGGTCTTCCAATTAGGCCATGCTTGGAATATAGTGCGGCGACCAGAATTAAAACTATCAGAAGGATGTGGAGGCTTTGAAGAAGGTACAGAAGAGTTTTGCCAGGATGTTGCCTGTTATGGAGGGTATTAGCTATCAGGAGAAGTTGGAGAAACTTGATTTGTTCTCACTGGAATGACAAAGATTCAGGGGTGACCTAATAGAAGTTTACAAGATTATAAGGGGCATGGACAGAATGGATAGCCAGCAGTTTTTTTTCCCAGGGTGGAACAGTCAATTGCTAGGGGCAATTTAAGGGGCAAGATTTAAAAGAGATTTATAAGGCAAGTTTTTTTTTTTACACAGGGTGGTGGGTGCCTAGAACTGGCTGCCAGGGGAGATAATGGAGACGGATATAATAGTGAGTTTTAAAGGGCATTTTGACAAATATATGAATGGGATGGAATTAGAGGGATATGGTCTGTAGAAGGGTAGGCAGCATGATTGCTGCAGGTTTGGAGGGCAGAAGGGCCTGTTTCTGTGCTGTAATTTTCTTTGTTCTTTGTTTTAAATCCATCTTGTATCTTTTGCCCAAAACTTTCAATCTCTTAGTCTTTGTACTATCAGTAAATGAAAATAGTTTATCTAGCTTTATCTATGGTATGTAAACCTGTCATCCTCTCAATCTCCTATGCTCCAAGATCAGGCCCAACTTTTCCAACCCAGCCTTGTTGCTAAGATCCTGTATCCTGGAACCTTTCTGCATCCATTCCATTCTCTCAGCCTTCCTAACATGTGGTGACTGGAATCGATGCACTACTCCCAATTGTTTACTTATTCATTGTTTCCTGCAGTTGCAAGTTTGGTATCATTGCTAAATTTAAATTCTTAAATTTGTATTCATAAAGCCAAGTCTTTTTTTAATATATATATAATACCAAAAGGACAGTGCTTGTAGCCCACATAGTTTAGAAAGAGTGTTTACCATGCTCCATTTACCATGACTCATTGCCTTTAACCCTTAAGTTTTTTTTTTACTTAGTCTGACACTAACCTTCCTAATTCATGAACTTCAGTTTTGTTAGTCAGCCTTTTACATGATACTTGGTCACTGTTTTAAAAATCCATATTGTCAACATCTATTGCATTCCTTTCATCGACATTCTATGTTACTTCATCAAAAATTCAGTTGTATTTATTAGTCAGACATGATCGACCTTTTTTATAAATCACTGATAGCTCTCAATTAGTTCAAATAGAACATAGAACATAGAACATAGAACATAGAACAATACAGCACAGAACAGGCCCTTCGGCCTTCGATGTTGTGCCGACCAAAATAAAAAGCAATGCCCCTCCTAACTAAACCATTCCCTTCTCATCCATATACTTATCAACTACCTCTTAAACGCCACCAAACTTGGCGCATCTACAACAGCTGCAGGCAGGGCATTCCACTCCCTAATCACTCTTTGTGTAAAGAACCTACCTCTGATATCCGTCCTATAACTCATACCCCTTAATTTAAAGCTGTGTCCCCTCGTGCTAGATTTCTCCATCCTAGGAAAAAGGCTATCACTGTCCACCCTATCTAAACCTCTAATCATCTTATATGCTTCAATAAGATCCCCTCTTAGCCGCCTCCTTTCTAACGAAAACAACCTCAAATCCTGCAACCTCTCTTCATAGGACCTGCCCTCCATACCAGGCAACATCCTGGTAAACCTCCTCTGTACCCTCTCCAATGCATCCACATCTTTCTTATAATGTGGGGACCAGAACTGCACACAATACTCCAAGTGCGGCCGCACTAGAGTTTTGTACAGCTGCAACATGATGCTGCGGCTCCTAAATTCAATCCCCCTACCAATAAAAGCTAAGACGCCATAAGCCTTCTTAACAACTTTATCCACTTGACTGCCTACTTTCAGGGATCTATTGACACATACACCAAGATCCTTCTGTCCTCAACACTATTAAGAGCCCTACCATTAGCCCTATACTCTACACATTTATTGTTCCTGCCAAAGTGCATTACCTCACACTTTTCCACATTAAACTCCATTTGCCACCTCTCGGCCAGCTCTGCAACTTGTCCAAGTCACTCTGTAAACTATAACACCCCTCTTCACTATCTACCACTCCACCGACTTTAGTGTCATCTGCAAATTTACTGATCCATCCCTCAATCCCCTCATCCAGATCATTTATAAAAATTACAAACAGCAGGGGCCCCAAAAACAGACCCCTGAGGTACACCACTTGTCACCGAACTCCAAGATGAATATCTCCCATCAACCACCACCCTCTGTCTTCTATCTGCTAGCCAATTCCTAACCCAAGTAGCTAAATCACCCTCTATCCCATACATCTGCATTTTCTGCAGAAGTCTTCCATGGGCCACCTTATCAAACGCCTTACTAAAGTCCATATATATCACATCACCCGCCTTACCCCCATCCACCTCTTTGGTCACTTTTTCAAAAAACTCAATGAGGTTAGTAAGGCATGACCTACCCTTCACAAAACCATGCTGACTATCCCAATCAATTCATTTCTCTCTAAATAACTATAAATCCTATCCCTAATAATTCTCTCCAATACTTTGCCCACAACAGAAGTAAGACTCACTGGCCTAAAATTCCCTGGAAGGTCTCTCTTCCCCTTCTTGAACAACGGGACCACATTCGCTATCCTCCAGTCCTCCGGAACCACACCCGTAACCAACGACGACCTGAAGATCAGAGCCAGAGGCTCTGCAATCTCCTCTCTTGCCTCCCAGAGAATCCTAGGGTAAATACCGTCCGGCCCAGGGGACTTATCCAACTTCAAACCCTCGAGAATTTCTAACACATCCTCCCTATCTACTACAATAATCCCCAATTTGCAACCCTGTACCTCAGTGCTCTCCACAGCTACATTTCCAGCACTCTGCGTGAATACAGAAGAGAAATATTTATTCAGTGCCTCACCAATCTCTTCAGGCTCCACGCACAACTTCCCACTGCTGTCTATGACTGGCCCTAATCTTGCCCTAACCAATCTTCTATTCTTAACATATCGAAAGAAAGCTATTCTTAACATATCGAAAGAAGCATTTGGCTTCAAGAATACCAGCATTTGTTTGACTGTCTTCCCATTGAACCTGAAGAATGTAGCAGAGGCATTTCTGATAGTATTTCTGCAGCACTCTTGTGTCACTGATGCACAATTCAAGTCTCACTCGGACTGTGTTATTGGCAATTGCTCTGCACACCAAGTCATCTGTTGACTTGTAGAAATCATCAAACATTGGCTGTAGTGTGTGAGATCATCTAGTGCTGCATCTTCTCATGTCCCTTTGAAATTGAACTCTTCTAACAGTTCATTTTATATAGTTCAATTCTTAATCATCGTCCTCCTCCTTTCAATCTAAACTTTCCTCAGAATCAAAATTTTCTAGTTGAGACAACATCCTTGTACAGCTCTTCTTCACTCTGGTGCAATTACATCTTTCCTATAACTCATATAACTGAGTGGCACGGTAGCACAGTGGTTAGCTCTGCTGCTTCACAGCTCCAGGGTTCTGGATTCGATACTCAGCTCGGGTCACTGTCTGTGTGGAGTTTGCACATTCTCTTTGTGTCTGTGTGGGTTTCCTCCGGGTACTCTGGCTTCCACCTACAGTCCAAAGATATGCAGGTTAGGTTGATTGGCCATGCTAAGAAATTGCCCCTTAGTGTCCAGGATAGTGGAGGTTAGAGGAATTAGTGGATATAATATGTAGGGATAGGGCCTGGCTGGGATTGTGTGTGGTGTAGACTTAATGGGCCAAAGGGCCTCTTTCTGCACTGTAGGGTTTTATGATCTATGAACTCAGTGAACTGAAGGATATACAGCCTGTTTTAAATAATTCCAGCATAATCTCCCAAATCTTATGCACTATGCTGTTTCTAAAAAAAAAAGCAGGTATCCTATGTGATAGAACATAAGAATTAAGAGAGGAATAGGCCATCTGGCCCCTCGAGCCTGCTCTGCTATTCAATAAGATCATGGCTGACCTTTTCGTGGATTCAGCTCCACTTACTCGCCCACTCACCATAACCCTTAAATCTTTGAACAGTAAAATAATTATCTATCCTTGTCTTAAAAACATTCAATGAGGTAGCCTCAACTGCTTCACTGGATAGGGAATTCCACAGATTCACAATCCTTTGTATGAAGAAGTTCCTCCTCATCTCAGTCCTATATCTGCTTCCCTTTTGAGGCTATGCCTCCTAGTTCTAGTTTCACCTGCCAGTGGAAACAACTTCCCTGCTTCTATCTTATCTAATCCCATCATAATTTTATACATTCAATAAGATCTCCCCTCATTACTCTGAATTCCAATGAGTGTAGCCCGATCTACTTGGTGTCTCCTCATAACTCTTTCAACTCTGGAATCAACCTAGTGAATCTCCTCTGCAGCCCCTCCAGTGCCAATATATCCTTTCTGAAGTAAGAAAACCAAAGCTGTACACAGTAGTCCAGGAGTGACCTCTCCCAGCACCTTATACAGCTGTAGCATAACCTCACTGTTTTTAAATTCCATCCCTCTAGCAATGAAGGACAAAATTCCATTTACCACCTTAATTACTTGCTGCATCTGCAAGCCAACACCTTAAGATTCCTGCACAAAGACAACCAGGTCCCTCTGCACAGCAACATGCTGCAACCTTTTACCATTTAAATAATCCATTTTGCTGTTATTCCTACCAAAATGGATGACCTCAAATTTACTAACAATACATTCTATCTGCCAAACCCTTGTCCACTCACTTAGACTACCTATATCCCTTTGCAGACTTTGTGTCCTCTGCACACTTTGCTCTGCCACCCATCTTAATGTCATTTGCAAATTTTATAGAACATAGAACATTATAGCGCAGAACAGGCCCTTCGGCCTTCGATGTTGTGCCGACCAATTATGAAAAAAGCAATGACCCTCCAAACTAAACCATTCCCTTCTCTTCCATAAACTTATCAACTAAACTCTTAAACGCCACCAAACTTGGCGCATCTACAACTGCCGCAGGCAGGGCATTCCACTCCCTAACCACCCTCTGGGTAAAGAACTACCTCTGATATCCATCCTATAACTATCACCCCTTAATTTAAAGCTGTGTCCCCTCGTGCTAGCTTTCTCCATCCTAGGAAAAAGGCTATCACTGTCCACCCTATCTAAACCTCTAATCATCTTATATGTTTCGATAAGGTCTTCTCTTAGCCGCCTCCTTTCTAACGAAAACAACCTCAAATCCCTCAGCCTCTCCTCATAAGACCTGCCCTCCATACCAGGCAACATCTTGGTAAACCTCCTCTGTACCCTCTCCAATGCCTCCACATCTTTCTTATAATGTGGGGACCAGAACTGCACAAATACTCCAAGTGCGGCCGCACTAGAGTTTTGTACAGTTGCAACATGACGTTGCGGCTCCGAAATTCAATCCCCCTACCAATAAAAGCTAAGACTCCGTATGCCGCCTTAACAACCTTATCGACTTGACTGCCTACTTTCAGGGATCTATGCACAAATACACCAAGATCCCTCTGTTCATCAACACTATTAAGAATCCGACCATTAGCCCTATACTCTACACATTTATTATTCCTGCCAAAGTGCATTACCTCACACTTTTCCACATTAAACTCCATTTGCCACCTCTCAGCCCAGCTCTGCAACTTGTCCAAGTCTCTCTGCAAACTATAACACCCCCCTTCACTATCTACCACTCCACCGACTTTAGTGTCATCTGCAAACTTACTAATCCATCCTTCAGTACCCTCATCCAGATCATTTATAAAAATTACAAACAGCAGGGGCCCCAAAACAGACCCCTGAGGTACACCACTATACTTTTGACACACTACACTTGTTCCATAACTCCAAATCATCATTAAACAACTAATCTCTGAGGCACACCACTAGTCACTGATCAGCAACCAGAAAAACACCCATTTACCCCCACTCTTTGCTTTCTGTTAGTTAACCAATCCTCTATCCATCGCTAATATATTACCCGAAACACCACGTACCTTTATCTTACGCAGCAGTCTTTGATGCGCCACCTTGTCAAATGCCTTCTGGAAATCCAGATACATCACATCCACAGGTTCCCCATTGTCCACTGCATATGTAATGTTCTCAAAGAATTCCACCAAATTAGTCAAACATGACCTTCCCTTCGTGAACCCGTGCTGCATCTTACCAATGAGACAGTTTCTATCCAGATGTCTTGCTATTTCTTCTTTGGTAGATTTAAGCATTTTCCCTACTACAGAAGTTAAACTAATCAGCCTATAGTTACCTGTGTTTTGTCTACCTCCTTTCTTAAGCAGTGGCATCAGTCTGCCATTTTGCAATTCTGTGCTAAAACAGTCAGAATAAATTTTCAAAGGCCAATATTATGAAAAGATAATGATAATCACCTATAAGAGAGATTAGTATTAACTGGTATTGCAATACTGAAAAAAGTCACAGGCAAAAGAAAGGCCTGATTCCCAAGTCTATATTTTATGTTACTATTCCAATTGATAACTATTGTTTTAAAACATGGGCATTCCAGAATTAATTTGCCAACCCCCCAATTTAAAACTTCATTCCTCTTGACTGTAGTTCCCCACTAGTAAATCAAGATTGGTGGATTTACACTATATTTGAAGAGATTGCTTGCTCCATTCCCAAGGTGGAAGAATTTCTCTGGAGAGATGATGCCATGGGTGAGATTCTCTGGCCTCCCAGCCACATGTTTCTCGATGATGGAAGATGGTATAGCATTTGCTGATGGTCGGATAGTCTAGTCCTGCTACTGTCAGTAGGATTTACCATTGAAGATACTCTATGCCACAGCTATATTAAATAGAAAAATAAAAGTGCAAATTAAAATTCCAAAGAAGCCTACCTGACCCGACAAGTCAATGTCCGCTTTTATGTTGAAAACACAGTGCTCAAGCTCTTGCGTACATAAACTTCTTGTTTTCTTTATTTGATGAAACAATTGGTTTCCTATTAAATTGTTTTAAAATTTTCTTTGTGACAGAATGAATGCGTGGACCTTACACTCAGGAGATAAACCAGGGAATTCCAAGGAAATACAAGTTGAAACAGAGGTAATATTAATGAAGCCTGTAAAGAAATGGACTGATTGTAATTCCAAAATCTCTGATCTAGCTGTTTCTCAAGATAAGGGTTGAATTTCAATTTCTTGTCACAAATCTTCTCATTTATTTCCCATCCTTTCATCCAAACTTTCCATTTCATTATCGTTTTTATCTGTATTTTAGCTTATATCAAAGTGAAAGGTATTAAAGTGTTGAATAAACTATTTGTTAGTAACTACATTGATCATTCCAAAGGTGAAACTAGGGGAAGCAAACTGGGGTCTGTCCCAATATTGAGATAGAAAAACCTCAACAAATTACATTCTACAATGTTCAATGTATAAACAGGCGCCACACAAATCTCCTCTCACCCCTTTTCATCTAACCTTATCCTTCTATTCCTTTCTCATGTTTTTCCGACTTCCCTTTAAAAGCATCTTTGCCATTTGCCTCATCTATTCCTGGTATCACTGAAAAAACAGTTTGCCCTGAATTTATCATTGGCTACTTTTATTTATGGCTCCTCATTTTGGTACCTTCCACATGTAGAACCATCTCTACAGTTGCTCTACCAGACCCAGTCTTAACATTAAAGACGTCTATCAGGTTACCATCAGTCTTTTCTGGAGAAAAGAGATCCAGCTTCTCAATCTTTCCTGTTAAGATTAACTAAAATAAACTTATTTGCACTTTCCCCAGTTCCTCTCCTTTTTTGTACTGTGGAGGTGCTAGGTTCCAATGACTGGTGACCAAGGTTTCATAACAGCAACAGGTTATTTCAGTACCCTAAAGCAGCTCGTGCACACTTCTACTCTGTCCATGCTCTCAGGAGATTTTTCAAGGGGTGGCACAATGGTTAGCATTGCTGCCTCACAGCACCAAGGACCTGCGTCACTATGTATGAGGAGTCTGCATATTCTGTCATGTCTCCGTGAGTTAGCTCGATGTCCCAGTATCATAAGAATTCGGAGCAGGAGTAAGCCACCTGGTCCCTTGAGCCTGCTTCACCATTCAATAAGATCATGGCTGATTTTTCTCATGGACTCAACTTACCCACCACTCTACATAACTCTTTACTGTTCAAAACTTATCTATCCTTGCCTTAAAAACATTCAATGAGGTAGTCTCAACTGCTTCACTGGGCTGAAGAAGTTCCTCCTCAACTCAGTCCTAAATCTGTTCCCCATTATTTTGAGGCCATGTCCCCTAGTTCTAGTTTCACCAGCCAGTGGAAATAACTTCCTGCTTCTATCTTTCCCTTCGTAATCTTTTATGTTTCTATAAGATCTCCCTTCATTCATCTGAATTCCAATGAGTATAGCCCCAGTCTACTCAGTGTCTCCTCATAAGCCAACCCTCTCAACTCTGGAATCAATCTGGTGAATCTCCAGTGCCAGTATATCCTTTTTCAAGGAAGGAGACCAAAACTGTACATGGTAATCCAGGTGTGGCCTTACCAGTACCTTATTCAGCTGCAACATAACATCCCTGTTTTTAAATTCTGTCTATCTAGCAATGAAGGACAAAATTTCATTTGCCGCCTTAATTTGCCTGCTGTACCTGCAAACCAAGTCCTTGTGATTCTTGCACAAGGACACCCAGGTCCCTCTGCACAGCAACATGCTGCAATTTTTTACCATTTAGATAAATGTTATTTCTAACAAAATGGATGACCTCACATTTACCAACACTGCATTCCATCTGTCAGACTCTTCTCACAGTTTGAAAGACTGGTTAGGTGCATTGGCCATGCTAAATTCTCCCTCAGTATACTTGAACAGTTACTGGAGTGAGACAACTAGGAGATTTTCACGATAACTTCGTCAGTGTTAATGTATGTCTATTTCTTAACGCTAATAAATAAACTTAATTCATACTTCTGTCACGTGTCAAGTTAAGCAGCTGCATCACCAAGTGATCCCTCAGTCTGCATTTTCCCTGTTTAACTTGGGACAACCAGTGGTACTGAGATGTAGTAATGTGTATGATATGCAAACTGTTTTATTGAACAGGTTAACAATACATAACTATTTACATAGGGTGAAACTATTGCATAGTCCTTCACTACTGAGATATTTACTGGAGTTGATTATGATATCCACAGAAGGTGATGCCGGTTTTACACATGGTGGGCACTGTCTGACTCTCATGTAATTGTTTGGATGTGGGGCATGGCTCCACCACCTCCAATTTGCTGTGACAGCATGTGGACTGGTCAGTTGACCATGCAGATTTGTTAGTATGTTCTATGTAAGTTTTTTTTAAATTTTGATGCAAAAGCTGATTAACATTTAGGGTTAAAAGCTCTCTTGCATCAAAATGCAAAAAGGTTTTGACCTAGCTTCTTAAGAAAACTAATTATAGCTTAGATCTTATGTAGAAGTGTTCTTGGATCAAGTAATCTGTAATCAGGGTCATGTGTAATAGCTAAACCAGCTGTTGTCTTTTTCTCTTCCTCGCTATCTTTTCTATTTGAAGTTGATGTAAAAGCGACATTTCAGTAGGCACTTGGGCAGGATTAAGGAGAATCCCAAGGCTTTTTATGCATATGTATAAGAGAAAGTGAGTAGCTCAGGAAAGGTTGGTCCACTCAAGGTCAGTGAAGGGAATTTTTGTGTGGAGCCACATGAAGTGACTGATGTCCTTAATGAGTACTTCGTTTCAATGTTCAGAAAGGAGAAGGATGTGGTGGATGGTGAGTGTAGAAAGGAGAATATTGACATTCTAGGACATGTTGAGGAAAAAAAGGGAGGTGGTATTGGAGATTTTGAAAAACATTAAGTGGACAAAACCCCAAGGCCAAATAGGGTATTCAGTATCCCAGAATACTGAGATTAGAGAAGAAATTGTTAAGGCATTGACCATGGATGATGTCATGATGTAGAGATGCTGGTGTTGGACTGGGTAAGACTTCTTACAGCCAAGGTACCAGAGGATTGGTGAGTAGCTAACGTTGTTCTCCTGTTTAAAAAGGGCAGAAGAGACAATCCAGTAAATTACAGGCCTGTGAGCCTTGCATCAAAATTGGGGAATTATTGGAAAATTCTTAGAGACAGAATGTCACATATGGAAGAGAATAAGCTTATTAGCAATACGTAGCATGGTTTTCTGAAGGGGAAGTTGTGTCTCACAAACTTGATTTAAGTTCTTTGAGGAAGTGACAAGAAAACTTGGGCAGGGCAGTTTATGTTATATACATGGACTTTAGTAAAGCCTTTGATTAGATTTCTCATGGCAGGCTGACACAAGTCATATGGGATCTGAGATGAGCTCGTAAATTCACTTGGGCATAAAAGCAGAGAGTAGCAGTGGAAGGTTATTTTTCTAACTGGAGATCTGTGACAAGCAGTGTTCCACAAAGATCAATGCTGGGGCCTTTGTTGTTTGTAATATATATAAATGATTTGGAGGAAAATGTAGGTGATCTAATTAATTACATTTATAGTAATTAAATGTACAATAATTTATATTTAATTGGGCAGGCAGTTTCAGTAATTAAATGTAAATTACTGTAAATTAATAAATTGTTACTAATTTACAACCGGTAAATTTGCAGATATAAAAATTGGAGGAATAACGGATAGTGAGGACAATTGTCAGAGGATAAAGCAAGATAAAGTTAGATAGTGAAGAGGGGTGTTATAGTTTACAGAGTGACTTGGACAAGTTGCAGAGCTGGGCCGAGAGGTGGCAAATGGAGTTTAATGTGGAAAAGTGTGAGGTAATGCACTTTGGCAGGAACAATAAATGTGTAGAGTATAGGGCTAATGGTAGGGCTCTTAATAGTGTTGAGGAACAGAAGGATCTTGGTGTATGTGTCAATAGATCCCTGAAAGTAGGCAGTCAAGTGGATAAAGTTGTTAAGAAGGCATATGGAGTCTTAGCTTTTATTGGTAGGGGGATTGAATTTAGGAGCCGCAGCATCATGTTGCAACTGTACAAAACTCTAGTGCGGCCGCACTTGGAGTATTGTGTGCAGTTCTGGTCCCCACATTATAAGAAAGATGTGGAGGCATTGGAGAGGGTACAGAGGAGGTTTACCAGGATGTTGCCTGGTATGGAGGGCAGGTCTTATGAAGAGAGGCTGAGGGATTTGAGGTTGTTTTCGTTAGAAAGGAGGCGGCTAAGAGGGGACCTTATTGAAACATATAAGATGATTAGAGGTTTAGATAGGGTGGACAGTGATAGCCTTTTTCCTAGGATGGAGAAAGCTAGCACGAGGGGACACAGCTTTAAATTAAGGGGTATGAGTTATAGGACGGATATCAGAGGTAGGTTCTTTACTCAAAGAGTGATTAGGGAGTGGAATGCCCTGCCTGCAGCTGTTGTAGATGCGCCAAGTTTGGTGGCGTTTAAGAGGTTAATTGATAAGTATATGGAAGAGAAGGGAATGGTTTAGTTTGGAGGAGCATTGCTTTTTATTTTGGTCGGCACAACATCGAAGGCCGAAGGGCCTGTTCTGTGCTGTAATGTTCTATGTAAATTGGCAAGAGATCTAGACCAAAAGATGGCACATGGTATTTAACCTGGATAAATTTGAGGTGATGCGATTTGGAAGGTCTACTGCTGAAGGAAAATATACAGTAAATGGTAAAACCCTTAGAAATATTAGCATACAGAGGGATCTCAGCATGCAGATCCATAGTTCCCTGAAGATGGCAACTCAGGTGGACAAGATGGTCAAAAAGGCACTTGGCATGCTGGCCTTCTTTTGTCAGGGAGTTGAGTATAGGAATTGGAAAATCATGTTGCAGCTGTTTAAAACTTTGATTAGGCTGCATTTGGAGTATTGTGTACAATTCTGGTTGCCACAATGCATCAGCATCCATCCAATTCTGGGGGGATGTTGATGCATTGGAAAGGATGCAGAAAAGATTTATCAGAATGTTGGCTGGTTTAGAGGATATGGACTATGCAGAAAGGTTGAACAAACTGATTGTTTTCATTGAAGCGTTGGAGGATGAGACAGGACCTGATAAAGGTTTACAAGATTATGACAGGCTCAGATAGAGTGGATAGTCAGAGTTTTTTCCTCGGGGCCAAAGGGGCAATTACTGGGAGGCTTGAAAATAAGAGGGGCCATCCAGGTCCTATTCTCATAACCCCAAGTATTTACCTCAAACCATCTCTCCCCCCTCCCCTGCCGGATGCTAAGTATCAATTTAGCATGGCCAATCAACCTAACCCACACACCTTTGGAATGTGGGAAGAAACTGGAACACCTGGAGAAAACCCATGTAGACACTGGGAGAACGTGCAAACGTCACACAGTGACCCGAGGCCGGAATTGAACCAGGTTGCTACATTGTGATGCAGCAGCGTTAATCACTGCTACCTGTAAAAAGACATTCAAAAGGCACCTGACACAGAATGGAGGGATATGGACTGAGTTGAGGCAAGAAAATTAATAGATTAGAGAGGCATTGTCTCGGCACAGAGTTGGTGGGCCAAAGGGCTTGCTCCTGTACTGTATTGTTCTTTGAATTTCTTCGCTCAAGTTGTGATGAATCTTTGGAATTCTTTACCCTTGAAAGCTATGGAAGATCAGTCATCAAGCATGTTCAAAACAGGAATTGATAAATTACGGGAACCAGGATATGTCAGCTCGCAACCCCACCTAAATGAGAATTGTACATTAAAAACCCCACAAACTTTCATACATAATCTTTCAAGATTTTAAGCCTTTTCATAATATATTTTCTTCTTCTGAACAGAAAAAAGTGCAGCTGACCAACTTGAAGAATTGAATTGATTATTTTGGATAAGTGAAATCAAATTCTCTCAGCTAAAAAGGATATGGAAAATGGGCAGCAGAAAATGTGGAGCTTTACATTCTCATGTTCTGAATGTTTCATTTTTGCTCATGAAAATTATTTTCAAAAGTTTCAAAATACTATGCATGTTTTGTTATTTCTGTATTAAAATAATGCTCAAATACAAGAATAAATGTATATAAAGCAACATTGCATCTGAATATGTATTGATTTGAAAATAATTTTAAATATGGTGGAGCTGTGAACTTTGGCCAGCTTTGAGCTCACTCACTCACCCCAACCACATGATCAGAGAGACATCAAGCATCCATATTCCTACAAGAGAATGATCACAGGCGTCTTTGCTGCTTTGAAATTTGTGGCTCGATGAGGTGTCCTGCCTTTGTTCCAGTCTCTAATCCATATTCATGGTTCCTCTTGAAGACTGTACAGAGTTTGAAGATTGAGTTTTTTGAGTCATGATTCAATGTGATTGTGGTATGAAATTTTAATTAACATAAATAGGTAACAATAGATACAAGGTCCTAATTAGTATTTGCTTATTAATGCAATATGTGAAAAAAAATTTTGATGTGCACATCACTAACAATGTCAGCATTTGTTGCGCATCCCTAATTGTCTTTGCAAAATCGGTCAAGTCTGGATTTCCCAAAGATAAAAAGGCAGTCTGATTTTTGATTTGATTGATTGGCAGAGTCATGTAAATTGGCAGAGGTAAACTTGCAGGGGAAGTACCATTTTTTTGGATTTTGAAACAATGTTTCTACCGGGTGCGGGAAGAAACAAGAGATGACTTTGTCACTCTATCTCTCTGGAGGCTGCTGTTCGGCTGAGTGTAAGAAGACTGGTCTTTCTCTGCCCCCCTCTCTCTCCAAAAGTGTTCAAAGGCTGTAGGATATTAACAAATAAAAATATGTAACCCTGTATTGTTGAAGTAGTTTTGAAGAGGAGTTTAAACCTTTAGGATAAATATTGCTTAAATTAAAACTAATAAAGCTATGTTAGCAGTTAGTTTGGAAAAAATTGTTTATTCGTCACAAATAAGGCTTACATTCACGCTGCAATGAAGTTACTGTGAAATTCCCCTTGTCACCACACTCTGGTTCTTGTTCAGATCAAGGCACCTAAACAGCACATCTTTTGGACTACGGGAGGAAATCTGGGCACCTGGAGGAAATCCACACAGACATGGGGAGAACATGCAAACTCCACACAGTGGCTCAAGCTAGGAATCGAATATGGGCCCTTGGTGCTGAGGGAGCAGTGTTGACCACTATGCTACCATGCTGGTTAAGAATTGTACCTTGTCACATTTAAGTATTTCAATTGGTATAGGTTAAGCTAATTTTTTTTATAGTTAAACTGCATTGTTACATAAATACAAGGATATCTGCAAGTGAGGTATGAAGATGATGGATATTGACACTGATAATTGCTAAGACTATGACTTCCAAAAGCTAACTGCTTGGAAGAGCATTGGAAAAGATGAGCAGAAACAAGAGCTGATTTGGGAAGAGGGTTCAGGCAAAAGAACAAACGAACAAAACAGCATGGAAAACAGGCCCATAAGGGACTATGTGAAGGAACTGGAGCTGCAGCTCAAGGACCTTCGTCTGGTCAGGGAGAACGAGAAGGTGATAGATAAGAGTTACAGGCAGTGGTCACATCGGAGCTGTGGGAGGCAAGTGGGTCACAGTTAGGAAGGAGAAAGGTCATGTTCCAGAGAGCACCCCAGTGGATGTGCCCCTTCACAATAAGTATTCCTGTTTGAGTATTGTTGGCGGGGGGCCAGCCCACCTAGTGGAAGCAGCAGTGGCCGTGACTGTGGTGCAGAGTCCAGCCCTGTAGCTCAGAAGGGTAAGGAAAGGAGGAAGCAGGCAGTAGTGATAGGGGACACTACAGTGAGGGGGGTCGGACAGGCGATTTTGTGGAGGCAGATGGGAAACTCGGACGGTAATTTGCCTCCCTGGTGCTGGGATTCAGGATGTTTCTGGTCACATCCAAGAAATCCTGAAGTGGGAGGGAGAGAAGCCAGAGGTCATGGTATATATTGGTGCCAATGACATAGAACAGGAAAAGGGAAGGAATCATGAAAAGAGAATATAGGGAGTTAGGTAGAGAGTTAAGAAGGAGGACCACAAAAATTCCGGGATTGCTGCCTGTGCCACGAGAGATCGAGAGCAGTAAATTCGTCAAACATGACTTTCCCTTCATGAACCCATGCTGTGTCTGCTTGATCGAAATATTCTTTTCTAGGTGTCCTGCTATTTCTTCTTTAATGATGGATTCTAGCATTTTCCCAACTACAGACGTAAAGCTAACTGGCCTGTAATTACCCACCTTTTGGCTATTATCTTTTTTAAATAGTGGTATAACATCAGCTGTTTTCCAATCTGCTGGCATGTTCTCAGAGTCCAGCAAATTTTGATAGATAACTACTAATGCATCCGCTATTACTTCTGCCATTTCTTTCGTTTCCTGGGGTACTTCCAACTAGTCCTGGGGGCTTAGAACATAGAACATAGAACAATACAGCACAGAACAGGCCCTTCGGCCTTCGATGTTGTGCCGACCAAAATAAAAAGCAATGCCCCTCCTAACTAAACCATTCCCTTCTCATCCATATATGAAGGCTTGTGTGCCTTCAGTTCCATTTAGTCTACCAAGCACCTCTTCAGTAACAGTAATTGTATTAAAGACCTCATCTCCTACCAGTCCTGTATCTTCAATATTTGGTAAGTTTTTTTGTGTCCTCCACCATGAAGACCAACACAAAAAACTTATTTAAAGTCTCAGCCATTTCCTCATTTTCCACTGTACTTTTAAAAGTTTTACTCTTTATCACATAACTCCTCCCTATATTATTTCTCCCAAAATCATCACGTAGAATTCAATCCTAATAAATGCAAGCTGCCATCTGTCTGCCCAAGCTACCAGCCTATCTATGTCCTGCTGTATTGCCTGATGCTGCTTCTCACTCTCCACAAGTCCAGCCATCTTCTTGTCATCTGCAAACTTGCTGATCACTCGACTTGGTAGAGGGAGTAAGTGATTTATATATATTACAAATAGAAGAGGTTCCAGTATCGAGCCCTGCGGCACACCACTAGTGACCGACCTCCAGCTAGAAAAACACCCTTCCACTATTACTCTCTGTTTCCTATCACCAAGCCAGTTACTTATCCATCTAGGTACCTGTTCTCATGTTCCATGAGCCTTGACCTTTTCAACCAACCTCCCATGAAGGACTTTGTCAAATGCCTTACTGAAATCCATATAGACGACATCAAAGGCTTGTTTTTGTCACCTTCTCAAAAAATTCTACCAGATTTGTAAGGCATGACCTCCTCTTAACAAAGCCATGTTGCTTATCCCTAATCAGATCGCAACGCTCTAAGTTGCATATACATCCTACCTCTAAGAATCCTTTCCAGCAGCTTCCCTACCACTAATGTCAAACTCACCAGCCTATAATTACCAGGATTATCCCTACTACCCTTTTTAAACAACGGTACCATGTTCACTATCCTCCACTCCTCTGGGACCTCACTTGTGTCCAAAGAAGAGACAAAGATTTGTGTCAGAGGTCTAGCAATTTCATCTCTCGCCTCCCTAAGCAGCCTGGGATAAATGCCATCAGGCCCCGGAGATTTATCAGTTTTATCAGCTACCTAGAAACTCTAACACTTCCTTCCTCGTAATGGATATTCCCCTCAACTGATCTGCCTACTACATGTTCCCCTACTACAACCTCAACCACCTGACCTGGCTCATTACTCAGAACTAAATCCAATATAGCCCCTCCCTCTAGTCGGGCTACCCACATACTGCTCCAATGATCCTTCCAGTACACATGTTACAAATTCTTCCCCCAGCTCTAGGTACCTTCCAATCCACCCCAGGGAGATTAAAATCTCCCACTACAACAACCCTATTCTTTCTGTATCTATCCAAAATGTCTTTACGTATGCCTTCTTCACGACCCACGGTGCTGTTGGGTGGCCTATAATACACTACTAGCATAGTAATTGTTCCCTTCCTATTCCTCAACTCCATCCACAGTGACTCAATTCCTAACCCCTCTATATTATCCTCCCTCTGTATTGCTGTGATGTGCTTTCTAACTAACAACGCCACTCCCCCATCTCTTTTCGACCCTCTTCTGTCATGCCTAAAAACACATACCCCAGGAATATCCAACTGCTAGTACTCCCCTTCTTTAACCACACCTCTGTCACTGTAACCACATCTAAGTTCCTTGCGAACATTAAGGCTCTAAGTTCATCTGTTTTACCTGTTATGCTCCTCACATTAAAACAGATGCACTCCAGATCTCCAAACCCACTCGGAACTTTCCTCTCGTCCAAACTTACGCTATCATTCATCTCACTCCCAATCCCACTACCTACCAAGCTATCGGTCTCATCCCTCCCTCCCTCCATATTAGTTTAAACCCACCCGAAACACTCCAGCTAACCTCCCAACATAGGACTCTCAAATCAGCTTCGCAGATAGAAGATGTGGTTAAGAAGGCGTATGGTATACTGGCCTTCATCACTCGAATGGAGTTTATGAGTTGAGGGATAATGCTGTAGCTGTATAAGACCCTGGTCAGACCACACTTGGAGTACTGTGCTCAGCTCTGGTCGCCTCATTACAGGAAGGATGTGGAAGCCATAGAAAAGATGTAGAGGAGATTTACAAGGATGTTGCCTGGATTGTGTGGCATACCTTATGAGGATGGGTTGAGAGAACTTGGTCTCTTCTCCCTGGAGAGATGAAGGATGAGAGGTAATCTGATAGAGGTGTATAAGATGTTGAGAGATATTGATCAAGTGGATTTTCAGAGGCTTTTTCCCAGGAATGAAATGGTTGCCAAAAGAAGACCTGGATGGTATCAAGTTTCTTGAGTATTGTTAGAGCTGCAACCACCCAGATCAGTGGGGAGTATTCTATGGCATTCTTGTCTTGTGCCTGGGAGATGATGGACAGGCTGTGGGGAGTCAGGAATGAGTTACTCATTCAGCATTTGTAGTTTCTGAAATGCTGTTATACACATTGTGTTTATATGATGAGTCCAGTGAAATACTGGTCAATGGTAACCCATAACGATGCTGACAGTGGGGAAGTTCATTGATGGTAACACCATTGAACGTCAAGGAGCAATGGTTAGATTGTTTCTTATTGGAGATAGTCATAGCCTGGAATTTGTGTGATGTGAATGTTACTTGCCACTTATCAGCCCAAGCCTGGATGTTGTCCAGATTGTGTTGCATTTGAAACATGGATTGCTTCAGTATCTGAGAAGTCATAAATAGTGCGATCATCAGAAACCATCCCCACTTCTGACTTTATGACAGAGGGAAGGTCATTGATGAGGCAGCTGAAGATGGTTGGGCCTAGAACACTAAGGGACTCCTGCAGAAGTGTCCTGGAACTGAGATAACTGACCTTCTACAACTATCTTCCTATGTGCTAGTTATGGCTTCAGCCAGCAGAGAGTTTGCCCCAGATACCCATTGATTCCAGATTTGCTAGGGGGGGGCCTGACCTGGCCCTAATGTCACTCTCACCTTATCTTTGGACTTCAGCCTTTTTGTCCATGTTTGAACCAAGGCTGTAAATGAGATCCAGAGTTGAGTACCCTTAGCAAAATCCAAACTGGGTGCTTGATAATGCTTGATACCACTGTTGTTGGCCCCTCCCATCAGTTTATTGATGATGGTGAGTAGACTGATAGGGTGGTAATTAGCCTGGTTGGATTGGCCTTTTTTTTTAATGTACAGGACGTACAAAGAACAAAGAATATTACAGCACAGAAATAGGCACTTCAGCCCTCCACTGACCATGCTGCCCGACTTAACTAAAACCTCCTACCCTGCCGGGGACCATAATCCCTCTTTTTCCATTCTATTCATGTATTTGTCAAGCCGTCGCTACTGTATCTGCTTCCTTTAACTCACCTGGCAACAAGTTCCAGGAACCCACTAATATCTGTCTAAAAAAAAATCTGTGTCATACATCTCTTTTAAACTGTGCCTCCAACTAATTGACTCTTCTATCTTGGAAAAAAGCTTCGAACTATCTACTCTGTCCATGCTTCTCATAATCCTGTAGACTTCTATCAGGTTGCCTCCTCAACTCCTCTCATTCCAGTGAGAACAAATCAAGTTTCTCCAACCTCTCCTCATACCAAAGCCCTGCAGGCAACATCCTGGGAAATCTTTTTTTGTGCTCTTTCCAAAGCCTCCACATCCTTCTTGTGGCGACCAGAATTGAACACTATATTCCAAGTGTAGCCTAACAAAGGTTCTATGAAGCTGCAACATAACTAGCCAATTTTTAAACTCAGTGTCCTGACCGATGAAGGCAAGCATGCCATATGCTTTTTTTGACATACCTGGCCAATTTTCCACATTGTCAGGTAGCTGTCAGTGTTGCAACTGTACTGGAAGAGCTTCATTAGGGAGCGACAAGTTGCCCAGGGTAAGTCTTCAGTACTATTGCTGGAATGTTGTCAGAGCCCCATTGCAGTATTCTGTGCCTCCAATCATTTCATTAAACTACAAAAAATGAATTAAATTGGCTGGAAACTGACATCTATGATGTCGGGGACCTTGGAAGACATGATGTCAAGATGCGGGCATTGGACTGGGGAAAGCACAGTAAGAAGACTCAACACTAGATTAAAGTCCAACATGGTCATTTGGTAGCACAAGCCACAAGCTTTCGGAGCACTGCTCCTTCATCAGGTGAGTGGGAGTTCTGTTCACAAACAGGGCATATAGAGACCCAAACTAAATTTACAAATTAATGGTCGGTAATGAGTCTTAAAAGTACAGACAGTATGAGTGGAGGGAACATTAGGCACATGTTAAAGAGATGTGTACTGTTTTCAGCCAGGGCAGTTAGTGAAATTTTGCAAGCCCAGGCAAGTCGTGGGAGTTACAAGTAGTATGACATGAACCCAAGATTCCAGTTGAGGTCATCCTCATGTGCAGCTTACCAACAACTTGTCCTGGTCCTTCCATGCTGACAAGGAGCCCACCAGCATCTCTACTTTCTCAGGCAACCAAGGGAATTTGGCATGACCACTATGCCTCTCACAGATGCACCATAGAAAGCATTGTTTCTAGTTGATATGACTCCTGCACTGCCTAAGATTGCAATAAACTGCAAAGGGTTATGAATGAAGCCCTGTCCATCACTCAAACCCAACCACAGACACTGTCTGCATTTCCTGCTGCCCCAGAAAAGCAGCTAGCATGATCAAACGCCCTACTCTCTTCTACCTGCTTCCTTTGGGAAAAATAAACAAAATGGCAGTTTCTTTTCTGTTGCCATCAGATTTTGAAATGGACTTACATCGCATTAAGTTGATCTTTCTCTACACCCTAGCAATGACTGTAACACTATATTCCGCACATTCTTCTTTCCTTCTCTATGAATGATAAACTTGGTCTGTATAGTACGCAAGAAACAATACTTTTTACTGTACATTAATAAGTCAAATGTCACATATCCTTTGATAGCAAAACAAGAATGCTGATTACTACCTGAAGAGATGAGTGTGCAGCAGGATCTGGCTGTCCTTATGCATGCAAGGTAAGCATGCAGGTGCAGCAAGTGGTAAAGAAGGCAAATGGTATGTTGGGGTGGCATGGTGAAACAGTGGCTAGTACAGTTGCCTTACAGCACCAGCGATCTGGGTTTGAGTCTCAGCTTGGGTCACTGTCTGTATGGAGTTTACACATTCTCCATGTCTTGTATCGGTTTCTTCCCACAGTCTGAAAGACATGCTGGTTAGGTGCATTGACCCAAACAACTGCCAGAGTACAGTAACTAGGGGAATTTCACAGTAACTTCATTGCAGTGTTAATGTAATCCTTATTTATGACTAATAAATAAACTTTATTTTCATTGCAAGGTATCAAATGCAGAGCAATTATACTCGTGAGGCCACACCAAGAGTATTGTGTGAAGTTTTGGTCTCCTTTTCTGAGGAAGGATGTTGTTGTTTTTAAGGGAGTGCAGTGGAAGTTGATTCCAGGGATGGCAGGACTGATATACGAGAACAGATTGGCTAGGTTAGAATTGTTTCTGCTGGAATCCAGATGAATAAGTGCGATCTCATAGACACTTGTAAAAATTCTAACAGGACTAGACAGGGTACATACAGGAAGGATATTCCCAATGGTGGGGGAGTCCAGAACCAGGGATCACAGACTGAGGATTCAGAGTACATCATTTAGGACTGAAGAGAGGAGCTATTTCTTCACTCAAAGTATGGTGAGCCTGTGGAAATAGTTGATGCCAAAACAGTGAATGTATTCAAGAAGCAACAGATATAACATTTGGGATCAAAGCTTATGGGGAAAAAGCAAGGTTAGGTTAGTGAGTAGGATGATTAGCCATGATCAATAACAAATGGTGGACCAGGCTCAAAGGGCCAAATGGCCTCCTCCTGCTCTTATTTTCCATGTTTCTAGTTTCAGGTTCCAATCACTGTCATTCTCTATAATAGCCATCAGATCATAATTTCTGTTGCATTATCAGTTCATCTATTTTATTTTGAATCAGAGGTGTATTACTTTTAGTTTGGTCTTTCAAATTTTTTGGCCTGATGAATTACTCAGATTTGTATTCAATGTCTCTTTTTGCCACAATTTGTTTATCATTTCCCATCTTATTACTTTACTCTCTTGTCTTGTCGCTACTCCTTGGCATACCATATTTTCCCAAATTTGATCACTTGTCCCCATTATTCATTTTAAAACTCTTGCTACTTCTCTAGTAACACAGCTCATTAGAATATCCAGCATGGTTAAGGTACAAACTATTCCAACAGTACAGATCCCACATTCCCCAGTACTTGTGTCTGTGCTCCATGAACCGGAAGCCACTTCTCCCACTTCACTCTTTCACTAATTTAATTTGCACCTGTCCAGGTAATTCTCAGCCTTCTTGATGTGTTACAGTATCCAAAGCTTGATCTCCATCTCCATTACTCTGAGCTGATGTTCCTTAAGTAACAAATACTTGCTGCAGACATGTTTGCCTTGGATCAAACTGTTATCCAGCAACTTCTAAATACCACATCCTTGACACAAGAGGGCATTGTTAAGACTACATCTCAAATATTGTGTGCGATTTTGGTCTGACGGGAAAGATGGGATGCATTGGAGCAGTTCAGAGAAGGTTTACACGATCGATAGCTGGACTGAGCACCGACAAAAATCCCACCCAAGCCTTATCCCCACATACCTTTACCCTGCTAATCCCCCTGATATTAAGGGTCAATTTAACATAGACAATAAACCTAACCAGCGCATCTTTGGACTGTGGGAGGAAACTGGAGCACCCAGAGGAAACCCACACAAACACGAGGAGAACATGCAAACTTCACACAGGTAGTTATCTGAGGCCAGAATTGAACCTATGTCCCTGGCCCTGAAGCCTTAGTGCTAACCATTGTGCCACTAGTTGTATTTACTTTGTATTCACATTATGTGTGCAAAAATAAAAACTTAGTTTTGTGAAAATTGTGCTGCTAAATGCTATTGAATCAAGGACTGAATTAGAGGTGTGTCATAAGGTTTTATTAGGCTTTTTTAAAAGATTTATACAAACAACTCAGTCAGTAGAGTACAAAGTCTACATTTATCTTGCAACAAATATACAAATAAAATTCAAACATTTTAATTAGCAAGTAGAAAGGTGGATTTTGAGAGAGGTGGAACAAACCTTAAAATTAGGAATGAAGTTCAAATAAAAATCTCATTTGAATTTTGTTGATATTTCAGTTCTACACCCCAGAAGTAAGGCAGTTTCATAAAAACACATTTATCTATGAAAATAATCAAGCATATTTACTGAAATTTGTATGAATACACCGACCATAAGGCAATTACATTTGTTTGCAATTCTGCTCCAGGATGAGCTGAACTCCTCTATGATTTTGGGTTTATAATCTGCTGTTGGGGCCAGAAACTAATCCATTAAATTTATTAGTCATTTCTGATTAGTACAATGACATGTCTTTTATTTATACTCAGGTAAAACATTAATTGAAAAATTAAGTAAGTGTCCTTAAAAACATAGAATATATTGGTAATTGGTGTTTGGAATTGAAAACTTGGATATCAGAAAAAATTGTAATCTTTAAATTAATAGACAGACAGATATAAACATAGCTTGCTATCAGTACTCAGATGTTTTTATGTGTTAAAGAAATTAATCTACTTTCTTGGATATGCTGCCATTAATGGTCTTTGCATAGCCATTATAATAACCATTCCTTACATCTTTCAGATCTGTAGATTTTTCATCCTGTTGAGTTGCTTTTTTGTATGTCTGTGGAAAAAATAACAGGGAATATTTTAGTTTCAGTGGGTTTTAGAAACAAATCCTAATGATGGCATTGAATTACTACTTTAAAATAAATAAAAACACTTTTAACTAATCAGCAAATGAGTTGTTGATCATGTTTAAATTGGTTTACAAATTTCAAGCCTTTGTTACATATGTGACAACAGCTGGTCCCTCCAATGGAAAAGGTACCATTGCAGGCTCAGAATTCATTTTTAATCATGATATCCCATGTAAAATTCAGCCCTTTGTTTCTGACATCAGGGATGTTAAATTGCCTGGCTTTCAATTAATCAGGATGTTATTATTCATTTGAGGAAAATATTTGATAATGTCACACAGAAGCTAAATAATTGCATTGGAGGTGGAGGATGCATTCAGAGAATAAGAAATAAATGTTACAACTTATATTTCCCCTTCCATAGACAAGTTTTGACAACACATTTTCTCTTACCTTTCTGTAAAAGTTTATAAACAGGATGACCAGTGTGACCATATAGGATGACTGGAACATCAAGCAGCCAAGCGGAAATCCACATGGTTTTACTGCGGCACTGAGTGTGTGGATAATTGTAAGCACAAACTGTATCTGGAAAAAAAAGGCCAAAATGGCATAATTTAATAGACAAAAAAAGGCATCATTTAAATGAAGAAAATCGAACATTGTGAAGAAATTTGTCACGTCTGTTGAACCTGACTGAAATTTTTGAAGAAGTGACTGAAGTAATGACAGGAATGTCTACTGGCATTTGATAAAATTTGTGACCGAGTCTCTGTTAACTAAAGCTGAAATCATGGAATTGAAGGCAAATCTTTCACCTGGTTATGAAATTGGCTGAATGGCAGGTGGCAAATAAGGATAATATAAATAATGGTGTCCTACAATTATCTATATTATGCGTCAACTGTTCACTGTACTTAAGCTCAGATTATAGAATCCCTACAGTGCAGAAGGCAGCTGTTTGACCCTGTACCCACCACAATCCCACCCTGTAACCCCACATTTACCCTGCTTATCCCCTGATACAATGGGGTAATTTAACATGGCCAATCAATCTGATGCATAGGAAGTTACATATCCAAATTTGATGATGACATATGGGTATCAGTGTTAGTATAAATAAAGCATAAATTACAAAAGATTCATATAGTATAAGAGTCTGACACATATAAGGTTAATGTCATAAGAGTCAGACGGTGATGGCTAACACGAGGGGACATAGCTTTAAATTAAGGGGTGATAGTTATAGGACAGAGTAGGTTCTTTACTCAGAGAGTAGTAAGGGTATGGAATGCCCTGCCTGCAGCAATTGTGGATTCACCAACTTTAAGGGTGTTCAAATGGTCAGTGGGTAGGCATATGGATAACATTGGAATAGTTTAGGTTAGAAGGTCATTAAATTGGTTCCACTGGTCGGCATAACATCAAGGGCCGAAGGGCCTGTACTGCGCTGTAATGTTCTATAAAACCATACAGTACAGAAAAGGCCCTTTGGCCCACTGGGCCTGTACCGACAATAACTATCACTTAAGTCACACTAATCTCATTTTCCTACAATTGTCCTTGAATGTTACAATATTTCAAGTGCTCATCCAAATATTTTTTAAAGGTTGTAAAATTTCCACCTTCCACTATCTTCCCAGGCAGTGCATTCCAGATTCCCAACACTCTGATGGATTTTATTTTTCTCAAATCTGCTCTGAATCTCCTATCCTTTTGCCTAAAACTATGCCCCCTCGTGATTGACCCCTCAGCCAAAAGGAATAACCTCTCCATCGTTCGCCAGTCTACACCCCTAATAACTTTATGCACTTCAGTCTTCTCGGCTTTAAAGAAAACAATCCAAGCCTATCTAGTCTCTCCACATAGCTCCATCCAGATAACATTCTGATGAATCTCCTCTGTACCCCCATTAGTGCTATCACATCCTTCCTATAGTGAGGTGACCAGAACTGCAATAGTCCTCCAGCTGTAGCCTAACCAATGCTCTGTACAACACCAGCATTACCTCCTTGCTCTTATACATTCTATGCCATGACTAATAAAAGCAAGTGTCCCATATGCCTTCTCAACTATCCTATTTACGTGCTCCGCTGACTTCAAGGAACCATGAATAAGTACCCTAAGATCCATCTGTTCCTCTGAATTCCTGGGGTTCTACCATTCATTAAACACTCCCTTGTCTTGTTTCTTCTTCCAAAGTGCATCACCTCACACTTAATAGGATTAAATTCCATGTGCCACTGCTCTGCTCATCTGATTAACCTATCTATATCTTCCTGTAATCTACAACCATCTTCTTCAACATTAACCACTCTACCAATCTTGGTGTCATCTGCAAACGTGCTTAACATTCCCCCCACACTTTCATCATTAATATATATAAAAAGCAATAAGAGTCCCAGTACACCTCTCTAGTCACTCAAATAGCCTTCCAGCAATATCCTTATGTTCTATTACTAAGCCAGTTTCTGAGCCATCTCACTAAATTTCCCTGAATTTCATGTGCTTTATCCTTCCCAATCAGTCTCCCACCTGGGACATTGTCTAAGTTTTGCTAAAATCCATATAAACTATATTAGCTGTACTTCCCTCATCTTAGAAGCTTGATCACATTTTCAAAAAATTCTAACAAATTTGTTCAGCATGATCCCCCTCTGACAAAACCTCTGACTATCCTTAACTAACCCATGTCTTTCCAAGTGGATATTAATTTTCCTCTTCAGAATTTTCTCCAATAGAAGAGCTGTTACAGGGGAGTTCATGTTTGTTGAATGGGTTACAGTAGAACTAATAGAGAGCAATAGTCGAACTGGGTAGGACAAAATGGGCTTTTATTTGATGAGTAACAAAATTGACGATGGTGATTAAGAAAATATATTTAAAGGGATTTTAAGAAAAGAAATACAGTTTAGATGGTAGCTATGGTTGTAGGAACAAAGGTTTTTTTTGAAGAAAAAGAGGTATTAATGGACATTTGAAAGCCAACAGTACTATTGTTTGAACTTGGGACAATTCTGATGTAGGAAAAATGTGATGTTATTTAAGACAAAAGAATGAGTAATCAAAATAGATCCTTTATTAGTGATTATAAATGACCAAAGCACTTCATAACTAATGAAGTATGCTTTAAATATATTGATGAATAAAAGGTATCAAATGTTATATTGAAATGAACAATTAGATAATCTTATATAGGCTTACCTATAATCTTCCATATGCTTATCCAAAGTACAGTTCCATGTACTTATCCAAAAGTCTGTTAAAAAATCTTATTGAATCCAACTCCACCACCACTGCCGGCAGCCGATTCTATGCACCCACCACCCTGAGTGAAAAGCTTACCCTGACATGTCCTCTGTTTCTATTCCCCAGCATCCTAAACCTATGTCTTCTTATGGCAACCATTTCAACTCTGGGAATAAGCCCCTGAGAATCCACTCGATCAATATCTCTCATCATCTTATACACATCTATCAGCTCACTCCTCATTCTTTGTCTCTTCAAGGAGAAAAGACCGAGCTCTCTCAACATATCCTCATAAGGCATGCCACCCAATCCAGGTAACATCCTCGAAAATCTCCTTTATATGGCTTCCACATCCTTTCTGTAATGAGATGACCAGAACTAAGCACAGTACTCCAACTGGAGTCTGACCAGGGTCTTATATAGCTGCAGCATTATCTCCCAACTCCTAAACTTAATTCCTCGATTGATGAAGGCCAACACACCATACGCCTTCTTAACAACTGCCTCTACCTACAAAGCTGCATTGAGCATCCTATGAACCCAAACCCCAAGATCCTTCTGATCTTCCACACTGCCAAGAGGCTTACCCTTAATATTATATTCTGTCATACTATCTGACCTGCCAAAATGCATCACTACATGCTTATCTGGGTTGAAGACCATCTGCCAGTTCTCCGCCCAGTCTTGCATTCTATTGCAGTGAGACAGGGCAAGAAGAAACAAACAATAGCATGGTGGCATGTGCAGTGCAATGGGCAAGATGAAACTAAAGTATAATGGCTTTTATAGCGAGGCAGGGCAAGGGAGATGATAAAATAGAGGCAGATTCGGTGAGACAGAGCAAGAGGAAATGATAGAATAGAAGCACATGCAATGAGACAGGGCAAGATAAACAATAGTATAGTGGCAGATGCAGTACAATGGGGCAAAAGGAAACTAAAGCAAAGTGAACATACAGTAAGTCAGGGCAAGAGAAAACAATAGAATAGAAGCATATGTAACAAAAGGAAATGATCATTTAGAGGCAAATTGAGTGAGCCAGGGTATGGGGAAATTATAGCATAGACGTACGTGCAGTGAGACAGGGCAAGAGGAAATTATGGCAAAGGGGCATGACTGAAATAGGGAACAGGAAACGATAACAGAGGCACATGCAGTGAGACACGGTGAGAAGAAATGATAACAAAGGGGCACGAGTGAGACAGGGAAGAGGAAATGAAAGCATGTATGCTAGTTCACTAGAAAATAAGATCAAACACTAATTCTGCTGCAGAGGACTAAGAAGTGACTTTGATGGCTCAGATTACACAATAAAATGCTTTCAGTGCTGAAAAGGTGATTGAAAATCCTGAATTGGATGCCATACTACAATTATTGGCAGAAGCAACTCATAGGAACCTGAGAACAGGTGAAGGCAAAAAGCACTGTGGTGATTATATATTTCAGTTGAATGTACATTTTGTCTTTTATTTTGCATTGTGGGAAAGAGTAGGATTGCATAGTCAGTGATTGTACCATAGATAATTTACTGCTGGATCAACAATTGGGGTTCAGATTTGACAAAGGGTCATCTGAACCAAAATGTCAGCTCTTTTCTTTCCTTATAGATGCTGCCAGACTTGCTGAGATTTTCCAGCATATTTTGGTTTTAAGTTCAGGTTATTGACATCACTCATCCTTATTGAATGGGACAGGGACTGTCTCCCTTCCACTCCATTCTTTTTCACTTTCTCTGCCACTTCCACCTCATGCTGTTCCTGCTCCTCAGCTTCTCACCCTACGGTGAAAAACCTGTTCCCTCATGCCAGCAAGGTACTGTGGCATGCAGAATGTAACATACCACGACAAATCTTGAGACCTGCTCAGCTGAGTACTATAGGATTGCTCCAGACTGGAATCATGTATTAACATGTCAATAATCTGCTCTAAGATTTCTTGTGGCTGCGTGGCTCTGGTAAGCCTACCAGGAACATAGTTTGGTAACATAAGCCACATTGTCAATGGATAACCCTTGTCACCTAATTGCCACCTTTTAGTTTTTTGTGGTGGGTTGATATAGAGCTGACAGAGATGACTGCTGCAGAAGGAACGCATCATAATTATTACCAAAATACCAGGCATTCTTTGATTTGATTTATTGTCACATGTATTAGCATACAGTGAAAAGTATTGTTTCTTGTGCGCTATACAGAGACAGCATACCGTTCACATAGAAGGAAACAAGAGCGTGCAGACTGTAATGTTACAGTTATAAATAGGGTGTAATGAAAGATCAACTTAATGCAAAGTAGGCCCATCCAAAGATCTGATGGCAGAAGGGAAGAAACTGTTCTTGAGCCAGTTGGTATGTGACCTCCTTCCCGACAGAAGATGGCAGAAAAGAAAACATCCAGGATATGTGGGGTCCTTAATTATGCTGGCTGCTTTGCTGCGTCAGTGGGAAGTGTAGATTGAGTCGAGGGATGGGAGGCTGGTTTGTATGATGGATTGGCTACATTCACGACCTTTTATAGTTTTTTGCGATCTTGGGCAGAGCAGGAGCCATACCAAGCTGTGATACAACCAGGAAGAATGCTTCCTATGATGCATCTGTAAAAGTTGGTGAGAGTTGTAGCTGATATGCCAAATTTCCTTAGTCTCCTGAGAAAGTAGAAGTGTTGGTGAACTTTCTTAACTATAGTGTCGGTATGGGGGGACCAGGACAAGTTGTTGATGACTTGGACACCCAAAATGTTGAAGGTCTTGACTCTTTCCACTTTATCCCCATGGATGTAGACAGGGGCACGTTCTCCTCTCCACTTCCTGAAATCGATGACAATCCCCTTTGTTTTGTTGAATTTGAGGGAGGGGATTGTTGTCTCCACCCCAGTTCACCAGATTCTCGATCTCATTCTTGTTCTCCATCTTCTCATTGTTTGAGATCTGATCCACTACAGTAGTGTTGTCAGCAAACTTGAAAATCGAGTTGGAGGGTAATTCAGTCGCAGTCACCGTAGTATAAGGAGTATATTAAGGGGCTGAGAACACAACCTTCTGGGGCACTGTTGTTGAGAATGATCGTGGAGGTGTTGTTGTTGCCTCATCTCAGATTGTGGTCTGTGAGTTAGGAAGTTCATGATTCCGTCATAAAGGGATGAGCCAAAGCTCAGGCCACGGAGTTTGGAGATGAGTTTCACAGGAGTAATGGTGTTGAAGGCTGAGCTTCAGTCAGTAAATAAGATTGTGACATAGGGGTCTTTGTTGTCTCGATGTTCCAGGGTTGAATGTAGGGTCAGGGAAATGGTGTCTACTGTGGACCTGTTGTGGCAGTCAGCAAACTGTAGAGGATCCAAGCAGTCCAGGAGGCTAGAACTGATTTGTGCCATGACTAGCCTTTTGAAGTACTTCATAACGATGGATGTCAGAGCCACTGGACAATAGTCATTAAGGAATGTTTTCTTCAGTACCAGGATGATGGCTGTCATCTTGAAGCAGATAGGGACCTCAAATTGTTAAAAAGAGAAGTTGAGGATATCTGCGAATACCCACACCAGCAGGGTCTGAGTGTTGGAAATCCAGGCCAGTCACTCGCCATGGATATACCTTCCAGAAAGCTGCTTTGATGTCTGCAATGGCGACCCCAATTATGCATTCATTGAATAGTTATTTGTGGTCACATGCCAGAGAATGAAATTCCTAACTCTTACACATTCCTGAAACATGACTAGAAGCACAGACAAAGTATGTGCAGTCAACAGCGCTCTGCACCATGGGGAAACCTGTGCTTGCTACAATTACTTGCCTCTGAAAAGAGGGGATGATATGACCTATGTCTGAGTACAAAGAGAGGCTCAATGGCCTACTTTTTCACATTAGCACTGCAAACCAAGAGTTGTTACTTATGGGCCGAAGGGCCTGTTTGTGCTGCAGTGTTCTATATCCAGCAGCAGCTTGGAAGACCCAGACACATTTTACTAGGATGGACTCAAATAGTACGAGGGGTCACAGGCTTAGGGTGAGGGGGGTAAGGTATAATTTGGATGTTAGAGGGAGTTTTTTCACCAGACGGTGGTGGGGGTATGGAACGTGCTGCCAAGTAAAGAGGTGGAGGCAGGCACTCTGGAGTTATTTAAGAAATACTTAAATGGGCACATGAACAGAATGGGAATGGAGGGGTATAGAAAACTGGTTTAAAATAGGGATCATGAACCTTGGGAGTCCCTGGGAAGTGTGTAAATAGATGATGATATTGATGTACTTGTTTTTATCCTACAGGTGCTTTGGTCCACCTTGTTGTCCAACGAGGGGCATACACGTGATGGGTCGTGAGAGGGCTGCTCTTGGATCTTTTTCAAGAGTATCCTAGTGCTTCATGTTGTCAATGTACGCTTGACCTGGACCATTTGATGGGCAACAAGACAGCTCAGTGACTATCGCTATGCTGTGCAGATACATGGATTTAGGCCTGTGTCTGTGGGAGTTTGCGCATTCTCCCCGTGCTTGTGTGGGTTTTCTCCGGGCGCTCTTGTTTCCTCCCACATCCCAAAGATGTGCTCTTAGGCTAATTGGCAAAACAAATTCTCCCTAAATTGTCTCAAATTTGGTTTTTAATCCATAGATCTATAAACATGGACAGGGATCATGGGTAGAGGTGGGAACATTGGGGTGGCAGCGCGGGCTCGTTGGGCCGAATGGCCTGTTTTCGTGCTGTTTTGTTCTTTGTTCACAAAGATTCAGAACCACAGTCCCCTTTCACATTCACATGCAATATGGGTGCCTGCCCTTCTGAGTTTAGAGTTACAGGAATTGGCAGATTTCTTTAGTGAAGTGAAGATGTTTCAAACATTAGTCATTGCTGATATTCGTATGTAAATTTCTCCCCAAACACCCTCTGTGGATATGACTTTCTACAGGGAACCCTTCTCCCCTCTTCCTCCTTTCTCTTCTAGAAACTTGTCCTGCTCTTCACAACCTCTGTTCATTTAATTGGCAATGTGCAATGCTAACTATTGCATCTGTGCCTGGGACAAACTGTTCTGTGAAGAAAACTTCAGGTCAGACAAAAAGTACTTCAACACCAGCCAACTTGAACCAACTTATGGAAAGAACTCATTGTGCAAAGAATTGTAACAGTAGCCAGAAAAGAAAAAAACAAGTAGCCTGGGGATACAACAAAAGTCCCCAGCCTAATGGTCCCCTTCCCCTAACACACATCATCACAAACACCCCTCCCCAAACACCTAAAATACAGCAGAACCCACACATCCACTACCCTCTTCTCCCAGGGGCACCCACCAACAATCTCCAACCCCTTTTTCTCCAACCAACCCACCATCTCTCCCACGTGCTCAAAAAAAAAAGATCCTCACGTATCTGACATATTACTCTCTATCCCCAATAAGTAAAACAGGTCAGATTCCATAAGATCAAATGTCCGGACACTTCAGTAAAATTTGCACCCTGAAGTTATATAGAGAAAAGCAGGAACAGGACCTGTATGGAAACCCATAGGGAAGAGGCCAATCACATCACCCCCATCTAACCACCTAGAGTCATAGAACAATAGAGATTTACACTTAAGGCAAGGCCATTTGGTCCAACAACTACCACTTAACATGGGTTAACCACATTTTTTTACAAGGGTTCCAGAACAGGGAATATTAAGAGATATCAAAGGCCCACCCAAATATAACCTGAAAAGTGGTAAGACAATAGGCCTCATTTACCTCCAAGCAGTGCCACCATCCCAGATAGCCACTGTCCTCTTAAAAAAGGCCTTTTCTCTTTATCCTAAAACTATGCTCTCCCGGGATGGACCTCCTGTTGACAGGAAACAATTGTTCCCTACTCAGTCTTACATGCCTCAATCATATCTCTAAGGAGAACCCAAAGGAAAAGTAGTCACTCATCACACTCTCAATACCTGGCACGCTCTCACACCCTGGGCTCTAAAGAGCCCGAACATCTCCCTTTTTAACCACTACTACTCTACCACAGAATATTTCAGGATTCTACCCAATGCAGTATACTAGTTCCTCTTCTTTAGGCTCCTTCTGTTCCTCCTCAAGTTTCCCTTTCTCCCCATGTACTGCACAAACAAAAGAATCTCCCCTTTCCCTTTTGTCCCCTACCAGATAAATACACACTCATCCATTATTTGGTACAAAAAAAAAAAAGACTGGTATGAATAAAAATGGAAAAACTCCAAGAGATAAAAAGACAACAGAACAATACAAGGGCAAGAAATCATGAGGGCAACAAAGATTGGACATGGGCCAAACAAAAAGTGGCAAAGCAAAAAGAGAAGTGGACGTGTCCTCTCTGTACGACCTCAAAACCCAATCATTTCTTATGGATAAGTCATAGAATCATAGAAACCCTACAGTGCAGAAAGAGGCCCTTCAGCCCATCGAGTCTGCACCAACCGCAATCCTACCCAGGCCCCACTCCCATATCCCTACATATTTTTCCTGTTAATCCCTCTAACCTACATATCTCAGGACACTAAGGAGCAATTTAAGCATGACCAATCAACCTAACTCGCACATCTTTGGACTATGGAAGGAAACCAGAGCACCCGATGAAAACCCATGCGAGGAGAGCATGCATATTCCACACAGACAGTGACCCGAGCCTGGAATCGAATCCTGTTCCCTGGAGCTGTGAAGCAGCAGTGTTAACCACTCTGCTACCGTGCCTCCCTGATGATGAAAAGTGATTTAGAATGGTTCTGCTGAGCATGCCATTGTTTTAAAAATGCATTAGAAATGCTAAAAGAGGGATATACCAGAAATAAGGAAGGACTGTAGAAAAAGAAATAATCCACCATGGATATTTAAGGAAATTAAGAGAGTATCAAATTGAAAGAAAATACATACAAAATGGCAAAGATTAGTGGGAACCTAGAGGATTGGGAAATCTTTAAAGGTCAGGAAAAAGACACAAAAAAACACTATGAAGAAAAGTAAGATGGATTATGATAGTAAACTAGCTCAGAATATTAAACAAAAATTTCTACAAATATATAAAACAAAAAAAGTGCTGAAAGTAAATATTGGTCCTTGAGGGCACGAGAAAGGAAGTGAGAAAATGGCTGAGGCAATGAATGGGTATTTTGAGTTGGTCTTCAATGGAAAACACAAATAACATGCCAAAAATTGATGACAGGAAGGCTACGGCAGGTGAGAACCTAGAAATGGTCATCACGAAAGAGGTAGTGCTGGGCAAAAGATAGACAAGTCACCTGGACCTGATGGAATGCATCCCAGGCTGCTGAAAGAAATGGCATGAGAAATAGCAAATGGTAATTTACCAAAATTTGCTGGACGCTGAGGTGGTTCCTGGAGATTGGAAAACAGCAAACGTGGCACAACTTTTTAAAAAAAAGGAGGCAGACAAAAGGCAGGCAACGATAGGCTGGTTAGCTTAACTTCTGTACTAGGGAAAATGCTTGAATCTATCATCAAGGAAGAAATAGTGAGACATCCCATTGGTAAGACGCAGCATGTGTTCATGAAAGGAAAGTCATGTTTGGCTAATTTGGTGGAATTCTTCGAGAACATTTACATGTGTAGTGGACAATGGGGAACCTGTGCATGTGGTGTATCAGTATTTCCAGAAGGCATTTGACAAGGTGCCATATCAAGACTGCTATATAAGATAAAGTACTCACTCATCACCCTCACAATACCCAGTGCGTACAGTGTTATGGGTGATGTACTAGCATGGATAGGGGATTGGTTAACTAACAGAAAGCAATAAGTAGGAGTAAATGGGTGTTTATCTGGTTAGCGATCAGTGACTGGTGGTGTGTCTCAGGGATCAGTGTTGGGACTGCAATTGTTTTACATCAATGATTTAAAGTTATGGAACAACTGTATTTTGTCAAAATTCGCAGATGACACTAAGATGGGCGGCAGAACAAAGTGTGCAGAGGATTCTGCAAAGGAATACAAATAATCTAAGTAAGTGGACGAGAATCTGGCAGATGGAGTACAATGCTCATAAATGTGAGGTCTTCCATTTTGTTAGGAATAACAGCAAAATAGACTACAATTTAAATGGTAAAAAATTGCAGCATGCTGCTGTGCAGAAGGACCTGGGTGTCCTTGTGCAGAAATCTCAAGGAATTGGTTTGCAGGTGCAGCAGGAATTAAGGCGGCAAATGGAATTTTGTCCTTCATTGCTAGAGGGATGGAATTTAAAAACAGTATTACAGCAGTCTAAGTTGCTGGTAAGGCCACATCTGGAGTACTGTGTACAGTTTTACTCTCCTTACTTGAAAAAGGATATACTGGCACTGGAGGGGGTGCAGAGAAGATTCAGTAGGTTGATTCTGGAGTTGAGAGGGTTAGCTTATGAGGGACTGAATAGACTGGAGCTATACTCGGTGGAATTCAGAAGAATGAGGGGAGATCTCCTAGAAACATTGAAGATTATGAAGGGAATAGATAAGATAGAAGCAGAGCAGTGGATATTGACAGGAGTTACAAAGAAATAGTCACTCCTAAAAGTGATTCTTGGGTAACTGCCAGGAAGAGGGGTAAGAAGCAATCGGAGAGACAATCCCCCCGGGGATGTTCCCCTCCATAATAAGTTTTCTGTCCTGGAGGCTACTGTTGAGAAAGAATCCACTGGAGATAGCCAAAGGGAGCAGGTCTCGGGAGGTGAGCCTGTTGTGAATGCTCAGGTGGGTAGGGGAAAGAAAAGATCAGGCCTGGTGATTGGGGACTCCATAGTAAAGGGGACGGATAGGAGAGCCAATAGTAATGAACGGGACACAGGGCTGGTGTGTTGCCTCCCAGGGGCCGGGGTCCGGGACATCTCGGATCATGTGTTCAAGATTCTTAAGGGAGAGGGGAGTCAGCCCCAAGTCATAGTTCATGTAGGGACACATGACATAGGAAGGATAAGGGAAGGGGATATTAAACAGAAATTTATAGAGTTGGGGTGGAAACTTAGGGCCAAAACAAACAGAGTGGTTATCTCTGGACTCTTGCCTGTGCCATGGGATAGCTTAGAGAAGAACAGAGAGAGGGAATGTTTGAACTCGTGGCTACGGGGATGGTGCAGGAGGGAAGGGTTCAAGTTCTTGGACAATTGGGGCTCATTCTGGGGTAGGTGGGACCTCTACAAGAGAGATGGTCTGCACCTGAACCAGAGGGGAACCAATATCTTGGGGGGAAAATTTGCAAAGGCTATTCAGGGGGGTTTAAACTGATTCAGAGGGGGGGTGGGATCCTGAGTAGCTCGGATGTTAGGAGGGATGAGAATAGGGGCGTCATAGGCGAGGATTCTAAAGCACAACAGCGTACGGGTGGAGTGGAGCATGGTTTGAAATGCGTATACTTTGATGCAAGGAGTATTCGCAATAAGGTGGATGAACTTGCAGCTTGGATTAGTACCTGGAACTTTGTTGTTGTGGCCATTTCAGAGACATGGATAGAGCAAGGACAGGAATGGTTGTTGCAGGTTCCAAGGTTTAAATGTTTCAGTCAGAGTAGAGGAGGAGGTAGAAGGGGGGGAGGAGTGGCATTATTAGTCAAAAACTGTATCACAGTGACAGAAAGGAAGTTTGATGAGGACTTTAGTAAGGCGTTTGATAAGATGGCCCATGGAAGACTTCTGCAGAAAATGCAGATGTATGGGGTAGAGGGTGATTTAGCTAATTGGGTTAGGAATTGGCTAGCAGATAGAAGACAGAGGGTGGTGGTTGATGGGAGATATTCATCTTGGAGTTCGGTGACAAGTGGTGTACCTCAGGGGCCTGTTTTGGGGCCCCTGCTGTTTATAATTTTTATAAATGATCTGGATGAGGGTATTGAAGGATGGATTAGTAAATTTGCAGATGACACTAAAGTCGGTGGAGTGGTAGATAGTGAAGAGGGGTGTTATAGTTTGCAGAGAGACTTGGACAATTTGCAGAGCTGGGCCGAGAGGTGGCAAATGGAGTTTAATGTGGAAAGTGTGAGGTAATGCACTTTGGCAGGAACAATAAATGTGTAGAGTATAGGGCTAATGGTAGGGCTCTTAATAGTGTTGAGGAACAGAAGGATCTTGGTGTATGTGTCAATAGATCCCTGAAAGTAGGCAGTCAAGTGGATAAAGTTGTTAAGAAGGCATATGGAGTCTTAGCTTTTATTGGTAGTGGGATTGAATTTAGGAGCCGCAGCATCATGTTGCAGCTGTACAAAACTCTAGTGCGGCCTCACTTGGAGTATTGTGTGCAGTTCTGGTCGCCACATTATAAGAAAGATGTGGAGGCATTGGAGAGGGTACAGAGGAGGTTTACTAGGATGTTGCCTGGTATGGAGGGCAGGTCCTATGAAGAGAGGTTGAAGGTTTTGAGGTTGTTTTCGTTAGAAAGGAGGCGGCTAAGAGGGGATCTTATTGAAGCATATAAGATGATTAGAGGTTTAGATAGGGTGGACAGTGATAGCCTTTTTCTTAGGATGGAGAAAGCTAGCACGAGGGGACACAGCTTTAAATTAAGGGGTTATAGTTATAGGACGGATATCAGAGGTAGGTTCTTTACCCAAAGGGTGGTTCGGGAGTGGAATGCCCTGCCTGCAGCAGTTGTAGATGCGCCAAGGTTGGTGGCGTTTAAGAGGTTAGTTGATAATTATATGGAAGAGAAGGGAATGGTTTAGTTTGGAGGGGCATTGCTTTTTATATTGGTCGGCACAACATCGAAGGCCGAAGGGCCTGTTCTATGTTCTATGTACTTGTCTGTTGAGGTAGTATGGGCTGAGATTAGAAACAGGAGAGGAGAGGTCACCCTGTTGGGAGTCTTTTATAGAGCTCCTAAAAGTTCTAGAGAGGTAGAGGAAAAGATTGCAAAGATGATCCTGGACAGGAGTGAAAGTAATAGGGTAATTGTTATGGGAGACTTTAACTTTACTAATATTGATTGGAATAGCTATAGCTCTAGCTCTTTAGAGGGGTCAGTTTTTATACAAAGTGTGCTGGAAGGTTTTTTGACTCAGTATGTAGATAGGCCAACTAGAGGTGAGGCTACATTGGATTTGGTACTGGGCGATGAGCCAGACCAGGTGTTAGACTTGGAAGGAGGTGAGCATTTTGGTGATGGTGACCACAATTCGGTTACATTCACCTCAGTGATGGAAAGGTTCATAGGCATGAACCTGGGGGCAGTAGTTATAGCTCGGGGAATGGTAATTATGAGGCTATTAGGAGAGATTTAGGGTGCATAGGTTGGACTAGGAAACTACAGGGGTTGGGAACATCTGAAATGTGGAACTTTTTCAAGGAACAGCTACTGCGAGTCCTTGATAAGTACGTCCCTGTCAGGCAAGGAGGAAATGGTCGAGTAAGGGAACTGTTGTGTACAAAAAAAGTTGATTCGCTGGTGAAAAGGAAAAAGGAGGCTTATGTCAGGATGAGGCATGAAGGCTCAGTTAGTGCACTGGAAAGTTATAGATTAGCCAGGAGGGAGCTAAAGAGTGAGTTAAGAAGACCTAAAAGAGGACATGAGAAGACTTTGGCTGATAGGATCAAGGAGAATCCTCAAGCTTTCTTTAGTTATGTTAAGAATAGAAGATTGGTGAGGGCCACTCAGAGACAGCAGTGGGAAGTTGTGCGTGGAGCCTGAAGAGATCAGACAGGCACTGAACAAATATTTCTCTTTGGTATTCACGCAGAGAGACGTATTTGTAGTTGTGGAGAACACTGGGATACAGGGTTGTAAACAGGAAAGTATTGAAGTAGATAAGGAGGAGGTGTTAGATATTCTTGAGGGTTTGAAAATAGATAAGTCCCCTGGGCCGGACGGGATTTACCCTAGGAATCTCTGGGAGGTGAGAGAGGCGATTGCAGAGCCTTTGGCTCTGATCTTCAGGTCATCGTTGGTTACAGGTATAGTGCCGGAAGATTGGAGGATAGCGAATGTTGTCCCATTGTTCAAGAAGGGGAAGAGAGACTTTCCGGGGAATTATAGACCGGTGAGTCTTACTTCTGTTGTGGGCAAAGTTTTGGAAAGAATTATTAGGGATAGGATTTTTAGTTATTTAGAGAGAAATGAATTGATTGGGGATAGTCAGCATGGTTTTGTGAAGGGTAGGTCATGTCTTACTAACCTTATTGAGTTTTTTGAAAAGGTGACCAAAGTCGTGGATAAGGGTAAGGCAGTTGATGTGGTATATACGAACTTTAGTAAGGCGTTCGATAAGGTTCCCCATGGAAGGCTTCTGCAGAAAATGCAGATGTATGGGATTGAGGGTGATTTAGCTAATTGGATTAGGAATTGGCTAGCTGATAGAAGACAGAGGGTGGTGGTTGATGGGAATTATACATCATGGAGTTCAGTTACAAGTGGTGTACCTCAGGGGTCTGTTTTGGGGCCTCTGTTGTTTGTAATTTTTATAAATGATCTGGATGAGGGTATAGAAGGATGGATTAGTAAATTTGCTGATGACACCAAAGTTGGAGGAGTGGTAGATATTGAAAAGGGGCGTTATAGTTTGCAGAGAGACTTAGACAAGTTGCAGAGCTGGGCCGAGAGGTGGCAAATGGAGTTTAATGCGGAAAAGTGTGAGGTAATTCACTTTGGCAGGAATAACAGTATAGGGCTAATGGTAGGACTCTTAATAGTGTTGACAAACAGAGGGATCTCGGTGTATATGTGCATAGATCCCTGAAAGTTGGCAATCAAGTCAATAAGCTTGTTAAGAAGGCATACAGAGTCTTGGCTTTTATTGGTAGGGGGATTGAATTTCAGAGCCGCAACGTCATGTTGCAACTGTACAAAACTCTGGTGCGACCACACTTGGAGTACTGTGTACAGTTCTGGTCGCCACATTATAAGAAAGATGTGGAGGCATTGGAGAGGGTACAAGGAGGTTTACCAGGATGTTGCCTGGCATGGAGGGAAGGTCTTATGAGGAGGGATTTGAGGTTGTTTTCATTAGAAAGAAGGTGGCTAAGAGGAGACCTAATTGAGGCATATAAGATGATCAGAGGATTAGACAGGGTGGACAGTGATAGCCTTTTTCCTTGGATGGAGAAAGCTAGCACGAGGGGACGTAGCTTTAAATTAAGGGATGGTAGTTATAAGACGGATGTCAGAGGTAGGTTCTTTACCCAGAGGGTGGTAAGGGTATGGAATGCCCTGCCTGCTGCAGTTGTAGATGCGCCAAGTTTGGGGGCGTTTAAGTGGTCAGTAGATAGTTTTATGGATGAAAAGGGAATGGTTTAGGTTAGAGGGTCATTGCTTTTTCTCAATTGGTCAGCGCAACATCAAGGGCCGAAGGGACTGTTCTGCGCTGTAATGTTCTATGTTCTAAGTTGTTTCCACTGGTAGGTGAAACTAGAACTAGGGGGCATAGCCTCAAAATAAAAAGGAAACAGATTTAGAACTAAGTTGAGGAAGAACTTCTTCACACAAAGGATTGTGAATCTGTGGAATTCCCTGCCCAGTGAAGCAGGTGAGGCTACCTCATTGCCTGTTTTTAAGGCAAGCATAGACAAATTTTTGAACAGTAAAGGAATTAAGGGTTATGGTGAGCGGGCAGGTTAGTGGAGCTGAGTCCGCAAAAAAAAAAAAATCAGCCATGATCTTATTGAATGACAAAGCAGGCTTGAGGAGCCAGATGGCCCATTCCTGCTCCTAGTTCTTACATTTTTATGTTCTTATGATAGTTGTACAACAGTGAGTTATGTAGGCATTTCAAATTATTTTTACCTTAATGAAGTACAGAGTACCTTAATAATTTGAGTAATTGAAATTGTTAAGAGTACAAATGTGTTAATTTGGTGAAGGTTGATAATGAGCCAAACCTTTCATGGAATGGTTATCATAAACTCTCGTTGTGCCATCTTTTTGTGCTTTTGACATTATCAATAAGTTAATAATGAAAACCATTGCTTTCAACTTTTGTATTATCATCTATCTACTTGAATTCGCATCAGCATTATTGGCTGAGCAAGTGTGAATGAGGAAATAATATTATTGTATCAGTGCTTGGTAATTTCCAACATCACAAAAATAAGTGTAAAATAGGCAACCAAATGGCTTGATATTTTGTTTCACAGTTTCAACCTTAACTCAGGTGATAGTACTCTTGCCTCTGAGTCAGTGGGTTCTAGTTTCAAGGTTCATTCCAAAGGTGAGCACATAGTCTCAGTGGAGAATTCAGTGCAGTACTGAGATACTCTTGGACAGGTGCTGCCTTTTGGATGAAATGTGAAACTGTCTTCTCTCAGAGGCTAAATGATCCCATGATACTTTTGAAGAGGACAGTTTTCCTGGTTTTCAGGTCAACATTTATCACTTAATCTACATCATTAAAACAGTTGAATTGGTCACTGCTGTTTGTAGAACTTTGCACTGAGCTAAATACTTGCCATGCCTACTTACGCTATAGCAATGACCACAATTCAGAAGCATTAATTAGCTATGAAGTGCTTTGTCTTGTGAATGGTACTGTACAAGTACAAGTCCTTTCTTACCAGTTGTGCCTGAGTAAGGTATTTTTTCCACCAAAGATAAGGTTGCATGGATGGAATAGTTGACAGACCATAATATGAGTACATTAATACATGGATAAAACTGTTCAATGTTGGACCAAAGAAACCTGCAATAAAAAAGTGAGAGGTAAAATGACATCTCCAGAAACATTTATGCTGTTTGAACAGATTAAGCACATTGCATTGGTTAAAGGTACAACAAATCTCAAAGGTTTCACAGGAAAAAATGACATCAACGGATGAATTAAGAGATGGGTAACCAAAACCTTTTTCAATATGTTGGGTTTAAAGAGGGCGTTAAGAAAAGTGAGTTTATGCACAGAATTTGATTGTCATTTGGCAGTGAGGGCACATCCAAAAATGATTATTGGAATCACAGAATCATACAGCATTTAAAGTCATTCAGTTGTGGGTTGTGCAATCTAGGCCCCTATTTCCTCTGCAGACAGGGTACTGAGGGGGTGGTGTTTAATTTAAATAGCAATGATTTTTCTCTTACCAGCTGCCCATAAACAAAGATATTTTCAATATTTGACTTCTCCTTTATAATTGGTGGTGCATTTTCTGCAACCCATCGTTTTGGAGTATTCTAGTCCTTTATTAAAAAGTCTACAGCAAACTTGAGATTGAGTAAAATAAGAGGGCATTCATGCAATAAAAGAAGGATAACAGAAAGAAAGAAGTACAGGGCAATGACCACAGACAAAATAAAAATGCTTGTTTCATGTACATCCAGAGTCAAAACTTGATTTTGGGCAATCTACTTCTAGTAGTGCTGAATGATTGGAGAAGCAAAGTGTGATGCATAAATCTGTGGAAGGCTCTAGTTTCAGACATCCCAGCAGACACAGTGTGAATGAAGGCCAAGCAATCAATCAGAGCTCTGGTAGTGCTGATGAAAGATGGCAGACTGCCTCCTTTAACTTCACACAGCAATATTTCAGGTTCAAGGAGCTTGGAAAAGGGGGGCTCATGTGACATAACTTCCACTTCTTCCCCTTGATTTGGATTGTTTCTCGAGTTAGTTACTGTTTCATCCGTAAATACGTTTACTAGAGGTTTCAAGGTTCTTTATTCTTCCAGATTCCCTCAATTGATCAGAGCTTTGCTTTAGAAACATAAATTGTGCTTTGTCTTGTAATTTGATTTCTTCAGTTTATGGGGGCATTATCATATTCCATAAAGATAACAACGTTGCTGTGGTGTTCTGAAGGCCAGCAATTTGTTTGCATCAACCATAACTAAACATGTCTTTAATTAGTGTAAGATCTTTCTGCATTATATTTAGAAATAATTTTATAAACTAGCCAGGATACATAGATATTAAGTATAGAGGGTGAGTGACGGACAACACAGTTGACGGATGTGAGTGACGGATGCTCAAGGAGTATAAAAGTGCAAGAAGCTACTTGAAGGGGAAATCAGGAGGGCTAAAAGACACAAGGTTGCTTTGGCAGACAGAGTGAAGGAAAATCCAAAGAGCTTCTATAGGTACATTAGGAGCAAAAGGATAGTGAGGGATAAAATTGGTCCTCTTGAAGACCGGAGTGGAAAACTATATATGGAACCAAAAGAGATGGGGAAGATACTAAATGGTTTTTTGCATCCGTATTTGCTGAGGAAACAGGCATGGAAATAGGGCAAACAAGTAGGGAGGTCATGAAACTTTTACAGATTAAAGAGGACATGGTGCTGGCTGTCTTGAGGCAAACCAAAGTGGATAAATCCTCAGGACCAGACAGGGTATTCCCATGGACCTTGAGGGAAGTTAGTAGTGAACTTGCAGGGGCCCTGTCAGATAAATTTAAAATATCAGTATGCACGGGGAAAGTGCTGGATGATTGGAGGGTGACTCTCATTGTTCTGTTGTTTAGAAAAGGTTCCAAAAGAAATCTGGAAAATGATAGGCCAGTACGTTTGACGTCAGTGGTGGGCAAGTTATTGGAAGATGTGATAAGGGATAGGATCTACAAATATTTGGATAGACAGGGACTTATTAAGGAGAGTCAACATGGCTGTGTGTGTGGTAGGTCAATGTTTGACCAATCTATTAGAGTTTTTCAAGGAGGTTACCAGGAAACTGGATGAAGAGAAGGCGGTGGATGTTGTCTACCTGGATTTTAGCAAGGCCTTTGATAAGGTTCTTCATGGGAGGTTAGTTAGGAAGGTTCAGTCGCTAGGTATACATGGGGAGGTAGTAAATTGGATTAGACATTGGCTCAATGCAAGAAACCAGAACGTGGTTGTGGAGGATTGCTTTTCTGAATGGAGGCCTGTGACTAGTCGTGTGCCGCAGGGATCGGTGTTGGGTCCATTGTTGTTTCTCATCTATATCAATGATCTAGATGATAATGTGGTAAATTGGATCAGCAAATTTGCTGATGATACAAAGATTGGAGGTGTAGTGGACAGTGAGGAAGGTTTTCAAAGCTTGCAGAGGAACTTGGACCATCTGGAAAAATGGGCTGAAAAATGGCAAATGGAATTTAACTAGACAAGGGTGAGGTATTGCACTTTGGAAGGACAAACCAAAATAGAACATACAGGGTAAATGGTAGGACAGTTGTGCAGTTGAGCAGAGGGATCTGGGAATACAGGTAAAGAATTCCCTAAAAGTGACATTACAGGTGGATAGGGTCGTAAAGAGTGCTTTTGGTAAAGAGTGCCTTTATAAGTCAGAGTATCAAGTATAAAAGTTGGTAAGGTTGTATAAGGTATTGGTGAGGCTGAATTTAGAGTATTGTGTACAGTTTTGGTCACCTAATTACAAGAAGGATGTAAATAAGATTGAAAGAGTGCAGAGAAGGTTTACAAGGATGTTGCTGGGACTTGAGAAGCTGAGTTATCGAGAGAGATTGAATAGGTTAGGGCTTTATTCCCTGGAGCATAGAAGAATGAGGGGAGATTTGATAGAGGTGTATAAGATTTTGATGGGTATAGATAGAGTGAATGCAAGCAGGCTAGATTTAGGGGAAAAAAAGAACAGATGGAATGTGTTATAGGTGAAAGGAGAAAAGTTTAAAGGGAATATTGGGGGGGGTGGGGGGGGGGAAAGAGATGCTTTTTCACGCAGAGAGTGGTGGGAATGTGGAATGAGCTGCCACATAAATTGGTAAATGTGGGGTCATTTTTAACATTTAAGAAAAACTTGTACGGATTCATGGATGAGAGGGGTGTGGAGGGATATGGTCCAAATGCAGGTCAGTGGAACTAGGCAAAAAAAAAAAAAAAATGGTTCGACACAGATGAGAAGAGCCAAGAGGCCTGTTTCTGAGCTGTAATTTTCTATGGTTCTATGGTAACATGTTCTGGGCGATGCGCAGGAAAATGCTGGATGTCTCAGTTTGTGCCAGGCCCTGATATCATAGGGCTGAGCTGCTCTGTTCAGCTTAGCTCTTGTCTGTTCACTTTAGTAACCTGTTCGTTTAGCTATTTAACCCCAAGTCTGTGGTTAGAATGGTGGAACATTTTTAAAGGTAATGTGGTCGTTTTAAGGTGAGTCTGAATCAGGCTAAGGCCCGAACACAACTGGTGAGTTCCAGTTTCTGCTTTAGGTTTGCACAGCAACAGACCAGGCAGCTGGCCTTGAACTTGGACCAATCTTTCTGGATCTAAATAATAGGAAGATACTCAGGCAAGTCCTTACTGGGCTTAATAACTGGCCTTCTCTCAGACTACCTCTTCTCTACTCTAAGTCTTGCAGTATGCTATTTAATTCTTCTATACTTAGGGAATTTCTTTAGACTTTTCTTTCACTGGCTAGCACATTGCTGCTAGGCAAATTGTTCCCAATGGAAAATCAATTTAGGTAGTTTAGAGACATCTCTGTAACAGGCCTTGAAATGGACCTTATAGAAGGATGCAAACACAAAGTCTTCTCCCATTCCACTGAGATCTTCAAGGTTTGTTGAGGCAGTTTGGGGAGGGGGGAGCTGTTGGGGGTGTGTGGTTTTGGTAGGTTTAAATTTCCCTCCAACATTAAGGAATGAATGTCTGTGCTCTGGAGGAGTATCATAGAATCTCTACAGTGCAGAAAGAGGCCATTTGATCCATCTAGTCTGCACTGACTTTCTGACAGAGCACCCACTCAGGCCCTATTCCGATAACCTCACGTTTACCCCACTAACTTAACACCTTGGGACACTAAGAGGCAATTTAGCTTAGCAAATCAACGTAACCTGCACATCTTTTTACTGTCCCAAGGCTGAAATTGAACTGGGGTCCCTGCAAATCATTATGCCACCATGATCACATTTTGGATGTTCCTGACTCTACATGTTTGTGCAACTCAGACACACATATACTCATACCCTCAAAAGAGTAAGTTTCTGTGAAGAGAGACTCTGTCTGCTTTGCTGCAGTACCTCCTGGGGTGTTTCTTAAGAGGTTACTTATGCAAAATCATACTGGGCTAACTGTTTTGACACACAATCTCCAGCATTCAGTTCTGTAACGACTTGTTAAATTACAATGAAAACCTTGAGCTCACCATTCAAGGTGCAGGATGCTTAGCACACACTCTTCTTTCCTGTTTCCCTTCCTGAGTGTATGTGGGGAGGGGCAGGGGTGTCTTTCTTATCTAGCTCTGTTCTTCTCTCCAATTCTCATGGTGAACAAACATCTGGGCATCATACATTGCCATTTTCTTAGTGTTGGGGAAATGAATTTGCTTTGTTCGAAAATTTGTTCCAGCCACCATTTTCCTCTTAGCTTCCACTAACTTTAACTTTACTAATATTGATTGGAATAGCTTTGGTTTTGCTCGTTAGAGGGGTCAGTTTTTATATAAAGTGTGCAGGAAGGTTTTTTGACTCAGTATGTAGATAGGCCAACTAGAGGTGAGGCTACATTGGATTTGGTGCTGGGCAATGAGCCAGACCAGGTGTTAGACTTGGAAGTTGGTGAACATTTTGGTGATAGTGACCACAATTCGGTTACGTTCACCTTAGTGATTGATAGCGATAGACATGAACCTGGGGGCAGTAGTTATAGCTGGGGGAATGGTAATTATGAGGCCATTAGGATGCATAGGTTGGACTAGGAAACTACAGGGACTGGGAACATCTGAAATGTGGAGCTTATTCTTATTAAGGACTCTTAATAGTGTTGAAGAACAGAGGGATCTTGGTGTATATGTGCATAGATCCCTGAAAGTTGGCAATCAAGTCGATAAGGTTGTTAAGACGGCATACGGAGTCTTAGCTTTTATTGGTAGGGGGATTGAATTTCGGAGCCGCAACGTCATGTTGCAACTGTACAAAACTCTAGTGCGGCTGCATTTGGAGTATTGTGTGCAGTTCTGGTCCCCACATTATAAGAAAGATGTGGAGGCATTGGAGAGGGTACAGAGGAGGTTTACCAGGATGTTGCCTGGTATGGAGGGCAGGTCTTATGAGGAGAGGCTGAGGGATTTGAGGTTGTTTTCGTTAGAAAGGAGGCGGCTAAGAGGGGACCTGATCGAAACATATAAGATGATTAGAAGTTTAGATAGGGTGGACAGTGATAGCCTTTTTCCTAGGATGGAGAAAGCTAGCACGAGGGGACATAGCTTTAAATTAAGGGGTGGTAGTTATAGGACGGATGTCAGAGGTAGGTTCTTTACCCAGAGGGTGGTAAGGGTATGGAATGCCCTGCCTGCTGCAGTTGTAGATGCGCCAAGTTTGGTGGCGTTTAAGAGGTTAGTAGATAAGTTTATGAATGAAAAGGGAATGGTTTAGGTTAGAGGGTCATTGCTTTTTCTTAATTGGTTGGCGCAACATCGAAGGCCGAAGGGCCTGTTCTGCGCTGTCATGTTCTATGTTCTAACTAGCTCTTTTATATAGGATTTGGCTCATCTCAAAACTTGGCCTCTGGTCAAATTCAATTGAGCTTTTCTGGATTTGAGCTCCCAGTTTAAAACAGGTCTGATTTCTCCTCTCTGTCCATAAACAGAAAGGTGATTCCCACTTTCTAAGTATTGGTATTTATAAGTGGTATTTTCTCTAACATTCAGCTTGATATTGATGTACTTGTTTTTATCCTACAGGTGCTTTGGTCCACCTTGTTGTCTAACGAGGGGCATACACGCAATGGGTCAAGAGAGGGCTGCTCTTGGATATTCTAGTGCTTCACATCGTTAGTGTACGCTTGACCTGGACCATTTGATGGGCAACATGACAGCTCAGTGACTATCACTGTGCTGTGCAGATACATGGATTTGGGCCTGTGTCTGTGGGAGTTTGCGCATTCTTCCCGTGCTTGTGTGGGTTTTCTCCGGGTGCTCCAGTTTCCTCCCACATCCAAAAGATGTGCTCTTAGGCTAATTGGCAAAACAAATTCTCCCCAAATTGTCTCAAATTTGGTTTTTAATTCATAGATCTATAAACATAAACAGGGATCATGGGTAGAGGTGGGAACATCGGGGTAGTGGCGCAGGCTTGTTGGACCGAAGGGCCTGTTTCCTGTGCTGTTTTGTTCTTTGTTCTCTGTTCTTTGGATAATAACCCCATGGCAAACTCAAGATAGGGTAAAATCAAAAAGTTCCATTATTTTACACACACTCAAAATGCAGGAAGAGCGTTCGCAACATCTTCCCTTTTTGGAAAAGGAGCAAAGAGCGAAGACTGCAGAGAAAAAAGTTGATTCACATGAGTCTTGAATCAAGGCCACAGTTTTCCCAAAAAATTCTAAGCGCCAAATATGCAGGAAAACTGGAGTAATTCATGTCGTTTTCTTTAGTGGGAGTTCAGGCTAGTATCTCCCAGACTCTGCAGTGTGCACTAAGTGTGAATATCATTAGATTTCAGGGGATGGGGCCTATCCCTGTCAGGGAGGCAGAAAGCAGCAGGCTTCTGTGCATATACAGTGGCCCTGAACTGTCAGTCTCCCACTTGGTGGCTAGCTCGATCACTGGTCAGCCTGGGACAATCCTTCTCAACATCTTATACACCTCTGCACTCTTTCAATGGCTTCCACATCCTTCCTATGATGAGGAACCGGAATTGAGCACAGTACTCCAACTACATGGGTACATTTCTCTTTAGGCAGTGCCGGGGACAAAAGCTGGCATTGCCAGAGTGCCAATGCCCTGGGGCACCACTCCCACCACCTGACCTCCTGAGAGGCTCCCAATTGAGAGGCTCCTGAGAGGCTCTTCATTCCAGTAGTGTCATCCTGCTGCTCCCCAGCTTCCCCCAAGCCTGGTCATGATCCCCCCACATCCTGATGCAGCCCACCGACCATTCCTGAGTGAGCCCCAACCTGCCCTGATCTCCATCAGCCCCTCTTCCCCCACAGTTCTCACCTCAGCAGTCCTGAACACACCCCAGGCAGACACCACCCCGTCCTGACCAATATCAAATGCAGAATGACACCCTAAAAGTACTGATCACCCCTTAGGCCCCAACACCTAGGTCTTGTCCCCGAGTCCCCACCCCCTTGGCACTGTCCATGTCTGTTAGGCAGTGCGTAGGTGCCACCCTGTAGAACATAGAACATAAAGCGCAGAACAGGCCCTTCGGCCTTCGATGTTGCGCCAACCAATTATGAAAAAAAAAGCAATGACCCTCCAAACTAAACCATTCCCTTCTCTTCCATAAACTTATCAACTAACCTCTTAAACGCCACCAAACTTGGCGCATCTACAACTGCAGCAGGCAGGGCATTCCACTACCTTACCACCCTCTGGGTAAAGAACCTACCTCTGATATCCGTCCTATAACTATCACCCCTTAATTTAAAGCTGTGTCCCCCTCGTGCTAGCTTTCTCCATCCTAGGAAAAAGGCTATCACTGTCCACCCTATCTAAACCTCTAATCATCTTATATGTTTCGATTAGGTCCCCTCTTAGCCGCCTCCTTTCTAACGAAAAACAACCTCAAATCCCTCAGCCTCTCTTCATAAGACCTGCCCTCCATAACAGGCAACATCCTGGTAAACCTCCTCTGTACCCTCTCCAATGCCTCCACATCTTTCTTATAATGCGGGGACCAGAACTGTACACAATACTCCACGTGCGGCCGCACTAGAGTTTTGTACAGTTGCAACATGACGTTGCGGCTCCGAAATTCAATCCCCCTACCAATAAAAGCTAAGACTCCATATGCCTTCTTAACAACCCTATCGACTTGACTGCCTACTTTCAGGGATCTATGCACATATACACCAAGATCCCTCTGTTCATCAACACTATTAAGAATCCTACCATTAGCCCTATACTCTACACATTTATTATTCCTGCCAAAGTGCAGAACTTTTGCACATTAAACTCCATTTGCCACCTCTCGGCCCAGCTCTGCAACTTGTCCAAGTCTCTTGTCCTAGTATCTGTAGATAGAGAACATAGATAAACTACAGCACAAAGAGGCCCTTCAGTCTACAAGTTGCGCCGATCACATCTCTACCTACTAGGCTTATCTATAACCCTCATTTCTATTAAATCCCATGTACTCATCCAGAAGTCTCTTAAAAGTTCCTATGAATCTGCCTTCACCACCACTGACAGCAACCGATTCCACGTACTCACCACCCTTTGGGTGAAAAACGTATCCTTGATATCTCCTCAGTACCTACTCCCCAGCACCTTAAACCTGTGTCCTCTTGTGGCAGCCATTTCAGCCCTGGGAAAAAGCCTCTGAGAATCCACCCAATCAATACCTCTCATCATCTTTACACCTCTATCAGATCACATCTCATCCTTCATCTCTCCAAGGAGAAAAGACCGAGTTCTCTCAACCTATCCTCATAAGGCATGCCACCCAATCCAGGCAACATCCTTGTAAATCTCTCTGCACCCTTTTAATGGCTTCCACATCCTTCCTGTAATGAGGCGACCAGAACTGAGCACAGTACTCCAAGTGGGGTCTGACCAGGGTCTTATACAGCTGCAACATTATCTCCCGACTCCTAAACTCAATCCCTCGATTGATGAAGGCCAGTACACCATACGCATTCTTAACCACATCCTCTACCTGCGAAGCCAATTTGGGAGTTCTATGAACCCGGAGCTCACATCCTTCTGATCTTCCATACTGCTAAGAGTCTTACCCATAATATATTCTGTCATCGAATTTGATCTGCCAAAATGAACCACTACACACTTTTCTAGATTGAAGTCCATCTGCCACTCCTCCGCCCAGTCTTGCATCCTCTCTACGTCTCGCTGCAACTTCTGACATCCCTCCAAATTATCCACAACATCTTCAATCTTCAGGTCATTGGCAAACTTACTAACCCATCCCACTACTTTCTCATCCAGGTCATTTATAAAAATCACAGAGCAAGGGTCCCAGAACAGATCCATGGGGCACTGATGACTGACCTCCATACAGAAAAAGACCCATCTACAACCATTCTTTGCCTTCTGCAGGCAGACCAGTTCTGGATCCATGAAACAACATTCCCTTGGATCCCATGTCCCCTTACTTTCTCAATAGGTCTTGCATGGGGGACCTTATCAAACGCCTTGCTAAAGTCCATACAAACCACATCTACCGCTCTTCCTTCGTCAATGTGTTTAGTCACACCTTCAAAAAAACTCAACCAGGCCAGTAAGACACAATCTGCCTTTGACAAAGCCATGTTGACTACTTTTGATCATACTATTTTTCTCTATATTTTCATATTTCCTGTCTCTCAGGATCTTCTCCATCAACTTACCAACCACTGAGGTTAGACTCACCGGTCAATAACTTCCTGGCTATCTCTATTCCCTTTCTTGAATATAGAAACCATATCTGCAATCCTCCAATCCTCTGGAACCTCTCTCATCTTGATCAATGATGCAAAGATCATCGCCAGAGGTTCTGTAATTTCTTCCCTTGCCTCCCTTAGTAACCTGGGGTACATCCCATCCGGTCCTGGCGACTTATTTATCTTGATGCTTTTCAAAAGCTCCAACAGATCCTTTTTCTTAATGTCCACATACGCAAGCTCTTCAGTCTGCCATAAGCCTGCACTACAATCACCAAGATCCTTTTCCACCATGAATACCAAAGTATTCATTGATCACCTCTGCTATTTCTATCAGTTCTGTACAAACTTTCCCAACATCACATTTTATAGGTCCTATTCCTTCACATCTCATCCTCTTGCTCTTCACATACTTGTAGAATGCCTTGAGGTTTCCTAAAACTTACCTGCCAAGGCCTTCTCATGCCCCTTCTGGCTCTCCTAATTTCCTTCCACAAGCCATATACTCCTCTAGATCCCTAACATTCCCCAGCTCCCTGAACCTTTTGTACGCTATCCTTTTTGACTAGTGGATGGTGCAGGAGGGAGGGGTTCAGGTTCCTTAACAATTGGGACTCATTCTGGGATAGGTGGGACCTCTTCAAGAGAGATGGTCTACACCTGAACCAGAGGGGGACTAATATCTTGGGGGGAAAATTTGCTAAGGCTATGATGGGGGCTTTAAACTGATTCGGGGGGGGGGGGTGGGATCCTAAGTAGTTGGGGTGCTGAGAGGGATGAGAGTAAGGGGGTTATAGAAGAGAGTTGTAAAACACAGCGGCGTACGGGTGGGGTGGGGCATGGTTTGAAATGCGTATACTTTAATGCAAGGAGTATTTGCAATAAGGGGGAGGAACTTGCAGCTTGGACCAGTACCTGGAACTTCGATGTTGTGGCCATTTCAGAGACTTGGGTAGAGCAGGGACAGGAATGGATGTTGCAGGTTCCGGGGTTCAAATGCTTTAGTCGGAGTAGAGAAGGAGGTAGAAGGGGGGGAGGAGTGGCATTATTGGTCAAAGACTGTATCACGGTGATAGAAAAGAAGTTTGATGAGGACTTGTCTGTTGAGGTAGTATGGGCTGAGATTAGAAACAGGAGAGGAGAGGTCACCCTGTTGGGAGTCTTTTACAGACCTCCTAATAGTTCTAGAGAGGTTGAGGAAAGGATTGCAAAGTCAATTCTGATTAGGAGTGAAAGTAGTAGGGTAATTGTGATGGGGGACTTTAACTTTGCTAATATTGATTGGAATAGCTATAGCTCTAGCTCGTTAGAGGGGTCAGTTTTCGTACAGAGTGTGCAGGAAGGTTTTTTGACTCAGTATGTAGATAGGCCAACTAGAGGTGAGGCTACATTGGATTTGGTGCTGGGCAATGAGCCAGACCAGGTGTTAGGCTTGGAAGTTAGTGAACATTTTGGTGATAGTGACCAAAATTCGGTTACGTTCACCTTAGTGATGGACAGGGATAGGCGTGAGGCTGGGGGCAGTAGTTATAGCTGGGGGAAGGGTAATTATGAGGCCATCAGGAGAGAATTAGGGTGCATAGATTGGACTAGGAAACTACAGGACTGGGAACATCTGGAATGTGGAGCTTATTCAAGGAGCAGCTGCTGCGAGTCCTTGATAAGTATGTCCCTGTCAGGCAAGGAGGAAATGGTCGAGTAAGAGAACCTTGGTGTACTAAAAAAGTTGATTTGCTGGTTAAAAGGAAAAAGGAGGCTTATGTCAGGATGAGGATTGAAGGCTCAGTTAGTGCAATGGATAGCTATAGATTAGCCAGGAGGGAGCTAAAGAGTGAATTGAGGAGAGCTAAGAGGGGACACGAGAAGACTTGGGCTGATAGGATTAAGGAGAATCCTAAAGCTTTCTTTAGATATGTTAAGAATAGAAGATTGGTTAGGGCAAGATTAGGGCCAGTCATAGACAGCAGTGGGAAGTTGTGCGTGGAGCCTGAAGAGATTGGTGAGGCACTGAATAAATATTTCTCTTCGGTATTCACGCAGAGTGCTGGAAATGTAGCTATGGAGAACACTGAGGTACAGGGTTGCAAATTGGGAAGTATTGTAGTAGATAGGGAGGATGTGCTAGAAATTCTCGAGGGTTTGAAGTTGGATAAGTCCCCTGGGCCGGACGGGATTTACCCTAGGATTCTCTGGGAGGCAAGAGAGGAGATTGCAGAGCCTCTGGCTCTGATCTTCAGGTCCTCGTTGGTTACGGGTGTGGTTCCGGAGGACTGGAGGATGGCGAATGTGGTCCCATTGTTTAAGAAGGGGAAGAGAGACCTTCCAGGGAATTATAGGCCAGTGAGTCTTACTTCTGTTGTGGTCAAGGTATTGGAGAGAATTATTAGGGATAGGATTTATAGTTATTTAGAGAGAAATGAATTGATTGGGGATAGTCAGCATGGTTTCGTGAAGGGTAGGTCATGCCTTACTAACCTCATTGAGTTTTTGAGAAAGTGACCAGAGAGGTGGATGGGGGTAAGGCGGTTGATGTAGTATATATGGACTTTAGTAAGGCCTTTGATAAGGTGGCCCATGGAAGACTTCTACAGAAAATGCAGATGTGTGGAATAGAGGGTGATTTAGCTAATTGGATTAGGAATTGGCTGGCAGATAGAAGACAGGGGGTGGTGGTTGATGGGAGATATTCATCGTGGAGTTCGGTGACGAGTGGTGTGCCTCAGGGGTCTGGTTTGGGGCCCCTGCTGTTTGTAATTTTTATAAATGATCTGGATGAGGGTATTGAGGGATGGATCAGTAAATTTGCAGATGACACTAAAGTCGGTGGAGTGGTAGATAGTGAAGAGGGGTGTTATAGTTTGCAGAGGGACTTGGACAAGTTGCAGATCTGGGCCGAGAGGTGGCAAATGGAGTTTAATGTGGAAAAGTGTGTGGTAATGCACTTTGGCAGGAACAATAAATGTGTAGAGTATAGGGCTAATGGTAGGGCTCTTAATAGTGTTGAGGAACAGAAGGATCTTGGTGTATGTGTCAATAGATTCCTGAAAGTAGGCAGTCAAGTGGATAAAGTTGTTAAGAAGGTATATGGAGTCTTAGCTTTTATTGGTAGGGGGATTGAATTTAGGAGTTGCAGCATCATGTTGCAACTGTACAAAACTCTAGTGCGGCCGCACTTGGAGTATTGTGTGCAGTTCTGGTCGCCGCATTATAAGAAAGATGTGGAGGCATTGGAGAGGGTACAGAGGAGGTTTTACCAGGATGTTGCCTGGTATGGAGGGCAGGTCTTATGAGGAGAGGCTGAGGGATTTGAGGTTGTTTTCGTTAGAAAGGAGGAGGCTAAGAGGGGACCTGATCGAAACATATAAGATGATTAGAGGTTTAGATAGTGTGGACAGTGATAGCCTTTTTCCTAGGATGGAGAAAGCTAGCACGAGGGGACACAGCTTTAAATTAAGGGGTATGAGTTATAGGACGGATATCAGAGGTAGGTTCCTTACTCAAAGAGTGATTAGGGAGTGGAATGCCCTGCCTGCAGCTGTTGTAGATGCTCCAAGTTTGGTGGCGTTTAAGAGGTTAATTGATAAGTATATGGAAGAGAAGGGAATGGTTTAGTTTGGAGGGGCATTGCTTTTTATTTTGGTCGGCACAACATCGAAGGCCGAAGGGCCTGATCTGTGCTGTAATGTTCTATGTTCTATGTTCTATGTTCTTTCATGCACCATGGTTTCTGTAACCTACCACAACTTCCCTGTTTCATTGGAATATAATCTTCTACAGATTCTATTCTACCAGAATGGTCATAGTTCTTATGAATGGTCATAGTCATTCTATCAGAACGGTCATAGTTAGACTAATCAAATGAATTTTTCTGTGCTGCCAAGGCAATTGTCTTCTATTGACTTTTGAGAATAGTGCAGGAAAGAAAATTAGTGCTAGAGAGAGGCTTCTTGCAAATGAGTTTTATAATCTCAAAGCACAGTGAGTTCATGCGCAGTCATGTATGAATGGGAGGAAGACTCCAGGTCTTCCAGGTTGTCCTTCACCTAGAAGGAGAGGAGTGAAGATGCCATGCCTAGACAGAAGTCAGGTGAAGGGCTTGGCACTGGCCTGCTGCCTTTAAGATGGAGGCAAATCTGTAGAAGATTACTCACTGCCAGAAACGGTGGTGGAGGCAGAAATGCTGAAAACATTTACGACATATCTAGATGCGCACTTGCCATGCCAAGGCATACAAGACTATTGACCAAGTACTGGAAAATGAGATTGGAACAGTTAGGTGATTCGTCTTTGACCAGAATGGACACAATGGGTTGAAATGCATTTTTCTGTGCAGTTCAGCTCTATGACTTACACTCACTGAGGCACCAGTGATGCAGACTGCAGACAACCATCCTTTAATAAAGAACAAAACAGCACGGGAAACAGGCCCTTCAGCCCAACAAGCCCATGCCGCCACCCCGATGTTCCCAACTCTACCCATGATCCCTGTCAATATTTATAGATCTATGGATTAAAAAACCAAATTTGAGACAATTTAGGGAGAATTTGTTTTGCCAATTAGCCTAAGAGCACATCTTTGGGATGTGGGAGGAAACCGGAGCACCCAGAGAAAACCCACGCAAGCACAGGGAGAATGCGCAAACTCCCAGACACAGGCCCAAATCCATGTATCTGCACAGCACAGCGACAGTCACTGAGCTGTCGTGTTGCCCATCAAATGATCCAGGTCAAGCGTACACTAACGATGTGAAGCACTAGGATACTATCGGAAAAAAAAATCCAAGAACAGCCCTCTCACGACCCATCGCATGTATGACCCTCGTTAGACAACAAGGTGGACCAAAGCACCTGTGGGATAAAAACAAGTACATCAATATCATCATCTATTTACACACTTCCCAGGGACTCCTAAGGCTCATGATCCCTATTTTAAATCAGTTTTCTATACCCCTCCATTCCCATTCTGTTCATGTGCCCATCTAAGTATTTCTTAAATAACTCCAGAGTACCTGCCTCCACGCTTTACTTGGCAGCGCATTCCATACCCCCACCATCCTCTGTGTGAAAAAACTCCCTCTGGCATCCAAATTATACCTTACCCCCCTCACCCTAAGCCCGTGACCCCTTGTGCTATTCGAGTCCATGCTAGGAAAAAGCTTAACCCTGTTTATCTATAGCCCTCAATCTTGTACACCTCTATTAGATCTCCTCTCAGTCTTCGTCTTTCTAAGGAAAACGGTCCCAATTTATCTAACCTCTCCTCGTAACTCAGACCTTCCATACCAGGCAGCTTCCTGGTATACCTCCTCCGCACTCTCTCCAGAGTCTCCACGTCCTTCCGGTAGTAAGGTGACCAGAACTGGATGCAGTATTCCAAATGAGGTCTAACCAACATTTTATACAACTGCAACATTAAAGGCCAGCTGTTGTACTCTATACCCTTCCTATAAAGCCTGGCATACTATATGCTTTCTTCACAGCCTTCTCCACTTGCTCTGCCACCTTCAGAGACTTGTTCACCTGCACCCCCAGGTCTCCCTGCGTTTCTATACTCTTAATAGGTCTACCCTTTATCATATACCTCCCTCCTACATTCTTTCTCCTGAAATGCATCACCTCACATTTATCAGGATTGAATTCCATCTGCCATTTATCTGCCCGAGCTACCAGCCTATGTCCTGCTGTATCACCTGACAATGCTCCTCACTATCCGCAAGTCCAGCCATCTTTGTATCATCTGCAAACTTGCTGATCACTCCACTTACTCCCTCTTCCAAGTCATTTATATATATTACAAATAGAAGAGGTCCCAGTACCGAGCCCTGCGGCACTCCACTAGTGACCGACCTCCAGCTAGAAAAACACCCTTCCACTATTATTCTCTGTCTCCTATTACCAAGCCAGTTATTTATCCATCTAGCTACCTGTCCTTGTATCCCATGAGCCTTGACCTTCTCGATTAACCTCCCATGAGGGACTCCAATAATGGCTCCCATCCAGATGAGAAGGGGAGGCTGGCACAAGGCCATGAAAAACAAGAGCCAGAGCGGCAAGAGTTAGCAAGGCCTCAAAGATTGATATGCTTGCAAATAGGGTTAACTACAATGATATGCATTGGCTTGACCATGGATGAATCGCATGTGGTGCTCTTATCTAAAAATGAGCAAAGGTCAATACTGGAGGCAGCCTTATACATTCCAGAATATGTTTGCTCACATCGTCAGCTCTCCAACACAAGCTATAGCCTCAAGCTATATTAAGGGGATTCCTGGCCTGCATTGAGTGAATGGCTGTCTTAGTTCTATTTAAAAATGATGACTTGTCATTTGACTCTGAAGTAACGACAAGGTTGGCAACTTCTTAAGCTCCTTGTTAATGCACAATTAATAAGATGAACAGCATGTATTCAGGGTAGTGTAATTACCATTACCCTACTACCTAGTGGTAATTACACCAACTTTCCAACCCACTACCAGACTCCAGAATGGAATATTCCACACAATATGGCTGGAATTTCATGGAAAGTAACTGCATAATTTGGCAATTTATCTCTGCAAAAATGTTACATCCCCATTGTGTTTATTAATTTGTTTAGCCATCCATGCAAATGGTTAGTTTGAACCAATGTAAGTAATACAACTCACTTTGACCACAAGGTATCCAGTTAAGGACACACCACCAGATGTTGAACATAGTTGCATGGTGATATACATGAAGAAATGTAATTTGGCTGGTCTTCTTCCGCAATACAAAAAATATGGTATCCATAAATTCAATAGCTTTAGAAAAGTAGTACCACCACAGTACCTTAGCCACCTGTAAAATGAATATGAACATTCTTATAACCAGTTGCAATAAGATATACACAGCAGTAATTATCTGAACAAATGTATTTTTTTCCTGAACTTTAATATAGCTAACTTTTTCCACATGCCATTGCCACACTTTTAGCCATAGAAATAATTAAAAGCCAGCACCAAGAGTCAACTCAAATTAGAATCATAGGACAACCAAAGATCACACAATCTTATAGCAGAGAGGAGCCATTCGGTTTATCTTTAGGAGACGTATCTAATTAGTTTTCCTCCACTGTTTTTTATGTTCTGCAATTTTTTGCTCTTTTAAATATATATATCTTCACTTTAACATAGAACATAGAACAATACAGCACAGAACAGGCCCTTCGGCCTTCGATGTTGTGCCGACCAAAATAAAAAGCAATGCCCCTCCTAACTAAACCATTCCCTTCTCATCCATATAATTATCAACTAACCTCTTAAACGCCACCAAACTTGGCGCATCTACAACAGCTGCAGGCAGGCATTCCACTCCCTAATCACTCTTTGAGTAAAGAACCTACCTCTGATATCCGTCCTATAACTCATACCCCTTAATTTAAAGTTGGGTCCCCTCGTGCTAGCTTTTTCCATCCTAGGAAAAAGGCTATCACTGTCCACCCTATCCAAACCTCTAAATATCTTATATGTTTCAATAAGATCCCCCCGTAGCCGCCTCCTTTCTAACGAAAACAACCTCAAATCCTTCAACCTCTCTTCATAGGACCTGCCCTCCATACCAGGCAACATCCTGGTAAACCTCCTCTGTACCCCTCCAATGCCTCCACATCTTTCTTATAATGTGGGGACCAGAACTGCACACAATACTCCAAGTGCGGCCGCACTAGAGTTTTGTACAGTTGCAACATGACGTTGCGGCTCCGAATTTCAATCCCCCTACCAATAAAAGCTAAGACTCCATATGCCTTCTTAACAACTTTATCCCCTTGACTGCCTACTTTCAGGGATCTATTGACACATACACCAAGATCCTTCTGTTCCTCAACACTATTAAGAGCCCTACCATTAGCCCTATACTCTAAACATTTATTGTTCCTGCCAAAGTGCATTACCTCACACTTTTCCACATTAAACTCCATTTGCCACCTCTCGGCCCAGCTCTGCAACTTGTCCAAGTCACTCTGTAAACTAAAACACCCCTCTTCACTATCTAAAATTTATTTTTAAAATTTACCACCAAATCTGATTCTTTCACTCTTTCAGGCAGTTGTTCCAGGTCATCATGTCTCAGTGGAAAGAAATAAAACTTGCAGCTTGGAAGAATAGATTTCACTAATAGACTATCTTTTAAAGGTCAATCCATTAGAAACAGAGATCATATGCTGCCTGTTAATGTGTGTACCAGTTTATTTTTATTGAAGGTGTTCTTTGTACAAAATTTGTGCACTGTTGATATTGAGACATCTGACTGGGTGAGTCCCAACACCAACAATAATGGTCACCTGCTTTCTGAAATGCATTGATCAGTTATATGTGATACCCTAGCAGTGACCCACGTAATGGAATGGTTTATTCCAGCACAGTTTCTCCATCCTTGCATGCAATGATTTTGCTTTTCAAGGAAAACATCTCATATGCCCTAACATCCTTATTTACCCACCCTGCTACCTTCATGGATTTGTGAATCTTCACTCCAGGTATCCTACCATGCATTGTGTATTCCCTGGCAGTGTTTTCCACCCCACCTGCATTATCCCACACATCTCCAAATTTAATTCCATTTGCCATTTTCCTGTTCATCGGATGAGCCTTTTGATACTGTGTTATGGTCCGTGGCTTTCATAGAAATAATAGAATAGAATCCCTACAGTACAGAAAGAGGCCATTCGGCCCATTGAGTCTGCACCGACAACAATCCCACTCAGGCCCTACCCCCATATCTCTACATATTTACCCACTAATCCCTCTAACCTACACATCTCAAGACACTAAGGGCAATTTTAGCATGGCCAATCAACCTAACCTACACATCTTTGGACTGTGGGAGGAAACTGGAGCACCCAGAGGAAATCCACACAGACATGAGGAGAATGTGCAAAACGGTGACCCAAGCCAGAAATCAAACCCAGATTCCTGGAGTTGTGAAGCAACAGTGCGAACCACTGTGCCACATTCTTCCATTCTTAACCCACTTGGCCAAAGACAGTAAATCTTTTAATCATGCTCCCTATATTAATGCCCAAATAAGTGAAGCATATCATGCAGAGTAATGGACCCAAATTCAGCCCTCAGTGGAAATAGCTTTCCAGTCAAAAAACATTTGTCCAGCAGGCTCTACTGCTTCCAGACACAGAGCCAGTTATGGATGCAATTTGCCACTTTCTGTTGGATCCGATCAACATATAATTTTCTGATCAGTGTTACAGAAAAACTTGTCGATAAACATTTTTTGGGAGAGTCATTGTCTAAGTGCCAAATTCGCATAAAAAGTGTAATTGACCCTATTTAAAGCAGGATTTTCAAGGTGAATCTCCCACATTCTGAGCACTGCAAACTGCCTCAGGGAGATTCACATTGAAAGCCCGGAGGGTGGGTCGCGGCTATGCGTGCTGAAAGCTGGGGAGGCTGGGAGGGGAGGGGTGGGGGTGGCAAAAGGCTCAGCCATGGGCGAGGCAGGGCCCCCGCGAAATGTCCCAGCCACAGGTGAGGCAGAGCCCTCACCTCTGCAGAACGCCTGACATGAGGGAGGGATGGGACCCATCCTCGCAGAAGGGAGAGCTATAGGACGCACAGAACACCTAGTGTGGGGTGGGGTCCCGTTCCCACAGAACGTGTGGCCTTGCAAGGTTAATAGCAGGGCCCTGGGTGCTGTTAGGATAGACTGACCTATGTTCAACTGCTGTTCACATGGAACCCTTCTCCACTTCAGACTTCAAAGTTCTCGTTTGAATATTTGCTACCACCAAGATCTGCGCCAACAGCAGCCTCACCCAGGCTCACGGCCTAGGCTTCTGTGCTCACAGAAAGGCCTAGGGGTGTAGGTACATAGTTCCTTCAAAGTGGCATCCCAGATGGGCAGGGTCAGAACATTGAGTTGGGACATTATGTTACAACTGCAAAAGACATTGGTATGGTCACATTTGGAGTAGTACATACAATTCTAGTCACCCTGCTATAGGAAGGAAGTTATTCAATTAGAGAAGGTGCAAAAAGAGATTTACAAGGATGTTACCAGGACTTGAAGTTTAAATTATGAGGGGTTGGGACTTTTTTCCCTGGAGCGTAAGAGGATGAGGTTTATAAAATCATGAGGGGCATGGATAAGATGAATAGCCATGGTCTTTTCCCCAGGATTGGGAAGTCCAAAACTAGAGAGCATTTTGGTTTCAGGTGAGAGAGGAAAAATTTAAAAGGGACCTGAGGGCAACTTTTTTCCAAAGGGGTTGTTGCCTAGAGTGGTGGTAGAGGCAGGTACAATTGCAAAATTTGAAAGATATTTAGCTGGGTACGTACAGCAAAGATTTAGAGGGATATGGCCAAACACAGACAAATGGGATTTTCACTTGATGCATGCTTATCGATATCCAGGCACGTCTGGATTCAAGAAACCAATCACTTTTCTTCGTGGGAATACGTTTGTTCCAAATCCCCCCTGCACCTTCCTTGACACAGATTTACCTTGAGATAACTCTTCCCAGTCCACTTTCTACAAACCAGATCTTAGCTTCATAAAATTGGCCTTTTCCCAAATTTAAAACTGTTTTTCCAAAACAAAACTTTTAAGTTCAGTAGAAGTAGGGCACTTCAGGAGTCATACCATTATAATAAATCACTGAAATTTATGGATCACTGACTGCATCTACTTTAAGAAGTCTCTTGACATCAGGCTCAACCCAGTCCAACACCAGCACCTCCAAATCATGGTCTGTATCTCCTTTAATTTAGATTGCTAGACTGGAGGGCAGAATTTTCCCTTCTTAAAGCTAAGTGCTGTGATGTGTAAGTTCCACAAACACACCTCCTGCTGGTTGGAGCGGTGAGAAATGACAGCTGATGCCATTCATGGAAGCCAGTTAATTATGCATAGTACCTTGGTACCTTGCCAATTCACCCCCCTCCAATCCACAATGCTATCCATAGCAGGAAAAGGATGAATCTGCTGCAAGGATGAGTTCAAATATCAAACTCTCATCATACCCTCAAAGTTATACATTGAGACTCCTGAACACTGTTAATGGGAGACACATATCTGCACTCCCTCCCTCATGGATACATTCACATCACCACTATGTTGCACATCCTCAGCCCTTCCTGAGGAGAGTCCACTGCACACAGGGAGCAAACAATTTTCCCAACCCCTGCTCCGAGCCTTCTCATTATGTACCTTCCTTTGGTCTTCAAGTAATCTAAGCTTGCCCACGTCAAGATGGGAAGACCCCAGATGGGAAGCAAGATAGGCAGCATCATGGAGCATGCCACCAAAGAATTTCTCCTGTAGAAAAGTAATATTGGCTTCTTCCAGAAACTAAGTACAGGTGATGCCTCCCTGAGTTGATCGCATCCTGACATTCAGAGTGAGTGACATGCAATCTTGTATTCTGCCTGCTCATTAACTAAATCTGTCTTCTCCCTCCATCAGGCCCCAGCAGGTCCAGGTACACCAGGAGGGTGAACATAAACCCCAGCTGATCTAAAGAACAAAGCTGAGGGGCCATTAGAGAAAAGTCTATTACTACACTATGGAATTCAATACGGATAAGTGTGAGGTGGTTCACTTTGGTAGGAATAACAGGCATATGAAATATAGGGCTCATGGAAGGACCCTTAATAGTGTTGTCGAGCAGAGGGATCTTGGGGTACAAGTACATAGCTCTTTGAAAGTTGGCACCCAGGTTGATAAAGTTGTTAAGAAGGCGTACGGTGTGTTAGCTTTATTGGTAGAGGGATTGAATTTAGGAGCCGTGAGGTTATGTTACAACTGTACAAAACTCTGGTGCGGCCGCACTTGGAGTATTGCGTACAGTTCTGGTTGCCGCATTATAAGAAAGATGTGGAAGCATTGAAAAGGGTGCAGAGGAGGTTTACCAGGATGTTGCCTGGTATGGTGGGAAGGCCTTATGAGGAAAGGCTGAGGGACCTGAGGTTATTTTCATTAGAGAGAAGAAGGTTACACGGTGACCTAATTGAGGCGTATAAGATGATCAGGGGATTGGATAGGGTGGATAGTGAGAGCCTTTCTCCTCGGATGGTGATGACGAGGGGACATAACTTTAAATTAAGAGGTGGTAGTTATAGGACGGATGTCAGAGGCAGGTTCTTCACACAGAGGGTGGTGAGAGCGTGGAATGCCCTGCCTGCAGCAGTTGTGGACTAGCCTACTTTGGGGGCATTCAAATGTTCGGTGGATAGGCATATGGATGATATTGGAATAGTTTAGGCTAGAGGGTCCACTGGCCAGCACAACATCGAGGGCTGAAGGGCCTGTACTGCGCTGTAATGTTCTATGTTCTATGTTCTACATTCACCTGCACCCTCCCCTAGCTCAGGGACACAAAGCTCAGTGGGTCATAATTCAAGATTGAGCTCAGGGTCACTTTGAGGTCATTTCACTGACATGTTCCACAGAAGTCAGAGGCACTGACCAGATCTCTACAACTCAGGATTACTGGGGATCAGGCACCCACTGAGTCTGAATTGATGATGAGTGGTCACCAAAACAATGCTGGAGATGCAACAAGGTTTGATATATTGATGATATGCACCACCTTACCAAACTTCTCCATTTTTAGATTTGGTACACTGATTAAAGTTGACTTTAACACAAATTTTGAATTGAGGCCAATTGTCCCATAAGCCACGCAAATTACAGAAAGCATATTACAGGTTATTATTAATTATGTGACATACAATGTTTTAACAGTTCCCTGCATTTTCAATTTTCACATTCTTGTGTTCAGACTGAAATGACTATATTGCGCGCTTCCTTTTCAATTTGCCTAGTTATCGAATCAAAGAGGTTTATAGCATGGAAACAGGCCCTTTGACATAACTTGTCCATACTGCTTTTTTTATTTTAAACCTCTCAGCTAATCCCAGTTGCCCACATTTGGCCAATATCCCTCTATACCCATCTGACCCATGTAACTGTTTAAATGCTTTTAAAATAGACAAAATTGTACTTGCCTCTATTCACTACCTCTGTGTGAAGAAATTGCCTCTCTGGATCCTTTCGCATCTTCTCCTCTCTTACCTTAAACCTATGCCCTCTAGTTTTAGACTCCCCTACCTTTGGGAAAAGATATTGACTATATAGCTGGTCTGTGCCTCTCATTATTTTAAAGACCTCTATAAGATTACCCCTCAGCCTTCTATGCTGTAGGGAAGCAACTCTTAGTCTATCCAGCCTCTCATAACACAAATCATCAAGTCCCGATAGCATCCCAGTAAATCTTTTCTGCTCTCTTTCTAGTTTAATAATTTCCTTTCCAATAATAAGGTGACCAGAACTGTACACAGTGTTCCAAGCATGGCCTTCAACTTCAACAAGATGTCCCAACTCTTGTATTTAATGTTCTGACCAATGAAACCAAGCATGCCGAGTGCCTTCTTCACCATTCTGTCCACCTGCGACTCCACTTTCAAGGAGCTATGAACATGTACCCTCACATATCTTTGTTCTATAACTCTCCCCAATACTCTACCATTAACTGAGTAAGTCCTGCCTGGTTCAATCTTCCAAAATGCATCAACTCGCATTTATCTAAACTCCATCTGCTATTCATCAGCCCACTGACCCAATTGATCAAGATCCCATTGCAATCCAAGATAACCTTCTTCACTATCCACTTTGTCATCAATCTTAGTGTCATCTGCAAACTTACAAACCATGCCTTCTATAGTGACTATCGCTGTGCTGTGCAGATACATGGATTTGGGCCTGTGTCTGTGGGAGTTTGCTCATTCTCCCCGTGCTTGCGTGGGTTTTCGCCGGGAGCTCCGGTTTCCTCCCACATCCCAAAGATGTGCTCTTAGGCTAATTGGCAAAACAAATTCTCCCTAAATTGTCTCAAATTTGGTTTTTAATCCATAGATCTATAAACACAGACAGGGATCGCGGGTACATTGGGGTGGCGGCGCAGGCTCGTTGGGCCGAAGGGCCTGTTTCCCGTGCTGTTTTGTTCTTTGCTCTTTGTAAATCATTAATATAAATGACAAACAACAGTAGCTCCGGCACTGATCCGAGGCACACCGCTGGTCACAGACCTCCAGTTTGAAAAACAATTCTTTACAACCAGCCCTCTGGATTCTGGAATCAAACCAATTGTATATTCATTTAGCTACCTCACCGTGGGTCTCATGAAATTTAATCCTTTGCAACAACCTACCATGCGGTACCTTGTCAAAGACCTTGCTAAAGTCAACTGCTCTGCCCTCATCTACCTTCTTGGTTACCCCTTCAAAAAACTCAATCACATTTGAGAGAGATGATTTTCCACTCACAAAGCCATGCTGATTGTCCCTAATTAGTCCTTGCATGTCTAAATGTCAGTAGATCCTGTCTCTCAAAATATCTTCTAACAAGTAAAACAGACCTTAAACCCTACCCTTCATGAGCGTTTATGTCAACTCTATCAAATCATAGTTGCCAAAGTGCAAATTGGGGTCAGTTTGAACTCAGCATTAAACCTTAATAGCCCAGCAGATCGAGATTTCCCATCTGAGAGATTCAAGCCCACTTCTTCTCTCCCTGCATACAAAAAAAGGTTGGGACTTACTACAAATTTCTACTTTTCTGTATGCAATATATATGACCTGTGTAACAGTCACACAATTTTCCAAGAGCATGTAATTACAGAAATACAAATCTTATGCAGCAGTATCTTTGTACTGGAAAACCTGACAGAAAATACCTGCAAATAAAAGATTTAAGGTATATGTACGTCTCTCTTAAGAAATACATATTTAAAACTCCCTATTCCTTTGCCAAACGATCAAAATGCAAAAGGAAAAATAAAGTCTGGATGAAACTATTAATATATATATATATATATATGAAAATGAAAGTAATAAAGAACCTTTAAAATGTTGTAACCTCAAGCATCCCTCACCCACCGAACACAAGTAACATTAGCTGCTAGACTGGCAAAAATCCTGGAAAATTAACTCTGTAATCACAGAATCACAGAACCCTACAGTGCAGAAAGAGGCCCTTCGGCTCATCGAGTCTGCATCTAACACAATCCCACCCAGGCCCTACCCCATATCCCTACATATATTATACCCACAATCCCTCTAACCTACGCTTCCCTGGACACTATGGGGCAATTTCTTAGCATGGCCAATCAACCTAATATTCCACTCAGTTGGTTAAGACAAAAAAAAAACTTGAGGAGAGTTACATAATAACACAACACTGACTAACCCCTATCCAAATGTACATTGAAAACACAAGATAAAATTTTACAGCCCTCTACAGAGGAAGCTGACAGTGAGCTGTAAAATCCACTGTGATAGTGGTAATGCCATACCTATTGCTATCACCTCAACCAGTATTTTACAGATTTCTGGGGAGGCATTTGGTGACCTGCCTCTTGGGCCAACTGAAGCCCATGATACCAATGACAGTCATGTAAGGGTCTTCTCCCACCCCCAAGAGATAGTCCCCAGCCCTGTATGTTACCCTCCACTGACTTACCAAATTCAGCACCACATCCCTACCTTTGTCAGGTCCTGTCATCCTGGCCCCAGCAAAAATACCAGACTTACATACAGGTCCACGGTTCCTCAGTGTTGAGTAGACTGCAGTCCCAACAGTGGCCCCTGCTCCTAATGTATTGTTGGTAGCTCATGGAAGATGGGTCTTGTTCCCAGATGGGGCAAGAGTCACACCCTGACAATCAAAGATTCAATGGTCCTTAAGAGGGCAACAGAATGCTGAGGGCAGCACTGTGACACAGTGAATAGTACTGTTGCCTCAATGTGCCATGACTCTGAGCTCAATTCCGGTCTTAGTAACCTGAATGTGTGGAGTTTGCATATTCTCCCCGTGTCTGCATGTGTTTCCTCCAGGTGCTCCAGTTCCCTCCCACAGTTCAAAGATGCGCAGGTTAGGTGTTTTGGCCATGGTAAATGTACATGGTTACAGGATAAGGTGGGAGTTGGGCCTCGGTAAGAAGCTCTTTGACAGTTGGTGAAGACTTGGTGGGTCAAATAGCCTTCTTCTGCACTATAAGAATTCTATAGATAATCACTGTCTCCACACAAATTAGCAGTGAACATCTATGGAGTATCAGAAGTAACCATCTTACGTTTTTTTTTCAATTTTCTACTTCTGCCAACTTTGATCAAAAAGATATCCTTCACCATCTTAATGCTTATAAATCTCATGTTCATTGTCTCCATATTAATTAATTAAAATTACTTATATAGATATAACATGAAGATCAGGAAGTATATTCTTTAAAATTCATGGTGGTCATGTTCTAGCATATGAACCATAATAAGAACAATTTCTGATTTCAGTCACTCAGGTCTAAAGAGATGAAAAAGAAATCAGCTGAGAAATCTCATCTGCCCTAAACTGGCATGTTTCCTTACAACAGTAACACTGTTGTTGACCAAGATCAGCCAAGAGTAAGCTTCCGCTTGTATGACTGTGGAAGGCAGTGCTGTCCATGTGATGCACAGCATTCTCTAGGAATTATATTCAGCATTATTACCACATTGAAATCTATTAGATTTTTTTGTCTCACCCTGATATCAGTGTCACCGGCAGTGTGAAGATTCTGACACTGCAAGTTATATCTTCCTTCCCAGCTTGCCAGGACCAACTGTAAAGAACACAAACCAGTTATTAGAAAATGTGTTGATCATGGTTGATCCAGAACACACAACCAATAAGTTCAGAGGGGAAATGCATAATCTTCACAGGTTACCATCTATCTTCGAATGGGAATAATTCGTTTTCAGTTCCCCTTATGAATGATTCAGCAAATGCCTTAGGGGATTAGATTGATTGACTATGCTAAAATTCCCTTAGTGTCAGGGTGACCAGCAGGTCAAATACATAGGGTTGGTGTCAGTGCAGGCTCAATGGACTGAATGGCCTCCTTCTGCACTGTATAGATTCTATGTTCACCCACTTTTTTTTTTTATTGATTCGTCATTTTCAATCAATTGGTCTATAATTCCTATAGATTTTTTTTCCTTTGCACCTTTCTTAAAAAGTAAAGGAATAAATCACAAATCAAGAAAATTCTGGAAGATTATAGTTATGCATAAAGTTCTCACCTGCTTCCCATAAAACCATCTCTTCTGGTGGATTTGTCACTCTTTAGTGCTATTAGTTTCTCCGTTATTACTGTACTTGTATTCATTTTGGGTGAATTTATATAGGGAGCATATTTAGGAATTAAATATTAGTTCCTTTGGGATGCCTGACGTTTTTTTTTCTTTAAGTATTCTTACAAATTATCCACCATTTATCAATGACAATATCACCATTACCAATTTCCAAAGGGGCCCAAATTGCTCCTAACTACCATCTGGATAAGTACTTAAATCACAAACGCTATGGACCAAGTGCTGGTAAATGAGATTAGTATAGATTGGTATTTGATGTGGCATAAACATGGTTGGCTGAATAGCCTGTTTCTGTTCTGTATGACTTCTTTTTCTAATGTAAGACTTCTTTTTCTAATATAATTTTAACAATATTTTCTATTGATTTTGATATCCCTTGCATATGCTTTAAATACTCCCTTTTTGTAATTCCAACCACTATCTGTTTTGACATCCTTTATTCTTATTTGTGAGCAGATTTTGTGGTGCAGTGGGTAGTGTCACTATCTTTCAGCCATGTTCAAGATCACCTCAGCACTTGATGGCCAAGGAAGGTGCATTTGTAATCCAGCCAAACAGATTGGTTATTAACATGCAAATATTTCCAAAACTAGATAGTAAGTACAGTAGAAATACTTGGTCAGATGTGTGATGGAAAGAAAATCGAATCCTCTACTATCACAATCCATGCTTCAAAAGTGCATTTTGCCAGAAGAGCTTGGACTCCAAATAAACTCTAACACCATCACCACCCTTATTTTTGATCGTCTCTCCCATTTACAAGGGTTTTTCCTTTTTTTGCAATTTTATATTTCATGCTATCACTTTTGAATACAAAACACTTTCTTTCCTCCACTTTCCTCCAATTGCCATCATAATTCTTTTTTAGATACCCCACTGATTTTCTAACAGATTTTCCACGTATAACTTGAAATAAGCCTTTGTATTCTCAAAACTTAATATGTGATCCATATTCCCTTACAAACACTACTTTGAACTTTGTCATGTTGTGATTACTATTTGATAAAAGTACACACACCATTAAGCTGTTAACATACCTAATCTCATTCGTTTATAAATCTAATACTGCTGCCTCACAATGCCAAGGGCCTGGGTTCAATTCCCAGCTTGGGTCACTATCTGTGTGGAATCTACATGCTTTCTGTATCTGCGTGGGTTCTCTCTGGGTGCTGTGGTTTCCTCCCACAGTTGGAAGGATATGCTGGTTAGTTGCATTGGCCATGCTGAATTCTCCTTCAATGTACCCAAACAAGTGCCAGAGTTGGTGACTAGGGGATTTTTACAGTAATTTCATTGCAATGTAACGTCAGCCTACTTGTGACACTAATAAATAATCTTAATACAGCGAGTGTTCTTCTTGATTGTACGACGATTGGTGTTCTGACGCTGACAACAACGTATGGATCAAATTTGGGGCCCAAACACACACTTGCTGGCAATCATCCTGGAGGCAGGTTGCAAATAGGCCTCCCCTGTACTGGTCATCCTGCTTCCGATGCTGTTTGCCCAGAAGATCAGCAGATCTAGATCCTCAGCATTCTCACAGAGAGGTGGGCACAAGCTGGAGTGGACTGGAGACAACACAGACACACCTGCACCTAGATTTGTGTGTGAATTGGGCTGGAGACGAGAACACTCTGCTGGATTAGACTGATCTTATTTGCAGCCTTTCATTAATGAGGTGCCCTGTTTGTGACATTGAGCTTTTGGCTCATTGATCCCTGCTTACCACAACATAGTAAGAAGCCTTACTGTGCTTACCCCAGTCCAAGACTGGCATCACCATATCATGGCTACCACAAAATAGCCATCTATATTGCACAGGCTGCCAGCTCAAGCAGCTTTGCAGCTGGTAAAATGGTGGAGTGACTACAAACTGAGGGATCAACAAAGTTAATTGGCTGTTTGTCTTTGCACAGGGGCCACCAGAACCTAGTTATATCAGCATTAAACAGCAAACTTTGCCAGATGGTAATCAACAAAGGCCTTTTCAGTCCATGATTAGCGTCAGCATCAGGAGGCCTACATAGCTCTACAGTTGAACTTTTGTTATTCATTCCTTGAGATAAAAAACAAACTTTGGAGTCTGTAAATGTCCAAGAATTCCACAGCCTTGGTAGATGTCCAGTTGGGTTTACATGACACAATCTTCCAGAAGAGGCAATCACCATCCAATTGCAACTCTGTTCCTTTTTTCATACCTTAATCTGAAGTTGCACATTTCTCACCCAGACCGCTGATTGCTGAGAAATATCCAGTTCACCATATCAGGTGAACTGGATATTTCTGTCCTTTCTGTACAGGACAACAGCATCAGGGAAAATGAATTCATGAATCTCTCTTGCAGCACTAACTGCTAGAAGTTTAAAGGTCCCAGCCACTTGGACAGTACAGAAAGTATGGTGTGCAGGGTAAGAGGGCAGAATGGAATGGCGAGGGGAGTCAGCTCAGTTGTGAAAGTCGTCAGGGAGAAAGAAGAGGAGGGTTTTGGAGTGCAGTTGCAGGTGGAGATTAGTATAAAAGAGTGGAAAATTAGAGGAGATTTTGGGAGGATAGTCAGGGGGTTAGCAGTCATGGGGAGAGTTCAAGCTAGGTCAGCACCATAGTTAGAAGTGATTAATTCTGTGACCTTTCATTGAGGTAAGTATACTGTAGAAAGTTGGAACCATCCAAAGTCTCCAATTTAAATTAGAGTTTTGGATGGTTCCAGATGCAGTGCCAATGGAAGTTTTTAATTCTCTGGTGATTCCCACGCAATCCTTACAATGTGAGTTTCTGGGAGTCTACCAGGACATCTTCACAGAATTGTTACAGTGCAGAACGAGGCCATTTGACCCATTATGTCTGCACCAGCTTTCTAAACAAACAGCATAAGCACTATCATAAGACCTCATCTTGCCCATTGTTCAGTGAGACTGCACATGAAGTGAAATTTCAGAAACCCACAGTTTCATACCAGTTTCAATTTTCCAGCCATTTTTTCCAGGCATGAACAACTGTGTGTCCAAAGATGTCAATTTTCATGCACATGAATGCATTTCAATATAATTAGCAAGTGTGGCATGCAATCGTTTCACCACCCATTCACTTTAACCATCTCATCAGTCAGATGCCACACCGGTGAGAATTATAGCTTCTGTATACACAGGCACAGCGGTAATGATGGGGAAAGGAGTTGAGTACCAGTAGACACCAACCTCTGCAGTGCAGGACAGGGTCAACTGTGGCCCCCAACTCTACTGAGGTTGTCACAGTTACACAGGCTCTGTGCTGACTGCAGGCATTCCATCCCAGGCTCCATGAACCGAAATCAGAACAATTACGTAAGCTGCTATTCAAGGAAGCTCTGTAAGTGTTAACACGGCTCTTCACAATGCATGGACTCTGCAGTGCTGCCCTCAATTGGAAGCCATCTCGTACTAGTCACAAGGGCGCTCCTCCCCCATTTGTCTGAACTACAAGCCATTCCTGGAAGTCACTTCAGCAGACATCCAGGTGATGTCTACACAGAATGCCTATACTTCAAGGGTATAATGGTGACCCCTGCACAGCCACCCACATGCTTTTCATACCCCTTCATGGCAAGGATGCAGAGACAGTCATCAACTCGTTGAAGGTGGCATATGCACCAGGGATGGTATCGGGTTGCCACTGTGACGTTAACATACTTTCTTAAAAGCTCTTTTTTAAGAAAATCATGCTCTCTGCAGCTCTCACAGCTTCAGCGCTTTCTCACCTCACAGTCTTAAAAGTTAGAGTCGCGCATTAGAAGGGACAGCAAGCGTGAAAAGAAGCATTCCTCTTTCTCTTTGTTTTGTTTGGAAATTCTGCCATTATCTGAAAGCAATATCTTGCTTTTCTGAAGGCGAGAATCTGCTGCTGGTGGTTTGAACAGTCTCTCCCTGTTATTTTGATTTCAAATATTCTGAGTGTCGGTAGACTCAGCATTCATGCAAAGAACTTAAGCCCAGTATCACGTGAGCATGAGTCTTTGCTCTGTTTAAAAAAGTTTCATTCTCAAAAACCAGGTCCTCCTTTCTCTTTGGATTAGAAAAGTATCATAGAATCCCTCCAGTGTATAAGGGGCCATTCGAGTCTGCACTGACTGACAGGTTATCTTACCCAAACCCTCTCCCTGTCCTAACCCCATAACTTTACACATTTACCATGACTAATCTAACTAACTTATGCATAGAAACTAGAAGCAGGAGTAAGCCATTGAGCCTTTTGAGTCTCCTCTACATCAAGCTAAGTTTATGTCATCTTAGGCCTTTCAATTTGATGAACCCTTAATCTCTGTTTCAAGCAAATAAAAGCTTAGACTATGCACCTGTCCTAATAATTTAGCTCTTTTAGCCTTTGTGCCATTTTGGTGAGCATGCAATACAAACTTCCAAAGCCAACATGCCCTTGCTGAGATGTGTTGACCAGAACTGAGTGAAGTCTAACCAAAACTTTACGGACAGCACCTAATACCTTACTATTTCCTACTGCAGTGCTACCTGTCTATCCCAATTTTCTCTGGCATTCTTCTCTAATATTACCCACTGGTTCCCACATTTACGTCAAGTTAGTTTAAACTTTCTCCATTAGCACTAGCAAATCGCCCCATATGGAAATTGGTCTCGGTTTAGGTCCATCCGTGATGTGGAAGTGCCAGCATTGGACTAAGGTAAACACAATAAGAAGTCTGACAACACCAGATTTAAGTCCAACCAATTTATTTGATAGTAAACTCACAAGTTTTCGGGGTTTGTCCCTTCGTCAGGTGAATGGAGTGTTCTGGCCTCACACAGAGCATATAACAGCACAGACAGTTTACAGATTACTGATGAGAATGTGAGTTTTTACAACTAACCTGCTATTCAAGTCTTAAAGATGCAGACAACGTGAGTGGAAAGAGCATTAGACATAGGCTAAAGAGATGTGTATTGTCTCCAGGCAGTACAGTAAGTGAGGTTTTTCAAACCCAGGAAAGTTAAGGGAGCGGGGGAGGGGGTCATAGGTCTATCCAGCCTGCAGTTTCATCTTCCCCAGAATTGGTCCCAATGTCTGAAGAATCTACAGCCCGTCTTCTGCGATCCCTCCAGCCAATCATGCATACGCTCGATCTTCCAATTTTTACTGACTTGCCTTTGGTTATGGGAGTAATCCAAAAATTATCATCTTTGAGGTGTTTTTTTCTAGTTTCCTTCCTAGTACCCTAAATTCTTAACTGCAGTACCACCACATCCCTCTTTCAGCTTATACTGTTGAGTTACATAGAACATTACAGCGCAGAACAGGCCCTTCGGCCTTCGATGTTGCGCCGACCAATTAAGAAAAAGCAATGACCCTCTAACCTAAACCATTCCCTTTTCACCCATAAACTTATCCACTAACCTCTTAAACGCCACCAAACTTGGCGCATCTACAACTGCAGCAGGCAGGGCATTCCATACCCTTACCATCCTCTGGGTAAAGAACCTACCTCTGACATCCGTCCTATAACTACCACCCCTTAATTTAAAGCTATGTCCCCTCGTGCTACTTTCTCCATCCTAGGAAAAAGGCTATCACTGTCCACCCTATCTAAACCTCTAATCATCTTATATGTTTCAATAAGGTCTCCTCTTAGCCGCCTTCTTTCTAACGAAAACAACCTCAAATCCCTCAGCCTCTCTTCATAAGACCTGCCCTCCATACCAGGCAACATCCTGGTAAACCTCCTCTGTACCCTCTCCAATGCCTCCACATCTTTCTTATAATGGGGGACCAGAACTGCACACAATACTCCAAGTGCGGCCGCACTAGAGTTTTGTACAGTTGCAACATGACGTTGCGGCTCCGAAATTCAATCCCCCTACCAATAAAAGCTAAGACTCCGTATGCCTTCTTAACAACCTTATCGACTTGATTGCCAACTTTCAGGGATCTATGCACATATACACCAAGATCTTCAAGAACCAAGACGTTTGATGAGGACTTGTCTGTTGAGGTAGTATGGGCTGAGATTAGAAACAGGAGAGGAGAGGTCACCCTGTTGGGAGTCTTTTACAGACCTCCTAATAGTTCTAGAGAGGTTGAGGAAAGGATTGCAAAGTCAATTCTGATTAGGAGTGAAAGTAGTAGGGTAATTGTTATGGGGGACTTTAACTTTGCTAATATTGATTGGAATAGCTATAGCTCTAGCTCGTTAGAGGGGTCAGTTTTCGTACAGAGTGTGCAGGAAGGTTTTTTGACTCAGTATGTAGATAGGCCAACTAGAGGTGAGGCTACATTGGATTTGGTGCTGGGCAATGAGCCAGACCAGGTGTTAGGCTTGGAAGTTAGTGAACATTTTGGTGATAGTGACCACAATTCGGTTACGTTCACCTTAGTGATGGACAGGGATAGGCATGAAGCTGGGGGCTGTAGTTATAGCTGGGGGAAGGGTAATTATGAGGCCATCAGGAGAGAATTAGGGTGCGTAGATTGGACTAGGGAACTACAGGGACTGGGAACATCTGGAATGTGGTGCTTATTCAAGGAGCAGCTGCTGAGAGTCCTTGATAAGTATGTCCCTGTCAGGCAGGGAGGAAATGGACGAGTAAGAGAGCCTTGGTGTACGAAAAGAGTTGATTTGCTGGTTAAGAAGAAAAAGGAGGCTTATGTCAGGATGAGGCTTGAAGGCTCAGGTAGTGCAATGGATAGCTATAGATTAGCTAGGAAGGAGGTAAAAAGTGAATTGAGGAGAGCTAAGAGGGGACACGAGAAGATGTTGGCTGATAGGATTAAGGAGAATCCTAAAGCTTTCTTTCGATATGTTAAGAATAGAAGATTGGTTAGGGCAAGATTAGGGCCAGTCATAGATAGCAGTGGGAAGTTGTGCGTGGAGCCTGAAGAGATTGGCGAGGCACTGAATAAATATTTCTCTTCGGTATTCACGCAGAGTGCTGGAAATGTAGCTGTGGAGAGCACTGAGGTACAGGGTTGCAAATTGGGGAGTATTGTAGTAGATAGGGAGGATGTGTTAGAAATTCTCGAGGGTTTGAAGTTGGATAAGTCCCCTGGGCCGGACGGGATTTACCCTAGGATTCTCTGGGAGGCAAGAGAGGAGATTGCAGAGCCTCTGGCTCTGATCTTCAGGTCCTCGTTGGTTACGGGTGTGGTTCCGGAGGACTGGAGGATGGCGAATGTGGTCCCATTGTTTAAGAAGGGGAAGAGAGACCTTCCTGGGAATTATAGGCCAGTGAGTCTTACTTCTGTGGTGGGCAAGGTATTGGAGAGAATTATTAGGGATAGGATTTATAGTTATTTAGAGAGAAATGAATTGATTGGGGATAGTCAGCATGGTTTCGTGAAGGGTAGGTCATGCCTTACTAACCTCATTGAGTTTTTTGAGAAGTGACCAGAGAGGTGGATGGGGGTAAGGCGGTTGATGTAGTATATATGGACTTTAGTAAGGCTTTTGATAAGGTGGCCCATGGAAGACTTCTACAGAAATGCAGATGTGTGGAATAGAGGGTGATTTAGCTAATTGGATTAGAAATTGGCTGGCAGATAGAAGACAGAGGGTGGTGGTTGATGGGAGATATTCATCGTGGAGTTCGGTGACGAGTGGTGTGCCTCAGGGGTCTGTTTTGGGGCCCCTGCTGTTTGTAATTTTTATAAATGATCTGGATGAGGGTATTGAGGGATGGATCAGTAAATTTGCAGATGATACTAAAGTTGGTGGTGTGGTAGATAGTGAAGAGGGGTGTTTTAGTTTACAGAGTGACTTGGACAAGTTGCAGAGCTGGGCCGAGAGGTGGCAAATGGAGTTTAATGTGGAAAAGTGTGAGGTAATGCACTTTGGCAGGAACAATAAATGTGTAGAGTATAGGGCTAATGGTAGGGCTCTTAATAGTGTTGAGGAACAGAAGGATCTTGGTGTATGTGTCAATAGATCCCTGAAAGTAGGCAGTCAAGTGGATAAAGTTGTTAAGAAGGCTTATGGAGTCTTAGCTTTTATTGGTAGGGGGATTGAATTTAGGAGCCGCAGCATCATGTTGCAGCTGTACAAAACTCTAGTGCGGCCGCACTTGGAGTATTGTGTGCAGTTCTGGTCGCCACATTATAAGAAAGATGTGGAGGCATTGGAGAGGGTACAGAGGAGGTTTACTAGGATGTTGCCTGGTATGGAGGGCAGGTCCTATGAAGAGAGGTGAAGGATTTGAGGTTGTTTTCGTTAGAAAGGAGGCGGCTAAGGGGGGATCTTATTGAAACATATAAGATAATTAGAGGTTTGGATAGGGTGGACAGTGATAGCCTTTTTCCTAGGATGGAAAAAGCTAGCACGAGGGGACACAACTTTAAATTAAGGGGTATGAGTTATAGGACGGATATCAGAGGTAGGTTCTTTACTCAAAGAGTGATTAGGGAGTGGAATGCCCTGCCTGCAGCTGTTGTAGATGCGCCAAGTTTGGTGGCGTTTAAGAGGTTAGTTGATAAGTATATGGATGAGAAGGGAATGGTTTAGTTAGGAGGGGCATTGCTTTTTATTTTGGTCGGCACAACATCGAAGGCCGAAGGGCCTGTTCTGTGCTGTATTGTTCTATGTTCTATGTTCTATCCCTCTGTTCATCAACACTATTAAGAGTTCTACCATTAGCCCTATACTCTACACATTTGTTATTCCATGGGCTTGCACAATGGTTACCCAGAAATTAGAAGAGGTTTTAATATTTTAACCTTTTCTGGGTAGCTACTTATGTAAGCAAGTCAGAACCATCTGAAGTTTGTGATTTCAATCACATTTTCGGATGTTTGTCATGTAGGACAATTGCCCAGAGGACGTTTACACTACTGAACAACTGGTGTGCAAATATCACCTGTGAACCTCTGAAGGGAATTCCCCAGTGGATCTTCGGGATACCCCCAATAAAACACCCTGGGCTCGTAAGATAAAGTCCAACGTTTCGGGTTGCCAAAATGTCAAGCAGCATAATTAAAGAGACAAAAAATTTTTCTTTGCAGTTAGTTGTTGTGATCTGTAAATTATTACTTGAAAGAAAGTTGAAAGTAATTCAATTATTATATTTTGTAAGTGAATTGTATAAATGCTTAAAGGGAGAAAAAATTATCAGGCCAAGTTTAGGGAACCAGCTCAAGTACAGGGGGCTCACACTAATTGGATAGCTCCACCAAAAAGCCAGCAGTAGCATGATGGGCCAAATAGCCTCCTTCTGTGCTACATCATTCTATTCATCTTTGCTTTTATGGTTATTTTTGTACCTGTCCATTAATTTGTAGTGATTTCTGCCCTTGAACCCCAGACTCCGTTCCTCCACAATTCCTAGCTTGCATGGAACATTCTGATCCATCTTTCTAAGAGTCCACATGGATGCCTTCATTCTTCTTGATGTTGAATACATCTGCCAGTTTTACCCATTCACCTGAACTACCAATATCTCAGTAATGTACTGCTCACATCCAAAGTACCGTGTCACCTAATAGTATTGTCAGCTCTTCATGCAGCTATATTATTGCCTTTTCCTTTTCCAAAGTTAGTTATAAATCGCTGGGGAACATAAGTAGTCTCACCATTCAATTTAGAAAACATAACCATTATCCATACTCACAGTTCCCTAGCTTCTAAACCAAATTATGACAGGTTTTGATAAAGTGGATTGGACAGAATAATTCTGCTTGTGTGAATGACCAAAGCAAGAGACCTCAATATGAAGTTGTCACCAAAAATATAATGAGGAAGGTGGAAGAAACTTTATTACCTAAAAAGCATGGTGAGAACGTGCAACTCACTACCACAGAGAGTGGCTGAAGAAAATATCATAGATACATTTATGGAAGCTAAGCAAGCATACAAATGGTAAATTTAGTAATAGAATCATAGAATCCGTAAAGTGCAGAAGGAGGCCATTCGGTTCATTGAGTCTGCACCAACAATCACCCTACCCCGACAATATTGCTGTAACTCTACATATTTTTCCTGCTAATTCCCATGACACGCAGGGGCAATTTAGCATGGCCAATCAGCCCAATCTATGCACGTTTGGACTGAGGAAACTGAAGCATCACGAGGAAACCCATCAGGCATGGAGAGAATATGTAAACTCCACACAGTTACCTGAGACCAGAATTGAATCAAGATTACTTGCTCTGTGTAACCACTGTACCACCCAACAGATTTAGAGAAGGAAAATGGAAAGAGGCTTAAGTAGAGCATAAATGTCAACATGTTCCGGATAGGTCAAATTGCCTCTTTCTGTACCATATATATCCTATGCAATTTTCTAATGCCAATAGCTGATAGGATCAAGGAGAATCCTAAAGCTTTCTTTAGATATGTTAAGAATAGAAGATTGGTTAGGACAAGATTAGGGCCAGTCAGAGACAGCAGTGGAAAGTTGTGCGTGGAGCCTGAAGAGATTGGAGAAGCACTGAATAAATATTTCTCTTCGGAATTCACGCAGGGAGATATAAATGTAGTTGTGGAGAACACTGGGATACAGGGTTGTAAACTGGAAAGTATTGAAGTAGATAAGGAGGATGTGCTAGACATTCTTGAGGGTTTGAAGTTGGATAAGTCCCCTGGGCCGGACGGGATTTATCCTAGGATTCTCTGGGAGGCAAGAGAGGCGATTGCAGAGCCTCTGGCTCTGATCTTCAGGTCGTCATTGGTTACGGGTATAGTTCCTGAAGACTGGAGGATAGCGAATGTGGTCCCATTGTTCAAGAAGGGGAATAGAGACCTTCCAGGGAATTATAGGCCAGTGAGTCTTACTTCTGTTGTGGGCAAAGTATTGGAGAGAATTATTAGGGATAGGATTTATAGTTATTTAGAGAGAAATGAATTGATTGGGGATAGTCAGCATGGTTTTGTGAAGGGTAGGTCGTGCCTTACTAACCTTATTGAGTTTTTTGAAAAAGTGACCAAAGAGGTGGATGGGGGTAAGGCAGTTGATGTGGTATATATGGACTTTAGTAAGGCGTTCGATAAGGTGCCCCATGGAAGGCTTCTGCAGAAAATGCAGATGTATGGGATAGAGGGTGATTTAGCTAATTGGATTAGGAATTGGCTAGCAGATAGAAGACAGAGGGTGGTGGTTGATGGGAGATATTCATCGTGGAGTTCGGTTACAAGTGGTGTACCTCAGGGATCTGTTTTGGGGCCCCTGCTGTTTATAATTTTTATAAATGATCTGGATGAGGGTATTGAAGGATGGATTAGTAAATTTGCGGATGACACCAAAGTCGGAGGAGTGGTAGATAGTGAAGAGGGGTGTTATAGTTTGCAGAGAGACTTGGACAAGTTGCAGAGCTGGGCGAGAGGTGGCAAATGGAGTTTAATGTGGAAAAGTGTGAGGTAATGCACTTTGGCAGGAATAACAAATGTGTAGAGTATAGGGCTAATGGTAGGACTCTTAATAGTGTTGAAGAACAGAAGGATCTTGGTGTATATGTGCATAGATCCCTGAAAGTAGGCAATCAAGTCGATAAGGTTGTTAAGAAGGCATATGGAGTCTTAGCTTTTATTGGTAGGGGGATTGAATTTCGGAGCCGCGACGTCATGTTGCAACTGTACAAAACTCTAGTGCGGCCGCACTTGGAGTATTGTGTGCAGTTCTGGTCCCCACATTATAAGAAAGATGTGGAGGCATTGGAGAGGGTACAGAGGAGGTTTACCAGGATGTTGCCTGGTATGGAGGGCAGGTCTTATGAAGAGAGGCTGAGGGATTTGAGGTTGTTTTCGTTAGAAAGGAGGCGGCTAAGAGGGGACCTTATTGAAACATATAAGATGATTAGAGGTTTAGATAGGGTGGACAGTGATAGCCTTTTTCCTAGGATGGAGAAAGCTAGCACGAGGGGACATAGCTTTAAATTAAGGGGTGGTAGTTATGGGACGGATGTCAGAGGTAGGTTCTTTACCCAGAGGGTGGTAAGGGTATGGAATGCCCTGCCTGCTGCAGTTGTAGATGCACCAAGTTTGGTGGCGTTTAAGAGGTTAGTAGATAAGTTTATGGACGAAAAAGGGAATGATTTAGGTTAGAGGGTCATTGCTTTTTCTTAATTGGTCGGTGCAACATCGAAGGCCGAAGGGCCTGTTTTGCACTGTAATGTTCTATGTTCTAATAGATTGCCTCCAATTTAAGCTCTCTCATCAATGACTACCTCCTTCATTTTACTGACGTTGAGGAAGATAATTGTCATCACATCGATCTACCAGATTCTCTATCTCTTTCCTGTACTCCATCTGTGTGCACATTTGCAGCTCCTTGAGGATCGTGTTAAGGAGCTGGATCTGGAATTAGAGGAACTCAGGGTAATTCGAGAGGTTGAGGAGGATATTGGCAGGAGTAACAAAGAGATAGTCACTCCTAAAAGTGATTCTTGGGTAACTATTCGGAGGAGGGGTAAGAAGCAATCGGGTAGACAATCCCCTGGGGCTGTTCCCCTCCAAAATAAATTTTCTGTCTTGGAGGCTACAGTTGAGGAAGAATCAACTGGAGATGACCACAGGGAGCAGGTCTCTGGGGGTGAGCCTGCTGAGAATGCTCAGGTGGGTAGGGGGAATGAGAGATTGGGCCTAGTAATTGGAGACTCCATAGTTAGAGGGACAGATAGGAGAGTAAATAGTAATAACAGTGACTAAGGACTGGTGTGTTGCCTCCCAGGGGCTGGGGTCCAGGATGTTGCAGATCGGGTTTTTAAGATTCTTAAGGGAGAGGGGAGTCAGCCCCAAGTCATAGTTCATGTAGGGACACATGATATAGGAAGGACGAGGAAGGGGATATTAAACAGAAATTTATGGAGTTGGGGTGGAAGCTTAGGGCCAAAACTGGCAGAGTGGTTATCTCTGGACTCTTGCCTATGCCAAGGGATAGTTTAAAGAAGAACAGAGAGAGGGAATGTTTGAACTCGTGGCTGCGGGGATGGTGCAGGAGGGAGGGGTCAGGTTCCTGAACAATTGGGACTCATTCTGGGATAGGTGGGACCTCTACAAGAGAGATGGTCTACACCTGAACCAGAGGGGAAAATTTGCTAAGGCTACCCAGGGGGCTTTAAACTGATTTGGGCGGGGGGGGATCCTAAGTTGTTGGGGTGCTAAGGAGGGATGAGAGTAAGGGGGTCATAGAGGAAAGCTGTAAAACACAGCAGTGTACGGGTGGGGTAGGGCATGGTTTGAAACGCGTATACTTTAATGCAAGGAGTATTCGCAATAAGGGGGAGAACTTGCAGCTTGGACCAGTACCTGGAACTTCGATGTTGTGGCCATTTCAGAGACTTGGGTAGAGCAGGGACAAGAATAGATGTTGCAGGTTCCGGGGTTCAAATGCTTTAGTCGGAGTAGAGAAGGAGGTAGAAGGGGGGGAGGAGTGGCATTATTAGTCCAAGACTGTATCACAGTGACAGAAAAGAAGTTTGATGAGGACTTGTCTGTTGAGGTAGTATGGGCTGAGATTAGAAACAGGAGAGGAGAGGTCACCCTGTTGGGAGTCTTTTACAGACCTCCTAATAGTTCTAGAGAGGTTTAGGAAAGGATTGCGAAGTCAATTCTGATTAGGAGTGAAAGTAGTAGGGTAATTGTGATGGGGGACTTTAACTTTGCTAATATTGATTGGAATAGCTATAGCTCTAGCTCGTTAGAGGGGTCAGTTTTCGTACAGAGTGTGCAGGAAGGTTTTTTTGACTCAGTATGTAGATAGGCCAACTAGAGGTGAGGCTACATTGATTTGGTGCTGGGCAATGAGCCAGACCAGGTGTTAGGCTTGGAAGTTAGTGAACATTTTGGTGATAGTGACCACAATTCGGTTACGTTCACCTTAGTGATGGATAGGGATAGACATGAAGCTGGGGGCAGCAGTTATAGCTGGGGGAAGGGTAATTATGAGGCCATCAGGAGAGAATTAGGGTGCATAGATTGGACTAGGAAACTACAGGGACTGGGAACATCTGGAATGTGGAGCTTATTCAAGGAGCAGTTGCTGCGAGTCCTTGATGAGTATGTCCCTGTCAGGCAAGGAGGAAATGGTCGAGTAAGGGAACCTTGGTGTACGAAAAAAGTTGATTCGCTGGTTAAAAGAAAAAAGGAGGCTTATGTCAGGATGAGGCTTGAAGGCTCGGTTAGTGCAATGGATAGCTATAGATTAGCCAGGAGGGAGCTAAAGAGTGAGTTGAGGAGATCTAAGAGGGGGCACGAGAAGACTTTGGCTGATAGGATTAAGGAGAATCCTAAAGCTTTCTTTAGATATGTTAAGAATAGAAGATTGGTTAGGGCAAGATTAGGGCCAGTCATAGACAGCAGTGGGAAGTTGTGCGTGGAGCCTGAATAGATTGGTGAGGCACTGAATAAATATTTCTCTTCGGTATTCACGCAGAGTGCTGGAAATGTAGCTATGGAGAACACTGAGGTAAAGGGTTGCAAATTGGGAAGTATTGTAGTAGATAGGGAGGATGTGTTAGAAATTCTCGAGGGTTTGAAGTTGGATAAGTCCCCTGGGCCGGACGGGATTTACCCTAGGATTCTCTGGGAGGCAAGAGAGGAGATTGCATAGCCTCTGGCTCTGATCTTCAGGTCCTCGTTGGTTACGGGTGTGGTTCCGGAGGACTGGAGGATAGCGAATGTGGTCCCATTGTTTAAGAAGGGGAAGAGAGACCTTCCTGGGAATTATAGGCCAGTGAGTCTTACTTCTGTTGTGGGCAAGGTATTGGAGAGAATTATAGGGATAGGATTTATAGTTATTTAGAGAGAAATGAATTGATTGGGGATAGTCAGCATGGTTTTGTGAAGGGTAGGTCGTGCCTTACTAACCTTATTGAGTTTTTTGAAAAAGTGACCAAAGAGGTGTATGGGGGTAAGGCAGTTGATGTGGTATATATGGACTTTAGTAAGGCGTTCGATAAGGTGGCCCATGGAAGGCTTCTGCAGAAAATGCAGATGTATGGGATAGAGGGTGAGTTAGCTAATTGGATTAGGAATTGGCTAGCAGATAGAAGACAGAGGGTGGTGGTTGATGGGAGATATTCATCGTGGAGTTCGGTGACGAGTGGTGTGCCTCAGGGGTCTGGTTTGGGGGCCCTGCTGTTTGTAATTTTTATAAATGATCTGGATGAGGGTATTGAAGGATGGATTAGTAAATTTGCAGATGACACTAAAGTTGGTGGAGTGGTAGATAGTGAAGAGGGGTGTTATAGTTTGCAGAGGACTTGGACAAGTTGCAGAGCTGGGCCGAGAGGTGGCAAATGGAGTTTAATGTGGAAAAGTGTGAGGTAATGCACTATGGTAGAAATAATAAATGTGTAGAGTATATAGGGCTAATGGTAGGATTCTTAGTAGTCTTGATGAACAGAGGGATCTTGGTGTGTATGTGCATAGATCCCTGAAAGTAGGCAGTCAAGTCGAGAAGGTTGTTAAGAAGGCATATGGAGTCTTAGCTTTTATTGGTAGGGGGATTGAATTTCGGAGCCGCAACGTCATGTTGCAACTGTACAAACTCTAGTGCGGCCGCACTTGGAGTATTGTGTGCAGTTCTGGTCCCCACATTATAAGAAAGATGTGGAGGCATTGGAGAGGGTACAGAGGAGGTTACCAGGATGTTGCCTGGTATGGAGGGCAGGTCCTATGAAGAGAGGTTGAAGGATTTGAGGTTGTTTTCGTTAGAAAGGAGGCGGCTAAGAGGGGATCTTATTGAAGCATATAAGATGATTAGAGGTTTAGATAGGGTGGCCAGTGATAGCCTTTTTCCTAGGATGGAGAAAGCTAGCACGAGGGGACACAGCTTTAAATTAAGGGGTGATAGTTATAGGATGGATATCAGAGGTAGGTTCTTTACCCAAAGGGTGGTTCGGGAGTGAAATGCCCTGCCTGCGGCAGTTGTAGATGTGCCAAGTTTGGTGGTGTTTAAGAGGTTAGTTGATAAGTATATGGAAGAGAAGGAAATGGTTTAATTTGGAGGGTCATTGCTTTTTATATTGGTCGGCGCAACATTGAAGACCGAAGGGCCTGTTCTGTGCTGTAATGTTCTATCTCATCATTGTTTGAGATCCGTCCAACTACAGTGGTGTCATTAGCAAACTTGAAATTAAGTTGGTGCGAAATTTGCCCACATAGCCACAAATATATAAGGAGTATAGTAAGGGGCTGAGGATACAGTCTTGTGGGTCACTGAGTGTTGAAGATAATTGTGGAGATGGTGTCATGAATAACATCGACACACAGTGCCTTATGTGCCAGATTCGTTATGTTTTTATAAATATTAACTCTGCTGTTAGATAGGACTTACCTTTACAAATCTATACTGACGCTCTTTAGTCAATTCCAAAGACTTTTAGACTGAAAGTTTCATTAAAAATATTATGAGAATTTTGTTAAAAGACCTTATTTGTTTTGCTCCAAATCTGGACAAGAGTACATCAATAAGTGAATTATACAGTTCATTCAGATTTTAGGCAAATTCTTACCTCAATAAACATGTAGAGCGAGAGAAGCATTACTCCAAGATTATATATTATTAAGTGAATCCTGAGAGAGAATGCCGGTTTGTCTTTCATATACTTTGTTCCCAGCCAGATAGCCAATAGGTAGAATAGTGTAAGGAGGAATGTAGGTAAATAGGAATCCAGCATAAGCCATCCTCTAACCCTGGGATCTAAAAATGAAAAGAAATCACTTCAGATTTGGATACCTATGTTTAACAATTATTACATTAATACTCAAATATCCTTGATTAAGTGTAACTTAAACTTCTTGAGTAGTTTCAGAAATTAAATCAACAAGAAAGTGGATGCTTTGTTTGGATAAAATTTATATTTTTTGTACTTATACCATTACTCTCTAAAATATGTGAAAATACTTGGTATCACCACATTAATCTGTTGTCAGAAGTCTGTGTGTTGATTTTAACTTTTAGCCATTCGAAAAGTGGAGAACACAAGCAACCTGGTCTTTCCAGGAGTAACTTCAGCTGCTTCATCAATGGCCTCCTCTTTATCAAAGATCAGAAATGGGGGTTTTCACTGGTAATTGTACAATATCATTCACACCTCCTTAGATACCAAAGAAATCTGTGCCCACATGCAGCAATAACTGAACAACATTCAAGCTCCAGCTGACAAGTGGCAAGTAACATTTGTGCCACGCGAGTGGCAGACAATGACCATCTCCAACAAAATAAGATCTAACCATTTCACAATCACCTTCAAGGTGACATCCTGGTGTTACCACTAACAACACACTGAACTGGATGAGCGATATAGATACGGTGGCTACAAGAGCAGGTCAAAGGCTGGGAATCCCGTTACAAGTAACTCACCTCCTGACTACCAAAGCCTGTCCATTAGCTCTAGCACGTTAGAGGGGTCAGTTTTTATACAAAGTGTGCAGGAAGGTGTTTTGATTCAGTATGTAGATAGGCCAACTAGAGGTGAGGCTACATTGCCCAGCACCAAATCCAATGAGCCAGACCAGGTGTTAGACTTGGAAGTTGGTGAACATTTTGGTGATAGTGACCACAATTCGGTTACGTTCACCTTAGTGATGGATAGGGATAGGCATGAACCTGGGGGCAGTAGTTATAGCTGGGGGAATGGTAATTATGAGGCCATTAAGAGAGAATTAGGGTGCATAGGTTGGACTAGGAAACTACAGGGACTGGGAACATCTGAAATGTGGAGCTTATTCAAGGAGCAGCTACTGCGAGTCCTTGATAAGTATGTCCCTGTCAGGCAAGGAGGAAATGGTCGAGTAAGGGAACCATGGTGTACTAAAAAGTTAATTCGCTGGTTAAAAGGAAAAAGGAGGCTTATGTCAGGATGAGGCTTGAAGGCTCAGTTAGTGTACTGGATAGCTATAGATTAGCCAGGAGGGAGCTAAAGAGTGAGTTGAGAAGAGCTAAAAGAGGACACGAGAAGACTTTGGCTGATAGAATCAAGGAGAATCCTAAAGCTTTCTTTAGATATGTTAAGAATAGAAGATTGGTTAGGGCGAGATTAGGGCCAGTCAGAGACAGCAGTGGGAAGTTGTGCGTGGAGCCTGAAGAGATTGGAGAGGCACTGAACAAATATTTCTCTTCGGTATTCACGCAGGGAGATGTAAATGTAGTTGTGTAGAACACTGAGGTACAGGGTTGCAAACTGGAAAGTATTGAAGTAGATAGGGAGGATGTGCTAGATATTCGAGGGTTTGAAGTTGGATAAGTCCCCTGGGCCGGACGGGATTTACCCTAGGATTCTCTGGGAGGCAAGAGAGGCGATTGCAGAGCCTCTGGCTCTGATCTTCAGGTCGTCGTTGGTTACAGGTATAGTGCCGAAAGACTGGAGGATAGAGAATGTGGTCCCATTGTTCAAGAAGGGGAATAGAGACTTTCCTGGGAATTATAGACCGGTGAGTCTTACTTCTGTTGTGGGCAAAGTATTGGAAAGCATTATTAGGGATAGGATTTATAGTTATTTAGAGAGAAATGAATTGATTGGGGATAGTCAGCATGGTTTTGTGAAGGTTAGGTCGTGCCTTACTAACCTTATTGAGTTTTTTGAAAAAGTGACCAAAGAGGTGGATGGGGTAAGGCAGTTGATGTGGTATATATGGACTTTAGTAAGGCGTTCGATAAGGTGGCCCATGGAAGGCTTCTGCAGAAAATGCAGATGTATGGGATAGAGGGTGATTTAGCTAATTGGGTTAGGAATTGGCTAGCAGGTAGAAGACAGAGGTTGGTGGTTGATGGGAGATATTCATCTTGGAGTTCGGTGACAAGTGGTGTACCTCAGGGGTCTGTTTTAGGGCCCCTGCTGTTTGTAATTTTTATAAATGATCTGGATGAGGGTATTGAAGGATGGATTAGTAAATTTGCAGATGACACCAAAGTCGGAGGAGTGGTAGATAGTGAAGAGGCGTATTATAGTTTGCAGAGAGACTTGGACAAGTTGCAGAGCTGGGCCGAGAGGTGGCAAATGGAGTTTAAATGCGGGGAAGTGTGAGGTAATTCACTTTGGCAGGAATAACAAATGAGTAGAACATAGAACAATACAGCACAAACAGGCCCTTCGGCCCACGAGTTGCGTCGATCACATCTACCAATCCACAGACCTATCTATAACCCCCTATCCTATTCTTTTCCATATACTCATCCAGAAGTCTTTTAAAAGACCCCAGTGAGTTTGCCTCAACAACCTCCAACGGCAGTTGGTTCCATTCACTCACCACCCTCTGAGTGAAAAACTTACCCCTAACATCTCCTTTGTGTTTGTTTCCCTGCACCTTAAATCTGTGTCCTCTTGTAGTGACCATTTCAGCTCGGGGAAATAGTCTCCGAGTCCACCCTATCTATTCCTCTCAACATTTTATAAACTTCTATCAGGTCGCCTCTCAACCTACGTCTCTCCAGAGAGAAGAGAACCAGCTCCCTCAACCTAAGGCCTGCCTCCCAATCCAGGCAGCATCCTTGTAAATCTCCTCTGAACCCTCTCAATAGCCTCCACATCCTTCCTATAATGAGGCGACCAGAACTGCGCACAATACTCCAACTGGGGTCTGACAAGAGTCTTATAGAGCTGCATCATTACCTCCTGACTCCTAAACTCTATTCCTCGATTAATGAAGGCCAGTACACCATACACCTTCTTGACCACTTCCTCCACCTGCGAGGCCGATTTAAGAGTCCTATGGACCCGGACCCCGAGATCCTTCTGCTCTACAACACAACTAAGACTCCTACCCCTTATATTGTACTTCTTCATCCCATTATTCCTGCCAAAATGGACCACTACACATTTATCTGCGTTGAAGTCCATCTGCCACTTCTCCGCCCAGTCTTGCATCCTGTCTATGTTCCGCTGCAACTTTTGGCATCCCTCCAGACTATCCACAACACCACCGATCTTTGTATCGTCGGCGAACTTGCTAACCCTTCCCTCCACTTCCTCATCCAGGTCATTTATGAAAGTGACAAACAGCAGGCGTCCCAGAACAGATCCCTGGGGCACTCCACTGATTACCGACCTCCATGCAGAACAAGACCCAACCACTCTCTGCCTTCTGCCAGCAAGCCAGTTCTGGATCCACGAGGCCAAAGTCCCTTGGATCCCATGCCCTCTCACCTTCTCCAGAAGCCTTGCATGTGGGACCTTATCAAACGCCTTACTAAAGTCCATGTACATTACGTCCACCGCCCTTCCTTCGTCCATGTGTTCAGTCACATTTTTGAAGAACTCAACTAGGCTCGTAAGGTATGACCTGCCCTTGACAAAACCATGCTGACTATTTCTAATCAGTCCAAACTTCTCCAAATGTTCATATATCATCCCTCAGAAGCCTCTCCATCAGCTTATCAACCACTGAAGTCAAACTCACCGGTCAGTAATTTCCTGGACTATCCCTGTTCCCTTTCTTAAAGATAGGAACCACATCCACAATCCTCCAGAACCTCTCCCGTTTCCATGGACGACGCAAAGATCATTGCCAGGGGCTCTGCAACAACTTCCCCCACCTCCCACAATAACCTGGGGTACATCCCATCCGGTCTCGGCGACTTGTCTATCTTGATAGAATTTAACAGGTCTAACACATCCTCTTTCCTAACATCCACATACTCAATCTTTTCCATATGCCGCAAACCTGCAGTGCAATCTCCCAGTTCACTTTCCACCGTGAGTACCGAGGCAAAGCACTCATTAAGCACCTCTGCCATTTCTTCCGGATTCACACAGACTTTTCCCCCTTCACCTTTTATAGGCCCTATCCCTTCTCTTCTCAACCTTTTACTTTTCACATATTTGTAGAAGGTCTTGGGATTCTCCTTAATGTTACCTGCCAAGGCCTTCTCACGACCCGTTCTGGCTCTCCTAATTTCCTTTTTAAGTTCCCTTCTACGCACCTTATACTCCTCTAGATCCCTAACATACCATTCTTTTCTTCCTAACTAGGTTCACCACTATCTTCATGCATCACTGTTCCCGCGTCTTACCAGAACCTCCTTGACTCCTCGGAACGTTGTCTTGCAGTGCCCTAGATGTAGAGTATAGGGCTAATGGTAGGACTCTCAATAGTGTTGAAGAACAGAGGGATCTTGGTGTATATGTGCATAGATCCCTGAAAGTAGGCAGTCAAGTCGATAAGGTTGTTAAGAAGGCATATGGAGTCTTAGCTTTTATTGGTAGGGGGATTGAATTTCGGAGCCGCAACGTCATGTTGCAACTGTACAAAACTCTAGTGCGGCCGCACTTGGAGTATTGTGTGCAGTTCTGGTCCCCGCATTATAAGAAAGATGTGGAGGCTTTGGAGAGGGTACAGAGGAGGTTTACCAGGATGTTGCCTGGTATGGAGGGCAGGTCTTATGAAGAGAGGCTGAGGGATTTGAGGTTGTTTTCGTTAGAAAGGAGGCGGCTAAGAGGGGACCTAATCGAAACATATAAGATGATTAGAGGTTTAGATAGGGTGGACAGTGATAGCCTTTTTCCTAGGATGGAGAAAGCTAGCACGAGGGGACATAGCTTTAAATTAAGGGGTGGTAGTTATAGGACGGATGTCAGAGGTAGGTTCTTTACCCAGAGGATGGTAAGGGTATGGAATGCCCTGCCTGCTGCAGTTGTAGATGCGCCAAGTTTGGTGGCATTTAAGAGGTTAGTGGATAATTTTATGGATGAAAAGGGAATGGTTTAGGTTAGAGGGTCATTGCTTTTTCTTAATTGGTCAGCGCAACATTGAAGGCCAAAGGGCCTGTTCTACGCTGTAATGTTCTATGTTCTATTATCCACAAGCACAAGTCAAGAGAGCAAGACATATTCTCCATCAATATAATTTTTATTTCTTTTTTTGGAGCAAGAAATTTAAGAACACAATCTAGGTAAATTTTTTTGCATGGCCATGCACACATGATAACAAATGAGTAAATGTGTGTACAGCTTGCATGGACATTTTCAGGTTCCAATGGAATATAACCTGGAAAAATGTGAAGTTATCCACTTTAGTAGGAAAAACAGAAATGCCAAGTATTTCTGAAATGGAGAGGAGTCCTTGTTCATAAGTCTCTGAATGCTATCATACAAGTGAAATTAGCAATTAGGAAGGCAAATAATACATTAGCCTTTATTGCAAGAGGATTTGAGTACATGTGTAAGATGTCTTGCTGCAAATGCATAGAGTCCTGGAGTGTTACATGTAGTTTCAGTCTCCTTACTTGGTAGGATTTGCTTGTCATAGAGGTTAATGAAGGTTCACCAGATTGATCCCTAGGATGGCAGAATTGACCCATGAGGAGAGATTGAGGAGACTGGGCCTAAATGAAGGGTGATCTTATTGAAGTGTACAAAATGTTTACAAGGCTTGACAGGGAAGATGCAGTAATGTTCTAGACTACCCCCTGTCTGGGGTTAGGACACAGTCTCAGAATAGGAAACAGGCCACTTAAGACCAAGATGGGTGGAAATTTCTTCACTTAGATATGGCGAATCGTTGGAACTTTCTTGGTCAGAGTGCAGTGGAGACTTAATCATCAAGTATATTCATGACAGAGATCAATACATTTTCAGATATTAAAAATATCATTGGATATGGGAAGGTGCAGAAAATGGTGTTGAGTTAGAAGTTCAGTTATGATCTTGTTGAATTGTGGAGCAGGTTGAAGGGCCCCAATAGCCTACTCCTTCTGTATTTTTTATGTTCTTATCTAAGCAAACGGAAAGTCATGTTCTCTGTAAACTGCCTGGCTGCAAGAGTACTGCCCCAACAAAGATCTTGTCACCATCAAGGATGAAATATCTGTACCCTAAACAGTCAGTCCATTCACCATCCTTGTGACCGCAGTATGCACAACAAAAACATACCAAAGCTTCATAGCTTCCAAATCCATAACTTCTATCACCTGAAATGGCAAGGGTGGCAGATACATGGGAGCACCATCATCTGCAAGTTCTCCACCAACTTGCACACATCCTGGCTTGGAAGTATTCTTTCATCATTGCTGGGACAAACTCTTGCCATGCTCTACATACCAGCACTCGAGTATAGCTATTCCACATGGCCAATATTTATTAAAGGTGGTGGTTTATCAAGGGGAATAAAGGCTGGCCTTGCCAACACCTGTGCCTCATTTTTGAACACCTTGCAGGTGAAAAGCATGGATGTAGCTTTGAGTACTTTGTTCAGATTTCTATAGAGGTGCTGTTAAATTGAGTGAAACAATGAAAAATAAATAGAGTGCAATAACAAAAAGAGAAGTCATTTGGCCCATTGAGTCTGTATCAACCAGAAGTTCATCCAGACTCTATTCCTGTAACCCCATGTGTTTACCCTACGAACCCCCTGACACTAGCTTCAATTTAGCTTGACAAATCAACTTAACCCAGACATCAGCCGCAGCATCATGTTGCAGCTGTACAAAACTCTAGTGCGGCCGCACTTGGAGTATTGTGTGCAGTTCTGGTCGCCACATTATAAGAAAGATGTGGAGGCATTGGAGAGGGTACAGAGGAGGTTTACCAGGATGTTGCCTGGTATGGAGGGCAGGTCCTATGAAGAGAGGTTGAAGGATTTGAGGTTGTTTTCGTTAGAAAGGAGGCGGCTAAGGGGGGATCTTATTGAAGCATATAAGATAATTAGAGGTTTGGATAGGGTGGACAGTGATAGCCTTTTTCCTAGGATGGAGAAAGCTAGCACGAGGGGACACAGCTTTAAATTAAGGGGTATAGTTATAGGACGGATATCAGAGGTAGGTTCTTTACTCAAAGAGTGATTAGGGAGTGGAATGCCCTGCCTGCAGCTGTTGTAGATGCGCCAAGTTTGGTGGCGTTTAAGAGGTTAGTTGATAAGTATATGGAAGAGAAGGGAATGGTTTAGTTAGGAGGGGCATTGCTTTTTATTTTGGTCGGCACAACATCGAAGGCCGAAGGGCCTGTTCTGTGCTGTATTGTTCTATATTCTATATATCTTTCAGACCATGGGAGGAAACCCATGCAGATATGGGGAGAATGTGTATACTTCACACATGATGTAGAGATGCTGGCATTAGACTGGGGTAAACACAGTAAGGAGTCTGACAACACCAGTTTTAAATCCAACCGATTTAAATTGGTTGGTTTCAAAACTGGTGCTGTCAGACTTCTTACTGTGTATACTTCACACAGACGTGACTCGAGGCCAGAATTGAACCCAGGTCCTTGGCACTGGGAAGCAGCATTGCCACCATGTTGCCCATAAATGTGAATGGTTCAGCCCAAATCAGCATTGTCTATTATTCCCCAAATCTATGCCAGAATCACAAAATGATTCCACAAAGATTTATGTTTGTCTTAGAATAAGAATTTCAATGTACCTATTTCTGACACACATAATTTTTCACTGACAGAAAACTTGATAAAATGGTGGACAGGCTCAATTCCAGGGCTGTCTGATCTTAAAGGGTGCAGGTTGGTTCCTGACGAAAGCCCAGCAATCCTGACCTGTCCAACTCCATTAGGGGGAGGCATATCCGACTTCCCTGCAAGTTTCATGGAGTCGGGCCTGATTTTTAAAGACTTGTGATTCATAGTTGCACAGAGAGGTCATGAAGCCTAGATGGATGGGAGCCCGTAGTCCCACTATCATTTCACATGATTGGGAAACCGTTTTATCAGTTCCCACAGCCTATTAGCTCTTTGCTAATATGGCTGATAATCTTGCTGAGGTTTATTCAGGTAATATACTTTGTTCATAGTAAATAAAGGCACGTAAATGGAGTTAAGATTCAGATTGGCCATCATCAAATTGAGTACTGGGACAGGTTTCAGAAGCGGCATAATCTAATCCTTTTCCTATGTATCCATGAAAAAAGTGCTTCAAGTATCTTCATATTTGCATTTCCACACATAGCAACATTCTAGTTAATTGGCATTGTATTCAAAAGCCTTAATGTTCTTACATTATTGTACAGCCCAATTCTGTGTGCAGTCTTTGACTGAGGTCTTGCAGAATAGATAGAAGGGATTGCTTTGTTGCATAGTTTTCCTAGATCTCATTCACTTTTTCACTGCAAAGGGAGTGCTCTGTGGTTTTTGACTGTAATTAGGGCACAAGTTTATTTAAGTCACTGCAGATTCATAGGGATTAGCATTCATAGCAGATAAAAGATTCATAGAGAGGAACAAAGATATGCCGATCTATCCTAATAATCTTTTCCACTACTTAATTAGATCATCTCACCTCTTTTTTAAAATCTTTATTTTCCATTGTCAACTGAGATACCATCACTGCATTCTGTTCTTGGCCTCCACACTAAGTAATGCCTCATCCTTCATTCTTTCCTCCTCTCTGCTAAGTCCATGACCTTCCTTTACTCTCAAATCTCTCCTTGTACACAAATGAGCTTTCCCATATCCATGGTCACTTCCAATCTTGTAACTAATTTCTACTCACATTAATCAATCATAGACATGATTTCTGATCAGCTCTTTGTATTTCTCTCCATTCACTTCCCCTCCACACACCTAACTGTAAAAAATTTCCCCTGCTTTGCAATTGCACATTCAAATTCCCAACTGTCAACCAGCGGTCCTTCACTCATTCCATTATTTCTGCAGCGACCAATCTGTTCAGTCACACCTTCTTAAATACTGTGGATTCTGGAAATCTAAAAACAAAACGGAAAATGCTGGAAAAGCTCAACAGGTCTAGGAATATCTGTGAAGAGAGAAACTGAGTTAACATTTCAAGTCCATATCACTTTTCCCCTTGGTCTAACAAAAAAAAAAATGGAAGGAGGACACGAGGTCCAGAACCAGTTGCTCTGCAGGAGAATGATGAGAATGAGGTGGCGTCCTTCCCCCTGCAGTCACAATACTACCCACATCCTCTAGATGTCTTCACCAGAAGTTTCACATCTGAGAATCTCTTGAACCCTTTACTTTGGTTCCTGATCCACCCTGCAACATGCTGCTGAGTGCCAGTCAAATATGTTTCCTACCTTCAGTAGCTGTAGATGCAAGGCCTAGATATACTCCATGGAAGTCGCACTTAATCAGCATTTTGAACACTAAACTAGTTACTGATTTAGCATCTTAAGGCAAGTTCAAATTATGGCTTGGAGAAACTAAGACTGAAATTGAATATGAAATGAAAACCTTCAAATTTCCAAAACATTAATTGGGTTTTTTGTAAATTTGATAGGAATGGCCATGAAAAGAACCAATTTGAATAAAGATCATTTGTTAAACAATCAATTTAGTATTGATTGACTCAGGCAATGAAAACAAGTAGAGTGAAAGTAAATTACTCAGGTAAATCAATTTTCCATTGTTTTACAAAGAACAAAACAGCACGGGGAAAGGCCCTTCGGCCCAACGAGCCAGCGCTGCCACCCTGATGTTCCCACCTCTACATGTGACCCCTGTCCATGTTTATAGATCTATGGATTAAAAACCAAATTTGAGACAATTTAGGGAGAATTTGTTTTGCCAATTAGCCTAAGAGCACATCTTTGGGATGTAGGAGGAAACCGGAGCACCCGGAGAAAACCCACGCAAGCACGGGGAGAATGCGCAAACTCCCACAGACACAGGCCCAAATCCATGTATCTGCAGAGCACAGCGATAGTCACTGAGCTGTCGTGTTGCCCATCAAATGGTCCAGGTCAAGCGTACACTAACGACGTGAAGCACTAGGATACTCTCGAAAAAAATCCAAGAGCAGCCCTCTCACGACCCATCGCGTGTATGCCCCTTGTTAGACAACAAGGTGGACCAAAGCACCTGTAGGATAAAAACAAGTACATCAATATCGTCATCTATTTACACACTTCCCAGGGACTCCCAAGGCTCATGATCCCTATTTTAAATCAGTTTTCTATACCCCTCCATTCCCATTCTGTTCATGTGCCCATCTAAGTATTTCTTAAATAACTCCAGAGTGCCTGCTTCCACCACTTTACTTGGCAGCGCATTCCATACCCCCAGCACCCTCTGCGTGAAAAAACTTCCTCTAGCATCCAAATTACACCTTACCCCCCTCACCCTAAGCCTGTGACCCCTCGTGCTATTTGAGTCCACCCTAGGAAAAAGCTTTATCCTGTTTACTCTATCTATACCCTTCATAATCTTGTACACCTCTATTAGATCTCCTCTAAGTCTACATCTTTCTAAGGAAAACAGCCCCAATTTGCCTGACCTCTCCTCATAACTCAGCCCTTCCATACCAGGCAGCATCCTGGTAAACCTCCTCTGCACTCTTTCCAGAGTCTCCACGTCCTTCCGGTAGTAAGGCGACGAGAACTGGACACGGTATTCCAAATGAGGTCGAACCAACGTTTTATACAACTGCAACATTAAAGGCCAGCTCTTTATGCAGTTTATATTTTGAACAAGCTATCAGTAGAATGAACAGCAAGATTTAAGTGTCATACTTGGATGCAGATTGTTGCTGTAAACACTTATGTACATAAAGCACGCATAATTGCATCTTACATATTTCCACGACTTACACAGCAATTTGCACATTTAAATATGGTCAATGTACACATATTCACATTTTACACAAGCCTATTTCATACGAACAAACATTCAGATTCTATTGGCCCAGAACTTCCAATCTGGATGGTCACATCTGCAGAAGTACTGCAAAATTGTGCTATAGGATGCCTCAGAGCACCAAATGCAGGAATTACCCAGGAAGATCGGACTTCCAGTGGACATCTTCCCCTTGTGTGAAATCTTCCGAAAGATTCTCCAACTTTAAGTCAGAGATGGATATTTTCGATAGTTTCAACCTATTTACCTGAATTGTTACCCCAAAAAAAACTATAAGGATTAAAACCAAGGTAATTCCTGAGCAACCACACTGCTAACCTAATATACCTCATCCACCTGGACTACCCCAAAACTACACCCCCCGAATACCTTACCACCCTTAAACCCAAGACTACACCCCATGATGACCCAACTACTGTTCCTCTAATCCTCTGACTACCTTTGAACCCCAATTACTTATAACCACCCTAACTAATACAAAGTCTACTGCCTCACCCACTTATCTGCCAGCTTACCCCCACTCTCATATATACTTTATTCATTTACCTTCTCTCCACAGCTTGTCAAATTGGTTTAGTGACAATTAAACTCTCTACTTAAAAAGCAGCAGCTAATACTACAAGTAGCTTAAACTTTGATTTTCTTCACTGCCCCCTGCCAGAGTTTCTACACTGCACGAGTTTGGAAGGATGATGATGGGCCCAAAAAAATGACAGGAAATGTTTTATCCAGATGCCCTTCAAAAGTCACTATCATATCTTTGGAAGTTCTGAATCAGGTGTTTATGCAGTTGTTAGAAATATAGATATAGTTATCAAAACCAGTAAGCTCGGGACTAAGGCCACATTGGATTTCAAGTCAAGTCATTTGGGTAATTCAGGTCAAGCCAGGTTGGTTGGATTAAGGGTCGCTCACAGTAACTAGTGAAGGGGATCAGTATTCTGCTGTCACACTGTACCAATGCAATGCCTAGACAAATTATAGTTATTTATTTTTACATTTGCTCAATCAAGATGCATGGTGCATTTTTAAAATGTGCAATATTTAAACAACTCCAGAGGGCAGCAAAGTGGCACAGCACCTGCCTCACAGCACCAGGGACCCGGGTTCAATTCCTAGCTTGGGTCATTGCTTGTACAGAGTCTACATGCTCTCCCAGTATCTGTGTGGTTTCCTCCAGGTGCTCCAGTTCTCTCTCTCAGCCTGAAAGACATGCTGTTAGGTGCATTAGCCATGTTAAATTCTCCCTCAGTAACTCAGTCCTGGAGAATGGCAACTAGGGGATTTTCACAGTAACTTCATTGCAATGTTAATGTAAGCCTACTTGTGATAAACAAATAAACTTTAAAATCTGAATTTGTGATGCATCTATGTTCTATGCACACACACACACACACACACACACACACCTTATACTTGGTGCATAGATCCATTTGAGTAAACAGAACTCAGTTGTGCTTGTCTTTCAATTTAAGGTAAAGGAGCCACAGTCCCACATGAACATAGGCAAGGTTGAGAATTCAAACTTCATGAATAACCTCAAATCGGTACAGGAATTGAACCTGTGAGGTTGTTGTCACTCTGCATTATGAGCCAGCTATCCAGCTAACTGAGCTAATCGATTCCCCGTTCATATTTATATATTTCCGTACTTACACAACCCACAGTTCTATACTTAAGATAAGGTTTGTATGTTCTTTCTACACAGGTAACAAACTAATTACACTGACTTACCTCTTGGACCGAACATGTAGTCCACAAAAGTATTCACATGTTTATCTAAGATTTCCATTTGGTTCTGAAAGAAATATTTAAAAACATTTTATGTACAATATTTCAAGTCCAGTTATAAACCCTTAGTTATTTGCCTTAGTTCACTTCAGCTCAGAAGATTCACTCACCTCAGAAGATTTCAATATTAACAGTAAAAACTTAATTGCTATAAACCATTGTTTGATTAACAGTTGTTCTGAGAATTTTTGAAACACACCCAACCATTTATATGAACAGTAGCAAATACGTGCAGTTTGAGAGTTGCTGGTATCCTGTTAACGGATATCCAAGGAGATATGAGCATTCTCTTAATTGAGGCTACAACAGAGGTGTGTTTCAAACTTAATGAGATAATTGTGAATTGAATTAGTTAAAGATCAGAGATTTGAGAAGACATGACATCTTGTTAGTGTATAGGAGAACTGACATCCTGACACTGAAAGTTAGGGCACATACAATATTCAGATACAGGTATATTATTAATTGGGATCTCAGTGGATATCATTGTCATATTAATATAAATGCTAAGTTATAGACAGGGTATTGAAGTGGATCCCGAGACAAACATGCAACGTGTTATTAACAGGATTAGATTCTAATCAACTCCTTAAAGGAGAATTGTTGCCCAGATGAGCCATTTCACATAAATGTTATGAAAATTCAGTGCCATTTGCTTGTTGCAGAGGTAACAGCAGATGTGCATTTAAAATTGAATTAATGTAATTCAGTTATAATTCATTTAAAGATCAAAGATTGGAGAAACAAAAATGAAAATGCATCACAACAGGTTATTTAGCAGTTTCAAATAAATTTTTCAGAAAGAACTTGCATTTATATTACTCTTTACCAAGTCCTCAACACATCCGAAAATCCTGGAGATGAGAGTTCAGTATTCTAATGTACTGTATAATGTTCAACGTAAATACTTAGTGTGAAAACCACCAAGACTTGCATGGGGAATCCTTAATTGATCATCCTGTGGCTCTCGTGGAACATGAGTTCCCGTGATAACAGGCAATTGCCTCATCAGGTGGACCTCGTATCCCGAGCCATTGATAAAGCAAAACCCTGAATAGGTCCATTGTTCTATCAATCCAGAGGGGACTTCTTACGTGTACCATAGAGTTGTGGTTTAAATTCTGCTTTGATAAATAAAATTATTCTTTGTTACATACACAGTTCAATCTTTTATTTCTATCAATTGCTGTATGACATAGTAATACAAGTCCAGTACTCCAGAAAAAATATCAGTATGGACCGATACCAGAACATAAGTTAGGTTACAGAACCAGAGGCCTGTAGACACAAATTCAAATTCTACAAGAATAAAACGGGGAATTTAAACTCAGTTAATATAGCAAATCTGTAATACTGGCCATGAAATTGTCAAAAAAACACTAATGTCTTTTAAGAACGTAGAATCCTACAGTGCCTTTGGCTCATCAAGTCTGCACCAACCACAATCCCACCAAGGCCCTACCCCCATATCCTTATACATTTACCCACTAATCCCTCCAACCCACACATCCCAGGACACTAAGGGGCAATTTTAGCATGGCCAATCAACCTAACCCGCACATCTTTGGACTGTGGGAGGAAACCAGAGCACCCAGAGGAAACCCACGCAGACACAAAGAAAATGTGCAAACTCCACAAGACAGTGACCTGAGCCGGGAATCGAACCCAGATCCCTGGAGCTTTGAAGCAGCAGTGCTAACCACTGTGTTACCATGCTGCCCAGGAAAGGAAATCTGCCATCCTTACTTGGTGTTACCTACATGAATAAATATGGCTACAAAGCAATATGGCTGTCTAAACTGCCCTCAGTTTCATAGAACATTACAGCGCAGTACAGGCCCTTCGGCCCTCGATGTTGCGCTGGCCAGTGGACCCTCTAACCTAAACTATTCCAATATCATCCATATGCCTATCCACCGAACATTTGAATGCCCCCAAAGTAGGCGAGTCCACAACTGCTGCAGGCAGGGCATTCCACGCTCTCACCACCCTCTGTGTAAAGAACCTGCCTCTGACATCCGTCCTATAACTACCACCTCTTAATTTAAAGTTATGTCCCCTCGTGTTGGTCATCACCATCCGAGGAAAAAGGCTCTCACTATCCACCCTATCCAATCCCTTGATCATCTTATATGCCTCAATTAGGTCACCATGTAACCTTCTTCTCTCTAATGAAAATAACCTCAGGTCCCTCAGCCTTTCCTATTCAGATTAAAGAATCATCTATTTAATACTGAGATAGCAAAAGATTTATTCTCTCAGAAGATTATAAATCTTTATAATTCTCTACCTTAGAATTGTAGAGACAGATGCATTGAATATTTAAGATGATGGACAGAATTTGGAATCAAACACAAGTCAAGGATTATGGGGTGCACCAAGAAAGTTCAGGCCGAGATCAGATCAGCCATGATCTTGTTGAATGGTGCAGCAGGCTCAAGGGGTATCAAGATATCCTAAATCTGCTCCAATTTCTTTTGTTATTTTGTTTTTATACAGAGAGGAATGAAGAAAGACAAGAAAGAAACAGTTCTGATGAAAGATCAAAAAATGTTTTTCTCTCCCACTTGGAGTACTGTGCGCAGTTCTGGTCACCTCACTATAGGAAGGACGTGGAAGCTATTGAAAGAGTGCAGAGGAGATTTACAAGGATGCTGCCTGGATTGATTGGGAGGCAGGCCTTATGAAGATAGCTGGGATTCTTCTCGAAGAAGAAGAGACGAAGGTTGAGAGGTGACCTGATAGAGGTTTATAAAATGTTGAGAGGAATAAATAGGGTGGATTCTCAGAGGCTATTTCCCCAGGCTGAAATGATCACTACGAGAGGACATTGATTTAAAGTGCAGGGAAATACAGAGGGGATGTTAGGATAAGTTTTTCACTCAGAGGGTGGTGAGTGAATGGAATCAGCTGCCATCGGTGGTGGTAGAGGCGAACTTGCTGGGGTCTTTTAAAAGACTTCTGGATGAGTATATGGGAACTAATGGGATAGGGGGTTATAGATAGGTCTATGGCTTGGTAGGTATAGATGTGATCAGCGCAACTCGTGGGCCGAAGGGCCTGTTTGTACTGTAGAGTTCTATGTTCTATGTTCTATGTTCCACCAATGCTGCCAGTCCTGCTGAGTATTTCCAGCACTTTCTATTATTATTGAATGCTGAACAGAATGCTGTCTTTCTTTTGATAAATTGCTGTCTTAATTGTATGTTTGTGTGTCACATTGCAAGGCAAAAAAACTTAGAAATATACATTTTTTGCGTACTAGCAAAACTGAAGTCTTTGGCATTCATCTCTATCACTGGATTCGTGTAGAAACAGGGCATCATTGATGGTACCCAAATGATTAAAGGTGCCCACTGTTCAGTGTAAAAGACTCACCAACAAGAAAAAGGGGCTTGCTGTCTTGAAACATTCAGTTGCTTTGTAACAACAAGGGGGCACGTATGTGCTTGCAATCTTGCCAATTACGGTGATACCTTAATCTTCCAGAAAGTTCCAAAGGGTTTGTAAAATGTCAACATAACACCCTTATTCAAAAGGAGGGAGAACACAACAACAATCAGGTAATTACAGACCAGTTTGCTTAACTTCTGTCATTGGAAAAATGCGAAAGAATCATAGAATCTACAGTGCAGAAGACAGCCATTTGGCCCCTCGAGTCTGCACTGACCACAATCCCATCCAGATCCTATCCCCATAACCCCATACATTTACTTTAACTAGTCCCTCTGACACTAAGGTGTAATTTAGCATGGCCAATCCATCTAACCTGCACATCTTTGGAATATGGGAGAAAACTGGAGCAACTGGAAGAACCCCATGCACATGGAGAGAATGTGCCAACTCCACACAGATAGTGACCCAAGCCGGGAATCAAAACTAGGTCCCTGTTGCTGAGAGGCAGCAGTGCTCCCCATTAGACATTACTATAAAAGATGTAATAGCAGAGCATTGTGCACTGACCACTCAAGAGCTCCCTCCATGCTGGGTTGGTCTGTCATCTCTGCTTTTTCTCTGTGTAGAGGATGCTCTTCCTGGCCTCCATATTCTTCAGCTGGGCTTCCAGGGAGATGTCATGGAATCTAGAAACAAGAGCTCCCTGTGATCTGCGTACATCATCTCCTAGGTGGGTAGTTGATTTCCGGGCAGTTTTTAAATATGGTGTGGCAATATGGCAGTGGGGTGGATGACATCCAGTCTGCTCCACCACACGAAACATTGGGAACTGCTACTTCATAATTAATTTGGCCAGCCTTGAGAGATTCCCCGTGACTTTCCAATAGCCTCTGCGTCAGAAAACACTCTTCCACTTCCACTATGAAACTTGATCTCAGAATGGAAATTTCCACTCTTTTTCTCATTTTAACTCTTCATAAATGAGTTCTTTTCAATCCAAGTTTGACCTCCTACCTGCATCTCTGCACAATTAACCACAGCATCTTGCTGCCTACAGCTGCTCTCCCTTTCCCAGATGCTGGCAGAGTAACATGGCAAGAATTTTAGGACTCTTCCAGCCCACCAGGATATTACAATTCTTGCTGAAGTAAATTTAACTGCTCTGCCTTATCAACTGAGGGCAGATATGCTGTGATAGCTGTGATTTTACAGTCCTATCTTAGAAACCCTTTCCCTCTCAGAAGTCCATCTCCGTATCAATGTGAACAGGCCTTGTCCACAGGCAGGGATGCTGGTTATCTATCCTTGAATCACAAATTCTCTTTTGTCTTGGAAGTAAATGGAACATTTCAAGTACAAATATTTACAATTTGACATTTGCAGCACTTTTGAGACTACCCGAGCACACATAATCAAGATTAAAACACAAATATAAAGATTGTCTTCCCAGCTTATCTGGGACATTTTTTTAAAACTATTTTATGGGATGTGGGCATTGCTGCTAGGGCCATTTCAGACGGCGCTTAAGAATCAACATTGCAGTGTTTCTGAAGTCACATATAAACCAGATCACACAAATCATAGAAATCATAGAATCTTACAGTACAGGAAGAGGCCCATTGAGTCTGCACCAACCACAATTCCACCCAGGCTTTACCCCATATCCCTACATATTTTACCCACTAATCACTCCAACCTAAGTGGAAACTTTAGCATGGCCAATCAATCTAACCCGCACATCTTTGGACTGTGGGAGGAAACCGGAGCACCCAGAGGAAATCCACTCAGGCACAAAGGAGAATGCGCAAACTCTACACAGGCAGTGACCCGAGCCAGGAATCGAACCCAGGTTCCTGGAACGGTGAAGCAGTAGTGCTATCCACTGTGCTGCCTCCGTGCCAGGTAAAGACATTGGTGAACCTGATGTGGTTTTCTAACACTTGATGATCGATCACTATTATTGAAATTAACATTATATTCCAGATTATAATTGAATTTAAATTCCACCAGCTATCATGATGTGATGTGAATACATGTCCTTAGAGCCTGAGCCTCTGGATTACCACTCCCATCATCTTCCCGGTAATCTCTGACAATCAAACCCGCCAGGCTTACTGTCATGCAGTCTTCAGAACAAGTCACAAGGCCCCCTTTATTTTACTTTAAATTAAAGACACTTAAAAAACACAACAATTTTACAAACCTAATAATTGTAACACTGCATTGCTAATGATGTGCAGCCTTGCCATGAATGCCTCTCCTCCTGCTGACTCTACCTTCCATTAATATACAAGGCAGCTGCCATTATAAATCATGACACAATCCTCCATCAAATTGGAAAAATACCCACTTATGTCCTAGCTACAAAAAGCAGAACAAATCTAACCTACCCGAATATCACCTCAGCAGCTTAATTGCTGTTAACAAAGTGCCAAGAGAAATCACCAGCAGCAGTGTCTAATGGTACTCATCTACCAACAATCTTTTCAACAACGCATGCTCAAGAAGCTCAACACTGGCCAGAATGAAACAATCATTTGAACAGCACCCCACTGATGGCCATTATGACAGGTACTATGCTGTGAACATCATTGAGATGTGGCTGCAAGGGGATCAGACTTGGGTGCTAAATATTTAAGGATTAGCCAGGAAGGAGGTAAAAAGTGAATTGAGGAGAGCTAAGAGGGGACACGAGAAGATGTTGGCTGATAGGATTAAGGAGAATCCTAAAGCTTTCTTTCGATATGTTAAGAATAGAAGCTTGGTTAGGGCAAGATTAGGGCCAGTCATAGACAGCAGTGGGAAGTTGTGCGTGGAGCCTGAAGAGATTGGTGAGGCACTGAATAAATATTTCTCTTCGGTATTCACGCAGAGTGCTGGGAATGTAGCTATGGAGATCACTGAGGTACAGGGTTGCGAATTGGGAAGTATTGTAGTAGATAGGGAGGATGTGTTAGAAATTCTCGAGGGTTTGAAGTTGGATAAGTCCCCTGGGCCGGACGGGATTTACCCTAGGATTCTATGGGAGGCAAGAGAGGAGATTGCAGAGCCTCTGGCTCTGATCTTCAGGTCCTCGTTGGTTACGGGTGTGGTTCCGGAGGACTGGAGGATAGCGAATGTGGTCCCATTGTTAAGAAGGGGAAGAGAGACCTTCCAGGGAATTATAGGCCAGTGAGTCTTACTTCTGTTGTGGGCAAGGTATTGGAGAGAATTATTAGGGATAGGACTTATAGTTATTTAGAGAGAAATGAAGTGATTGGGGATAGTCAGCATGGTTTCGTGAAGGGTAGGTCATGCCTTACTAACCTCATTGAGTTTTTGAGAAAGTGACCAGAGAGGTGGATGGGGGTAAGGCGGTTGATGTAGTATATATGGACTTTAGTAAGGCCTTTGATAAGGTGGCCCATGGAAGACTTCTACAGAAAATGCAGATGTGTGGAATAGAGGGTGATTTAGCTAATTGGATTAGAAATTGGCTGGCAGATAGAAGACAGAGGGTGGTGGTTGATGGGAGATATTCAGCGTGGAGTTCGGTGACGAGTGGTGTGCCTCAGGGGTCTGTTTTGGGGCCCCTGCTGTTTGTAATTTTTATAAATGATCTGGATGAGGGTATTGAGGGATGGATCAGTAAATTTGCAGATGATACTAAAGGTGGTGGTGTGGTAGATAGCGAAGAGGGGTGTTTTAGTTTACAGAGTGACTTGGACAAGTTGCAGAGCTGGGCCGAGAGGTGGCAAATGCAGTTTAATGTGGAAAAGTGTGAGGTAATGCACTTTGGCAGAAACAATAAATGTGTAGAGTATAGGGCTAATGGTAGGGCTCTTAATAGTGTTGAGGAACAGAAGGATCTTGGTGTATGTGTCAATAGATCCCTGAAAGTAGGCAGTCAGTGGATAAAGTTGTTAAGAAGGCATATGGAGTCTTAGCTTTTATTGGTAGGGGGATTGAATTTAGGAGCCGCAGCATCATGTTGCAGCTGTACAAAACTCTAGTGCGGCCGCACTTGGAGTATTGTGTGCTGTTCTGGTCGCCACATTATAAGAAAGATGTGGAGGCATTGGAGAGGGTACAGAGGAGGTTTACCAGGATGTTGCCTGGTATGGAGGGCAGGTCCTATGAAGAGAGGTTGAGGATTTGAGGTTGTTTTCGTTAGAAAGGAGGCGGCTAAGAGGGGATCTTATTGAAGCATATAAGATGATTAGAGGTTTAGATAGGGTGGACAGTGATAGCCTTTTTACTAGGATGGAGAAAGCTAGCACGAGGGGACACAGCTTTAAATTAAGGGGTATGAGTTATAGGACGGATATCAGAGGTAGGTTCTTACTCAAAGAGTGATTAGGGAGTGGAATGCCCTGCCTGCAGCTGTTGTAGATGCGCCAAGGTTGGTGGCGTTTAAGAGGTTAGTTGATAAGTATATGGATGGGAAGGGAATGGTTTAGTTAGGAGGGGCATTGCTTTTTATTTTGGTCGGCACAACATCGAAGGCCGAAGGGCCTGTTCTGTGCTTATTGTTCTATGTTCTATGATACACATTCTATCAAAAAGGCAGAAAGGTAGGCAGAGGGGGTGGGGCTGCCTTGGTAGTAAGAAATGAAATTAAGTTGACAGCAGAAAACAATGTAGGGACAGAAGATATAGAATTTGTGTGGGTAGAGTTGAGAAAGCACAAAGGTAAAAGAGTAATGTTTAAGACTTCAAGCAGTAGTCAGGATGTGGGGCACAAGATACACCAAGAGATTAAAAAGGCATACAAGAAAGGCAAGGTTAAGGTGATCATGGAGGATTTCAGTATGCAGATGGGTCCCAGGAACAACAATTTGTGGAATGTCTACAAGATAGCTTTTTGGAGCATCTTTTGGTGAAGCCCACTAGGAAAAAAAAATTCTGGATTTGGTTATATGTAATGAGGCGGATTTGATAAGGGAGCTTAAAATGATGGAACCCTTGGGAGGCAGTGACCATAATGTAATAGAATTCACCCTGTAGTTTGCGAGGGAGAAGGAGGAATCAGATGTAATGATGTTACAGTTGAGTAAAGGCAACTACAGAGACAAGGAGCTAGCCAGAGTTGATTGGTAAAGAATCCTAGTAGGGAGATAGTAGAACTGCAATGGCAGAAGTTGCTAGGAATAATTCAGGAGACATTTCATCACAAGGAAGAAACAACACACAACAGGAAAGGTGAGGCAAACATGGCTGATGAAAGAAGTCAAGGACAACATAAAAGCAAAAGAAAAAGCATACAATGTAACAAAAATTAGTGGGTAGTGGGAAGCTTTTAAAGATCAACAGGAGACAACTAAAAAAGAATGACAAGGTGGGGATGGGGGTCTGCTGAAATACAAGCGTAATCTAGCCAGGAATATAAGTGAAGTTTTTTTTAAGATATATAAAGTATACAAGAGAGGCAAGAGTGAATATTGAATGCCGGAAAAGATACTAGAGAAGTGGTAATGGAAAATGGCAGAGGAATTTTGCACCAGTCTTTACAGTGGAAGGCACCAGTAACGTATCAAAAGCGGGCAAAGGTGAATGTGGTGGCCATTACGAAGGTGCTAGGGAAGCTGATAAATCACCTGGGCTAGATAGACTACACCCCAGAGTTTGGAAGAGATAGTGGAGGCGTTTGTGATGATCTTTTGAGAATCACTGAAGTCAGTGAGAACAAAGAACAAAAAACAAAACAGCACGGGAAACAGGCCTTTCGGCCCAACGAGCCCGCGCCGCCACCTTGATGTTCCTACTTCCATCCATGATCCCTGTCTATGTTTATAGAAATCTGCATTGGAACCAAATTTGAGAGACAACTTAGGGAGAATTTGTTTTGCCAATCAACCTAAGAGCACACCTTTGGGATATGGGAGGAAACTGGAGCACGCGGAGAAAACCTACGCAAGCACAGGAAGAATGCGCAAACTCCCACAGACACAGGCCCAAATCCATGTATCTGCACAGCACAGTGATAGTCACTGAGCTGTCACATTGTCTGGAGGGTCCAGAGGACTGGAAAAATCGCTAGTGTAACACCCCTCGTTAAGAAGGGAGGCAGGCAAAAGATGGGAAATTACAGGCTGGTTATCTTGACCTTGCTCGTTTGTAAGATTTTAGAATCGATTACTAAGGATGGGATATAGGAAGTGCAGGGCAAAATAGACTGAAGTCAGCATCAAAGGAAGGACATGACTGACAATGTTATAATTTGAGGAGATAATGAGTGCCAATGGATGTTATCCACTTGGATTTCCAGAAGACCTTTGAAAAAGTGCTATACAGGAGGCTGCTGATTAAGACAAGGGCCTATGATGTTAGAGGCAAGGTACTAGCATGAATAAAAGATTTTGCTCACTGGTAGATGGCAGAAAGTGGGGATAAAGATGACCTTTTCTGGATGGCAGCTGATAACTAGTGGAATTTTTGCAGGGTCGGTATTGGGACCACAACTTTTCCCTGTATACATAAATGACCTAGATGAAACCTAAGGACATCGTGGCTAAGTTTGCAGATGATACAAAAAGATAGGCAGGGAGATACGTAGTATGGAAGAGGCAGGGAGGCTGCAGAAGGACTAGGACAGGTGAGGAGAGGAGAGGAGGCAAATAAGTGGCAGATGGAATACAAAGTGTAAGGTAGGAAGAGGAGGCATAGGCTATTTCCAAAATGGGGAAAGAATTCAGAAATCAGAAACACAGATTTGGGAATCTTAGTTCAGGATTGTCTGAAGGTTAACTTGCACATTAAGTTACTGAGGTTAGAACATAGAACCCTACAGCACAAACAGGCCCTTTAGCCCACAAGTTGCACCAATCATATCTATGCCTACCAGGCATTCCATGTACTCATTCAGGAGTCTTTCAAAAGACCCCAGTAAGTTTGCCTCTACCACCACCGACAGGGGCCGATTCCACTCACTTACAACCCTCAGTGAAAAACTTACCACGAACATCTCCTCTGTATCTACTCCCGGGCATCTTAAACCTGTGTCCTCTCGTAGCAACCAATTCAGCTCTGCGAAATAGCCTCCGAGAATCCACCCTCTCAACATTTTATAAACCTCTATTAGGTCGCCTCTCAACCTTCGTCTCTCCTGGGAGGAGAGACCTAGCTCCCTCAACCTATCTTCATAAGGTATGCCTCCCAATCCCGGCAACATCCTTGTAAATCTCCTCTGCACCCTCTCAATAGCTTCCACATCTTTCCTGTAGTGAGGCGACCAGAACTGCACACAATACTCCAAGTGTGGTCTGACAAGGGTCTTATAAAGTTGCAGCATTACCTCCCGACTCCTAAACTCAATCCCTCGATTAATGAGGGCTGGCACACCATATGCCTTCTTGACTACATCCTCCACCTACGAAGCCAATTTAAGAGTCCTATGGACCCGGACCCCAAGTTCCTTCTGCTCCTCAACACTGCTAAGGCTCATACCCTTGGTATTGTACTCCTTCATCCCATTGGGCCTACCAAAATGGACCACTACACATTTATCCGTGTTGAAGTCTATCTGCCACTTCTCCGCCCATTCTTGCATCCCATCTATGTCTCGCTGCAACTTCTGACATCCCTCCAGACTATCCACAACACCACCAACCTTCGTGTCATTGGCAAACTTACTAACCCATCCCACCACTTCCTCATCCAGGTCATTCATGAAAATGATAAACAGCAAGGATTCTAGAACAGATCCCTGGGGCACTCCACTGGTGACTGACCTCCATGCAGAAAAAGGAAGTTAGGAAGGCAAATACAACATTAGCTTTCATTGAGACAACTAGAACATAACACTAGGGATGTACAGCTGAGACTTTGGTGAAACGACATTTTAGAATATTGCGAGCAACTCTGGGCCCCATATCTAAAGGAGGATGTGCTGGCCTTGGACAGACTCCACAGGAGGTTCACAAAAATGATCCTGGGAATGAAAACCTTGACGCACACGGAGCATCTGAAGATTCTGCATTTGTACTTGATGGAGTATAGAAGGACAAAAAGGGGATTTCATTGAAACTTATAGAATAATGAAAGGCTGGGATAGAGTGGACATAAGGAAGATGTTTCCATTAGTACGAGACGCTAGGATCTAGGGCACAGCTACAGAATAAACCTTTACTGCTGAGATGAGGAGGGATTTCTTCAGCCAGAGGGTGGTGAATTTATGGAATTCATTGTCACAGAAGGCAGTGGAGGCCACATTATTGTATATAATTAAATCAAAGATAGATAGGTTCACAATTGGTTAAGGATCAAAGGTTATGAAGAAAAAGCTGGAGGATTTAGTTGAGAAACTGATTGGCTATCTGCTGTGCCATTGAATCATGGCCAAATGGCCTAACTCTGCTCCTAAATCATACAGTCTTACCTCTTACCAGTGACTTGAGTCTGGCATCACACAATCTCCTTTCTGTAACCTGTTGACACTAGTAAATTATATCTACAAAGATTTTATTAAGATCATAAAAAAGGCAATTACAAGTTTGCTCAATTTAGCTATGCCCACAAAGGAAATTGAATTCAGCCATCAGAAATAATCCTGATTAATTGTACCTCTTAGAACTAACAAATTATCTCATCAATAAGCCTATAATACAAACCAACATAACCTAGCACGTCTGTGGGAATTTCAAGGATCATATTTAAAGGGCAACATTCAATACAAGTGCATAAGAAGCGTTTCATAAAAAAGACTAGCCAGCTCTTTTGAATGTTGCCTGGAGACAATAGATTTTATGTCCATGGTCCAAGCTGCCTTTGGGCATTACTCCAGCTGTCAAGAACTTAACACCATTTCAAGTCTGGGATTAATGTGCATGAGACAGCCTTTGCTGTCGCAGACATGTGGATCACAAAGGATTTCCCACCACGTGTTTCAGAGCTGCTACTCTGCATAATACAGTATGACCTTGTGAAGGACCTTGAAACTGTTACGGTGAGATTGTTTTCTGCATTTACATCTGTATGCAAAAATACAGAATGCCATTATGTCCTGCAACAAAAGTAATTTCCAAAAAGAACAAAATATCTCACTTGAGCACTCTTTAAAAAGTCCACCTACTAGGAAAATAAAAATGGGCAATCCTGGAAAAACTTTGCATTCATCATTTCACCTGCTAAGTTTGACAATTTGAAACACACAGCTTCACTGGTTTCTGAAAAGTCAGTTACAAGTGCAAACTCAACAGCCCAAATCTTCAACAAGCTTATGACTCAAGATGCACCCCATGAAAATCCTGATGCACTGGCCTCCAATGGAATTGCCCAGGTAGTTTCAACTTCCAATGGGCAATTCCTCTGCTTCTTGAAACCTCTGAAAACACCTCCATCTCTGACCTAAGCTTTTGACCGTTCCAATAATTGACCTGAATAACAATGCAGGAAATATTAGGTAAAAAAATCCTAATCTAACTCCCTAATAACTATAAAACTGACTTCACAATTACTCACACTGACCCTCTGATCCAATTCAACTACTTCCCTCCAATCACCCAATAAAGCCCCCCTACATGACTCAACTACCCGCCACCATCTGACAACTCCCTCGACCAGACATGACTAGCCCCCAACCATTCGGAACCCTCTACCCATCTCAACAACATCATTCACCTATCCATACATACCCCAACATTGCCCATTCACCAAGACTCACACTGGAGCTTTAAACTTACTAGTGGCATAAAAAGCAGCATGTCATGTTTCTCACTGACTCTGTAATAGAGTGTCCTAATAGACGATGATGTTCTGTATGTTTTGTAAAGCTGGACTCAAGAAGGCCACCAAAAAATGTGAGCAATGTCTAGGCAGGGAAAAAAGTTAAGAGATGCTGCCAATCGAGTCAACATTTCAGCATGGGTATATAATGGCCATTAACAATGAGGGAAACAACCAAGGATGGAAACAGTTGTGTACATGAAATAAAGAATTACACTTAAGCTGTACTTTTGTGGTCTTCTGAACATCCCATAGTCCTGCATAATAACTTTAAGTGAAGTGATTGTAAGAAATGAGATGGCTAATTTACACATGTAATTCAGTGATGTTGACAAATATAAATATTAGCCAGAATACTGGGAAAAATTTCTGCAATAGAACCATGTGAGTTTTTACATCCACCTCAGAGGATTGTTAGGCCTTTGATTTAACTTTTCATTGGAAAGCCTACACCTCCAATTATGCAGCAGTCCTACAGTACAGCACTGGAGCATCAGTATCGATTATGGCTCATGTTTCTGCAGTGGATTCTGTAAAGGAAGAGTGCCTCTCACTGAGCCACAATGACACATTACTGATGACCGAGTCCAATGCATCATGGACACTGGCTATTTAAAAGAACAGAGAGGATCAGATACTGCAAACACTTACATCAATGCCTTAGAATTACACATGCAAATAGGTCTGGCAGTGAGACAAAGTAGCTGAAATTGCAAAAACCGTAATACAATGCACTTCAGATAACTGAGTTTAGATCAGTAATCTAAAAAGTCTTCAGAGAACTTTCTCACTAATTAATTATTCACATACCAAGTAACGATAAGATGCTGTCTAATACTGCAAAGTGCAGGATAGTTGTATACCAATTCCTTATTTAGCACTCTAATGTGTTCCTAAAAACAATGCTCAACAAAAATCACTTTCCTACACGAATGCATGTGATAAGGATATAGAAATGTTTTGTCTGCTTTAAACCCAAATAGTAGAGAAATCCTCTTTCTACTTACTGGGTGAAATTTTTTAATGTTTTGGCCAAGTGTCAGTTTGGATGCAAAAGCAGGGTGCAGTCCACAGGCTTCACTGCCGCTTTTTCCATCAAAATTTGTTGACGTTTGATCAAAAAACCTCAAGATGTGGATCCCACGAAGTCACTCTAGCTGGGCAGGTTCTAGGGTATCCCGATGGGAAAGAAAATAAAGGACACTATGAAAACAGTTCCTGACACGAACTGCAGCCCCTCCCACACCCCCCCCCCCACCAATTCCCTCCCAGCACAAAACGCAACCCCCTTACTCTCTCCATCTCACCCATCCCTCTCTCAAACACCTCATTCTGTCCTGCTCACCACTTCCTTCTCTTGACACCCCTCACTATTTCCCCTAAAACACTCTTGCTTCCTCCCACTGACCTTTCCCCATCACTCTATTCATACCCTTTTGTACATCACCTCTTTTGCAAGCTCTTGCCAAGCAAGGCAACAAGCAAGAAAGAGGGTGTAAAAGTGAGGAAAGCATTGTTATGGTTGAAAAAAGACATACAAAGTATGAGCAGTAATGGAACAATGTATGTTCCATTAACGATTTGAAGGAAGGAAAGAAATGAAGGCACTGTTGCTAAGTTTGCATTGTTGTTTTTGCACAGTTAGTGAATAGTACACATGTACTGTATCATCTTACAGACCTTAGCTCACTAATACCGGGAAGTCAAATAAATAATGCATGGAGACCTCCTGACAGATCATCTATCTGCACTGGATAGTGAATTCTGCTAGTGAGATCATAGTATCCAAAAAGGAATATTATGTTCTTCTCTTCACAGTCAAGAATATTTTATTCTCATGTTAGTTCCTTACCTTTGAAGTGCCACATTGTGTATTTCTTTGCTAAGCCTGTTCAGGTATATGTGAAAGACCTCATTGTAAACACCAGGAGAATATAGAACATTACAGCGCAGAACAGGCCCTTCGGCCCTCGATGTTGCACCAACCAATTAGGAACAAGCAGTGACCCTCTAACCTAAACCATTCCCCTTTCATCCATAAACTTATCCACTAACCTCAAACGCCACCGAACTTGGCACATCTACAACTGATGCAGGCAAGGCATTCCATACCCTTACCACCCTCTGGGTAAAGAACCTACCTCTGACATCTGTCCTAAAACCACCACTCCTTAATTTAGAGCTATGTCCCCTCGTGCTAGCTTTCTCCATCCTAGGAAAAAGGCTATCACTGTCCACCCTATCTACACCTCTAATCATCTTATATGTTTCGATTAGGTCCCCTCTTAGCCGCCTCCTTTCTAACGAAAATAACCTCAAATCCCTCAGCTTCTCTTCATAAGACCTGCCCTCCATACCAGGCAACATCCTGGTAAACCTCCTCTGTACCCTCTCCAAGGCCTCCACATCTTTCTTATAATGTGGGGACCAGAACTGTACACAATACTCCAAGTGCGGCTGCACTAGAGTTTTGTACAGTTGCAACATGACGTTGCGGCTCTGAAATTCAATCCCCCTACCAATAAAAGCTAAAACTCCGTATGCCAGTGGGCAGTGCAGCAGTTGCACTGAAAATCTTAAACAGCAGGAGTAACATTGCACTCAGACATTTTACGGACTTTGTTTCCAACCTCCATACGTTTCTTGTCTTCAAAATTGTCCCTCTCCTTTCTTTAATTTCCTAATCTCCATTTCTAGGGATCAGCTAACCACCATCATTCAGTACATGCTCAATAACTCTCAATCACCTTGACTGCACTTCCTTACACCCTGCTTCCTGTATTATCTCTGTTCTCTTCTCCCTGTTTATCCATCTCATTTGCTTGCACAACGCAACCTTCCATACTAGCACTTCTGATATGTCTTCCTTTTTCTTCAACTGAGGATTTACCAAAATCATGGTTCCCCTCAACCAAGTCTGTTCTCATGTTTTTCCCTCTCTCACCGAAGTAAAATAGGGTTCCTTTTTGTCCTCATCTTTAAACCCTTTAAGTGGTTTTAAATCCACTCTGCCAGTCAATTAGATCAATGGCTACTTCAACATTATTTTCTTGCACTATCCTCTTAGCCCTCAACATTTTTCAAATGTAGAATTCTATCCACCTCAGTCTCGAACATGTTCAACAACTGAGCCTGTGCAGAGAATTCCCAGAGTAGTGAAAGAATATTTGAAAATTTGAAACACAATCCATCAGAGTCAGCACAATTGTATGAATGGTAAATTATGTTTGACTAATTTGCTAGAGCTCTTCAACTAGCAAAGTGGAAACTGGGAGTCTTGTAGATGTAATGTATCTGGACTTCCAGAAGGCATTTGACAAGATGCTGCACAAAAGGTTAATACACAAGATAATAGCCCATGAGGTTGAGGATAATAAATTGGTTTGAATGGAGGATTGGCTAACCAACAGAAAGCAGGCAGTCACGGTAAATGGGTCATTTTCTGGTTGGCAATTAGTGATGTATCCACAGGGTTCAGTTCTTGGACCCCAGCGATTAGGTGAGTACGCCAAAATGTGCAGGTAGAATTTAATGTCGATAAATGTCAGATTGACATTTTGATTGCATGTATGAGAAATTTAAAAAAAAAATCAGATTATCTAAATGAAGAGCAACTTCAAAATACTTTGGTGCAGAGTGATTCGGGTATCCTCACACATGAATCACAGAAAGTTAGCATGTAGGTGCAAAAGGTAAATAAGGAAGGCAAATGGAATTTTGGTATTTATTGCCAATGGAATAGAGCATTAAAAGGAGGGAGGTGCTGTTGCAACTTTATAATGCATTTCTGGTGTTCTGGCCACATTTTTGGCCCCCTTACTTGAGGAAAGATGTAAATACATTAGAGGGAGATAAGGATAATTACTTTTGACATCAAGGCAGCATTTAACCAAGTATTCCTTCAAACAGCCATGGTGAAAGTCAACAGATATCAGGGTGAAGCTCTCCACTGTTTTGAGTCATACTGAATGCAGAGGCTGTGGTTGTTGCAGACCAATCAGCTCATTGCTGCAGGAGTTCTTCCTGTATTGTCCTAGGCCCAAACATCTTCAGCTGCTTAACTCCATCAAAAAGTCATAAGTGGGAATGTTCATTGATAATTGCCAAGTGTAATAAAATATTTTTTTATTTTAATAATCCAAATGCACTAAGTTCTGAACAGCATTCTGTGAAAAGGAACAACTAATACTTATGCCATACAAGTTCCAGACAATGACATTTCTTCACTTTTAAGATTTAACACCATCTCACTTGCTGCGTTGATCACTATTAACATCCTGAGTTTACCATAGATTAGAAACTTAACTGGGCCACCCATAAAAATACTGTGGCTACAAGAGCAAGTCAGAGATTAGGAAATCTGTGGCAAGTAATTCACCTCCTGCATCTCCAAAATCTTTTCACCATCTCCAAGGCATAAGTCAAGAGTGAACGGCATGCTATCTATTTGCTTGGTAAAGCACGACTCCAACAATATTCGAGAATCTCAATATGTGCTGGACAACTCAGGGCCACCAAAAGTGTCAAACATCCTGATATTTTAAAAAGTGCACTCACTTGAAATACTCTGACCTTCTGTAAATAAACATTGCGAAATTGACAAAAGATGTGCAAGCCAGTGGTGTCAATCAAACGATGTCTTTCCTTGAGCTCATCTGTTTCAACAGAATTACAGGGCTCTTGCCCAATTGCATAATCAGACTTTGGAATTTTCCTGACTAAATATTCTTTTTCACGTTGAGTGGTTCAAGTCTGGAATGCACTGCCTAGAATAGAAACAATTTCCAACATTTTACAGCCTTGCTCAGGCTAGGCTTGAAAAATCTCGACAAGTGAAAATTCTGTTTTGTGAGCCTCACCCACTCTGATTCCAGGGCGGGTATGCCAGTAAAATTCAAGCCAATGTGCAGGAGTACAAGGAAAAGGCAGGGGAATGGTGCTAAGTCATGTTTGGAGAGCTATGCAGACATGATAGGCAAGATAGCCTTTTGCACTGTAAGAATTCTGTGATTTCCACTATCTGCTCAAGGATGAAAATCTAGACCATTCTCTCTATATGCACCCCATCAAAACTTTTATAATTTTAAAAACCTTGACTGTCTCTGCACCGTCTCTATATCCTTACTATTTTAGAATATGGCAACCAGAACTACATAGTGTATCCCAAGTGCAGTCCAACCAATTCAAAATAGCAGAACTTGTAACTTTTCAATTCTATCCCTCTAGAAATAAGGCGATTCATTTTGTCCCCCCACTTTCTTTACTAACTTGTGACATGAATTTTAGTGATTGGTGTATTTGTACTCCGAGATTCCTTTATTCTCTTGCACATTCCAAGTAAGTTCTAATCCATAGTTTTAAATTACTTATAGACATGGATGAAATTAGTCCTCTAATCCTGAAAATACTAAATTGATGAAAGCTAATTATGATAATATTAGGCTGGAACTAGGGAATGTGAATTGTGGGGCGGGGCAGTTTTTTGAGGGTAAATCCACATCTATCATGAAAACCAGTTGATTAGAGTTCAGGACCAGCATATTCCTGTGAAAATCAAAAGGATGATAAGATTTGGGAACATTGGACAACAAGGGAAATTGTGAGCTTAGTCAAAAAAAAAAGCAAAGATAGAGCTCTCAAAGAACATAAAGGAAACAGGAAAGAACTTAAACAACATAACAGAAACAGGCCCTTCGGTCTACCAAGCTAGTACTGATGTGGTTTCTATCCTTCTGTTTGACTACCATTCACGTGTCTATCAAAGTACATCTTAAACATTGTCAACACACCTGCTTTCAACACCTCCATTGGCAGGACATTCCAGGCACTCACTACTCTGTCAGTAAAAACTTTCCCCACACTTCTCCCCTAAACTTGCCCCCTCTCACCAAAAATTTGTGAACTCATAGTTGATCTTTGCGCCCTGGGAAAAAGCCTCTTTGTTTCTCATAATCCATCAGGTTGCCCTCCAGCCTCTATCTTTCCAGTGAAAGCAATTAGAATTCATCTTACCTCTTCTCATACCCATATCCCTGCAGACCAGGCAACATCCTGACAAATCTTCTCTGCATCATCTCCAAAGCATCCACGTCTTTTTGGCATTGTGGTGAGAACTGCATGCAATACTCCAAATGTGGCCTAACTAAATTTTCATCCAGCTGTAACATAGCTTACTAACTTTTATACTTGATGCCTCAGCAGATCAAAGCAAGTATGCTCTATGTATTCTTGACTATCTTATCTACCTACGTTACTACTTTCAGGGATCTGAGGGCCTGTACGCCCAGGTCCCTCTGTATATTTTTGTGCCTATGGGTTCTGCCATTTACTATATAACTGCAGCTGAATTTGATCTCCCAAAATGCATTATCTTGCATTTGTCTAGATTAAACTCCTCCTGCCATTTCTCTGTCAAAATCTGCAATCTGTGTCCTGCTGCATCCTTTGACAATTCTCATCACTATCCACAACTGTGCCAATTTTTGTGTCATCTGCAAACTGACTAATCAGACCACTTGCATTTTCCTCCAGATCATTACATATATGATTCTATGCCAACTGCTGACAGATGGGATTAGGTAGGAGTTTAAGTGTTTCTAATGTGTTAGTGTGATGGGCTGAAGGGCCTCTTCAGCATTCTACGATATTACAAATAACAAGTGACCCAGCACTGATCCCTGTGGAACACCACTGGTTACTCATTTCCATTCTGAGAAATATCTTTTTCCCAATATGCTCAACATTCTATGACCAAGCCAATTCTATTGCCACTTAACCAGCAAACCCAGGACCCATGACACTTTATCTTTTGTAATAGCCTACCAAGAGGGATTTTGTCAAATGCCTTACTGAAGTCCATGTAAACAACATCCAATGCCTTTCTCTCAATCCTATTCAAAAAACTCAATCAAGTTGGAGAGACACGATCTTCCTCACACAAAGGTTTTAGGAGGGCTAAAAAAGGGCCATGAAATGTCTTTGGTAAAAAGTGTTATGGAAGATGCCAAGGTGTTTTGTATATAAAGAACAAGAGGTTGGCTGGGGAAAGGGTATGCTCACTCAAAAACAAAGGAGAGAATGCGTGTGTAGAGCTAGTAAAAGTAGGTAAGCTTCTTAACGAACACTTTGCATCGATTTTCACGAAGGAGAAGGGCATGATGGATGGAGACCTATGTTGATATTCTGGGGCATGTTGACATAAACAAAAAGGTGTTCGGTGTTTTGAAAAGCAAGATGGACAAGTTCCCAGGGTTTGATAGAAGCTATCCCAAAATACTGACAGAGGTAAGGATGAAATCGCTGCAGATGGTACAAAATCTTTGTATCTTAGAATCCTACAGTGCATGTGCCATTCAGCCCATTGCATCTGCATCAACCACAATCCCACCCAGCCCCTATTCCCCACAATCTCATGCATTTACCCTAGCTAGTGCCCCTGACACAAGGGGCAATTTAGCATGGCCAATCCACCTAACCCACATATTGTTACACAGATATTTATCCTTCATGAATAAAGTTTCAAGATTGCAGAGTGTACAGCAGGCAGGACAGTGGTTTGAAGTGTGTCTACTTCAACGCCAGGAGTATCCTGTATAAAGTGGGTGAACTTGCAGCATGGGTTGATACCTGGGACTTCAACAACGTGGCCATTTCAGAGACATGGATCAAGCAGGGACAGGAATGATTGTTGCAGGTTTAGGGGTATAGATGTTTCAGTTGGATCAGGGAAGGTGGTAAAAGAGGGGGAGGTGCGGAATTGTTAGTCAGGGACAGAAAGAATGTTTGATGAGGACTCATCTACATCTAGCATGGGCTGAGGTTAGGAACGGAAAAAGAGAGGTTACCCTGTTGGGAGTTAGAACATAGAACAATACAGCACAGAACAGGCCCTTCGGCCTTCGATGTTGTGCCGACCAAAATAAAAAGCAATGCCCCTCCTAACTAAACCATTCCCTTCTCTTCCATATACTTATCAACTAACCTCTTAAACGCCACCAATCTATAAGTTCCAGAAATGTAGAGGAAAGGATTGCAAAGATGATTCTGGATAGGAGCAAAAGTAACAGGGTAGTTATTTGTGGGAAACTTTAACTTTACAAATATTGACTGGAAAAGCTATATTTTGAATACTTCAGATGGGTCAGTTTTTGTCCAACGTTTGGAGGGTTCCCTGACACAGTATGTAGATAGGCCAACAAGAAGTGAGGCCACATTGGATTTGGTACAGGGTAATTATTCAGACCAGGTATTAGATTTGGAGGTAGGTGAACACTTTGTGATAGTGATCACAATTTGGTTACATTACATTAGCGATGGAAAGAGATAGGTATATTCCACAGGGCAAGAGTTATAGCTGGGGGAAAGAAAATGATGATGCAATTAGGCAAGATTTAGGGTGCATAAGATGTGGAAGGAAACTGCAGGGGATGGGCACAATTGAAATGTGGAGCTTGTTCAAGGAACAATTACTGCATGCCCTTGATAAGTATGTACCTATCAGGCAGGCAGGCAGGAAGTGGTTGAGCAAGGGAACCATAGTTTACTAATGAAGTTGCATATCTTGAAGAGGAAGGAGACTTATGTCAAGATGAGACATGAAGGCTCAGTTTGGGCACATGAGAGTTACAAGTTAGCCAGGAAGGACCTTAAAAGACAGCTAAGAAGAACTAGGAGGGAAATAAGAAGTCTTTGGTAGGTAGGATCAAGGAAAACCCTAAAGCTTTCTATACGTCAGTCAGGAATAAAAAGATAGTGAAGAGGGGTGTTATAGTTTACAGAGTGACTTGGACAAGTTGCAGAGCTGGGCCGAGAGGTGGCAAATGGAGTTTAATGTGGAAAAGTGTGAGGTAATGCACTTTGGCAGGAACAATAAATGTGTAGAGTATAGGGCTAATGGTAGGGCTCTTAATAGTGTTGAGGAACAGAAGGATCTTGGTGTATGTGTCAATAGATCCCTGAAAGTAGGCAGTCAAGTGGATAAAGTTGTTAAGAAGGCATATGGAGTCTTAGCTTTTATTGGTAGGGGGATTGAATTTAGGAGCCGCAGCATCATGTTGCAACTGTACAAAACTCTAGTGCGGCCGCACTTGGAGTATTGTGTGCAGTTCTGGTCGCCACATTATAAGAAAGATGTGGAGGCATTGGAGAGGGTACAGAGGAGGTTTACCAGGATGTTGCCTGGTATGGAGGGCAGGTCCTATGAAGAGAGGTTGAAGGATTTGAGGTTGTTTTCGTTAGAAAGGAGGCGGCTAAGAGGGGATCTTATTGAAGCATATAAGATGATTAGAGGTTTAGATAGGGTGGACAGTGATAGCCTTTTTCCTAGGATGGAGAAAGCTAGCACGAGGGGACACAGCTTTAAATTAAGGGGTATGAGTTATAGGACGGATATCAGAGGTAGGTTCTTTACTCAAAGAGTGATTAGGGAGTGGAATGCCCTGCCTGCAGCTGTTGTAGATGCGCCAAGTTTGGTGGCGTTTAAGAGGTTAATTGATAAGTATATGGAAGAGAAGGGAATGGTTTAGTTTGGAGGGGCATTGCTTTTTATTTTGGTCGGCACAACATCGAAGGCCGAAGGGCCTGTTCTGTGCTGTAATGTTCTATGTTCTATGTTCTATCATTAGGGTACAATTAGGGCCAGTCAAAGATAGTAGTGGGAAGTTGTGCATAGAATTCGAAGAGATAGGAGAGTCACTAAATGAATATTTTTCGTCAGTATTCACACAGGAAACAGACAACGTTGTCAAGGAGAATACTGAGATACAGGCTATTAACCAGACGGGATTGAGGTTCATAAAGAGGTGGTGTTAGCAATTCTGGAAAATTTGAAAATAGATAAGTCTGCTGGGCTGGATGGGATTTATCCTACGATTCTCTGGGAGATTAGGGAGGAGATTGTAGAGCTTTTGGCTTTGATCTTTAGGTCATCATTGTTTACAGCAATAGTGCCAGAAGACTGGAAGATAGCAAATGTTGTTCCCTTGTTCAAGAAGGGGAGTAGAGACAACCCTGGTAATTATAGGCCAGTGAACCTTACTTCTGTTGTGGGAAAAGTTTTGGAAAGGATTATGAGAGGATTTATCATCTAGAAAGGAATAATTTGATTAGGGATAGTCACCACCGTTTTGTGAAAGGTAGGTCATGCCTTACAAACCTTTGGGTTCTTTGAGAAGCTGACCAAAGAGATGGATGAGGGTAAAGTAGTTGAAGTGGTGCACATGGATTTCAGTAAAGCACTTGATAAGGTTCCCCATGGTAAGCTATTGCAGAAGATATGGAGGCGTAGGATTGAAGATGATTTAGCAGTTTGGCTCAGAAATTAGCCAGCTGTAAGAAGACATAGGGTGGTAGTTGATGGGAAATGTTCATCCTGGAATTCAGTTACTAGTGCTGTACCACAAGGATCTGTTTTGAAGTCACTGCTGTTTGTCATTTTTATAAATGGATGAGGGCGTAGCAGGATGGCATTAGTAAATTTGCGGATAACACTAAAGTCGGTGGAAGGATGTTGCAGGTTACAGGAGGGACATAGATCAGTTGCACAGCTGGACTGAGAGGTGGAAAATGGAGTTTAATGTGGAAAGGTGTGAAGTGATTACTTTGGAAGGAGTAACAGGAATACAGAGTACTGGGCTAATGGTAAGATACTTGGTAATGTGGATGAGCAGAGAAATCTGTGTACATGTGCACAGATCCCTGAAAGTTGGCATCCAGGTTGATAGGTTGCTAAGAAGACATATGTTGTATTAGCTTTTATTGTAGAGGGATTGCGTTTTGAAGCCATGAGGTCATGTTGCAGCTGTATAAAACTCTAGTGCGGCCACACTTGAAGTATTGCATACAGTTCTGGTTGCCACATTATAGGAAGGATGTGGAACTATTGGAAAGAGTGCAGAAGAATGTCGCCTGCTATGGTGGGAAGGTCTGACGAGGAAAGGCTGAGGGACTTGAGGCTGTTTTCATTAGATAGAACATTACAGCACAGAACAGGCCCTTCGGCCTTCGATGTTGCACCGACCAATATAAAAAGCAATGCCCCTCCAAACTAAACCATTCCCTTCTCTTCCATATAGAAGGTGTACAATGAGCGTACAAGATGATCAGGGGATTAGATAGGATGGACAAATGGCATGGTTACCTTTATCAATTGGGGCATAGGGGTATAAAAATTAGCAAATAATGTTGCAGCTGTATCAAACTTTAGTTAGGCCACATTTGGAATATTGAGTACATTTCTAGTCACCACACTGCCAGATGGACATGGAGGCATTGGAAAGGGCATAGAAAAAAAGTTTGCCATGATGTTGCCTGGTTTGGAAAGTATTAGCAATGAGGAGATTGGACAAACTTGATTTATTTTCGCTTGAATGTTGAAGGCTGAGAAATGACCTGATAAAAGTTTACTGGATTTTGAGATGCCCAAATAAAATGGATAGTCAGAATCTTTTTCCTAGGGTAGAAATGTCAATTACAAGGGGACACAAGTTTAAAGTTAAAGGGAGAAGTTTAAAGATGCAAGAGACAAGTTTTTAAAAGACAGTGATAAGTTCCTGGAATGCGCTGCCAGAGGAGATGGTAGAAGCAGATACAATAGCAATGTTCAACAGACAACTTAACAGAATAAGCATGGAATAGATAGATAGAGGCAAAAAAGTCTTTAGTTTAGAAAGGCATCATGCGTCAGCACAGGTTTGGTGGATTGAAGGACCTGTTCCTGTGCTGGATTGCTCTTTAAAAAGTGACCTATTTTTCTTACGAAAATATACAACCTCACATTTGTGCCTATTATATGCCCCTTCTACCACTTTATTAATATCCTCCTGTTGTTGCAATCTTCCTCAGCATTGACTATCCCGTCAAATTGGTTTCATCCACAAATTTAGAAACATTTTTTCATTCCAAAGTGTTAATATGAACAGTTAGTTGGTTATTTATTTTAATTGCCATTACTTGTCCCATGCTATGCATAATTTGGCTGTTGCATTTACCCACAATGCTGGTGCTCAGCAACCAGTAGCAACAAATGAGGCACAACTGTACAATTGGGTGCACAGCATCAGTTCTTGGCTTTTCCACCCATTTATGCAATTGGCCAGTATTAACTTTCCTTGTCAAATTTACATTGTGAACTGTTTTTCGTGTTTCATTTCTGTTATGAATTTGAACAATTAACATTTTCTTCACATTTAGAGTATGAAAAACTGAAAGATAAGCAATATTCAAACATTAAATGAAGCAGCTAGACCCTTTGAGGAGAAATGTGGTCAAATAACACAGAATGAAGGAAAGATAATAAAGTTCCAGGGGTATTTGACCCGGGAAAAAAATATTGATTTACTTTCTAAGGATTGTTGAGAATCAAAATCCCACAGAATTTTGAATTTCTGAGAACGAAATTGTTGGCACATTTAAAGAAACATTGCTTTAACATCCTAAAATTTGAGTCACTGATCACAGCATGAAAGTTCACTGTATGTTAATGCGGTTCCATAGCACAAGCAAATCCAGTCCCATGTTTAAAATAGAAATAGCTATAAAAAGTTACATTTAAATGAAAATCAAAAACCATATGAAGTGTTTACTGGAGGTGTGCTCAAGAATAAATATCCAATATAGATTTAAAATAGCAGAGTGCTATTTATTAACCCAAATGTTGTTACAGGTGTAGCAGATATTAGAGGCTGAATTTTGGCTAATGATGGCACAGTCTTGCAGTTTTTGCTTCCAATTAAATGGATGTGGGATGGCATTAGGCCTGCCACCCTGGAAGCTGTGCATAGACAGCCAGTGCCGAATGCTGGTTAAAAGGATGCCTAGTTCACAGGCTTTTTTCCCAATATTAAAAGTTGTTAGGTCCTCTAGTGCTTACCTTTCACATTCATTTATCCCTCACCCACACTCAATGGTCTGTATTGTCCCCTCAATATCAATTTTGCCCCACAATCTATCCTGCTCCAAATACCCTCCACACCACTTCCACTCACCAGCATCCACCATGGGCAGACCTCTGAGGAGATCAAAACAAGTTTTTGACAGTTCAGTACTAAAACGTGATAGGGAAAAACCTATTTAAAGCTTTTAAATCTCAAGTACTAAATCTAGCCACAGAGACAGTTATTTCTTTAAAAGATTCTAAGCTGTCAAACAGTGAACTCAGAAATCGCTGATGAGATAATTCTAACTTTTAGAACTCAGCCAAGCATTAATCATAACCTAGTAATAACCCTGATGTCAAAGGTCCCCTGTTGAAATTGTAGCAGCAGATGATAAAGTTTGTTTTCCTAAACTATGCCTGGCAGTCAAAAAAGTCTAGGCTAGCTGAATGTTATATACTTAAAGAAAATATATTTAAAGAAAAAATCAGCACCATGGTTAAACCACTACCTCGTACTACCAAGAACCAGATTCAATTACATCCTTGGGTGAATGTCTTGTGAAGTTTGTACATTTTCTGTCTGCATGGATTTCCTCCACATGCTCTGGTTTCCTCGCACAGTTCAAAGAAGTGCAGGTTAGGTGGTTTGACAATGCTAAATTGACTCTTGTGTCAAGATGTGTAACTTATGGGAGTTAGTGGGGTAAATATGTGGAGTTACAGGGATACTGTCTGGGTAAGATTCTCTGTCAAAGAGTTGGTATAGGCCAAATGTCCTCCTTCTGCACTGTAGGAATACTATGAGTATGAGCTTACAACCTCATCCTGCTGTTGCCTGACAAGACAAGATGGTACAATAATTAGTGAGAGGCATAAAATCTGGTTTGTGCCCAGTTTCTCACCTCCTCTGATCATACTGACCCTGTTTAGCCAGCGATGTCGACTTCATGCCCAGAAAAGGATCAAAGCCAATTTCAATATTACTAACATAATTTGCATGAGAAAAGTCCAGGCTCAGTTGCATTTACCTGCTCGCCAGTCGAGCTTCTCACCGTCAGGAATCACAGCTGATCTCCACCAGCAGAGACCAGAGGTGAAAGCCTTACTGGGGGGAGGAAAAAAGTCGGATTTGATTTACTGTCATATGTATTTGTATACTGTGAAAATGATGGTTTCTTGCATGCTATTTCGTCAAAGCATACATAGAAAAAGGGAAGAATAGTACAGCACAGAAACAGACCCTTTGGCCTGCCAAGTCTGCACCGATCATGATGTCTGCCTAAACTAAACCACATGCAGTTATGGAGTCCATATCCTTCCATTCTCATCTTGTGTATTCAACTTGCCCCTTAAATACCGCTATCATATCTGCTCCCACTATCCCTCCGGGTAGCATGTTCCAGGCATTCACCACTGTGTTAAAAACTTGCCTCACACATCTCCTGCAAACCTTTGCCACGCACTTTAAACCTATGTCCCCTAGTACTTGACCTTTCTACCAGAAGAAAGTGTTTATTGTTTGTTCTTCTCTGTGCAGAATGTAGTGTTATATCATAGTTAGGGTGTAGTGAACTATCAAACGAATGCGAGATAGGTCTGTTCAAAAGTTTGATGGCAGCAGGGAAGAAGCTGTTATTGAGTCGAGTGAGACACGTCCTCAGATTTTTGTATCTTTTTCCCCAGTGGAGGAAGGTGGAAGAGAGTACGTCTGGGATGCGTGGAGTCCTTAATTATGTGGACTGCTTTTCCAAGGGAGCAGGAAGCACAGACAGTATCAATGGGTGGGAAGCTTTTTTTTTTAAGTGATGGATTGGATTTTGTTCACAATTCTTTGTAGTTTCTTGTGTTTTAGACAGAAAAGGAGCCATACTAATCTGTGATACAACTAGAAAGAATGCTCTCTATGGTGCATCTGTAAAAGTTGAAGAGAGAGTCCTAGTTGTCATGCCAACTTTCCTTAGTCTTCTGGGAAAGTAGAGGTATTGGTGGGTCTTTCTTAACTGTCAGCATGGAGGGAACAGGACATGTTGTTGTGATCTGGACACCTGAAAACTTGAAGCTTGACCATTTCTACTTTGTAGACAGGGGAATGTCCTCCACTAAGCTTCCTGAAGTCGATGACAACTTAGGTGTATAAGATTATGAAGGATATAGATAGAGTGAACAGTGGGAAGCTTTTTCCTAGGTTAGATACAATAATTATGAGGGCCATGTGCTTAGGGTGAGAGGGGCGAGATATAATTCAGATGTTAGAGGGAGGTTTTTCCACATAGAGAGAGTGGTGGGCCCTGGAATGCACTGCCAAGTAGGGTGGTGTAGGCAGGCACACTAGAGTTGTTTAAGGCTTACTTGGAGGGATACAGGAAACTTTTCTAAATAAAGATCAGGAGCCTTGGGACATCTCAGGATTCAATTGATTCATGTTTCATGGCTCATTTATTTTACTTCTGCGCTTCTGGAGATTCTGTAAATGTCTGTCTAAGTTGTGCATATTTATTGATGTCTTTTCTTTTACTTCACAGGTGATTAGGGCCCACTTTGTTGACCAACAAGGGACATACACATGGTGGGTCATGCGAGGGCTGTTCTTGGATGTTGCTTCGAGAGTTGCCTAGTGCTTCACGTCGTTAGTCCAGTTTAAGCATACACTATCTGACAGGCAACATGACAGCTCAGTGACTATCACTGTTTGCTGTGCAGATACATGGATTTGGGCCAGTGTCTGCAGGAGTTTGCACATTCTCCCTATTTTTTCTCCAGGTGCTCCAGTTTCCTCCCACACCACAAAAATGTGCTCTTAGGCTGATTGGTGTAACAAATTGTCCCTAAATTAGTCTTCCCTCAATCTTCCCCAATAGGTGTAGACAAAGGTCATAGGTAGAGGAGGACATTCATTGTTAAAATGGCAGCGTGGGCTCGTTGGGCCGAAGGGCCTCTTTCCTGTGCTGTATTGTTCTTTGACAATCTCTGTTTTGTTGACATTGAGGAACAGATTATTGTTGTTGCACCAATTCACCAGATTCTCTCTCCCCCTTTTACGTACTCTGTTTTGTCATTTCCCAGGTTCCTACCAACCACAGTGGTTTTGTCAGCAAACTTGAAAATTGAGTTGGAAGAAAATTTGGTGACACACAAGTGTACGAGAAGTATAGTTGAGAGCTGAGGACACAGTCTTATGCAGTACCGATGTTGAGGATGATCATGGAGGTGGTGTCCATACTAACTGCGATCCGTGGGTTAGGAAGTTCATGATCCAGTCGCAGAAGGAGGAGCCGAAATCTAGGCCACAGTGTTTGGAGATGACTTTTGTAGGATTAATTGTTTTTGATGGCTGAGCTATAGTTGATAAATTGGAGTCTGACGTGGGTGTCTTTGTTATCTAGTTGCTCCAGGGTTGAGTGCAAGGCCAGAGAGACGGCATCTGCTTTGGACCTGTTACGGCAGTAGGCCAGAATGTGTGTCATGACCAGCCTTTCAAAGCATTTCATCATGGTGGATGTCAGAGTCACTGGACGATAGTCATTAAGGCATGCTGTCAGGCTTTTCTTTGGTACTAGCATTATGGTTGTCTTCTTGAAGCAGATAGGGACCTCAGATTGGTGTAAAGAGCGGTTGAAGATATCTATGCATATTCCCTCCAGCTGGTCCACGTAGGATCTGAGTGCTCATTTGAGTACCCCATCCAGGCCAGCCACTTTTCATGGGTTGACCTTCAAGAAGGCTTGTCTAACGTCTGCAACAGTAACCTTGGATTCCTGTTCATCTGAGGCTTCTGGGGTGGAGGGCATGGTTTCGCTTGCTTCTTGTTCAAAACAGGTATAGGATACATTGAGCTCATTGGTGCCAGTGATTTTACAGCCACCGAAACCCTAGGGTAGAGGATTGGGCAGTGCCCATGTGGCAACCAGGCAGAGGCTGCCAAGCACCATATCTGTGCTAGAAGCAGTGCCAAAGAGTTGGGTGAAACTCTGCAGAGGTGGTGATTGGCAAAGGAAGGAATTCTGCAAATGCAATCAGCAGGGTGGTGAGGCCTGTAGACTAGCACAAGCAGTGATCAGTGGGAAAGGGGAGGATTAGTTTCTCAATGTTCATGGGGAGAAGTGATGGGGGTCTGTTGGAAAATCTTCCAGTGAACAGGAAGATCAGGGCACCTGCACAATGGTGCCCTAGGAGGTTATCATCCAGCTTCCCCAGTGATCTCAGACTCTGATTGCAAACCCTTCTCCTCCTCCAAACCCCAACCCCCCCACACACAAACACACTCAGATCCACTAGAAGGAGGTGATTGTTGTTTCTTGCTGATATACTTTGCAGCTACCTAATTTTTTTTTTTAAAAACAGAAAGCTTAGTAATGAGAGCCCACTAGAGATAAAGGATGCAGTTAAGATTTGACAGAGGCTGGCATGATGGCAAGCTCTGGTGCCTCAGTGCCAGGAATCCAGGTTCAAATCTAGCTTTGGGTGACTGTCCATATAGAGTTTGCACATTTCTCTCATGTCTTTGAGTTTCCAGCAGGTGCTCTGGTTTCCTCTCTCACTCTAAAGATATGCAGGTTAGATGGCCATGCTAAATTGCACCCCTCCCCCCCGACCATCGAGTCATTGGGGGCAGGGGGGCCTGGGGGCACTAAACAGGGTGTAACATTGAGAAATATGTGGTGTTACTAGGCTAGGGCCTGGGTCAGATTTTTGTTGGTGCAGACTCAATGGGCCAAATGGCCTCCTTCTGCACCGTATGGATTCTATTATTCTAGAAGTCCTTGTTAAGTTTTGTAAATGGACATTATAAAATGTAAATAAATGCAAGAATCACATCAGAATGATAAAGCATACAAATGAAGAGCAGTGATTCAGTGCTTTGTGACCTTTATTATGAATTTGGAAGTGAGGCAGACTTATCACTTTCAATGCTGAGACAGTAGAGCAGACAATGTAAGATTCTGCTCTTGGCACAGATCTGAGAAAGATTTTAGTGTCATTGCCCCATATATAGGCTGCCCTTCGATCTATATGACAGCTGTACCTTGCAGTTTCTGACCTAATAAGACTAATGAAAATGTAAAATAAGTATTAGAATACAAAGATACAACAATGGATCATATCTATGAAACACACACTGGATCTTTCATGCCCCAGAAGCTTTATAGGAAATTTGATACCTGGCCAAAGGGATTTTTTTTGTCTTTAATGCACCTTAGATTTAGTCACTCCATGTTAAATTCAAAATTATTTATGGTATTCAAGAATACTTGATAGCAAATCACTATTTTTATTCCTAGTTAATGTTTCAGAAAACCAATTTGTTCTATTATTTACCTTCATCCTCAATTTCTTTGCCACATTTGTCCTTCACAGGTCTGGCTTTCAACATTAACTATTCCTTTACTGCTATGATATTGCTCAACTGAGATACATTAACTGTACAAGAAATGAAATGTTGATTGTTCAAATCCATAGCAGCAGCTAAATGTGAAAAGAAATTAGCAAATCTGCATGTAGATTTGGACAAGAAAGGGTAATGCTAATCAATCATACCAGTTGTGTATCTATAGCGTTATAAATCACAGATCTCACTTGGAGGGTATTACGCATTCCTAGTCCCTGCACTTCAGAAGGCACAAAAAGCATTTGGTAGAGTGCAGGGAAGAGCAAAATGAGATGAAGTAAAAGGAAAAATATTTGAGGATCTTCAACAAGGCAATGGATCTGAACAAAGGACATCCTTAATTTTCATTACAGTTAAAACTGCCATCACTGTTTAACCAAACCATTTTCCTACACCAACACATTCATGTAAATGGATATATAATCTGTTCCTCATAGCACACCAAGGTTATTAGCTGAAAAAAATTCAGATGAGCTGCATTATAGACAAAGAACAAAGAAAATTACAGCACAGGAACAGGCCCTTCAGTCCTCCAAGCCTGCACCAAACATGCTCCCGACTTAACTAAAACCCCCCTACTCTTCTGGGAACATATCCCTCTATTCCCATCTCATTCACGTGCTTGTCAAGACACCTCTTAAAAGTCACTACCATATCCACTTCCATTACTCCCTCCGGCAACGAGTTCCAGGCACCCACCATTTTGTGTAAAAAAAATCTGCCTCATATTTCTTTTAAGCCTTGTGTCTCGCACCATAAACCTATGCTCCCTAGTAATTGATGCTTCTATCACTTTGTCCATACCTCTCATTATCTTGTAGGTATCAGGTGTTCCCGCAACCTCTGTCGCTCCAATGAGAACAAACCAAGTTTCTCCAACCTTTCCTCATAGATAATGCACTCCACATCAGGTAGCATCCTGGTAAATCTTTTCTGTACTCTCTCCAAAGCCTTCTGATAGTGTGGCAACCAGAATCGAACACTATATTCCAAGTGCAGCCTAACTATAGTCCTATAAAGCTGCAACATGACTTTACCTATCTACATCTTCCTAAGTCAATCCCAAAACCTTTTGCACCATTCATTCCAACACAAGCTACCTCTCATCAATCTAATCACCAGGCGACTTATGAGCATTTTGGCCAACAGACTTTCAGATACTGACTGGTCTTACTTGAATAGGAAAGACAGGAAATGGGGAAAGCATTAAGTTTTACAAAAGCAGGAAAACCTTGGTATTTTTACCAAATACATTGTAATACCTTGAAAAAGATTTTGAAAACCAAACTAAAAAGAACCATTTCCTTCCAGTTAGCTAACATTATATTTTATTTCCAAGCTGCTCGAGTGACGCGTTCTGACAACATTTACATGAAAACAAGTGTAGGTTCGGAAGGGTAATCACACGAGCTTCAAACCAAAATGGAGTACATAACAATGCTCGTACTCTTCCAAATGGAGATTATTGACCTACATGAACTAATCACCTTCCTTTGAATTCAGAAGTGGAGAATTTTCTTGAATCCCACTGACTTCAATTTTACTCCACCCCTTTATGCCTTGATGTCAAGGACAATCACTCTCACCTCATCACTGGAATTTGGCTCAATTGTCCATGTTTGGAACAAAGCTGTAATGGGGTCAGCAGACAAGTAATACTGGCAGAATCCAAAGTGGAAGTTTGGCGATGAGCAGTTCAATGCAGTGTAAGTGCTGCTTGATTGCACTGTCAAGGCTACCCTCCATCACTTTACTGCTAATTGAGAGCAGAAAGGATTTGTCCTGGGATTGAGATGCATAACCTCCAACAACCATCATCCTTTGTACTAGGACTAACCTGAACCAATGGGGATTCTTCCCCCCATTCCCACTGATTCCAGTTTTGTGGAAGCTCAATGCCACACTTAATCAAATGCTGCCTTGCTGTTAAGAAGTTATCAGCTAATGAAGGGCAGGAGGTGGTAATTAGCAGGAAGTTTCCTTGCTTATAATTGACCATGAGATTTCATAGCATTTGAAGTCAATGTTGAGGACTCCTAGAGTCCTTCCACCTGCTGTTGGCACTAGGCATGATGGTGGGTGGTGTCTGGAATATTTGTGTGTGTACAATGTCAAGCTATTGCTTGACTAGTCTTATGGGGTAGCACTCTCAATTTTGGCATCAAGCTCCAAATAATAGTAAGGAGGAGTTTGCTGGTGCATTAGAACATAGAAAAACTACAACACAAACAGGCACTTCGGCTCACAAATTGCATCAATGATATCCATACCTACTAGGCTTACCTATAACCTTCAATTCTATTAAGTCCTGTGTATTCATCCAGAAGTCTCTTAAAAGACCCTATCAAATTTGCCTCCACCACACCAATGGCAGCCAATTCCACTCACCCACCACCCTCTGAGAAAAACACTTATCCCTGATATCTCCTCTATATCTACTCCCCAGCACTTTAAATCTGTGTCCTCTCGTAGCAACCATTCCAGCCTTTGGAAGAAGCTTCTGAGAATCCATCTCCGATCTATACCTCTCAACATCTTAAACAATTCTATCAGGTCACGAAATATACTTACTGTTATTTAAATGACTGTGGTCATTAATCCTTTGTCTCTCTAAGGAGAAAAGAGCAAGCTCCTTCAACCTATCCTCATAAGACATGCCACCCAATCCAGGCAACATCCTTGTAAATCTCCTCTGCATCCTTTCAATAGCTTCCACTCCCTTCTGTAATGAGGCGACTAGAACTGAGCACAGTATTCTAAGAGAGGTCTGACTAGGATCTTATAAAGCTGCAGCATTATCTCCTGACTCCTAAATTCAATCCTTCGATTAATGAAGGCCAGTACCCTGTACACCTTCTTTACTACATCCTCTACCTGCGAGGCTAATTCCATAGGAAGAGTCCTATGGAGCTGGAACCCCAAGGTCCTTCTGATCCTCTACACTGCTAAGAGTCTTACCCTTGATATTATACTCCTTCATCCCATTTGACCTGCCAAAATGGAGCACTACATTATCTGGGTTGAAGTCCAACTACCACTTCTCTGCACAGCCTTGCATCCTATCTATGTCACACTGCAACTTCTGACATCCCTCCACACGATCCACAACACTTCCAGCAAACTTACCAACCCATCCCTCCACTTCCTCAACCAGGTCATTTATGAAAATTACAAACAGCAAGAGTCCCAGAACAGATCCTTGGGGTACCCCCCACTGGTGAACGACCATTGTATTGCTTCTGGTGCCTCCATTGATCCATCCAGTTTTATTCTATTGTATTTTCTGTAATGGTAAGATACAACTGAGTGGTTTACTCAGTCACTTCAGAAAGCATTCAAGAGACAATTACATTGCCATAGTTCTGGAGTCACATTTTTGTGGCTCGACATGCTTCAGAGGTAAGGGATTAGTCTCGAAATATACTTACTGTTATTTAAATGACTGTGGTCATTAATTTGAGCACAAGGGTTCCAGAAAAATTAAGACAATGGGCAGGATTTTACGGCCTCAAATTCCCACCCGCGAACAATGGATTTCCATTGTTGGATCCTCCAATTTCATGATGGGCAAGGTGGTAGAATTCTGCCCAATTAGTTTTTAGCATTGTTAGATGAGGGATGAGTTTCAGTCAGAATATGAAAAAAAGCATTTGAAGAACCTCTTTTAAAACCTTACAATGTGGCAAAGTATTTCACAATGGATAATGTGGGTTATACTACAGGAGTTTGTCAGAGTAGTGTACAACATCCAAACACTGACAGCTGTTTTATCAATGATCTTCTCTCCATTAGGTTAGAAGTGGAGATGTTTACTGAAGATTACACAATGTTCAGTAACACAACTTCTCAGATACTAAAGCAGTCCATGGCTGTATGCAACAAGCAAGACCTGGATAACATTCAAGCTTGGTTTGAAAGTGGCAAATACCTCAAGTGTCAGGCAATAGCCATCTCCCTTTGACATTTGTTAACATTATCATTGCTGAACCATCCATTATCAATAGCTGGGGGGCGGGGACGGTATCATTGACTAGCCATATAAACACTGTGCTGGCAAAAGCAGGCCAAAAGCTGGGAATCCGGCAGTGAGCAACCCACTTCCTGTCTCCCCAAATTCTTTTCACCATCTACAAGGTATAAATCAGGACTAATGATGGAATATTCTCCACTCTTTGAAGGTGAATAGAAAGTCATGAAAAAAGCTGTAAAGAAAAGCAAGATGGATTGAGAGTAAACTATCTCAGAATATAAAAGCAGATAGCAAAGGTTTCTACAAATATATAAAACAAAAAGTGGCTAAATTAATCATTGGTCCTTTAGAGGATGAGAAAGAGGATGTAATAACTGGAAATGAGAAAATGGCTGAGGCAAACACTTTGCGACAGTCTTCACAATGGAAAACACAAATAACATGCCAAAAAATTGATGACAGGAAGGCCATGGCAGATGAGGACATAGTTTCTATCACAAAAAAAAAGGTAGTGTTGGGAAAGTTAAGGGGATTGAAGGTAGACAAGTCTCCTGGTCCTGATGGAATGCATCCCAGGATACTAAGAAATGGCACGAGAAATAGCAAATACTGGCAAAAATTTACCAAAATTTGCTGGATTCTGGGGTTCCTGCAGATTGGAAAACAGAAATGTGATACCACTGATTAAAAAAGCAGATAGACAAAGGCAGGTAACTATAGGCCACTTGACTCAACTTCTGTAGTAGGGAAAATTCTTGAATCTATCAAGGAAGAAATAGCAAATCATCTGGATATAAATTGTCCTATTGGCGAGATGCAGCATGGATCCATGAAGGGAAGGTCATGTTTCACTAATTTGGTGGAATTCTTTGAGAACATTACATGTGCAATGGAAAATAGAGAACCTGTGGATGTGATGTATCTGGATTTCCAGAAGGCATTTGACAAGCTGCCGCACCAAAGACTGCGACATAAGATAAAGGTGCACAGTGTTACGGGTAATGTATTAGCATGAATAGCAGATGGGTTAACTAACAGAAAGCAAGAAGTGAGGGTAAATGGGCATTTTTCTGATTGCTGATCAGTGACTAGTGGTATGCCTCAGGGATCAGTGTTGGGACCACAATTGTTTATAATTTACATAGATGATTCGGAGTGGGCTGTGTCAAAATTCACAGATGACACTAAGTGGCAGAGCAAAGTGTGCAGAAGATGCTGGAAGTCTGCAAACAGATATAGCTAGTCTAAGTGAGTAGGCAGTGGTGTGGCAGATGGAGTACAATGTTAGTAAATGCAAGGCCATCTATTTTGGTAGGAATACCAGCAAAATGGATTATTACTTAAATGGTAAAAAATTAGAACATAGAAAAACTACAGCACAATGGGCCCTTTGGCCCACAAGTTGCACTGGACATATCCCTACCTGCTAGGCTTATCTATAGCCCTCTAAGTCTCATGTACTTATTCAAAAGTCTCTTAAAAAGACCACCCAATCTGTCTCCTTCACCACTGATGACAGCCAATACCACTCACCCAACACAGTGAAAAACATCTGAGTGGCATCTCCTCTGTACCTAATCCCCAGCACCCTAAACCTGTGTCCTCTTGTGGCAGCCATTTCAGCCCTTGGAAAAAGCCTCCGAGAATCCTTTTGATCAATACCTCTCAACATCTTATACGCCTCTATCAGGTCACCTCTCATCCTTCGTCTCTAAGGAGAAAAGACCAAGCTCTCTCAACCTGTCCTCATAAGGCATGCTCTCTACAAGGCAACATCCTTGTAAATCTCCTCTGCACCCTTTCTATTGCTTCCACATCCTTCCTACAATGAGGTGACCAGAACAGAGCACAGTACTCCAAATGGGGTCTGACCAGAATCTTATACAGCTGCAGCATTATCTCCCGACTCCTAAACTCAATTCCTTGATTAATGAAGGCCAATAAACCATATACCTTCTTACTCACATCCTCTACCTGTGAAGCTGATTTGAGCATCCTATGTATCCAGACCCCAAGATCCTTCTGATAGGCCAAAGAACAAAGAATAAAGAACAACACAGCACAGAAAACAGGTCCTTCAGCCCAACGAGCCCATGCTGCCATTTTAACATTGTGAGTGCCCTTCTCTACCTATGATCTTTGTCTATATCTACTGGGGAAGATTGAGGGAAGACTAATTTAGGGACAATTTGTTACACCAATCAGCCTAAGAGCATGTTTTTGAGGTGTGGGAGGAAACCAAAGCACCCAAAGAAAACCCACAATATCACAGGGAGAATGTGCAAACTCCCACAGACACCAGCCCAAATCCAGCAAATAGTGATAGTCACTGAGCTGTCATGTTGCCCATCCAGTTTAAGCGTACACTAACTATGTGAGGCACTAGGCAACTCTCGAAGTAACATCCAAGAGCAGCCCTCACACAACCCACCGCATGTATGTCCCTTGTTAGTCAACAAGGCAGACTAAATCATCTGTGAAGTAAAAGACATCAATAAACACCTTCCATACCGCTAAGAATCTTACCGTTAATATTATATTGTCATTCCATTTGACCTGCCAAAATGAACCACCAGACACTTATCTGCCATTTCTCCGCCCAGCCTTGCATCCTATCTATGTCTCATTGCATCCCTCCACACTATCCACAACACCTCCAATTTTGTCATTGACAAACTTACCAACCCATCCCTCCACTTCCTCATCCAGGTCATTTATAAAACTCACAAAGGGTAAGGGTCCCAGAACAGATCCCTGGGGCACTCCACTGGTGGCCAACCTCCATGCAGAAAATAACTCATCTACAATCACTCTTTGCCTTCTGTGGGCAAGCCAGTTTTGGATCCACAAAGCAACGTCCCCTTGAATCCCATGCCCCCTCAATTTCTTAATAAGCCTTGCATGGTGGTCCTTATCGAATGCCTTGCTGAAGTCCACATAAACTACATCTACTGCTTTCTTCATGAAAGTGTTTAGACACACCTTCAAAAACCTTAACCAGGCTTGTAAGGCAGGATCTGCCTTTGACAAAGCCGTGCTGACTATTTTTGATCATACTATACTTCTCCAAATATTCATCAATCCTGTCTCTCAGGATCTTCTCCGTCAACCTACCAATCACTGAGGTTAGACTCACCGGTCAGTGATTTCCTGTGCTCTCTCTGCTCCTTTCTTGAATATAGGGACCACATCTGCAATCCTCCAATTCTCTGGAACCTCTCCCATCTCTATTGATGATGCAAAGATCACCACCATAGGCTCTGCAATCTCTTCCCTCACCTCCTACAGTAACCAGGGGTACATCCTATCCGATTCCGGTGACTTATCTAACTTGATGCTTTTCAAAAGCTCCAACACATCCTCTTTCTCAATGTCAACGTACTCAAGCTTTTCAGTCCGCTGCAAGCCTGCACTACAACAACCAAGATCCTTTTCCATTGTGAATACTGAAGTATTCATTGAGCCCCTCTGCTACTTCTACCAGTTTTATTCAAACTTTCCCATTGTCACATTTGGTAGGTTCTATTCCTTACATCTCATTCTTTTGCTCTCCACATATTTGTAGAATGCCTTTGGGTTTTCCTTAATCTTACCTGCCTAGAACTTCTCATGACATCTTCTGGCTCTTCTAATTTCCTTCTTAAGTTCCTTCCTACTCGTCGTATACTCCTCTAGATCCCTAACATTACCTAGCTCCCTCAACATTTCATATGCTTTTCTTCTCTTCTTGACTAAATTCAATAAACTTTCGTGCACCACAGTTCCTGTAATGTACCAAAACTTCCCCGTCTCATCTGAACATTGGCATGCAGAACTCCAGACAAATATTCCTTGAAAATCTGCCACATTCCTTCTGTACACTTCCCTAAGAAAACCTCCTTCCAATTTTTGCCTCTAATTTCCTGCCTGATGACTTCATAATTTCCCTTATTGCAGCACGCTGCTGTGCAGGGTGACCTGGGCGTCCTTGTGCAAGAATCACAAGGAGTTAGTTTGCATGTGCAGCAGGTAATTAAGAAGGCAAATAGAGTTTTGTCCTTCATTGCTAGAGGGATAGAATTTAAAAACAGCAAGGATAAGTTGCAGCTGTATTAGGTGCTGATGAGGCCACACCTGGATTATTCTGTACAGTTTTGGTTTCCTCACTTGAGAAAGGACGTACGGCATTGGAAGGAGTGCAGAGGAGATTCACTCAGCTGATTCCAGAGTTAAGAGAGTGGGCTTATAAGGAGAGACTGAGTAGATTGGGACTATACTCATTGGAATTAAGAATGAGGAGAGGTCTTGCAGAAACATAAAAGATTATGAAAGGAATAGATAAGATAGAAACAGGGAAGTTGTTTCTACTGGCAGGTGAAACTAGAACTGCAGGACATGGCCTCAAAATCAGCAGATTTAGGACTGAGTCAAGGAGGAACTTCTTTATCCATAGGGTTGTGAATCTGTGGAATTCCCTGCCCAGTGAAGCAGTTGAGGCTACCTCATTGAATGTTTTTAAGGCAAGGACAGAAAGTTTCTGAATAGTAAAGGACTTAAGGGTTATGGTGAGCGGGTGGGCGCATGGAGCTGAGTCCATGAAAAGATCAGCCATGATCTTATTGAATGATGGAGCAGGCTTGAGAGGTCAGATGGCCTATGCCTGTTCTTATTTGCCTCGATGAATACAGCTCCAACACTCAAGGAGTGTGACACTATTCAGGACAAAGTAGCTTATTGGTCAGCCCTTCATCCACCTTCCAAACCCACAATCTTTACTATCTAGAAGGACAATAGCAGCAGATTATGTGGAAACATCACCACGTACAAATCCCCTAATTTAGAATGATAGTCCTTCATTGTTACTAGATCACAATCCTTGACAAGGTACTGCAATGTAGGTTGTTGCACAAGGTTAAAATCTCACGGGATCCAGGGTGATACAAAATTGGTTTGATGACAGAAGGTAGACAGTGGTTGTAGAGGATTGTTTTTCAAACTGGAGGCCTCAGGGATCAGTGTTGGGTCCACTGTTATTTATCATTTATATTAACAATTTGGATGAAAATACAAGAAGGTAGTAAGTTTGCAGATGACACCAAGATTGGTGGCATTATGGGCAGTGACCTTTCTCTCAAAGTGCCATGGGATCTCGATCAATTGGACCAGTGGGCTGACAAATGGCAGATGGAGTTTAATTTGGATAAATGCGAGATGATGCATTTTGATAGATTGAACCAAGGTAGGACTTACTCAGTTAATCGTAGGGTGCTGGGGAGAGAGTTATAGAACAAAGAGACCTTGAGGCATAGATTCATTGCTCCTTGAAAGTGGAATCACAGGTGGGCTGAGTGCCAAAGAAGGCATTGCACGCACTTAGTTTCGTTGGTCAGAACATTCAATACAGGAGTTGAAATGTCTTGTTGAAGTTGTACAGACATTGGTAAGGCCACACTTGGAATACTTAGTATGATTCTGGACACCCTTTTATAGGAAGTATATTACAAGACTAGAAAAAGTGCAGAAAAGATTTTAGAACATAGAACATTACAGCACAGAACAGGCCCTTCGGCCTTCGATGTTGTGCCGACCAAAATAAAAAGCAATGCCCCTCCAAACTAAACCATTCCCTTCTCTTCCATATACTTATCAATTAACCTCTTAAACGCCACCAAACTTGGCGCATCTACAACAGCTGCAGGCAGGGCATTCCACTCCCTAATCACTCTTTGAGTAAAGAACCTACCTCTGATATCCGTCCTATAACTCATACCCCTTAATTTAAAGCTGTGTCCCTCGTGCTAGCTTTCTCCATCCTAGGAAAAAGGCTATCACTGTCCACCCTATCTAAACCTCTAATCATCTTATATGCTTCAATAAGATCCCCTCTTAGCCGCCTCCTTTCTAACGAAAACAACCTCAAATCCTTCAACCTCTCTTCATAGGACCTGCCCTCCATACCAGGCAACATCCTGGTAAACCTCCTCTGTACCCTCTCCAATGCCTCCACATCTTTCTTATAATGTGGGGACCAGAACTGCACACAATACTCCAAGTGCGGCCGCACTAGAGTTTTGTACAGTTGCAACATGATGCTGCGGCTCCTAAATTCAATCCCCCTACCAATAAAAGCTAAGACTCCATATGCCTTCTTAACAACTTTATCCACTTGACTGCCTACTTTCAGGGATCTATTGACACATACACCAAGATCCTTCTGTTCCTCAACACTATTAAGAGCCCTACCATTAGCCCTATACTCTACACATTTATTGTTCCTGCCAAAGTGCATTACCTCACACTTTTCCACATTAAACTCCATTTGCCACCTCTCGGCCCAGCTCTGCAACTTGTCCAAGTCACTCTAAACTATAACACCCCTCTTCACTATCTACCACTCCACCAACTTTAGTGTCATCTGCAAATTTACTGATCCATCCCTCAATACCCTCATCCAGATCATTTATAAAAATTACAAACAGCAGGGGCCCCAAAACAGACCCCTGAGGCACACCACTCGTCACCGAACTCCACGATGAATATCTCCCATCAACCACCACCCTCTGTCTTCTATCTGCCAGCCAATTCCTAATCCAATTAGCTAAATCACCCTCTATTCCACACATCTGCATTTTCTGTAGAAGTCTTCCATGGGCCACCTTATCAAACGCCTTACTAAAGTCCATATATACTACATCAACCGCCTTACCCCCATCCACCTCTTTGGTCACTTTCTCAAAAAACTCAATGAGGTTAGTAAGGCATGACCTACCCTTCACGAAACCATGCTGACTATCCCCAATCAATTCATTTCTCTCTAAATAACTATAAATCCTATCCCTAATAATTCTCTCCAATACCTTGCCCACAACAGAAGTAAGACTCACTGGCCTATAATTCCCTGGAAGGTCTCTCTTCCCCTTCTTAAACAATGGGACCACATTCGCTATCCTCCAGTCCTCCGGAACCACACCCGTAACCAACGACGACCTGAAGATCAGAGCCAGAGGCTCTGCAATCTCCTCTCTTGCCTCCCAGAGAATCCTAGGGTAAATCCCGTCCGGCCCAGGGGACTTATCCAACTTCAAACCCTCGAGAATTTCTAACACATCCTCCCTATCTACTACAATACTTCCCAATTTGCAACCCTGTACCTCAGTGTTCTCCATAGCTACATTTCCAGCACTCTGCGTGAATACCGAAGAGAAATATTTATTCAGTGCCTCACCAATCTCTTCAGGCTCCACGCACAACTTCCCACTGCTGTCTATGACTGGCCCTAATCTTGCCCTAACCAATCTTCTATTCTTAACATATCGAAAGAAAGCTTTAGGATTCTCCTTAATCCTATCAGCCAACATCTTCTCGTGTCCCCTCTTAGCTCTCCTCAATTCACTTTTTACCTCCTTCCTGGCTAATCTATAGCTATCCATTGCACTAACTGAGCCTTCAAGCCTCATCCTGACATAAGCCTCCTTTTTCTTCTTAACCAGCAAATCAACTTTTTTCGTACACCAAGGCTCTCTTACTCGACCATTTCCTCCCTGCCTGACAGGGACATACTTATCAAGGACTCGCAGCAGCTGCTCCTTGAATAAGCACCACATTCCAGATGTTCCCAGTCCCTGTAGTTCCCTAGTCCAATCTATGCACCCTAATTCTCTCCTGATGGCCTCATAATTACCCTTCCCCCAGCTATAACTACTGCCCCCAGCTTCATGCCTATCCCTATCCATCACTAAGGTGAACGTAACCGAATTGTGGTCACTATCACCAAAATGTTCACCAACTTCCAAGCCTAACACCTGGTCTGGCTCATTGCCCAGCACCAAATCCAATGTAGCCTCACCTCTAGTTGGCCTATCTACATACTGAGTCAAAAAACCTTCCTGCACACTCTGTACGAAAACTGACCCCTCTAACGAGCTAGAGCTATAGCTATTCCAATCAATATTAGCAAAGTTAAAGTCCCCCATCACAATTACCCTACTACTTTCACTCCTAATCAGAATTGACTTTGCAATCCTTTCCTCAACCTCTCTAGAACTATTAGGAGGTCTGTAAAAGACTCCCAACAGGGTGACCTCTCCTCTCCTGTTTCTAATCTCAGCCCATACTACCTCAACAGACAAGTCCTCATCAAACTTCTTTTCTATCACCGTGATACAGTCTTTGACCAATAATGCCCCTCCTCCCCCCCTTCTACCTCCTTCTCTACTCCGACTAAAGCATTTGTACCCCGGAACCTGCAACATCCATTCCTGTCCCTGCTCTACCCAAGTCTCTGAAATGGCCACAACATCGAAGTTCCAGGTACTGGTCCAAGCTGCAAGTTCCTCCCCCTTATTGCGAATACTCCTTGCATTAAAGTATACGCATTTCAAACCATGCCCCACCCCACCCGTACGCCGCTGTGTTTTACAACTCTCTTCTATAACCCCCTTACTCTCATCCCTCTCAGCACCCCAACTACTTAGGATCCCACCACCCCCCCGAATCAGTTTAAAGCCCCCATCATAGCCTTAGCAAATTTTCCCCCCAAGATATTAGTCCCCCTCTGGTTCAGGTGTAGACCATCTCTCTTGAAGAGGTCCCACCTATCCCAGAATGAGTCCCAATTGTTAAGGAACCTGAACCCCTCCCTCCTGCACCATCCACGCAGCCATGAGTTCAAACTTTCCCTTTCTCTGTTCTTCTCTAAACTATCCCTTGGCACAGGCAAGAGTCCAGAGATAACCACTCTGCCTGTTATGGACCTAAGCTTCCACCCTAACTCCATAAATTTCTGTTTAATATCCCCTTCCCTTGTCCTACCTACATCATGTGTCCCCACATGAACTATGACTTGGGGCTGACTCCCCTCACCCTTAAGAATCTTAAAAACCCGATCTGCGACATCCTGGACCCCAGCCCCTGGGAGGCAACACACCAGCCCTGAGTCCCGTTTATTACTATTTACCCTCCTATCTGTCCCTCTAACTATGGAGTCTCCTATAACTAGGCCTAATCTCTTATTCCCCCCACCCACCTGAGCATTCTCAGCAGGCTCACCCCCAGAGACCTGCTCCCTTTGGTCAGCTCCAGTTGATTCTTCCTCAACTGTAGCCTCCAAGACAGAAAATTTATTTTGGAGGGGAACAGCCCCAGGGGATTGTCTCCCCGATTGCTTCTTACCCCTCCTCCTAATAGTTACCCAATTATCACTTTTAGGAGTTACAATCTCTTTGTTACTCCTGCCTATATCCTCCTCAACCTCTCGAATTACCCTGAGTTCCTCTAATTCCAGCTCCAGCTCCTTAACACGATCCTCAAGGAGCTGCAAATGTGCACACTTCCTGCAGGTGTAATCAGCAGGAACACTACTGGTGTCCCTCACCTCATACATACTGCAGGAGGTGCAACGTACTACCTGCACTGCCATCACTGTTACTTTAATCTCCAGGAGAGAAAAAAAAACTTCTCACACACTTTTATTATTAGGTTAGAGGAGGGGGGAGGGTGGGATACTCTACACAGGTAGAGTATCGGGTTACCTCTCTGGACCAATTTATAGATGTACAGATGCCGGCGTTGGATTGGGGTGGTAAGAACTCAGTAAGAATTTAGCAACACCAATTTATAATCCAACCGATTTATTTGATAGTAAAAAAGCGAGCTTTCGACTCCTGTGTCTTCTTCAGGCAAGTGCAGTGTTCTGGTCTGCAATAGCACACATCAGCACAGACAGTCAGAGCTTGCTGATTAGAATGCGAATCCTTACATCTAACCTGCTATTCAAGTGTTAAAGTGGCTAACAATGTGTGTGAAGGGAATCCTGAGCATTGTTGGAGAATTGTGTGTTTTCTCCAGACAGCACAGTAAGTGAGGTTTTTTGCTAACCCGGGCAAGTTACGGGGGTTACAGATAGTGTGTCATGAAGCCAAGATCCCTGTTAAGACCGTCCTCATGTGTGCGGAGCTTGGCTATCAGGCTCTGCTCAGCGACTCTGCGCTGTCGTGTATCACGAAAGCCCCCTTGAAGAACATTTACCCGCAGGTCGGAGGCCGAATGCCCATGACTGCTGAAGTGTTCGCCCACAGGAAGGGAACTGTTTTGCCTGGTGATTGTTGAGCGATGCTCATTCATCCGCTGTCGTAGTGTCTGCATGGTCTCTCCAATGTACCATGCTTCGGGACATCCTTTCTTGCAACGTATTAGGTAGACAACGTTGGCCGAGTTGCAAGAGTATGTACCGTGTACCTGGTGAATGGTAGCCTCACGTTTGATGATGTCGTCCATGTCTATGATCTGGCATGTCTTGCAGAGGTTGCTGTGGCAGGTTGTGTGGTATTGTGGTCACTGTTCTCCTGAAGGTTGGGTAGTTTGCTGCGAACAATGATCTGTTTGAGGTTGTGCGGTTGTCTGAAAGCAAGAAGTGGGGGGCTGGGGATGGCCCTAGCGAGATGTTCATCGTCAATGATATGTTGAAGATTCCGGAGAAGATGTCGTAGCTTCTCCGCTCCAGGGAAGTACTGGACAACAAAGGGTACTCTGTCCACCGTGTCCCGTGGAGAAGCTACGACCTTGTTGTGAGCAATGGGAAATAAAATGTTTGGAATCCTAAGGAACATACTGCAGCCAGAGAAACCAACTGATAAACCAAAGTTATTGAAGGGACACTTTGAATTGCAGAACAGTACAAGTATTGCAAGCAGGAGCAAATGAAGGCTGGAAACATTATAAAATTTGTCATGGCTCTCAAAAGTCGACAGAATTTTGAGATTTTGAAGCTTTTCTTCAGGAAACGCTATGAGACTATCTTGTATTTGGGTTAGAATAGGAAGAAATCAGGTGAGATTTTTGGCAGAGGAGCAATTAACAAAGAACAGTACAGCACAGGAACAGGCCCATCAGCCCGTCAAATCTGTGGTGACACAGATGCCTCATTAATCTAAACTTTGCCTTCTGTATGGTCCATATGCCTCTACTCCCAGCCTATTGATGATCCAGAAAGCTCTGTTATAGAATCTGCTTCAACACTCTCTGAAAAACTTGCACTTTACATCTCTTAAAATTTTCCCCCCATCACTTTTAACTCTTTGATCCTGGGAGAAGAGTCTATCCACTCTATCCAAGCCTGTCATAATCTTGTAAATCTCTATCTGGTCTCCCGTTATCCTCCGACACTCCAATGAAAACAATTCAAGTTTATTCAACCTTTCTTTGTAGCCCATATCCTCCAAATCAGGCAACATCTCTTCTGCACCTTTTCTAATGCATCAATCTCCTTTCAGTAGTGTGGCAATCAAAATTGTACATGATATTCCAAATACAGTCAAACCAAAGTCTTATATAGCTGCAACGTGATTTTCCAATTCCTATACTCAACATTCCAACCGATGAAGACCGCCTTCTTGACCACCTGAGTTGCCACTTTTAGGGAACTATGGATCCACACATTCATACTAACACTGTACGCTAATATTTCTGAGGACTTTACCATTTACTGCATAATTAGATTTCAAAAAGGTTTTTGAGATTGCAGTATCCATGGAACGGGCTGCCATGAAAGCCTCACATTTAGGCATGAGAGCAACAGTACAAAAGATGGTGGATACCTCAGGAAGTCAATCAAAACCTGAGGAGAGTGTCAGTTGTCAGGGCACAACCTCAGGCTAAAAGCATAATTCTTTAAAACAGATAAGGAGAAATTTCGTCAGCCAGAGAGTGGTGAATCTGTGGAGGTCAGGTCATTGAATGTCTTTAAAGACAGATAGACAGGTTCTTGATTAATAAAGGAGGTCAAGGGTTATGAGGAGAAGGCAGGAGAATGGGGATGAGAAAACTATCAGCCATAATTGAATGGCGGAGGAGACTCGATGAGCTGAGAGGCCTAATTCTGCTATATCTTATAGTCTTAGTGTGGCAAAAAGGGCCACATGGAGACTAGTGGGTAGGAGAGAGGAGCTCAACATTGGAACTGCAGGAGAACAAGTCAGTTCACTCACAATCACAGACCATCAGCGTCCCAGGAAGGGGAACTAGTATCATTTCTGCATTGCTCTGGAGGTAAAACAGATACAGCATACAACAAATCAGCATGTTTGCAATCACCCTTGCTGCCAAGTTTTGTTGAGAAAAGTTTAACTTTACCAGCCTCAGCACTTCCAGGGAGATCCTCCATGTGATGGGATCACTAGATTCTGCAGTTCAAGACATACTTGCTATCTACAGGAATCTAATATTCAGGCATAGCAGCAATCTGCAACAAGATGATACTCATATGTTGGTGCTAAAGGCCAGTGAACATTCGAGCAATTCACAAAAGACACATCTATGTTGATACTATAGGTGCCCTCAAAAAAATAATTCAAGCCAAAAAAAATGTGATAATCAAATAATTGAAATTTCACCAGAGATAGAAGGGAAATGGAGATCACATTAAACAATACATCTCAGTGTTATGACAATTGATTTCTATGTTTAAATTTGGCAAAACACTCATTGAACTAATTCATGACCAATTAAAAACAATTTCAATCTATTTATATATTTCAATTTATTATCGGAAATGGATAGCTTGATCTTGGGATTGGACATAGCTCGGCACAACATTGAGTGCCGAAGGGCCTGCACTGTGCTGTAATATTCTATGTTTCTATGTTTAACTAGGGAATGTCTCCTCATGCTGGATGATGATTTAACCTTGGGGAAAAAAAAACACAACTTTGGTAGTCCATATCAAATTTGTCATGTTAGATTTAAAATAGTTACTCAAACAGATTGAGGGTTGCAGAAACAATTTGTCAAATGAGCAAGTGCAAGGTTTAAGGGCAAGGCAACCTCAATGTGTTAAAAAGTGACCCAAATTATGCAAATGCTCATCCAAATGCAATGCAACGTCCAGCTCAAGGAACAAAGTGCAACTCATTTCTAAAGTGGAACTATTTTCCAAAGATGTTCAAGCCATTGAAGACGACTTATTAGTTTAAAATAGAGGTGTAACTTCTTGAGAGTGAGGTATAATATGTCTATACCATCATGAATGATTAAAAAGTTCAAATCAAGATAGCAGGCATCTCAATGTTGCCTCTTATTGATGTTGGCAAATTTATTTTGGCTGGACAGATTCACATTCTGCAGGGCAAGAGAAATCTTACTGGAATAAGTCTTTTCAACAGGGTTAAGTACAAACTCATAGAACATTACAGCACAGAACAGGCCCTTCGGCCTTTGATGTTGCGCCGACCAATATAAAAAGCAATACCGCTCCAAACTAAACCATTCCCTTCTCTTCCATATACTTATCAACTAACCTCTTAAACGCCACCAAACTTGGCGCATCTACAACTGCTGCAGGCAGGGCATTCCACTCCCGAACCACCCTTTGGGTAAAGAAGCTGCCTCTGATATCCGTCCTATAACTATCGCCCCTTAATTTAAAGCTGTGTCCCCTCGTGCTAGCTTTTTCCATCCTAGGAAAAAGGCTATAACTGTCCACCCTATCTAAACCTCTAATCATCTTATATGTTTCGATCAGGTCCCCTCTTAGCCTCCTCCTTTCTAACGAAAACAACCTCAAATCTCTCAGCCTCTCTTCATAGGGCCTGCCCTCCATACCAGGCAACATCCTGGTAAACCTCCTCTGTACCCTCTCCAATGCCTCCACATCTTTCTTATAATGCGGGACCAGAACTGCACACAATACTCCAAGTGCGGCCGCACTAGAGTTTTGGACAGTTGCAACATGACGTTGCAGCTCCGAAATTCAATCCCCCTACCAATAAAAGCTAAGACTCCATATGCCTTCTTAACAACCTTATCGACTTGACTGCCTACTTTCAGGATCTATGCACAAATACACCAAGATCCCTCTGTTCATCAACACTATTAAGAATCCTACCATTAGCCCTATACTCTACACATTTATTATTCTGCCAAAGTGCATTACCTCACACTTTTCCACATTAAACTCCATTTGCCACCTCTCGGCCCAGCTCTGCAACTTGTCCAAGTCACTCTGCAAACTATAACACCCCTCTTCACTATCTACCACTCCACCGACTTTAGTGTCATCTGCAAATTTACTAATCCATCCTTCAATACCTCATCCAGATCATTTATAAAAATTACAAACAGCAGGGGCCCCAAAACAGACCTGAGGTACACCACTTGTCACCGAACTCCAAGATGAATATCTCCCATCAACCACCACCCTCTGTCTTCTATCTGCTAGCCAATTCCTAATCCAATTAGCTAAATCACCCTCAATCCCATACATCTGCATTTTCTGCAGAAGCCTTCCATGGCCCACCTTATCGAACGCCTTACTAAAGTCCATATATACCACATCAACTGCCTTACCCCCATCCACCTCCTTAGTCACTTTTTCAAAAAAAAAAAAACACCCCATTGGGGTCAAACACCCCATTAGAGCATTCATTAAGTGATCAATGAAGCAGACTGTATAGTATCCTTCACATTTACAGGATTTGGGGAGATTAGAGGATACTGCCATGCTGCTCATTGTTGACATATAATTCCACCAATTTCACGGATTACTTGCAATCCATGCCCAACTGTTGTAGGAGCTGAAACAACTTCATTGGATAAACATATGGATGATATTGGAATAGTATAGGTTAGATGGGCTTTAGACTCTTGCGCCGACCTGTCAAACCATCGAGAACCGAAGGGCCTATATTACGCTATAACGTTCTATGTTTTAACTAGAAGCAGATTGTAAAACTGAGTGAATTGATTTATCGGTAAGGATATCAATTCTAATCATTGCATAACAAACTTAGACAACATGCTAACCTTAGGGCAGTTAACTTTCATTCCAGTCAGGTATCCATTTCCTACAATCCAAGAACTGTCAGCATCATTGCATGACTCCACATCTTCATGAACCTTGATATACTGCAGAGCTATCTTCAGATACCTTGAGGAGAGGAAAGCTAGCAAAGTTAAAGGAATGAACCTCAGATGTGTTATTTATGAAGATGTTTTCAGTATTAGAGAATACTCTGTGAAATTCAGCACCTAGGTTTCCAGAGGAATATTTCTCCAGTCTTAGAACCATAAAACATTACAGCACAGAAACAGGCCTTTTGGCCTAGTCTCACTGAATTGCACCTGGACCATATCCCCCCACATCCCTCTCATTCATTTACCTCTCCAAGTTTTTCCTTAAAAGTGAGCCCGCATTCACCACTTCATCTGGTAGCTCATTCCATACTTCCACCACTCTGTGTCAAGAAGCACCCACCGCCCCCAATATTCCCTTTCAACTTTTCTCCCTTCATCCTTAACCCATATCCTCTACTTTTTTTCTCTCCTAGCCTCAGTGGAAAAAAGCCTGCTTGCATTCACTCTCTGTACCCATCATAATTTATTACACCTCTAGCAAATCTCCCCTCATTCTTCTATGCTCCAGGGAATAAAGTCCTAATCTATTCAATCTTTCTCTGTAACTCAATTTCTCAAGACCCAGCAACATCCTTGAACATAGAACAGGCCCTTCGGCCTTCTATGTTGTGCCGACCAGAATAAAAAAGCAATGCCCCTCCAAACTAAACCATTCCCTTCTCTTCCATATACTTATCAATTAACCTCTTAAACGCCACCAAACTTGGCGCATCTACAACAGCTGCAGGCAGGGCATTCCACTCCCTAATCACTCTTTGAGTAAAGAACCTACCTCTGATATCCGTCCTATAACTCATACCCCTTAATTTAAAGCTGTGTCCCCTCGTGCTAGCTTGTAAACCTTCTCTGCATTCTTTCAACTTCATTAATATCCTTCCTGTAATTAGATAACCAAAACTGCACACAATACTCTAAATTCGGCCTCACCAACATCTTATACAATGTCGCCATAACATTCCAACTCTTATATTCAATATTTTGATTTGTAAAGGCCAATGTTCCAAAAGCACTCTTTACAACCCTAATACCTGTGACACCTCTTTTAAGGAATTATATATCTGTATTCCCAGATCTCTCTTCTACTGCACTCTTCAGTGTCCTACCATTTACCTTGGCTTGTCCTTCCAAAGTGCAATACCTCACTCTTGTCTGTATTAAACTCCATCTGTCATTTTTCAGCCCATTTTTCTAGCTGGTCCAAATTCCTCTGCAAGCTTTGAAAACCTTCCTCGCTGGCCACCACATCTCCAATCTTTGATCCAATTTACCACATCATCATCCAGATCATTGATACATATGACAAATAATAACAGACCCAACACTGATCCCTGTAGCACACCACTAGCCACAGGCCTCAGAAGAAGTCCTCCACTACTACTCTCTGGCTTCTTCCATTGAGCCAATGTCTAATCCAATTTACTACCTACCTCTCCATGTATATCTAGCGACTGAACCTTCCTAACTAGCCTCCCACGTGGGATCTTGTTAAAGGTCTTACTGAAGTCCATGCAGACAACATGAACTACCTTCCCTTCATCCACTTTCCTGATAGCATCCTCAAAAAAATTCCAATAGATAGGTTAAATATGACCTATCATGCACAACTCCATGTTGACTCTCCCTAATAAATCCCTATCAATCCAAATATTTGTAGATCCTACCTCTTAGTACTCCTTCCAATAATTTATTACTACTGAAGTCAAACTTACCAGCCTATAATTTCTCGGATCACTTTTTGAGCTTAAGCAACAGAACAACATGAGCTATTCTCTAATCATCTGGCACCTCACCCATGATAGCGACACTTTAAATATATCTGCCAGGGCTTCTGCAATTTCAACAATAGTCTCCTTCAAGGTCTGAGGGAATACCCTGTCCAATCCTCGGATTTATCTACTTTGATTTGCCTCAAGACAGCAAGCACTTCTCTCCTTTAATCTGTATAGGTTCCATAACCTCCCTACGTGTTTGCTTCACTGAACCAGAACAGCCGACAGAGGGATCCGCAGTGCAGCAACCGAAGAGGAATGAATCCAATTGGACTCCTCCGGAAGGCCGCTGCCCCCGACTGGACATGTATGCCCAAGCCATCAGGAGGTGCGTGAACACCAGATTCATCAACTGCACTTACAAGACAGTCCCGAACATCACCCAAGCACAAAGCAAGGCCATCCGTGCTCTTAAGACCAACCGCAACATTGTCATCAAACCAGCAGACAAAGGAGGCGCCACCGTCATACTGAACAGAACGGACTACTGTGAAGAAGTATACCGACAACTAAACAATGAGAAACACTACAGACAGTTACCAGCAGATCCGACCAAAGAACACACTCGTCAACTCAACACTCTGATCAAAACCTTTGATCCGGACCTTCAGAACACCCTCCGGGCTCTCATTCCACGTACTCCCCGCATTGGAGATCTCTACTGCCTCCCAAAGATACACAAGGCAAACATACCCGGCCGTCCCATCGTATCTGGCAATGGGACCCTGTGTGAGAACCTCTCCGGCTATATCGAGGGCATCCTGAAACCCATCGTACAAAGAACCCCCAGCTTTTGTCTTGACACTACAGACTTCCTACAGAAACTCAGCACACATGGAGCAGTAGAACCAGGGACACTCCTTGTCACAATGGTTGTCTCAGCGCTCTACACCAACATCCCCCACGATGATGGTATTGATGCAACTGCCTCAGTACTCAACGCAAAAACTGCCAGTTTCCAGATGCAATTTTACAACTCATCTGCTTCATCTTGGACCACAATGTCTTCACCTTCAACAATCAGCTTTTCATCCAGACACATGGAACAGCTATGGGGACCAAATTCGCACCTCAGTATGCCAACATCTTCATGCACAGGTTCGAACAAGACTTCTTCACCACACGAGATCTTCAACCAAGGTTATATACTAGATACATTGATGACATCTTTTTCCTTTGGACTCATGGTGAACAATCATTGAAACAACTGTATGATGATATCAACAAGTTCCATCCCACCATCAGACTCACCATGGACTATTCTCCAGAATCAGTTGCATTCTTGGACACACGCATCTCCATCAAGGACGGTCACCTCAGCACCTCACTGTACCGCAAACCGACAGACAACCTCACAATGCTCCACTTCTCCAGCTTCCACCCTAGACACGTTAAAGAAGCCATTCCCTATGGACAAGCCCTCCGTATACACAGAATTTGCTCAGATGAGGAGGATCGTGACAGACACCTCCAGACACTGAAGGATGCCCTCGTGAGAACAGGATATGGCGCTCGACTCATCGATCGACAGTTCCAACGTGCCACAGCGATAAACCGCACTGACCTCCTCAGAAGACGAACACGGGACACGGTGGACAGAGTACCCTTTGTTGTCCAGTACTTCCCCGGAGCGGAGAAGCTACGACATCTTCTCCGGAGTCTTCAACATATCATTGATGACGATGAACATCTCGCTAGGGCCATCCCCACCCCCCCACTTCTTGCTTTCAGACAACCGCACAACCTCAAACAGATCATTGTTCGCAGCAAACTACCCAACCTTCAGGAGAACAGTGACCACAATACCACACAACCCTGCCACAGCAACCTCTGCAAGACATGCCGGATCATAGACATGGACAATATCAAACGTGAGGATACCATTCACCAGGTACACGGTACATACTCTTGCAACTCAGCCAACATTGTCTACCTAATACGTTGCAAGAAAGGATGTCCCGAAGCATGGTACATTGGGGAGACCATGCAGACACTATGACAGCGGATGAATGAGCATCGCTCAACAATCACCAGGCAAAACAGTTCCCTTCCTGTGGGCGAACACTTCAGTCATGGGCATTTGGCCTCCAACCTGCGGGTAAATGTTCTTCAAGGGGGCCTTCGTGACACACGACAGCGCAGAGTTGCTGAGCAGAGACTGATAGCCAAGTTCCGCACACACAGTGTGACATGAAGCCAAGATCCCTATCTGTAACCCCTGTAACTTGCCTGGGTTAGCAAAAAAAACCTCACTTACTGTGCTGTCTGGAGAAAATACAGAATTCTCTAACCAATGCTCAGTGTTCCCTTCACACACATTGTTAGCCACTTTAACACTTGAATAGCAGGTTAGATGCAAGGATTCGCAATCTAATCAGCAATCTGTAACTGTGTGGATATGAGTGCCTCTGCAGATCAGAACACTGCATTTGCCTGATGAAGGCTGTAAAGTCAAAAGCTCGCGGATTTACTACCAAATAAATTGGTGTTGTAAAACTTTACTGAGTTTGCTTCATTGCCATAGACGCCATACCAGTTTCCTTAATAAATATAGACGCAAAACAAAATCCATTTAATATCTTCCCCATTTCTTTTGGTTCCATACATAGCCGACCACTCTGATCTTCAAGAGAACCAATTTTATCCTTTACTATCCTTAATACACCTGTAGAAACTGAGGATTATCCTTCACCTTGACTGCCAAAGCAAACACATGTTTCTTTTAGCCCTCCTGATTTCTTTCTTCAGTATTTTCTTGCACTTTTTACACTCCTCAAGCTTCTTATTTGCTCCCTGTTACCTGTACATGTCATACATCTCTCTCTTCTTCTTTAGAGTTCCATTATCCCTCAAGAACCAAGGTTCCTTTATTCTTATTCACTTTGCTTTTAATCCTGACAGGAACATACGAACTCTGCACTCTCAAAATTTCTCCTTTGAAGGTGTCCCAGTTACCAGTCACATTCTTGCCAGAGAACCACCTGTCCCAATCCATACTTTTTGGATCCTTTGTCATTTCTTCAAATTTAGCTTTTTCCCAGTTTAGAATCTCAAACCAAGAACCAGATGTATCTTTATCCATGATCATAGAAGTATAGAACATTACAGCACAGTACAGGCTCTTCAGCCCTCAATGTTGTGCTGAGCTGAGCTATGTCCAATCCCAAGATCAAGCTATCCCAATCCCTATAATTCTGGGGTATTTCATGTACCTATCCAATAACCGCTTGAAAGTTCCTAAAGTGTCTGACTCTACTATCACAGCAGGCAGACTTTTTCACACCCCAACCACTCTGAGTGAGGAATCTACCTCAGACATCCCTCCTATATCTCTCACCATGAACCTTATAGTTATGCGCCCATGTAACAGCTACATCCACCTGAGGAAATAGTCTCTGCATGTTTGCTCTATCATTCTTTTTCATCATCTTATAAACCTCTATTAAGTCACCTCTCATCCTTCTCTGTTCCAAAGAGAAAAGCCCCAGTTCCCTCAACCTTTCCTCACAAGACCTAACCTCCAAACTAGGCAGCATCCTGGTAAATCTTCTCTGCCCTCTCTCCAATACTTTCAAATCCTTCTTATACTGAGATAACCAAAATTGATTACTAATATTCCAAATGTGGTCTCACCAATGTCCAGTATTGTTGCAGCATAACCCCACAGCTCTTAAACTCAAAAACCCTGTTAATAAACGCTAACACACTATAAGCTTTCTTCACGGCTCTATCCACTTGATTGGCAACCTTCAGAAATCTGTGGATATGAACCCCAAGATCTCTCTGTTCCTCCATATTCCTCAGAACCCTGCCATTGACCCTGTAAATCTGCATTCAAGTTTGTCCTGCCAAAATGAATCACTCACACTTATCAGGGTTAAACACCATCTGCCACTTTTTGACCCAGCTCTGCATCTTATCCTTTGTCTCTTTACGGCCTGCAACAGCCCTCCACCTCATCCACTACTCCACCAATCTTGGTGTCGTCAGCAAATTTACTAACCCGCCCTTCAGCACTTCTTCCAAATCTTTGATAAAAGTTATAAAAAGCAGAGGACCCAGCACTGACCCCTGTGATACACTGCTGGTGACTGGCCTCCAGTCTGAAAATTTTCCCTCCACCATCGCCCTCTGTCTTCTTTGAGACAGCCAGTTCCTTATCCAATTGATCAAATTTCCTTCTACCCCATACCTCCTTATCTTCTTCATGAGCCTACCACAGGGAACCTTATCAAGGGTAGGAGTCTTAGCATTGTTGAGGAGCAGAAAGATCTTGGGGTCCAGATCCATAGAACTCTTAAACCGGTCTTGCAGGTGGAGGATGTGGTCAAGAAGGCGTATGGTGTGCTAGCCTTCATTAATCGAGGGATTGAGTTTAGGAGTTGGGAGGCAATGCTGCAACTTTATAAGACCCTTGTTAGACCCCACGTGGAGTACTGTGAGCAGTTCTAGTCACCTCACTACAGGAAGGATGTGGAAGCTATTGAGAGGATGCAGAGGAGATTTACAAGGATGTTGTCTAATTGGGAGGCATGCCCTATGAAGACAGGTTGAGGGAGCTGGGTCTCTTATCCCTGGAGAGACAAAGGTTAAGAGGTGACCTGATAGAGATTTATAAAATGTTGAAAGGAATAACTAGGTGGATTCTCGGAGGCTATTTCCCAGGGCTGAAATGGTTGCTACAAGAGTACACAGGTTTAAGGTATTGGGCAGAAAGTACAGAGGAGATGTTAGGGGCAAGTTTTTCACTCGGAGGGTGGTGAGTGAGTGGAATCGGCTGCCGGTGGTGGTGGAGGTGAACTCGCTGGGGTCTTTTAAAGAGACTTCTGGATGAGTACATGGGATTTAATGGAATTGGGAGTTACAGATGGTTCTGTGGCCAGGTAAGTATAGATACAATCGGCACAACTTGTGGGCTGAAGAGCTTGATTGTGCTGTAGTGTTCTATGTTCTAAATGCCTCACCAAAATCCACGTATGCTACATCAACTGCTCTACTTTTGTCCACACACTTAGTTCCCTTCTCAAAAGAATTCAATCAAATTTGAGAGGCAGGACATACCCCTCACAAAATCGTGCCATCCCGGATTAAACTGAATCTTTCCAAATACTCATAAATCCTATCTCTCAGGATCCTTTCCATTAACTTAACAAAGTAAGACTAACTGGCCTATAATTACCAGGGTCATTCCTATTTCCTTTTTTGAAGAGAGGAACAACATTTGCCACCCTGTATCCCCTGGCATTATCCCCGTGATGTAGAGATGCTGGCGTTGGACTAGGGTAAACAACAGTAAGAAGTCTGACAACATCAGTTTTAAATCCAACTGATTTATTTGATAGTAAACTCGTAAGCTTTCAGCTCTATGGCCTTCGTCTGCCTCATTCGCCTGACAAAGGCCATACAGCCGAAAGCTTACAAGTTTACTATCAAATAAATCAGTTGGATTTAAAACTGATGTTGTCAGACTTCTTACTGTGATTATCCCCATGGACAGTGAGGACCCAAAGATCAAAGCTAAAGGCTCTGCAATCTCATTTCCTGGCTCTCAAGGTATCCTAAGATGTATCCCATCTAGCCCAGGGGATTTATCCACTTTTAGGTTTTTCAAAATTGCTAATACATCTTCCCTCAGAACATCTACCTCCTCCATCCTATCAGCATATATCACGCACTCCTCCTCAAAAACATAGCCCCTCTCCTTAGTGAGCACTGAAGAAAAATATTCAATGTCTCACCTATCTCTTTTGACTCCGTGCATAAATTCTCACTACTATCCTTGACGTTGAAGTTAGAACTTGGACCTCCAAGTTGAAACTAATAGTGTTATGATCACTGGAACCAAAGTGTTACCCTAACTCATTTTCCAATAGGAGATCTAATATTGCATCCTCTCTGATTGGTACCTCTATATATTGATTTAGAAATTTTTCTTGAACACATTTTACAAACTCTAACTTGTCTAGACCTTTAACAGTACGGGAGTCCCAATCTATTTTAGGAGATTTTAATTCTCCTATCACAGCTTTGTTTCCTGCAGTTGTCTGCTAGCTCTTTGCAGATTTGCTCCTCCAATTCTCGCTGCCTATTGGGTGGTTTATAATACAACTCCATTAACGTGGTCAAAGCTTTCCTGTTTCTCAGCTCCACCAATATGGTTTCAGTAGGCAAGCCTTCTAATCTGTCCTCTGAGCACTGCTATAACATTTTCCTTGACTAGGAATGCCACTCCCCACCCTTCATCCTTCTGCCTCTATCACGTCTGAACAATGGAACATTGAGCTGCCAGTCCTGCCCCTCCTACAGCTAAGTTTCACTAATGGCTATAATGTCATATTTCCACGTCAATCCATGCCTTCAGCTCTTCTGCCTTCCCCACATTACTCCTGGCATTGAAATAGATACATCTCAAAATTACCACCACACACAATCCTTCTATTTGTGATTTTGCATGAATTAACAACATTATTTATTTTTCACCCCTGCTCCAGCACTCTGATTCCCATCCCCCCTGCAAATCTAGTTTAAACCCTCCCAAATAAAACTTGCAAACCTCCCTGTAAATATATTGGTCCCCGTGTAATTCAAGTGTAACCTGTCTTCCTTGTACAGGTCCCACCTACTCCAGAAGAAATCCCAATGATCTAGAAATCTGAAACCTGCCCCCTACACCAGTTCCTTAGCATGTGTCCATCCATCCAAGCATCCTACTCTTACCCTCACTGGCATGTGGCACCAGGTAGCAATCCTGAGATTACTACCCTCAGGATCCTGCTTTTTAACTTCCTAACAAGTTCTCTATGCTCACTGTTCAGGAACTCCACACTTGTCCTTCCTACATCATTGGTACCGATGTGTATCATGACATCTGGCTGATCACCCTCCCACTTCAGAATGCTGTGCACGCAGAGACATCCTGATTCTGGCACCTGGGAGGCAACGAACCATCCAGGAGTCAGTCATGACTGCAGAATCTTCTGTGTGTAGCCCTGACTATTGAGTCCCCTATCATTACCGTTCTCCTCTTCCACCCTCCCTTCTGCGCTACAGAATCAGACTCAGTGCCAGGGATCTGGCTGCAACAGCTGTCCCACGTAAGGCATCCCCCACAACAGTATCTAAATTGGTATACCTCTTATGAAGGGGAATGGCCACAGGGTAACCCTGCTCTGCCTGCCTTTTCCCCTGACAGTAACCCAATTACCCTTACTGTGTGCCTTTGGCATAACTACCTCTCTGAAGCTATTATCTATAAACTCCACATTCTCCTGAATGTTCTGGAGGTCATTCAGCTCCTGCTCCAGTTCCCTAATGCGGTTTATTAGGAGCTGCAGCAGGACGCACTTCTTGCAGGTGTTGTTGTTGTCGTCGTCGTCAACACTGGGAGGTCTCCTGGACTTCCCACATCCTACAAAGAGGCACATTCCAACATCCTGTCTGGCATTCTTTCTACTCTGAAGAGATAAGGAAAAAAAAAACTTACTGGAACCTACCCTTGCCTCTGCCTGTTCACACCAAAGCCTATCTTGTTTGGTGTTGAGGGGCCATTCGATATACTTAGTGTTGTTGTTGTTGGTCCATCAATGAGGACCTCGATACCATTAGTTATTTCGAGGCTGATTGCGGTGTGTGTCTAAAGATGACTGATCAGGCCAATTTGGGCACAGAATGTCCTGGCACATATTGGACATACTTGTGTAGACACTGTAGTTGTTGTGCTGGCGGCTCTGGACTTGTGCAGCTCATGCTTAAGTAGAGCTTCAGCAATACACCTTGCTTTGTAAACTTGACAGCCTTTGTGGATGAGGCAGCACCAGGTTGTTTTGTGCCAGCATTTTTCAGGTGGTCACGTCAATGTCAAGTGACTTCAGGGAGGCCTTGAGCGTGTCTTTGAAATGTTTTCTCTGTCCTCCAAGCGAGGGCCTTCTAGCAGAGAGTTCCCCCAAAAAGAGCTGCTTGGGTTTGAGCTTGTCTGACATAAGAATGATATGCTCTGCCCACTGAGTCTGCGCTCTCATCAGCAGTGTGTGGACTGATAGTAGACTTGCTCAAAAGAGCACTTCAGTGTCTATACTTTGTCTTGCCAACAGATGCATAATATTCTGCGAAGACAAGTCACATGGAAATGATTGAACTGTCTTGCATGCCTTCGACACACAGGAGGCTAGTGAGTACTACAGCACTGTGAACTTTCAGTTTTGTTGCTGGGCTGATTCCTTGACATTCCCATACAGTGAAGTGCAGTCTAGCAAAAGCAGAACTTGCCTTTGTTATTTGTGCAGTTAACTTCTGTATCAATATAGTCAGTGCTTGGGAGAGAGTGCTGCCAAGATGAGTGAACTGGTCCACGGCCTGTAATTTCTGCCCTTTGATTTTGATTATGGGTTCTATGTACAGTGCACGAGGACCAGGCTGGTATCTTTTTAATATTGACGGTGAGTCCAAAATTGTCACACGCTATGGAAAATTTGTTCACACTGACTTTTATCTCTGGTTCTGAGCCAGTATACAGGGCATAGTCAGCAGCAAAGAGGAACTCTCTCAGAACAGTCTCCTTCACTTTAGTAATAGCTTGAAGTATCCTCAAGTTGAAGAGTTCCCCATCCACTCTGTACTCGAGGCTGATTCCAGCAACACTATTCTGGAAGACATCATTCAGCATGGCAGTAAACATCACGCCGAACAGTGTGGATACAAGCACACAGTGCTGTTTGATGCCATTGGTGGCTGGGAATGCCTCCGAGGATTCTCCGCCATCCAGTACTCTGGCCATCTTGGAACTGGCATGCCATCTGAATGAATCTGGGGGAGGCAGCCAAACTTTGACATGATCCTCCGTCGGCCTTGTTGGCTGACAGCATTGGAGGCTTTTGAGAGGTCAGCAAAGGTTGTGCAAAGCTCACGATTCTGATCCTGATGCTTCTCCTGATGTTGGCACACGGCAAAAATCGTGTCAATAGTCCTGTGACTTCTGGGGAAGCCACACTGTGACTCTGGAAGCAGGCCTAGCTCCAAATGAGTGACCAGACGATTTAGCAGGGCTCCTGAGTTTTTCCTGTGACGGAGAGCAGTGAGATTCCTTGGTGGCTGTCGCATACTTGCCCATTGCTTTCCTCTTGTAGAGGTGTACGAAGGAAGCATCTTTAAGTTCCTAAGGAATGGATCCTTGCTTCCAAAAGGACTGGAACAACTCGGTGAGCTTTCAATAAGTGCAGGACCAGCAGCGTTGTAGATCTCTGCGGGTAGCCATGTGCCTCTGGGGCTTTGCTACTAGATAGCTGGCTGACAGCATTTTTGTGACTTTGGCTACTACCAGTGGGTCATCCGTGGCACTGTTGATATCAACCCGGGGAATTCTGTTTATTATCTCATTGTTAATAGATGAGGACGGCTTCAAAGTGGTCAGTCCCTCTCTGCAGGATCTGAGCCTTCTCTGTAATCAGAGTTGTGCTATCTGTACTCAGCAGGGGCAGGAGATTGAGGTCCATAGGGAGTGTTGAGAACTTCATAGAATTGTTTCAAGTCGTTTCTGTCAGCGTATCCCTGTATTTCATCTGCCTTGGTTTTAACCAGGCATCCTGTATTTTGTACAGTTTATTCTGGACTGATCTGTGAGCACTGGTAAAAGCAATTTTCTTGGCAGCTGATGATGGTTTATTCTGACAAGCCTGATGAAGACAGTGCTTTTCAACAAGTAGAGCCTGTATCTCCTCATCCTTCACATCAAACCAGTCATGCTGCTTGCGGGTACAGGGCCTGAACATCTGCAGTGCAGATGTATGGACAGCACCCTTGAAGTGTTCCCAGTTGTCTTCAGCGCTGACTGCAAGGTGTATGTCAGTAAGCGTGATTCTAAGTCTTCAGTCAGTGCTGAAGCTATCCTGGGGTTCTTTAGTTTGGCCACATAAGGTTCTTTTCAGAACCTTTCTTCCTTGTGGTCTCCTCTTGGGTCTGATGCAGAGCCTCATTTTGGAGACAATAAGCCTGTCATCTGTCCAGCAGTCAGCACCATACATGGCCTTGGGTCACTCTGACATCCTGCCTATCTTTTCTCCTGACAATGACATAGTCGATAAGAAGCCAATGCTTAGAGTGGGGGTGCATCCAAGAGGTCTTGTTATAGATAGGCAACAGAAGGTTGTGTTGATGATGAGGAGGTCGTGTGCTGCACAAGTCTTCAGTAAGAGTAGGCCATTACTGTTACACTTGCCCACTCCATGCCTCCCAATAACTCCCTGCCAGATTGCACAGTCACACCCCATTCTTGCATTGAAATCGCCACACAAGATCAGCTTGTTGGTACTGCTCACTGCTGATAGTAGGGCATCTAGTTCTTTGTAGAACTTGTCTTTCATCTCGTCTGGGTTGTTCGTCATGGGAGCACAGCCACTGGTTAGGGTGGCTTGACTTCTGTTCTGTAGCAGAAGCCGTAATATCATAAGCCAGGTCATTCACATACCCTTGGGTAGACTATCGAGTTTCCGAACAAGGTGACTTCTGACTGTGAATCCAATTCCAGCATCATGATGCTCATCCTGCTGCGACTGCTCCAGAAAAAAGTGTATCTACCTCAACTGATCTATGTTTCACTCAGTGCTGCAATGTCAATGTTATATCTTGTAAGCTCTCTAACAACTAAGGCTTCTCTCTGATCTGTCTGCTGTAGGATTGTCCAAAAGCTTGTGCACATTAAGTGCCAATGATGAGTGGTTTCACCTTGTGTTTAATTTTGTTTGTTCAACTTCAAACAGATGTTGAGGGGCCATTCAATTTGCTTAATAACAGTGTGCAATTGTTGTATGCTTTGTGATATTTTTATGTTTAAGGGGACTGTTTTAAAGTTTAGTTTTCTACAGACAGTTGATGTGTCTGGTGAAAAAAACAGGATAAATTACTCATTTTTTTCAGTATTGACATAGCAGAGTGCCCATGGACTTCTGTTTACAAGAATAGGCCCCTTGGGGTTTTTGATTAAAGGAATATAATGTGGGATTAGGTATGCAGGTCATGTGGTAATGTGCTTAATGAGGTATGTAGCAGAGAAAAAACAGTTTTCAGTTCTGGTTGGAGTTTGTTCAAAAACAAACCATGGCAAGCTGCTCTCTACACAAAGCTAGATGGCTGCTTGCACTCAACATAGCAAGTATATTTTATAGTTGCTAACTGTATTTTAAGTGGCTAAGTCCAAAAGAAAAATGTTGCTTATCTGGAACTGAGACAGTGATCAGTTAAAATTTAGAATTATTTCCTTTCATGTTTAAGTATTATTCAACAGGTAATAGTTAACTCAAATGAAGCAGCTTATAATTAAATTGTGTTATTAAATAAAGTTTTACTGGAAAAGATCTCTAATTTGTCAACACAATTACTCCTGGAGCAAAATATCCTATGTTCATATTTATGCCACAATAGCAAAATTGTTGGGGTCTTGTCTGGCTTCCTGATTGAATTTGGGGTTCTGGTCTGGAGCCTTAACACATGGAAAAGACTAAGCAGGACATAATCAACATTCCTCTGAAGAATCTGAGGATCTCCAAAGCTCTGAAGAATCATACAGATTCAATGATAACTCTCTTTACACAAATTATCAATAATGTGTTTTGAATTGAGTGAACAAGCTGATGCACAACAAGAACAACACACATCTGTGGCAGCAGTGATTGACTTTCTAGGATACATTAGAAGGAATAAAACTGACAAAACAACGTTGAAACGATCTCTGACCCGGTTCAATGTGAAAAAGTTGACTTTGTTCCTTCAACTACCAACTGCCATCACAGTACGTCAGAGATTGCAAAGCCTTTTCAAAAGCTATTACGCAAAAATACACAATGGAAATGGACAATCACAGCCATGTTTGAAACATTCAAGGCGAAGATATCTGCCAGAATTTTACAGCGCACCCACATCAGAATTGGGGTAGGCAAGGCTTGCAGAATGCATTCTCCTTTGGCCTCAGGTGGGATTTTACGAGTGATCGGTGGGTAATGCAGTGAAATTCTGGCAATCATCTCCACCAGTCCTAATGCATTTCAATCGACATGCAGAAATTCGTTACAAAGATAGATCAGGAAATGAAATTGGAGCTGTACTCAGCACATTAAAGAAAAAATTATTGACTGATGTATCATGCCTACTGTTGCAAACTGAACATAAATACAGAGTGGGAAGAAGTAGCCTGTATCTACACTTGTGAACATTGGCAAATGTATCTCCATGGCAGGAAGTTCACTCTCCACAGCAATCACCAAGTGCTGACTACATTGTTAGTTATCTGTACAAATCTAAAGGTGATCAGATCACCTTCATCAGCATAACTTCGAGATTAAGATTGAGTATCCAGCAGATTGATGCAATCTTGTAGTTGACAAGCTTAGCTGACTACTATCGCCAAAAGAGTCACTAATTACAAAGCATATTTTGATAAAAGAACAGGCACAACAGAACCAATGGAAAATTTGAAATTGCAGATTAGGTATACGTGAAACAACCAAATTACAACTGGATTTGCAAGATCTCCAGCAGGTCCAAAGCAAACACTCCACCTGTCCTGATGCATTTCAATCCATGTGCAGAAAATTGTTATAAAGATAGATCAGGAAATGAGATTGGAGCTGAACTCAGCACATTGAAGGAAGCAAACACTGATGCATCATGTATGTTGTTGCAAACTGAATGGTTGCTCAACAAAGTAGACAGCAAGACACTTGATACTGAGCTGACCAGGATAGTTCGAGGATAATGATGAAGATATGTTTCCTTTTCCTATGAGCTAATGAAGTTGATCACAGACATATAACATAAAATTGGTATATCAAACTGGACAGAATTTAATCCAAACGCAAGGTGATGCATTTGGTGTGAATTATACAGTAAATGGCAAAACACGTAGGAGCATTGACATGGACAGACAGGTACATGGCTGCCTGAAAATAGAAACACAGGTGGTTAAGGCAGTCAAAAAGGCATACAACAGACTTGTCTTCATTGGCCAAGGCATAGAGTATGAAAGTCGACAAGTTATGTTACAGCTGTATAAAATTTTAGTTAGGCTGTAATTGACTATCACATGCAGTTTTGGTCACCACACTACCAGAAGGACATGGATTGTTTGGAGAGGGTGCAAAGAAGTTTACAAGGATGCTGCCTGGTTTGGAGAATTTTGTGTGAGGAGAGATTGGTTAAACTTGGATTGTTTTCACTGGAAAGATGGATACTGGGCAACCTGATAAAAATCTACAAAATTAAAGATTCAACTCCTGTCAAGTGACTGTCTGTGTGGATCTTGCATGTTTTCCGTGTCTGCATGGGTTATAAACACACCCTACCTTTATAATTAAAGTAGGGAGTCTCACAACACCAGGTTGAAGTCCAACAGTTACCATATGGTAACAAAAGCCACTAGCTTTCGGAATGCTTGCTGCTCTTTCATCAGATGAGTAGGAGTTCTATTCATAAATGGGGCATATAAAGACACAAACTCAATTTACAAAATAATTTGGTTGGAATGTGAATCTTGACAGATAATCAAGTCTGAAAAGGTACAGACAATGTGAGTGCAGAGAGCATTAAGCACAGGTTAGAGAGATGTGCATTGTCTCCAGACAGGATAGTGAGTGAGATTTTGCAAGCCCAGGTAAGTTGAGGGGGTTACAGGCAGTGTGACATGAATCCAAGATCCTGGTTGAGGTCATTATCATATATGCAGAACTTTATAATTAAAGGCAGGGTGTGTTTTTTTTTTAGAATCACCTTTTATGTGTTTGACGGAAGTAGAAACACGTTTTGTTGCTATTGCTTACAGTGTAACATGAGAAGTACTTATTCTTTAAAATAAAATCTAATTTCAAACACACAATTGAAAGTTTTTAATAACAGTGGACGCAGCTTTTGGCATTACATACGCCAAGTATTGCTATGAAAAATCAAACTTACCTTAACATTGAGAGCAGAGGTTGGGAATTTCAATCCTGTTGGACCTCAAGCCTATGTGTGTGCAAACCAGAGTGGGCTACAACAAGCACTGATTGGTACTTTTACATTCATTGGGTCCAGTGCATCAGTCTGAGAAGGAAAATCTCAGGTAAGGTAACCAGCCACATAGAAGAGTAGTTCCAGGCGGGGAACTGGAAGAGGTTCCGAAAGGAGAGTTCCAGAGAACAGTCAGAGGCAGGAAAAAGCCCCAGTTCAGTTAAAAACAGAGAAAATCCAAGTAGGAAATGGAGCAATAGACAAGAGACTTTCACTAAAGAAGGCAGCTAAAGGTTGGTGACTCTGTGCTGCATTCACCGTTATGGTGAGGGTCTCCTTTGGAGCAGTAGTGTACTGCTTGACACAGTCAAAGATCTGAATTTGTGCTTATGAGTTGGTGTCTGTGTATACTCAGGAAGAACAAGCAAGAAGTTTCACAACACCAGATTAAAAGCCAGGTTGTGAGACTTCTTACTGTATTTACCTCAGTCCAATACCACATCTCCACATCATGACTACCATATACTCAGGAATCCAGGGGAGTGGAATCTCAGGTGACAAGATTAAAACATTGAGGTGGGCCATTGTTGATGCCATCTGAATTGGAGCGACTTGGAATATTCCGAGGTTGGATCTTCGAAGACGAAGACTGCAATCCTTCACAAAAGGTACAGGGTTTCACTGAGATTGACTTACAACATTACTGTGTCTGCATAGTTATTGAGACATCATTAGGCTCTGGCTTAGTCACATCTGTGTATGTGACATGTGTTCAACCATAGTTGTCTTGTTAATTCATGTGTACTTCGCATTTGACTGAATATTACAGTATAAGATAGTAAATTGTTTTATATTTCTCATTTCGTGGTAAAGTTTATTTTTGTTTGTTTAAAATCCACAGAATCTTGCAGTTTTATTCATTAAGCAAGTGTCTTGAATCTCAAATCTTACCTATTTTAATTAAAACGTTATTGATCCATAACTAGATCATAGCAAAAAGCTTGCGGGGTCTGGTTTAGGATTATGAAATTATAAAACAATTTTCTGCTCAGAGTTTTAAAATGATATCAATTTGTTCCAAGAGATGGTAATACAACTTATCAAATGGACACCTAGAAAATAGGTTTTATTTGCAGAAATCAAAATAAATTTCCCTTAAAAATTTGAGGTTAAATTGTATTTTCCACATTTTAGCTAAACCACTAAACACAAAAGTACTGAAGGTATGCAGACTACAAAACAGCTCTTCAACATTTTAATTGAGCTGTTAACAGTAAAATACATCAGAATTTTAAAAATTTATTCTTGGGAAGTGGGTAGTGCTGGCTAGGCCAGCATTTATTGCCCATCCCTTGAGAAAGTAGTGGTGAGTTGCATTCTTGAACAATTGCAGGTCATGTGGTATAGCTACGCCTACAGTTAGGGAAAGAGTTTCAGAATTTTGACCCAACAATAAGGAAAGTGATATTTTTCCAATTCAGGATGGCGAGTGGTTTGGAAGGAACATCCAGGTGGTCATGTTCCTATGTGCCTGCTGCCTTTGTCTTTCTGGATGATATAGTCAGAGCTTCAGAATGTGCTGTTGAAGGAGTACCTGCAATGCATTTTGTACATGGTACACACGGCTACCACTTTATTGGTGATGCAGGGAGTATTTGGGGATAGGGTGCCAATCAAGCAGGCTGCTTTGTCCTGGATGCTGTCAAGTTTCTTGAGTATTTTTGAAGTTGCACTCATCCAGCCACGTGGAGAGTTTTCCATCCAACACTGTTGACTCATACTTTTTGGACAGTCAGGAGATGAGTTACTCACTACCAGGTTCTTTAACTGTGATATGCTGTCATAGAACATTACAGCGCAGAACAGGCCTTTCGGCCTTCGATGTTGCACCGACCAATTAGGAAAAAGCAATGACCCTCTAACCTAAACCATTCCCTTTTCGTCCATAAACTTATCTACTAACCTCCTAAACGCCACCAAACTTGGCGCATCTACAACTGCAGCAGGCAGGGCATTCCATACCCTTACCACCCTCTGGGTAAAGAACCTACCTCTGACATCCGTCCTATAACTACCACCCCTTAATTTAAAGCTATGTCCCCTCGCGCTAGCTTTCTCCATCCTAGGAAAAAGGCTATCACTGTCCACCCTATCTAAACCTCTAATCATCTTATATGTTTCGATTAGGTCCCCTCTTAGCCGCCTTCTTTCTAACAAAACAACCTCAAATCCCTCAGCCTCTCTTCATAAGACCTGCCCTCCATACCAGGCAACATCCTGGTAAACCTCCTCTGTACCCTCTCCAATGCCTCCACATCTTTCTTATAATGTGGGGACCAGAACTGCACACAATACTCCAAGTGCGGCCGCACTAGAGTTTTGTACAGTTTGCAACATGACGTTGCGGCTCCGAAATTCAATCCCCCTACCAATAAAAGCTAAGACTCCGTATGCCTTCTTAACAACCTTATCGACTTGATTGCCAACTTTCAGGAATCTATGCACACATACACCAAGATCCCTCTGTTCATCAACACTATTAAGAGTCCTACCATTAGCCCTATACTCTACACATTTGTTATTCCTGCCAAAATGAATTACCTCACACTTTTCCACATTAAACTCCATTTGCCACCTCTCGGCCCAGCTCTGCAACTTGTCCAAGTCTCTCTTGTAGTCACGATATTTATATGTCCAGTCCAGATTTTGGTCAATGCTAGCCTCCAGTGGGGGGAATTCAGTGATGCTAATACCATTGAATATTACCATTACTGAATGATAATAGTTGGGCTGTTTAGTTAAATGTACAGATGTGCATCTGCTCCAGCATATTCAATTCCCGAGAAGTCCAAGAGAGTAAAATATAAAACATGAGTTATAAGTATATAAATCAAGAATAGCACACTATTCTCTCATATTTAGCAGTTGTAGTTTGATCAGCTAAATAGTTAACACACATGGAACAATGCTCATCTTCAAATCAAGCTGCAAAAACAAAGAACACAGATTGCATACTTCACTAGAGACTAATATCCCACTTATCCAAGTTCAGAGTACTTAGGTGTAGATTGGTAGAAGTTTTATGCTTCAGACTACCCAAGTGTGTACACAAGTACATTAAAGTTTAACCACCAAGACTGCACAATTTACCATTACAGGTGACAATTCTGCAACCATTGGCATCTTCTTACTAAAACAGTGATAGAGTTGATTTTACTTCAAGTTTACTATGCCTCCAGGTCTCATCAATAATGCAAGGTGGCTAGCAAGTCATCAGTGCCAGTGAGTGCTGAAGTCTGTCATGACTCAGGTATCACATGACAAAATCATTTCTGATCTTCCATCTCTTGGCATTATGCAACATGATAAGCTCCAAAAATATGCTACTAAGCAGATAAAGGAAACTCAAGCCAACAGTTACCCAGCAAGTTCTTACTGTGAAAGGGAAGTGTTTTAAAATGTCACTACTTTATAAAGTGTTAGCAATTAAGTATCTGAAAATCGCAATTAATGAATATTAATGAATACACCAAATCTAAGTAATTTTTTCGAAGAAATTCAGATAATTTATTTTGAAATCCCATTCACAATTCAAGATGTATCGAACGCGGACAATATCTTAAAATCCCTTACCCACAAATATACAAATGAGTAAACACTTTAGCCACTATGAACCTTCTGATTAGGTGAAACATAACTATTCCTGTCCAAAACATAGTGAAGCTAATTTACCATTTACTTTAGGATCTATATGTCTGCCAATTCGTTCCGCAAAAGGACGAATTGCGTTGTGTAACATTTGATTGCTGCTCTTTACCAATATAGTGGAGAATGGCTTGTGCTTCAAACCATTCACATTTGATCAGACAAAGGCATTAATCAGCAAACATACTGTGTTTCACTATTTTCTTTTCATGATTGGTCTTATTGTTGTAACTAGAATGTCGAGTTGTCTCAAGGTAAGAGAAAACAGCAGTAGCGAGTTACACTCTTGGCTGTCAGTCAATGCTCGTTCTCAGGAAAGTGGGTTACTTGGTGAATTCTGTTGTCCTGACTTCTCTCTTATTGCACCACATTCTATTCAAAAGCTACTCGGGTGTACATGCTATATTTTCAAGTGTCTTTTTAAGACGACATTTTGAAGCAATTGTGAATAATCAGTGGGCGTAGATCCTAGTCACAGTTGCAATACTTCATTCAGACAATAACAAGGGAATAACGTTACCAAATAAGTTAGAGAAGAATTGTTTTTATTTTTCAGAGGTCAGATTTCCGTATTAAGAATTGGATTAGTGCGAAATCGAGAATTAAACTGAAAAAACACAATTATCTTAACATCTACCAGCTATCAGCAAGTATTGTAGTGAACGTGTTAGTTCTTTTTCACAAAATGCTATTGGTGCAACGAAAACCTGGATTCCAATGTCGATTCTTTGTGTATTGCAACTAAGCTCGGTTCAGATCTAGAGCCCTAACAAAGGCAACAATGCTTGAAAGATTCAGCATTATTACATTCTGAAAATTACAGCAAACACTTTGCAAATGTCTAATTGAATATTTCATCCTATTCAATATTTAAACATTTGACCATGAACGACGTGCAACATTTTAATATAAATATTTTTAAGGTAGTAAGAATTGATTTGAATGCAGTGGTGAATTTGTTACAAAATGACCTCTCGTAACATAGACATGGATGCACCCATGCCTGGCTTACCGGGATCATTCTCATTGTGCCGGCCGTGAGCTGTCCTCGATACATAGAACGTACACGACTCTTCTCCTCTTCACACTCACAACAAGCGGTCTCCCAACTTATGACAAACAGGCGGCTTCCTAAGCGGCCGGCTCACCTCATTGGTTGACATTCTCCATGACAATGAGCATGGTGCTCGGGATCTCTTCGACAATGAGCGCGTGCGCGTGTTTCTTTGCCTGCTTCCAGTTGATGAGAATGGGTGCTTATTTTCACCCTTTCGCTCCCAGGGAGAAAAGAAACAGGGTAAATGCTGTCTTTGTTACTTCATCACTTTGTTATCAGGCAATTGGGGATTCTTTAACATTTAAAGAGTATAAGTTCTGGTTGTCGCACTGTTATGGGTCTATTAAGGCACAGCTGAAGGATTGACGCTGTGATTCATATTGTTATTATCTCTGATGAGACCGTTTGACCAAGTCTTTTTTAACCAAACTGTTTTCCAACGTGACCCCATTTTAATACTCGAAGATTAACGTGATTCCAGACACTAACAAAAAGCAAACAGCAAAATCGTTCCTAAGGTATGATGCCAGGAGCTGGACATTATTTCAGCTGAAATCTAGCCAGTGATTTAAGAAACTTCTGCATCCTAAATCTTTTGTATATAAAACCAATGAAAAAGATGCACTTTTAACAACCATATCAACTTTTTCTTCTATCTTCAAATATTTCTGGATGTAAACCCAGGCTTGACCATTTCTGCAGCTTGTTTAAAATTATACAATTTAGCTTATGTTGCCTCTCATTTTTCCTTCTGAAGCTCTTCCTTCTTCACGCTTCTGTGCACTAAATTTCACCTATCACACTTCTGTCCACTTTACCATTCTAAGTCTTTCACAATTTCCCTTCCCAATTTACTGCCTTTTCAAGTTTTATGTGACTTGTAATCTTTGAAATAATGCCTCTGTGCCAAAATCAAGCGCAATCCAAATCATAGCAAGCTTACAACACCAGTTGTTTGCAATGTTGTTTACAACCATTGGTTTACAATGAAGGGTATTGTTTCTTGCATGCCATACAGAAAGCATACCATACATAGGGAAGGAAAGGAGAGAGTGTGCAGAATGTAGCATTACAGTCTTAGCTAGGGTGTAGACAAAGATCAGCTTAAAGCGAGGTAGGTCCTTTCAAAAGTCTGTTGACAGTAGGGAAGAAGCTGTTCTTGAGTACATGTCCTCAGAGTTTTGTATCTTCTTCCTATAGAAAAAGGTGGAAGAGAAGATCCTATGTCGGCATTCTGCTCCCACGCCTGTCCTTGACCTGCTGCAGTCCAGTGAAGCTCAGCACAAATTGGAGGAGCAGCACCTCATCTTCCGACGAATGTCGAATTCAACAATTTCAGATAATTAGCTCCACCTCTCCTCGACCCCTTTGTTTTCATTTTATTTAATTTGTTACTGTTCTTTATCTTTTATCTCCTAAGTGTCTTTCTTTATTTTTCTTCTTCCCTCTTGCTCTTTGCCCTTATATTATCCCCCCTTTCTCTCACTTTGCTTCCCCCTTTTCTCAATTTTACCTCTTCTATCTCCACATCTTTATCTGTCACAACTCACCCTCTGATTTCAACTTCTCTGCCAGTTAGCCATTCCAATTCACCATGGACTGCCATTAGCAGCCTTTTCCCTTGTTTTTATTATTATTATTAAGCAACACAGCACGGGAAACAGGCCCTTCGGCCCAACGAGCCCGCGCCACCGTAATACCAAATACATTATCCTATTTTAATATTCCTATATAATAATATATATATTAATCCTAATTTGGAAAATTTTCACCATAGGGACAATTTGTTACCCAATCAGCCGAAGAGCGAATTTTTGGGTTGTGGGAGGAAACCGGAGTGCCCGGAGAAAACCCACGCAACCACGGGGAGAACGCGCAAACTCCCGCAGACACTGGCCCAATTCCAAGTGTCTGCACAGCCACATCGATAGTCTCTGAGCTGTCATGGTGCCCTTCAGGTGGTCCACATAAAGTACTCATATACGACATGAGGTACCAGGCAACCCATGAATCAACATCCAAGAGCTGTACCCGCACCACCTGCCGAATGCGTGCTCAAATTATGGACCGAATTACCTGTGGAAAAAAGCCGTAGTTACACAGTCCTAATATATCCCTCTATCTGCATACCGCTCATGTGGCTGTCCAAGAGACCCTTAAACAGCCCCAGCGTGCCTGCTCCCACCACCTTACTCGGCAGTGCATTCCACACCCCCACTACCCTTTGTGTGAAGAACTGCCCTCTAATATTCGTCCTATACATAGCCCCCCTCACCCTATGGCCATGACCTCTCGTCCTATCCATTTCTGAAGGTGGAAAAAGTTTACCTCCATTTACTCTATCTATACACCTTATAATCTTATACACCTCTATGAGATCCCCTCTAAGCCGACGTCTTTCAAGGGAAAACAACCCCAGTCTATCTAATCGGTCCTCATAGGACAGTCCTTCCATACCAGGCAGCATCCTGGTAAACCTCCTCTGCACTCTCTCCAAGGACTCCACATCCTTCCGATAGTACGGAGACCAGAACTGGGCGCAGTATTCCAAGTGAGGCCTAACCAAAGTTGTATACAACTGCAACATCAAACTCCTACTCTTATATTCTCTACCCTTTTCTATGAAAGCTAACATACTATACGCCTTCTTTGTCACCTTCTCCACCTGTGAGGACACCTTCAGAGACTTGTGAACCTGCACCCCCAAGTCTCTCTGCGTCTCCATGCTCCTTATAGTTTTACCTTTTATCCTATAATTCTCTTCTACATTTTTCCGGCCAAAATGCATCACCTCGCATTTTTGTGGCTATGCCTCATCTTTCAAACCCTTGCCCTACAGTATAAGTATCTCCCACTTTCTATAGTTTTTACCTTTGACAGAGGGTCATCTGGATTCAAAATGTCAGCCTTCTATCCTTATAGATGCTGCCAGACCTGCTGAGACTTTCCAGCAATTTTTCTTTTGGTTTTATGGAAGAGAGTATGTCCAGTCTGCTTGCATCTGGTTGAATAAACTAGGATTGTTTTCACAGGAAAGATGGAGGCTGAGGGCAGACTGATAGAGGTCTATAAAATTATGAGAGGCATAGACAGGATAGATAGTCCGAGGCTTTAATGCAGGGTGGAAGTGTCAATTAGAAGGGGGCACAGATTCAAAGTGAGAGATGGAAAGTTTTTCATGCAGAGAGTAGTGCCTGCTTGGAATGTGCTGACAGGAAAGGTGATAGAAGCAGGCACATTAGCAACAGTTAAAAGGCATCTGGATAGGCACATGAATAGAGGAATAGAACCGACTAAGGACAGAACTTTTTTTTCAGTTCAGTTAGAGTATGGGGAGGATTGCGGGGGAGAGGTGGTTTAAACTAATTTGTCAGGGGGATGGGAAAATGAGATGTAGTCCAAAAGCTGATGTTGAGGGTTGCAAGGTATGGAGAAAGGTATGAAGGTTGCAGGAGTGTACAGGCAGACAAGATGGTGGGTTGAAGTTATCTACTTCAATGGAAGGAGCATCAGGAATAAGGTAGGTGAATTTGGAGCGTGGATTGGTACTTGGGACTATGATGTTGTGGCCATTACAGAGACATGGTTGGAACAGAGATAGGAATGGTTCTTGGCAGTTGCGGGGTATAGATATTTCAGTCAGGATAGGAAAGGCAGTAAAAGAGGTGGAGGAATAGCATTGTTAATCAAGGATAGTTTAATGGCTGCTGAAAGACATTTCGAGGGCGATCTGCCTACTGAGGTAATATGGGCTGAAGTTAGAAATAGGAAAGGATCGGTCACAGTGTTAGAAGTTTTCTATAGGCCCCCAAATAGTAATAGAGATGTGGAGGTGGAAATGGCAAAGCAGATTATGGATAGGTATGGAGGTCATGGGGTAGTTATCATGGATGACTTTAACTTTCCAAATATTGATTGGAACCTTTATATGTCAGTAGTTCGGATGGGACACTTTTTGTACAGTGTGTGCAGGAAAGTTTCCTGACACAGTATATAGATAAGCCAACAAGAGGTGGGGCCATGTTGGATTTGGTACTGGGTAATGAACCGAGCCAAGTGTTAGATTTGTTTGTAGGAGAGCACTTTGAAGGTAGTGACCACAATTTGGTGTCCTTCATTATTGCAATGGAGAGAGATAGTGTCACACGAAAGGGCAAAGTTTATAATTGGGACAGGGATAATTGTGATGTGATTAGTCAAGAATTAGGGAGCACAAGATGGGAACAAAAACTGTCAGGTATGGGCACAAACAAAAAGTGGAACTTTTTCAAGGAACAAATACTGCGTGTCCTTGATAGGTATGTCCCTGGCAGCAGAGAGGAAATGGTCGACTGAGGGGACCATTGGACACAAAGGAGGTTGAATGTCTTGTTAAGAGGGAAAAGAAAGCATATGTAAGGATGAAAAAAACAAGGTTCAGTTGGGTCGCTTGACGGTTAAAAGGTAGCTAGGAATGAGTTAAAGAAATGCAGATTACAGGATCAACAGCAGGGTTCTGAGGAATATGGAGGAGCGTATTCACAAATTTCTGAAGGTTGCCCATCAAGTGGATAGAACTGTGAAGAAGGCTTATAATGTGTTAGCATTTATTAACAGGGGGTTTGAGTTTAAGAACCATGGGATTATGCTGCAACTATATCGGATATTGATGAGACCACATTTGGAGTATTGTGTTCAGTTCTGGTCACCTCACTATAAGAAGGATGTGGAAGCTTTGGAGAGAGTGCAGAGGAGATTTACCAGGATGCTGCCTGGTTTGGAGGGTAGGTCTTATGTGGAAAGGTTGAGGGAGCTGGGGCTTTTCTCTTTGGAGCGGAGGAGGATGAGAGGTGACTTAATAGAGGTTAATGAGATGATGAGTGGACTTGCAGAAACTATTTCTTCAGGTGGATGTAGCTGTCACTGGGGAGTATAACTATAAGGTTCATGGAGATATAGGAGGGATGTTCAAGGTAGATTCTTCAGTCTGAGAATGGCTGGGGTGTGGAATAGACTGGCTGCTGCAATAATGGAATCGGACACTTTACGAACTTTCAAGCAGTTATCGAATAGGCACATGGAGCACACCAGAATTATAGGGAATGGGATAGGTTGATCTTGAGTTTGAACATAGCTCGGCATAACATTGAGGAGCGAAGGGCCTGTACTGTTCTATGTTCTACCGTGACTGGCACAGGCTTGGAGAGCCAAAGGCCCTGTTCCTGTGCTATACTTTCTTTGTTCTGTGTTAAAAGGGTTGAGAAACATATCAGTCATGATTGGGTCTGCTCCATAATTCAATGAGCCGAATGGCCTAATTCTGCTTATAATCTTTGTATTCTCTGCTCTGTTCCATAGCCAATTTAATTCCACACTACCACTGGCTGCTGAACCACACACAAATGCAATTTTGCTAACTGTGGCAATTTATTAAATGTCTTTCAAAAGTCCAAATACATAATTTCAAGCACACTAACCTCATTTGTTACTTCAGTAAATAATTCAGAAATATCGGGCATTAACATTTATTAAGCCACACTATTGCAAGTGCAAATTAATTTTGTCTCAGATTATTGTGTCTAAAAGTCTTCCCACATTAACATTAAGCTGATTGGCCAACAGTTACTTGGTTTATTCCTCTTCCCTTTTTAACTGGATTGTGCAATTTACAAACTGCCATCCTTTGACACCACTGTCATAACCAAGGTGGGCTGGGACAATTCTCCTAGCCCACTGAGCTGTTTTTGTAGTGCAGTGGGCCGGAAGATTCAAGCGCTGGGCGCCACGGCCTCCGTAAGTCACCAAGATTTCTGGTGGTGTCAACTCCGTGCCAGAAATCGGCACAGAGCTGCATAATATGTGCAGCTTCTAATTTAAATATAATTAAAATATCGTTAGCAAGCCTGAGACTGAAATTTCCGGACCTGGTAATGCCCCCCACTTGTATAGCTCCCCACTGGCGCAGAGCTCGTGGCCTGATCCCACTGGAGTACTATCAAGGCCCCAAAAAAGGGTTGGGAACCAGGGGAGTACCCTGGGCCCCTGGCACTGCCCAACGAGTAAAATGCCAATGCCTGGGTGCACCTTGGTAATGTCTAATAAGCATTGGACATTGTCAATAGTAGGGATGTTTTAGTCAGGGGAATAGGTAATGTGACAGCAGCCAAAACCAGGAGTTCTAAAGTTGTATTGCCTGCCCGATGCCAGGATTAAAGACGTCTTCTTATAGCTGGAGATGAACTTGGACTGGGAGTAGGAGGATCCAGTTGTTGTTTATTATGTCATTCAGGGTGCAAGGCGGCACAGTAATCAGCATTGATGCCTCACATTGCCAGGAACCCAGGTTCAATTTATGCGACTGTGTGGAGTTTGCACAGTCTCTGTGTTTGCATGGGTTTCCTCCGGATGCCCTGGTTTCCTCCTGAAGCTCCGGTTTCCTCCTGAAGCTCCAGTTTCCTCCCACAGTCCAAAGTTGTGCAGGTTACTTGGATTGGCCATGCTAAATTGCCACTTAGTATCAGGGAGATTAGTGGGGTAAATGTGTGGGGTTGCAGAGATGGGGCCTGGTGGCATTATTTTTGGTGCTGACTTGATGGGCAATTGGCTTTCTTCTGCATCGTTGGGATTCTATGTTGCTCTTGCACATCTGGAATAAGATAATAAAATGTAGAAATCCCATTCAATGAGATCATGACTGATCCAATATGATAATCCTCAACTCTATTTTCAAGTCATAATAAGACCCAAGTATTATGTATAGTTTTGGTCTCTTTACTTACAGAAATAACTGTATTGGAAGCAATTCAGAGAAGGTTCATTCAACTGATTGCTGGGGTGAAGGAGCTGCCTTATGAAAAAAAGATGAACAGGTTGGCCAAATTCCATCGGGATTTAGAATGAAAATTGACTTGATTGAAGCATAAAGTCCTGAAGAGACTTGACAGGATGGACGCTGAGAGGTCATATGATTTCTTCTTGTGGGGGAGTTACCAAGAGAAACAGTGGGTGAATATTCTGTGGAATTCTCTTCCTCAGAGAGCTGTAGAGGCAAATCATTGAATAAGCAAGACTGAGTTAGATAGATTTTTGATCAGTGAGAGAGCCAGGAATTCTGGGTGTTGGACAAGAATATGAATCAGATCAAATCAAATTAGCTATGATCATGTCAACTGTTGGAGCAGGCTCTGTGACTTACTGCTGCTCCTAATTTTTATTTTCTTGTGATTCATGAGATATTGGCATTGGTACTAGGAAAAGAGGGAGCTGTGGAATGGGTACCTTAAACTGGCTGGGGTCAGCATCTTGGTGAATTGTATAATATAGGCTGTGGATACAGCATTAGATGAGATGTATGGTGGGGAGGGGTTCAAATGAAGTGAGATTTAGAAATCTAAAATGAGAAGTTAAGAAAATAAAGCAGTGTAGTGATTTGGGTAAAGATGAACAAGGGACAGAATTTAATGGTAATAATCCATCAGCAAATCATGCAAAAAAACATGGTAAAGAAATAAAATCGAAAGCATGAAGCAGTCGAGATAAATTAGCTACACTGGTGTCACAAGTGGAGATAAATTTTTTGTTATAATTATGGAGACATGTTTGCAAGATCATAAAGTTTGGGGAATAAATATTCCAGGGTACGTAACATTCTGTAAAAGAAAGGCAGAGCAGAAAACGAGGGGGAGTATTCCTGCTAGTAAAGAATGACTAAAGGACCGTAGCAAAAAGGATCCTGACTGAAAGATCAGGATATAGCATCATAATAGGAGTAGAAAAGGAATAACAAGGGACCTTATTGGTCCCCTAACAGTAGTTATACTACTGAACAGAACATTAAGGAAGAAATAATTGGAACTAATAACAAATGCAATAATAATGGGGGAATTTAATCTTCATATAGACTTGAATGAATATAGATTGGAGGGCAGTACTGTGGCACAGTGGTTAACACCGCTACCTCACAGAGCCAGGGACCCAGGTTCAATTCCAGCTTTGGGTGACTGTGTGGGTTTGCACTCTCTCCCTGCGTCTGTGTGGGTTTCCTGTAGGTGCTCCAGTTTCCTCCCACATCCACAGTTTGGTGGATTGGCCATGCTAAATTGCCCCTTAGTGTCAGGGTGATTAGCAGGGTAAATATATGGGACTATGGGGATAGGGCCTGAGTGGGATAGTTGTCAGTGCAGGCTTGATGGGCCTGGAAGATGAATCTATGAATCAAATTGACAAAAGTAGCCTGGAAGATGTTAGAAGGTTTCTATGACAGCTTCCTAAAACAATACATTGCAGTATCAACTAGAGGCAAGGTTATTTTAGATTTGGTATTGCAAATGAGACAGTATTAATTAATAATCTCATTATAAAAGATTCTGACCTTTAATAATTATAATACAATTGATTTAATTCATATTAAATTTCAGAGTGACATTCTTGAGTCAAATCAAGAATCTTGAACATGAAAAAGAATCAAAACCAATTTAAAACAAAGAACAAAGAAAATTACAGCATAGGAACAGGCCTTTCGACCCTTTAAGCCTGTACCTACCATGCTGCATGACTTAATTAAACCCCCTATGCTCTGGGGACTATATCCATCTATTCCTATCTTATTCATGTACTTGTCTAGATGCCACTTAAAAGTCACTAAGTATCCACTTCCACTATCTCCCCCGGCAACAAGTTTCAGGCACCCACCACTTTGTGTAAAAAAAAAAAAAATCTTCTCCATACATCTCTTTTAAAACTTGCCCCTCACACCTTAAATCTAAGCCTCCTAGTAATTGTCTCTTCTGCCCTGGGATTCCACTCTGCCCGTGCGTCTCATAATCTTGTAGACTTCTATTAGATCTCCCTGCCAACTCCGTTGCTCCAGTGAGAATGTTCACTATGCCACCAATCTTAGTGTCATCTGCAAACTTACAAAGAACAAAACAGCATGGGAAACAGGCCCTTCGGCCCCACGAGCCCATGCCACCACCCCAATGTTCCCACCTCTACCCGCGATCCCTGTCCATGTTTATAGATCTATGGATTAAAAACTAAATGTGAGACAATTTAGGGAGAATTTGTTTTGCCAATTAGCCTAAGAGCACATCTTTGGGATGTGGGAGGAAACCGGAGCTCCCGGAGAAAACCCACGCAAGCACGGGGAGAATGCACAAACTCCCACAGACACAGGCCCAATCCATGTATCTGCACAGCACAGCGATAGTCACTGAGCTGTCGTGTTGCCCATCAGATGGTCCAGGTCAAGCATACACTAACAACGTGAAGCAGTAGGATACTCTCGAAAAAGATGCAAGAGCAGTCCTCTCACGATCCATCGCGTGTATGCCCCTCGTTAGACAAGGTGGACCAAAGCACCTGTAGGATAAAAACAACCATGCCTTCTATATTCTCATCTAAACCATTAATATAAATGACAAATAACAGTGGATCCAGCACTAATCCCTGAGGTACACCGCTGATCACAGGCCTCCAATTTCAAAAGCAACTCTCTACAACCACCCACAGAAGCCAGTTTTGTATCCATTTAGATACCTCATCCTGAATCCCATGAGATTTAATCTTATGCAACAACCTACCATGCAGTATCTTGTCAAAGGCCTTGCTAAAGTCTATGTAGATAACGTCAACTGCACTGCCTTCTTGCTTATCTCTTCAAAAAACCCAATCAAATTTGTGAGACATGATTTTCCACTCACAAAGCCATGCTGACTGTTCGTAATCAGTCCTTGTATCTCCAAATGCCTGTAGATCCTGTCTCTCAAAATACATTCCAACAATCTTAATCAAACCAAGTATGTAAAATACGTATTACATTCTTAGCTTAGGTTAAACTTGTGAAGTTTGGAAACTAAAAGAAATGTCATCTTTCTACTCTATGGGGGATATATAAGAGACCTTCACAACCACTTAAAAAGGCAAAGTTCTCCAAAGACAACTGAATTTTCTAAACACTTGACTTCATATAGCCCTAAACAACCTATCCAATAACCTGTCAATTAGATCTTCACTTTAAAAGCTAGAATGGAAATAAATGAAAAAAGGCATTCCATTGCTTGTGACATTCCTCCATGGTCCATGAAATGTAGCAGTTAGCAGTCACAGCCATGACCCCTTCTTCCAGGTTAAGATTTTAACCATGCAATTATCATCACCAGTAAGCCAGTGATACCTCACCTCCACCTCATTGAGAAGTGGAAGTTATTACATGTCTTCCCCTCATCTCCTATTTTATGCAGCCATCTTTTTAATTTCAAGTAATTATTTATTTTACTTAGCTCATTTCTTTGACAGTTCAAGAGACTTCCCTTTATTTTAAAAGTTATTCAAAGTTAATATTTTTATTACATAACATCAAACTTTTCACAATTTAAAGTTTCCAGAATAGGACTTTTTTTTCGATGAATCGGAAACTGGGACCCTGCTGATTGCAATTCCTATGTTATGTGGGAACTTCAGAACACTTCTAGGAGGCCATTTGTACAGGAAATATCTCCAGCATCAGGTTCCAGGAGGTGGCCCTTCCAAATCAAAGAGAATTCAGGACAATGAATGGGTGGCAAGCTGAAAGAATAAAAAGAGGCAGGAAGCACAGGAGTTTAGAGTGTGTGCCTCTCTAAGCCAATATATAACATTGGAGACTGCTGAAGTGATGATACCTAGGAGGGTAGTCCAGAAACAGTGGCAAGGGGCTATACTAACAGCAGAATTGCAATCATTATAGGACATTCCATAGTTAAGATGGCAAACAGAAGTTTCTGTAACTGTCATCATAAAGCTCAAATGACATTTTCTCTCCCTGGTACTAGGCTAAAGGAAACAATGAAAATCTTCTAACTATGAAATCTTCTATAACAACTGCAATCCTGCTCCTAGTATAGTCTTTTGATGAATATTTCTGGACTGCCTTCCTTCCAGGTGCCAACACTCTATGCAGACCACACAGACAGTCATATAAAGCCAAAATTGAACTCTGATCTTTCAGAGAGGTCTTCTCTGGCTTTTACCATATAAGACACAGATCATGTTTTCTTGAGAATAATTCCCGAAATTCATGGAGAACCATCAGAGAAGTTCCTCATGTGGACTGTATCTTCTGGTTTGAAGTCTTTGTCTGATCTCTGACCATCATGGCCCCATTACTAGGCCTCTTGTTGTAACTCAACGTTGCCAGCCAAATTTGGGAACTGCAATCTCCCTGGATGATGCTCCAAGGTATATTCATAGGCACTTAATAGCATTGCCTAGAGTTGGATCTGGAATGATATTTTGGGAGGAGTCACTGTCTTCAACAGGATGTAATCCATTCTGTCAGTGCTGTATCTGAGGTACTTACATTGTTGACCTGGAACACACGTTTTTCCTGTTCTAATCAGACCCAGCATCAGACAAAGACCATAAGATATCTCCAAACTTTCCAAATGTTCTTTTTCAGTAGCTTCTGAGATTAAAATGTCATCCAGATACAATGCCACTCTGAACACCCCTTGAAGGATGTTCTCCATTGGCACAAGTCAAAGACACTTCTAAGGGCATATGAGAATACTTATATAGCCCTTTGTGAGTATTTATACATCCTAGATGACACCTTATGCTCCAGTTGGTGGTAAGTGTGGCTCACATCTAATTTGGAAAATATGATGCCAATATTTACGTGCTCTTTTGGTTTCCCTTGAACAAGGGTTTAGATTTCCAACTATATATTACATTTATTCAAGGTGCGGGGCAAGATTTATTTTGAAAACCAATGTAACCTGCCTTTAAGTGGGTATGTGCAGCTGGTGTTTTGTAGACTTCGACAAATGAATTGTACAATGATATTTTGGAAACCTGTTTGAATTGTCTTTAAATACAGGAGTAGCATTCTATATGCATAAAATAACTTTTTTGGTCTGTTTGCCTTGATTTGAGAGTTGAGAGAAGATTTTAGTCAATTCAGAATAAAGATTGCCTATTTACTTCCAAAAAAAAGGCAGCACGATGGCAAGTGGTTAGCACTGTTGCCTCCTAGCTCCAGGGACATGGGTTTGATTCTTAGCTTGGGTCACTGTCTATGTAGAGTTTACACATTTTCCCCCATGTCTGCATGCGTTTCATCCGGATGGTCCAGCTTCCTCCCACAGTCCAAAGTTGTGCAGGTTAGGTGCATTGGCCATGCTAATTTGCCCCTCAGTGTCCCAGGATGCATAGTTTAGAGCGATTAGCAGTGTAAATACGTGGGATTATGGGGATAAGGCCTGGGTGAGATCATTGTCAGTGCATGCTCGAAGGGCTGAATGGCCTCCTTCTGCACTGTAGGGTTTCTATGATTCTATGTGACCTGCCAGCTTGCTACACATATAAGCCTCGGGGTGGCACCGTGGTTAGCACTGCTGTCTCACAGCGTCAGGGACCCAGATTTGATTCTTGGCTTGGGTTACTGTCGGTGTGGAGTTTACACGTTCTCCATGTCTGTGTGCGTTTCCTTCAGATGCTCCAGTTTCCTCCCAAAGTCTGAAAGATGTGCTGGTTAGATGCATTGACCTGAACAGGCACCGTAATGTGGCAACTAAGGGAATTTCACAGTAACTTCATTGCAGTGTTAATGTAAGTCTTACTTGTGACTAATAAATAAATAAAACTTGAAGTATTTAGGTTAGACCTCTATGTCCAAGTAGATTTTGATCCGAGCTCCTTTAATCTTTGAAGCCTTCTTGGAAAACTTTGCAATATTTCCCAATGATTTTGTATAAATTGCCAGTACCCATTTTAAAGATCTGTTGCCAATCCAGGTGTATTTTTCTGTAGTCAAGTCCTTTCAAAAAGGCTGAGTTCTGGTTCTTGCACCACTGTTAAGGGGAGTCAGACTGTCTGCTGCCCAGCATAACTGGGGATAAAGTGGTCCCAATAATACGTATGGACTGCCTAGTGTATGTAGCCAATCTAACCTTGGTGTTCTGCAGACTTAAAGATAAATGGCAAATTGGAATCACTTAAAAGTTTGCACCCCCACCCCCCCTCCCACCCCACTGTAATATATACAGCAGTTCCTATTTGTACCTACATTTCTCGGGGTGGCTACTTACCTGGAGTTTAATTTAGATTACAATTTTGCTGCATTCTCAGGCTGGATAACATTCATGTTTCCTATTTGCTTCCAAATAGGAATGTGATGGGAGTAGGAGGCTATGAGATTCCAGAACTTGTCTCTCTACCATACTGTGACGAACAAGCACGTTCATATTGCACTTGTAGTTGTAGAGTCAGCCCCATGCAAGGCTATTGAAAAAGGTAAAATGTGTAAAGCCCAGACCGAAGCCAGCTCAGGACAGGACTTTACAATTAAGCCAGCCTGAGAATGAAGAAGTGATGCAGCTAAATTGTAATCAAAATTAAACTCCAGGTAAGTAGCCATCCTGAGAAATGTAGGTATACATAGGAACTGCTGTATATATTACAGTGGGGGTTGGGGAGGGCAAACCTTTAAGTGATTCTGATTTGCCATTTACCTTTAAGTCTGCAGAACACCAAGGTTAGATTGGCCCCATACACTGGGCAGCCCATACGTATTATTGGGACTACTGTAACCCCAGTTATGCATGGGTAGCAGACGGTCTGACTCCCCTTAACAGTGGTGCAAGAACCAGGTTAAATTTTAGTCTCCGTAGTGTGAGAGCTAGTCAGTCCTGGTCCTGCTTGTCCCAAAGCATAACACTATGGAGCCATCCCCTAGTGCATCAGCCCAATCAAACCCTGGCCATTGCCTGGGCCTTTTCCGCCTCCTCCTCTACGTGCTCACCCTCCTTGACATTCTCCTCATCTAAGGAGATATGGCACGCCTCAATCTCTTCCAGGTCTAGGTGGTTTCCCCCCTCTGCAGTGCCACATTGTGGTGAGCACAGCAGACTATAATGATGCTCTGGGAGCTTTTTTAGAGGGCACCCCAACTGATCCAGGACTGGAACACCTTCAGCAGATCAATTGCTCAATCAGCTTGCACATTGCAGCGTGAACCTCAGTAGAGTCGTCGAGGTTTACAGCATGGAAAGAGGCCTTTCAGCCCAACTTGTCCATACGTCCAGTTTTTACCACTAAGCTAGATCGAATTTCCATATTTGGCCCATATCCCTTTATATCCATTTTACCCATGTAACTGTCTAAATGTCTTTTAAAAGACAAAATTTTTCCTGCCTCTAGCAGCTCGATCCAGACATGCATCACCTTTTGTGTGAAAAAAATTGCCACTCTGAACCCTTTTGTATCTGTCCCCTCTCATCTTAAACCTGTGCCCTCTAGTTGTAGATTCTCCTACCTATGGGAAAAGAAATTGACTCTCCACCTTTTCCATGTCCCTTATTACTTTATACACCTCCATAAGATCACCTCTAAGCTTCCTACACTCCAGAGAAAAAAGTCCCAATTTATCCATCCTGTCCTTGTAACTTAAACCATCAAATCCCGATAGACTTTTGAATGGATCTACCAAGCATCAATTTGATCTTTCCCTACACTCTAGCTATGACTAACACTACATCCTGCACTCTCTCCTTTCCTTCTCTACAAACGGTGAGCTTTGTCTACATAGCATGCAAGAAACAATACTTTTAGCTGCATACTAATACATGTGGCAATAATAAATTAGCTGAAAAGCATCCTCGTAAATCTTTTCTGCACTCTTTCTAGTTTAATAATATCCTTTCTACAATAGGATGACCAGAACTGTACAGAGTATTCCAATTGTGGCCTTACTAATGTCTTGTACAACCTCAACAAGATGTCCCAAATCCTGTATTCAATGTTCTTTTCCAATGAAACAAGGCATGCCGAATGCCTTCTTCACCAATCTGTCTACCTGTGACTCCAGTTTCAAGGAGCTTATGAACCTGTACCATAGATCTCTTTGCCCTACCATTAATTGAGTAGGTTCTGCCTCGATTTGATCTACCAAAATGCATCGTAAGATATCGGAGTAGAATTAGGCCGTTCACCCATTGAATCTGCTCTGCATTCAATCATGGCTAATATTTTTCTCATCCCCATTCTCCTGCCTTTTGCCCAAAATCCCTGATCCCTTCATTAATCAAGAACCTATCTGAGTCTGTCTTAAAGATATTCAATTACCTGGCCTCTATAGCTTTCTGCAGCAAAGAGTTCCACAGTTCACCACTCTCTAGCTGAAGAAATTCCTCCTTATCTCTGTTTTAAAGGATTTTCCTTTAGCCTGAGGCTGTGCCCTCTGGTTGAGTTTTTCCTACTAGAGGAAACATTCTCTCCAAGTCCACTCAATCTAAGCCTCGCAGTATTATGTAAATTTTAATAGTGGAAACATCCTCTTCATGTCCACGCTATCCAAGCCTCGCTGTATCTTGTAAGTTTTAAAAGATCCCCCCTCATCCTTCAAAACTCCAATGAGTACAGACCCAGAGTCCCCAACCGTTCCTCATACAACAACAAGCTCTTCATTCCAGGAATCATTCTTGTAAATCCTCCTCTGTACTCAGGTCAGTACATCATTCGTTAGATATGGGGCCCAAAACTGCTCATAATACTTCAAATGGGGTACAACCTCAGAAGTACATTCCTGCTCTTGTATTATAGTCCTTTTGGACATGAATGCTAACATTGCATTTGCCTTCCTAATTGCCGACTGAACCTGCACGTTAACCTTCAGAGAATCTTGAACAATAGCTCCCAAGTTCCTTTGTGTTTCTGATTTCCTAAGCACTTCCCATTTAGGAAATAGTCTGTGCTTCCATTCTTCCTTCCAAAGTGCATAACCTATACTTTTCCACATTGTATTCAATCAGCACTTCTTTGCCCATTCTCCTAACCTGTCCAAGTCCTTCTGCAGCCACCATCCCCTCTCTCTGCTTCCTTCATAGTACCTGTCCCTTTACATATCTTTGTGACATCTGCAAACTTAGCAATAGTGCCTTCAGTTCCTTCCTCCAAATGGTTAATGTTATTGTAAAATGTTGTGCTCCCAGCACTGACTCCTGAGGCAAACCACTAGTCACCACTGCCATCTGAAAAAGATCCTTTTATGCCCACTCTTTGCCTTCTGCCAGTCAGCCAATCCTCTATCCATGCCAGGATCTTATCCTTAACACCATGGGCTCTTAATTTATTTAACTCATGTTTGTATTAATTGATCAAGATTCCATTGCAATCCTAGATAACTTTCTTCATTGTCCACTATGCCATCAATCTTACTAATCATGCCTATTAAATTCTCATCCAAATTATTAATATGAATGACAAATAACAGTGGTCAGAGGCACACTGCTGATCACTGGTCTCCAGTTTGAAAAACAGCCTTCTACAAGGCTGTCTCCTGTCACCAACCAATTTTGCATCCAATTGGCTACCCCACCCTGAATTCCTTGAGATTTAACCTTTGTGCAACAACTTACCACGCAGCACGTTGTCAAGACCTTGCTAAAGACCATGTAGACAATGTCAACTGCACTTACCGCATCTACTTTCTTGGTTACCACACTTACCTCCAACTTACCACACTTGGAGTACTGTGCGCAGTTCTGGTCGCCTCACTATAGGAAGGACGTGGAAGCTATTGAAAGGGTGCAGAGGAGATTTACAAGGATGTTGCCTGGATTGGGAGGCATGCCTTAGGAAGACAGGTTGAGGGAGCGGGGACTGTTCTCCCTGGAGAGACGAAGGTTGAGAGGCGACCTGATAGAGGTTTACAAGATGTTGAGAGGTATAGATAGGGTGGACTCTCAGAGACTATTTCCCAGGGCTGAAATGGTCGCGACGAGAGGCACAGATTTAAGGTGCAGGGAAGCAAGTACAGAGGGGATGCTAGGGGAAAGTTTTTCACTCAGAGGGTGGTGAGTGAATGGAATCGGCTGCCGTCGGTGGTGGTCGAGGCGAACTCGCTGGGGTCTTTTAAAAGACTTCTGGATGAGTATATGGGATCCAATGGGATTGGGGTTTATAGATAGGTCTATGGCTGGGTAGGTTTTGATGTGTTCGGCACAACTTGTGGGCCGAAGGGCCTGTTTGTGCTGTAGTGTTCTATGTTACCCTTTCAAAAAACTCAATCAAATTCATGAGACATGATTTTCCACTCACAAAGCCATGATGACTGTCCCTAATCCCGTCCTTAGTATTCACACAGGAAAAAGACAATGTTGTTGAGGAGAATACTGAGATACAGGCTATTAGACTAGATAGGATTGAGATTCATAAGGAGGAGGTGTTAGCATGTCTGGAATGTATGAAAATAGATAAATTCCCTGAGCCAGATGGGATTTATCATTGGATTCTCTGGGAGGCTAGGGAGGAGATTGCAGAGCTTTTGGCTTTGATCTTTAGGTTCTCATTGTCTTCAGGAATACTGCCAGAAGACTGGAGAATAGCAAATGTTGTCTCCTTGTTCAAGAAGGAAAGTAGAGACAACCTTGGTAATTACAGACCAATGAGCCTCTTTTCTGTTGTGGGGCAAAGTTTTGGAAAGAATTATAAGAGATAGGATTTATGATCATCTAGGAAGAAATAATTTGATTAGGGATAGTCAGCACTGTTTTGTGAAGGGTAGGTCGTGCCTCACAAACATTATTGAGTTCTTTGAGAAGGTGACCAAAGAGGTGGGTGAGGGTAAAGCAGTTGATGCGGTGTATTTGGATTTCAGTAAAGCGTTTGAAAAGGTTCCCCACAGTAAGCTAATGCAGAAGATACGGAGGCGTGGGATTGAGGATGATTTAGTGGTTTGGATCAGAAATTGGCTAGCTGTAAGAATCAGAGGGTGGTGGTTGATGGGAAATATTCATCCTGAAGGAGTTTAGTTACTAGTGGTGTACCGCAAGGATCTGTTTGGGGCCACTGCTGTTTGTCAGTTTTATAAATGACCTGTTTGAGTGCGTAGAAGAATGGGTTAGTAAATTTGCAGATGACGTGAAAGTCGTTGGAGTTATGGACAGTGCAGAAGGATGTTGCAGGTTACAGAATGACATAGTTAAGCTGCAGAGCTGGGCTGAGAGGTGGCAAATGGAATATAATGCAGAAAAGTGTGAAGTGATTCACTTTGGAAGGAGTAACAGGAATACAGAGTACTGGGCTAATGATAAATTACTTGGTAATGTGGATGAGCAGAGAGATCTCGGTGTTCATGTGTGTAGATCCCTGAAAGTTGGCACCTAGGTTGATAGGGTTGTTAAGAAGGCGTATGGTGTGTTAGCTTTTATTGGTAGATGGATTGAGTTTCGGAGCCATGAGGTCATGTTGCAGCTGTACAAAACTCTGGTTGAGCTGCACTTGGAGTATTGTGTACAGGTTTGCCTTCCACATTATAGGAAGGATATGGAAGCATTCAAAAGGGTGCAGAGGACATTTACCAGGATGTTGCCTGCTATGGTGGGAACGTCTTATGAGGAAAGGCTGAGGGACTTGAGGCTGTTTTCGTTAGAGAGAAGAAAGTTAGGAGGTAACTTAATATAGGGATGTAAGATTACCAGAGAAATAGTAGAATAGACGTGAGAGCTTTTTCCTTGGATGGAGATAGCTAGCATGAGGGGACATACCTTTAAATTGAGGGGTGATAGACATAGGACAGATGTCAGAGGTAGGTTCTTTATTCAGAGAGTAGGAAGGGCATGGAATGCCCTTCTTGCAATAGTAGTGGACTCGCCAACATTAAGAGCATTTAAACATGTGGATGATATTGGAATAGTGTAGGTTAGATGGGCTTTTGATTGGTTTCACAAGTTAGTGCAACATCTGCCTGTACTGCTCTGTAATGTTCTTTGTTCTAATCAGTCTTTGCACCTCTAAATGACTGTACATCCTGTCTCTCAAAATACCTTCTAACAACTTACCAGTCTGTACTTTCCAGGTTTTCCCTTGCAGCCCTCCTTTAGGTGTTTACCATTGCCTATCCACTATTATCTTTAGGTAATGTTCCCCAATCCATAATTTCAGGTTCTTCAAGCAAGAACCAAACCAAATACAATAATTGAGAAGGGAAGTGAAGAGGAAAATAAGATTGGCACAGCAAGAATATTAGAGTTAAAAAGGAACCCAAAATCTACCAACTTGAAGATATAAATGGGTAATATGAGGCAGTGGGGGTTCCGTGAGAAACAAATATCAGGGAATGAACAGCTACTTACAGAGCTTGAGTTAATTAAAAAGAGCCAGCACGGATTTGTTAAAGGCTGATCTTGCTTGATCAGTCAAATCGAACTTTCTGATGAAGGTCCATGAAGGAAATACAATGGAGCTTTCTGGATGTACAGAAAGTGTTAAGCATAAAAGCCTGATTAACAAAATTAAATCTTATGGAATAGGAAGGTTAATATCATCTTGGATGAGTAAAATGGCCTAAAGATAGAATGCGGAGATGCCAGTGTTGGACTGTTAAAGACAGACAACACGAACTGGTGACCAATAGTCGTTTTTCTGTCTGGTGGGTTGTAGACAGTGGTGTTCCCCAAGGTTCAGTGCTCCACTTGAACTTCCTCCCATTTTTCCTGATCTACAGCTAACCATATATTCCTTTCTCCCTTAAATGCCTGTCTATTTTCCACTTAAATGTATCTTCAACTGCTGTCTGTAGAAAGAAGTTTGACATTCTCACGACACTCGAGGTAAAAAGTGTCCTCTCAATTCCCATTTGAATTTCTTGGTGACTATTCTATATTGATGGCTTCTAATTTTGCTCTTTGCCATAAGAGGAAACATTGAGTGAGATTTTCTTACTGTTCCCACTTCTGATCCTGCCAACAGTACCCCTTACAGTGGCTTCACCACCAACGGAGAATGCAAACAAAGGAAAATCCCTTTTACAACGCAGGGCTGGAGAATCTTGCCACCAGCCAATGACAGGCTATCTCCGCTGCTACAGCATGCAGTGTGAGGAAATGCAAAGTTCCTTCTGTTATTTCTGTACGCACTCTGTCAAAAACTTTTAAATGCATGTTAGCTCAAATTTTTTAAGAAAAAGAAATGCTGTCTATCATTGTCTGAAATGTATGCCCATGCATTTATGTATCATTTTTCTAATCTCTGCATCACTCTAATGCCTCTACATCATTTTTATAATATGACATATGGTACTCTAATGTGGTGTAACCAAGATTCAGATCAGGTTTAGCATTATTTCCTTCTCTTTTCAATTCAATCTCTGTAGAAATAAAGCTTATTTATGTTGCATACCTGTGACCTATCTTTTAATGAATAATGTATTTATACTTTGAGATTTCATTTTTCCTCTTCTTCTAGACCTGCACTTTCCAAATAAAAAGTGATCTTTGTATTCTTCTAATGAAAACATTCTACTTCACATGTATTTGTACTGAAGTTAATTTACCAGTCATTTGAACATTCTGTAAATATATCAATACCTTCCTGTGATTCTCCACCACTATTCCCCCCACAACATCCCATCCCTCACTTAACTGGAAGCAAGACTACGTGCCTTCATTAGCCAAAATCCAGCCTCTAATATCTGCTGTACCTGTAACAACCTTAGGATTATTAAACAGCACTATGCTATTTTAAACCTATATTGGAATTTTGAGCTATTGTCATATAGGCACACCTTCACTAAACACTTCATATGGTTTCCAATTTCCATTTGAATGTAACTTTTCGTAGCTATTCCTATTTAAACATGGAATTGGGCTTGCTTGTAGTATGGAAACCTCACTAACATACAGTGAACTTTCATGCTTTGATCAGTGGCCCAAACTTTAGGATGCTACCAGGCTAAGGCAATGTTTCTTTAAATGCACCGACAATTTCTTTCTCAGTAAATTAAAAATTCTGTGGGATTTTGATTCTCAAGAATCCTTGGAAAGAAAATCAAATTTTTCCTCCCGGGTCAAATATCCCTGGAACTTTAATATCTTTCCTTCATTCTCAATGTTATATGACCACGTTTATAAGACCCTTGTCAGACCCCACTTGGAGTATTGTGTGCAGTTCTGGTCGCCTCACTATAGGAAGGATGTGGAAGCTATTGAGAGGGTGCAGAGGAAATTTACAAGGATGTTGCCTGGATTGGGGGAGCATGTCTTATGAAGATAGATTGAGAGAGCTAGGTCTCTTCCTGGAGAGACGAAGGTTGAGAGGCGACCTGATAGAGGTTTATAAGATGATGAGAGGAATAGATAGAGTAGATTCTCAGAGGCTATTTCCCAGGGCTGAAAGTTTTTCACTCAGAGGATGGTGAGTGAATGAAATCGGTTGCCGTGGTGGTGGTAGAGGCAAACTCACTGGGATCTTTTAAGAGACTTCTGGATGAGTACATGGGATTTAATGGGTTTGGGAGTTACAGATAGTTCTATGGCCTGGTAAGTATAGATATGATCGGCACAACTTGTGCGCCGAAGGGCCTATTTGTGCTGTAGTGTTCTATGATCTATGTTCGATGTTCTCCTCAAAGGGTCTAGCTGCTACATTTAATGTTTGGATATTGCTTATCTTTCAGTCTTTCATACTCTAAATGTGAAGAAAATGTTAATTGTTCAAATTCATAACAGAAATGAAACACAAAAAACAGTTCACAATGTAAATTTGACAAGGAAAGTTAATACTGGCCAATTGCATAAATGGGTGGAAAAGCCAAGAACTGATGCTGTGCACCCAATTGTACAGTTGTGCCTCAGCTGTTGTTACTAGTTGTTAAGCACCAGCATTGTGGCTAAATGCAACAGCCAAATTCTATGTAGCATGGGACAAGTAATGGCAATTAAAATAAATAATAGTTTTTTTGTTCACATTAATACTTTGAACTTTGGAATGAAAAATGTTTCTAAATTTCGGTGTGAACCTAATTTGAGGGGATAGTCAATGCTGAGAAAGTTTGCAGCAACAGGAGGACATTAATAAAGTGGCAGAAGGGGCTTATAATAGGCATAAATGTGAGGTTGTACATTTTCATAAGAAAAATAGGGAGGTCACTTTTTAAAGAACAATGCAGCATAGGAACAAGTCCTTTGATCCACCAAACCTGTGCTGACACATGATGCCTTTCTAAACTAAAGACTTTTGCCTCTTTGCAATCCATATCCCTTTATTCCTTGCCTATTCTATTAAATTGTCTCTTAAACATTGCTATTGTATCTGCTTCTACCATCTCCCCTGGTAGCACATTTCAGGAGCTTACCACCCTCTTTGTAAAAACTTGTCTCTTGCATCTTCTTTAAACTTCCCCCTTTAACATTAAACCTATGTCCCATAGTAATTGACATTTCTACACTAGGAAAAAGACTCTGTCTATCCGTTTTATTCAGGCATCTCAAAATCCTGTAAACTTTTATCAGGTTGCTCCTCAGCCTTCAATATTCAGGTGAAAATAAATCAAGTTTCTACAATCTCCTCATCGCTAAAACTTTCCAAACCAGGCAACATTATGGCAAATTTCTTCTATACCCTTTCCAAAGCCTCCATATCCATTTGGCAGGGTGGCAACTAGAAATAGAACATAGAGCATTACAGCGCAGAACAGGCCCTTCGGCCTTCGATGTTGCGCCGACCAATTAGGAAAAAGCAATGACCCTCTAACCTAAACCATTCCCTTTTCGTCCATAAACTTATCTACTAACCTCTTAAACGCCACCAAACTTGGCGCATCTACAACTGCTGCAGGCAGGGCATTCCACACCCTTACCACCCTTTGGGTAAAGAACCTACCTCTGACATCCGTCCTATAACTACCACCCCTTAATTTAAAGCTATGTCCCCTCGTGCTAGCTTTCTCCATCCTAGGAAAAAGGCTATCACTGTCCACCCTATCTAAACCTCTAATCATCTTATATGTTTCAATAAGGTCCCCTCTTAGCCGCCTCCTTTCTAACGAAAACAACCTCAAATCCCTCAGCCTCTCCTCATAAGACCTGCCCTCCATACCAGGCAACATCCTGGTAAACCTCCTCTGTACCCTCTCCAATACCTCCACATCTTTCTTATAATGCGGGGACCAGAACTGTACACAATACTCCAAGTGCGGCCACACTAGAGTTTTGTACAGTTGCAACATGACGTTGCGGCTCCGAAATTCAATCCCCCTACCAATAAAAGCTAAGACTCCGTATGCCTTCTTAACAACCTTATCGACTTGATTGCCAACTTTCAGGGATCTATGCACATATACACCAAGATCCCTCTGTTCTTCAACACTATTAAGAGTCCTACCATTAGCCCTATACTCTACACATTTGTTATTCCTGCCAAAGTGAATTACCTCACACTTTTCCACATTAAACTCCATTTGCCACCTCGGCCCAGCTCTGCAACTTGTCCAAGTCTCTCTGCAAACTATAACACCCCTCTTCACTATCTACCACTCCACCGACTTTAGTGTCATCCGCAAATTTACTAATCCATCCTTCAATACCCTCATCCAGATCATTTATAAAAATTACAAACAGCAGGGGCCCCAAAACAGATCCCTGAGGTACACCACTCGTAACCGAACTCCACGATGAATAATTTCCATCAACCACCACCCTCTGTCTTCTATCTGCTAGCCAATTCCTAATCCAATTAGCTAAATCACCCTCAATCCATACATCTGCATTTTCTGCAGAAGCCTTCCATGGGCCACCTTATCGAACACCTTACTAAAGTCCATATATACCACATCAACTGCCTTACCCCCATCCACCTCTTTGGTCACTTTTTCAAAAAACTCAATAAGGTTAGTAAGGCACGACCTACCCTTCACAAAACCATGCTGACTATCCCCAATCAATTTGTTTCTCTCTAAAATGTACTCAATATTCCAAATAAAGAACAAAGAACAACATAGCACGGGAAACAGGCTCTTCGGCCCAACGAGCCCGCACCGCTACCCCAATCTTCCCACCTCTACACATAATCCCTGTCCATGTTTATAGATCTATGGATTAAAAACCAAATTTGAGACAGTTTAGGGAGAATTTGTTTTGCCAATTAGCCTAACAGCACATCTTTGGGATGTGGGAGGAAACCGAGAGCGCCTGGAGAAAACCCACGCAAGCACAGGGAGAATGCGCAAACTCCCACAGACACAGGCCCAAATCCATGTATCTGCACAGCACAGCGATAGTCACTGAGCTGTTGTGTTGCCCATCAAATGGTCCAAGTCAAGCGTACACTAACAACGTGAAACACTAGGATATTCTCAAAAAAAAATCCAAGAGCAGCCCTCTCACGACCCATCATGTGTATGCCCCTTGTTAGACAACAAGGTGGACGAAAGCACCTTCAGGATAAAAACAAGTACATCAATATCATCATCTATTTACACACTTCCCAGGGACTCCCAATGCTCATGATCCTATTTTAAATCAGTTTTCTATACCCCTCCATTCCCATTCTGTTCATGTGCCCATCTAAGTATTTCTTAAATAACTCCAGAGTGCCTGCCTCACCACTTTACTTGGCAGCGCACTCCATACCCCCACCATCCTCTGTGTGAAAAAACTCCCTCTAGCATCCAAATTATACCTTACCCTCCTCACCCTAAGCCGTGACCCCTCGTGCTATTCGAGTCCATCCTAGGAAAAAGCTTAACCCTGTTTACTCAATCTATATCCCGCATAATCTTGTACACCTCTATTAGATCTCCTCTAATAGTCTAAAGACTATCCTGGGAATTATAGACTGGTGAGTCTTACTTCTGTTGTGGGCAAAGTTTTGGAAAGAATTATTAGGGATAGGATTTATAGTCATTTAGAGAGAAATGAATTGATTGGGGATAGTCAGCATGGTTTTGTGAAGGATAGGTCGTGCCTCACATACCTTATTGAGTTTTTTGAAAAGGTGACCAAAGAGGTGGATAAGGGTAAGTCAGTTGACGTATATATGGACTTTAGTAAGACGTTCGATAAGGTTCCCCATGGAAGGTTTCTGCAGAAAATGCAGATGTATGGGATTGAGGGTGATTTAGCTAATTGGATTAGGAATTGGCTCGGTGATAGAAGACAGAGGGTCGTGGTTGATGGGAATTATTCATCATGGAGTTCAGTTACAAGTGGTGTACCTCAGGGATCTGTTTTGGGGCCCCTGCTGTTTGTAATTTTTATAAATGATCTGGATGAGGGTATAGAAGGATGGATTACTAAATTTGCTGACGACACCAAAGTTGGAGGAGTGGTAGATAGTGAAGAGGGGTGTTATAGTTTGCAGAGAGACGTAGATAAGTTGCAGAGCTGGGCCGAGAGGTGGCAAATGGATTTTAATGTGGAAAAGTGTGAGATAATTCACTTTGGCAGAAATAACAAATGTATAGAGCATAGGGCTAATGATAGGACTCGTAATAGTGTTGACGAACAGAGCGATCTCGGTGTATATGTGCATAGATCCCTGAAAGTTGGCAATCAGGTCAATAGGGTTGTTAAGAAGGCATACGGAATCTTGGCTTTTATTGGTAGGGGGATTGAATTTTGGAGCCGCAACGTCATGTTGCAACTGTATAAAACTCTGGTGCGGCCGCACTTGGAGTTTTGTGTACAGTTCTGGTCGCCACATTATAAGAAAGATGTGGAGGCATTGGAGAGGGTGCAGAGGAGGTTTACCAGGATGTTGCCTGGTATGGAGGAACATCTTATGAGGAGAGGCTGAGGAATTTGAGGTTGTTTTCATTAGAGAGAAGGCGGCTAAGAGGGAGACCTTATTGAAACATATAAGATGATTAGAGGTTTAGATAGGGTGGACAGTGATAGCGTTTTTCCTAGGATGGAGAAAGCTAGCACGAGGGGACATAGCTTTAAATTAAGGGGTGGTAGTTATAGGACGGATGTCAGAGGTAGGTTCTTTACCCAAGGGTGGTAAGGGTATGGAATGCCCTGCCTGCAGCAGTTGTAAATTCGCCAAGTTTGGGGGCGTTTAAGTGGTCAGTGGATAGGCTTATGGATGAAAAGGGAATGGTTTAGGTTAGAGGGTCATTGCTTTTTCTCAATGGGTTGCCACAACATTGAGGGCCGAAGGGCCTGTTTTGCGTTGTAATGTTCTATTCTATTCTAAGCCTACGTCTTTCAAAGGAAAACAGTCCCAATTTGCCTAACCTCTCCTGTTAACTCAGACCTTCCATACCAGGCAGCATCCTGGTAAACCTCCTCTGCACTCTCTCCAGAGTCTCCACGTCTTTCCTGTAGTAAGGCGACCGGAACTGGACGCAGTATTCCAAATGAGGTCTAACCAACGTTTTATACAACTGCAACTGGGTGGGATTGTGGTCAGTGCAGACTCAATGGGCTGAATGGCCTTTTGCACTGTAGGATTCTGTGATACCAAGACATTGTACAATCCACAGCAATTTTATCTCTTACCTTCGTCAGTATTCTGTGACAGGTTCCATCAGATCCTGCGAACTTGACTATCTTGCTTTTCGAAACACCCAACACCTTTTTGTTTATGTCAACATGCCCCACAATATTAACATACCCCTTTCTAGGCTCACCATCCATCATGCCCTTCTCCTTCATGAATACCAATGCAAAGCATTCATTAAGGAACTCACCCACTTTCCCAGCTCTACACACACATTCTCTACTTTGTCCAGCCAACCTCTTGCTCTTTATGTACAAAACACCTTGGCATCTTCCATAACCCTTTTTGCCAAAGACATTTCATGGCCCCTTTTAGCCCACCTAATACCTTTGTGTGAGGAAGATCATGTCTCATCAACTTAATTGAGTTTTTTGAAGAGATGAAGAATAGGATTGAGAGAAAGGCATTGAATGTTGTTTACATGGACTTCAGTAAAGGAATTTGGCAAAATCCCTCTTTGCAGGCTGATACAAGAGGAGACGTCTCATGGTTTCCGGAGTGTGCTAGTTAGATGGATATAGAATTGGGTTGGTCATAGAAGACCAAAAGTAGCAGGAAAAAATTATTTCTCAGAAAGGAGATGAGTAACCAGTGGTGTTCCAGTGCTGGGTCATTTGTTGTTTGTAATATCATAGAAGAGGCCCTTCAGCCTACCACACTAACACATTAGAAACACCTGAACTCGTACCTAACCCCATCTGCCAGCACTTGGCATAGAATCATATATGTAATGATCTGGAGGAAAATGCAAGAGGTCTGATTAGTCAGTTTGCAGATGACACAAAAATTGACAGAATTGCGGATAGTGATGAGAATTGTCAAGGGATACAGAAGGATATCGATAGATTGCAAATTTTGGCAGAGAAATGGCAGGTGGAGTTTAATCCAGACAACTGCGAGGTGATGCATTTTAGGAGATCGAATTTAGCTGTGGTTATACAGTAAATGGCAGAACTCATAGGCAAATTAACATACAGAGGGACCCGGACATACAGGTCCTCAGACCCTTGAAAGTGGTAACACAAGTAGATAAGGTGGTCAAGAAGACATAGAGCATGCTTGCTTTGATCTGCTGAGGCATCAAGTATAAAAGTTAGTAAGCTATGTTACAGCTGGTTGAAAATTTAGTTAGGCCACATTTGGAGTATTGCATGCAGTTCTCACCACAATGCCAGACAGACGTGGATGCTTTGGAGACGATGCAGAGAAGGTTTGTCAGGATGTTGCCTGGTCTGTAGGGATTTGGGTATGAGAAGAGGTAAGATAAATTCTAATTGCTTTCACTGGTAATACGGAGGCTGGAGGGCAACCTGATGGATTATGAGAAACTTAGAGGCTTTTTCCCAGGGTGCAAAGATCAACTGTAAAAGTTCACAGATTTTTGGTGAGGGGAAATTTAGGGAAGAAGTGTGGGGAAGATTTTCAGACAGAGTATAGCAGAAAAATGGGTTGGCGTAGCCAAGAAGGGCCAAAAGGCCTGTTTCTGTGCTGTAGTGTTCTATGATTCAAACTGATGCACCTTATTTCTTGTGGGATAGAATTGAAAACTTGCAAGTTCTGCTATTTCGAATTGGTTGGACTATACTTGGGATACAATATGTAGTTCTGGTTGCCATATTCTAAAATATTATGGATATAGAGACAGTGGAGATGGTATAGAGACAATTGAGGTCTTTAAAATTATAAATGTTTTGATGGGGTGGATATTAGAGAGAATGGCCTTGAGACAGTTAGTGCGAGTCACAGAATTCTTAGTGCCCATTGTGTCTGCACAGCTCTCAAAGCATGACTTAGTGCCATTCTTCTGCCTTTTCCTTGTACTCCTACACATTAGCCTGAATTTTACTAGGGTACCTGCCCTGGAATCAGACAAGTGAGACTCGCAAAATGGAATCTTCAGTTGTCCTCGGTTGAGATTTTACAAGGCTCACCTGAGCTAGGCCGTAAAATCCCAGAAATTGTTTCTATTCCAGGCAGTGCATTCCAGATTTGAACCACTCAATGGTGAGGAAAATGCCAAAGTTTGATTATGCAATTGAGCAAGAGCCCTGTAATTCTGTTGAAACAAGGAAAGACATCGCTGACATAGAACATAGAACAATACAGCACAAACAGGCCCTTTGGCCCAACGAGTTGCGCCGACCACATGTACCAATCCACAGACCTATCTATAACCCCCTATCCCATTCGTTTCCATATACTCATCCAGAAGTCTTTTAAAAGACCGCAGCGAGTTTGCCTCAACAACCTCTGACGGCAGCTGATTCCATTCACTCACCACCCTCTGAGTGAAAAACTTACCCCTAACATCCCCTCTGTATTTGCTTCCCTGCACCTTAAATCTGTGTCATCTCGTAGTGACCATTTCAGCTCGGGGAAATAGTCTCTGAGAGTCCACTCTATCTATTCCTCTCAACATTTTACAAACCTCTCTTAGAGAGAAACGAATTGATTGGGGATAGTCAGCATGGTTTTGTGAAGGGGAGGTCGTGCCTTACTAACCTTATTGAGTTTTTTGAAAAAGTGACCAAAGAGGTGGATGGGGGTAAGGCAGTTGATGTGGTATATATGGACTTTAGTAAGGCGTTCGATAAGGTGGCCCATGGAAGGCTTCTGCAGAAAATGCAGATGTATGGGATTGAGGGTGATTTAGCTAATTGGATTAGGAATTGGCTAGCTGATAGAAGACAGAGGGTGGTGGTTGATGGGAATTATTCATCATGGAGTTCGGTTACAAGTGGTGTACCTCAGGGATCTGTTTTGGGGCCCTTGCTGTTTGTAATTTTTATAAATGATCTGGATGAGGGTATTGAAGGATGGATTAGTAAATTTGCGGATGACACCAAAGTCGGAAGAGTGGTAGATAGTGAAGAGGGGTGTTATAGTTTGCAGAGAGACTTGGACAAGTTGCAGAGCTGGGCCGAGAGGTGGCAAATGGAGTTTAATGTGGAAAAGTGTGAGGTAATTCACTTTGGCAGGAATAACAAATGTGTAGAGTATAGGGCTAATGGTAGGACTCTTAATAGTGTTGATGAACAGAGGGATCTTGGTGTATATGTGCATAGATCCCTGAAAGTTGGCAATCAAGTCGATAAGGTTGTTAAGAAGGCATACGGAGTCTTAGCTTTTATTGGTAGGGGGATTGAATTTCGGAGCCGCAACGTCATGTTGCAACTGTACAAAACTCTAGTGCGGCCACACTTGGAGTATTGTGTGCAGTTCTGGTCCCCACATTATAAGAAAGATGTGGAGGCATTGGAGAGGGTACAGAGGAGGTTTACCAGGATGTTGCCTGGTATGGAGGGCAGGTCTTATGAAGAGAGGCTGAGGGATTTGAGGTTGTTTTCGTTAGAAAGAAGGCGGCTAAGAGGAGACCTTATTGAAACATATAAGATGATTAGAGGTTTAGATAGGGTGGACAGTGATAGCCTTTTTCCTAGGATGGAGAAAGCTAGCACGAGGGGACATAGCTTTAAATTAAGGGGTGGTAGTTATAGGACGGATGTCAGAGGTAGGTTCTTTACCCAGAGGGTGGTAAGGGTATGGAATGCCCTGCCTGCTGCAGTTGTAGATGCGCCAAGTTTGGTGGCGTTTAAGAGGTTAGTAGATAAGTTTATGGATGAAAAGGGAATGGTTTAGGTTAGAGGGTCATTGCTTTTTCTTAATTGGTCGGCGCAACATCGAAGGCCGAAGAGCCTGTTCTGCACTGTAATGTTCTAGGCCTGTCAACCTACGTCTCTCCAGTGAGAAGAGTCCCAGCTCCCTCAACCTATCTTCATAAGGCCTGCCTCCCAAATCCAGGCAGCATCCTTGTAAATCTCCTCTGCACTCTCTCAATAGCCTCTACATCCTTCCTATCGTGAGGCGACCAGAACTGCGCACAATATTCCAAGTGGGCTTGATTGACACCATTGGCTTGCAGATCTGTTGTCAATTTCACAATGTTTATTTATAGAAGGTCCGATTATTTCAAGTGAGTGCACTTTTTAAAATATATTTTAAATATATATCAAGATATATAAGTCAGGATATTTGACATTTTTAGTGGCCCCAAATACAAAGGTTTTTTTTTAAGGAAATGGAAAGGTCTCGAGGATGGCAGTCACAAGTGTAAAAAGTTTTTTTTTAAAAAAGTTAACGGATTCATTGGCTTTACACAGTGTATAGTGGATGTGTGGGCTTGGTATGGGAGCATGGGGACCTTAGATATTGGCCTTTCAAAAGTCATTTCATGCAGACTGGTTCATAGCACTTCTGAGATTGGCAACCACAGCTCTTTGAAATGTTAACCCAACTTCATGAAAATTGCACAGAGATATGACATGCTGCTTTTTATGCCACTAGTAAGTTTAAAGGCCCAGTGTGAGTCTTGGTGAATGGGTAAGGTTGCAGGGAGGAGGATGGATAGGTGAATGAAATTGTTGAGATGGGTAGGTGAGTCCAATTGGGAGACTAATTAGGTTCGGGACTAGTCATGTCTGATCGAGGGAGTTGTCAGATGACGGGGAGTAGTTGAGTCATGTCAGGGGCCTTTATTGAGTGATTGGGTGGAATTGGGACAGGAATGGATGTTGCAGGTTCCGGGGTACAAATGCTTTAGTCGGAGTAGAGAAGGGGGTAGAAGGGGGGGAGGAGTGGCGTTACTGGTCAAAGACTGTATCACGGTGATCGAAAAGAAGTTTGATGAGGACTTGTCTGTTGAGGTAGTATGGGCTGAGATTAGAAACAGGAGAGGAGAGGTCACCCTGTTGGGAGTCTTTTACAGACCTCCTAATAGTTCTAGAGAGGTTGAGGAAAGGATTGCGAAGTCAATTCTGATTAGGTGTGAAAGTAGTAGGGTAATTGTGATGGGGGACTTTAACTTTGCTAATATTGATTGGAATAGCTATAGCTCTAGCTCGTTAGAGGGGTCAGTTTTCGTACAGAGTGTGCAGGAAGGTTTTTTGACTCAGTATGTAGATAGGCCAACTAGAGGTGAGGCTACATTGGATTTGGTGCTGGGCAATGAGCCAGACCAGGTGTTAGGCTTGGAAGTTAGTGAACATTTTGGTGATAGTGACCACAATTCGGTTACGTTCACCTTAGTGATGGACAGGGATAGGCATGAAGCTGGGGGCAGTAGTTATAGCTGGGGGAAGGGTAATTATGAGGCCATCAGGAGAGAATTAGGGTGCGTAGATTGGACTAGGGAACTACAGGGACTGGGAACATCTGGAATGTGGTGCTTATTCAAGGAGCAGCTGCTGAGAGTCCTTGATAAGTATGTCCCTGTCAGGCAGGGAGGAAATGGACGAGTAAGAGAGCCTTGGTGTACGAAAAGAGTTGATTTGCTGGTTAAGAAGAAAAAGGAGGCTTATGTCAGGATGAGGCTTGAAGGCTCAGGTAGTGCAATGGATAGCTATAGATTAGCTAGGAAGGAGGTAAAAAGTGAATTGAGGAGAGCTAAGAGGGGACACGAGAAGATGTTGGCTGATAGGATTAAGGAGAATCCTAAAGCTTTCTTTCGATATGTTAAGAATAGAAGATTGGTTAGGGCAAGATTAGGGCCAGTCATAGACAGCAGTGGGAAGTTGTGCGTGGAGCCTGAAGAGATTGGTGAGGCACTGAATAAATATTTCTCTTCGGTATTCACGCAGAGTGCTGGAAATGTAGCTGTGGAGAGCACTGAGGTACAGGGTTGCAAATTGGGAAGTATTGTAGTAGATAGGGAGGATGTGTTAGAAATTCTCGAGGGTTTGAAGTTGGATAAGTCCCCTGGGCCGGACGGGATTTACCCTAGGATTCTCTGGGAGGCAAGAGAGGAGATTGCAGAGCCTCTGGCTCTGATCTTCAGGTCCTCGTTGGTTACGGGTGTGGTTCCGGAGGACTGGAGGATAGCGAATGTGGTCCCATTGTTTAAGAAGGGGAAGAGAGACCTTCCAGGGAATTATAGGCCAGTGAGTCTTACTTCTGTTGTGGGCAAGGTATTGGAGAGAATTATTAGGGATAGGATTTATAGTTATTTAGAGAGAAATGAATTGATTGGGGATAGTCAGCATGGTTTCGTGAAGGGTAGGTCATGCCTTACTAACCTCATTGAGTTTTTTGAGAAAGTGACCAGAGAGGTGGATGGGGGTAAGGCGGTTGATGTAGTATATATGGACTTTAGTAAGGCGTTTGATAAGGTGGCCCATGGAAGACTTCTACAGAAAATGCAGATGTGTGGAATAGAGGGTGATTTAGCTAATTGGATTAGGAATTGGCTGGCAGATAGAAGACAGAGGGTGGTGGTTGATGGGAGATATTCATCGTGGAGTTCGGTGACGAGTGGTGTGCCTCAGGGGTCTGTTTTGGGGCCCCTGCTGTTTGTAATTTTTATAAATGATCTGGATGAGGGTATTGAGGGATGGATCAGTAAATTTGCAGATGATACTAAAGTTGGTGGTGTGGTAGATAGTGAAGAGGGGTGTTTTAGTTTACAGAGTGACTTGGACAAGTTGCAGAGCTGGGCCGAGAGGTGGCAAATGGAGTTTAATGTGGAAAAGTGTGAGGTAATGCACTTTGGCAGGAACAATAAATGTGTAGAGTATAGGGCTAATGGTAGGGCTCTTAATAGTGTTGAGGAACAGAAGGATCTTGGTGTATGTGTCAATAGATCCCTGAAAGTAGGCAGTCAAGTGGATAAAGTTGTTAAGAAGGCATATGGAGTCTTAGCTTTTATTGGTAGGGGGATTGAATTTAGGAGCCGCAGCATCATGTTGCAGCTGTACAAAACTCTAGTGCGGCCGCACTTGGAGTATTGTGTGCAGTTCTGGTCGCCACATTATAAGAAAGATGTGGAGGCATTGGAGAGGGTACAGAGGAGGTTTACTAGGATGTTGCCTGGTATGGAGGGCAGGTCCTATGAAGAGAGGTTGAAGGATTTGAGGTTGTTTTCGTTAGAAAGGAGGCGGCTAAGAGGGGATCTTATTGAAGCATATAAGATAATTAGAGGTTTAGATAGGGTGGACAGTGATAGCCTTTTTCCTAGGATGGAAAAAGCTAGCACGAGGGGACACAACTTTAAATTAAGGGGTATGAGTTATAGGACGGATATCAGAGGTAGGTTCTTTACTCAAAGAGTGATTAGGGAGTGGAATGCCCTGCCTGCAGCTGTTGTAGATGCGCCAAGTTTGGTGGCGTTTAAGAGGTTAGTTGATAAGTATATGGATGAGAAGGGAATGGTTTAGTTAGGAGGGGCATTGCTTTTTATTTTGGTCGGCACAACATCGAAGGCCGAAGGGCCTGTTCTGTGCTGTATTGTTCTATGTTCTATGTTCTAGTCAAGTTGGGTCAGAGAGTTGGTGCATGTAATTGTAAGTTCAGTTTTATACTTATTAAGGAGTTAGATTAGGATTTTTCTACCTAATATTTCCTGCATTGTTATTCAGTTCAATTATTGGAACTGTCCAAAGCCTAGGTCAGAATTGAAGGCATTTGCAGAGGTCTCAAGGAGCAGAGGAATTGCCCGTCGGAAGTTGAAACTACCAGGGCAATTCCCTTGGAGGCCAGTGCATCACGATTTCTATGGGGTCCATCTTGAGTCATAAACTCTCTGAAGATTTGGGCTGTTAAGTTTGCACTTGTAACTGATTGTTTAAAGTGCACTGTGAGAAACCAGTGAAGCTTTGTGTTTAGATCATCAAGCTTAGCGGGTGAAATGATGAATGCAAAGTTTTTCCAAGATTTTTATTTTCCCAGTGGGTTGACTTTTTTAAAGAGTCCTCAAGTAAGACATTTTTTTGAAATTACTTTTTTTTGCAGAACATAATGGCATTAATTTTTTTTCATTTACAGATGTAAATGCACAGTTTCAAGGTCTTTCGCAAGGTCATATTATATTATGCAGAGTAACAGTTCTGAAACACGTGGTGAAAAATCCTTTGTGATCCACATGGTCTGCGACAGCAAAGGCTGTCTCATGCACATTAATCCCAGACTTGAAATGGTGTTAAATTCTTGACAGCTGGAGTAATGCCCAAAAGGCAGCTTGTATCATGGACATAAGAACTATTGTCTCCTGGAAACATTCAAAAGAACTGGCTAGTCTTTTTTATGAAATGCTTCTTATGCACTTATTTAAAGGGCAACATTCAATAAACATGATCCTTGAAATTCCCACAGGAAAGCACAGTCACTTTGCTGGGAGTATACTACAGGCCTTCTAAGAGTCCAGAGGAAGTTGAAGAATAGAAATGCAAGGAGTTTCTGGACAGCAGTAGAAAAAATAGGATTGTTGTAATGGGAGACCTTAATATCCCTCATACAGACTGGAAATCCCTTAGGGCCGGGGGTCTGGACGGGGAGGAATTTGTAAAATGTGTCCAGGAAGATTCTCTGGAACGATATGTTGATTGTCCAACTAGAGAGGGAGCTATACTGGACCTAGTACTGGGGAATGAGCCTGGTCAGATCATCAAAGTTTCAATGGGGGAATATGTGGCAAACAGTGACCACAATTTTGTAAACTTTCGGATATTCATGGAAAAGGATGAGGGGTGTCCTATGGAGAAGGTGCTGAATTGGGGGAAGGCTAACTACAGCCGGATTAGGCAGGATTTGGTGACTGTTGATTGGGAGAGGCTGTTCAAGGGTAAATCTACATCTGGCATGTGGGAGTCTTTTAAGGAACAGTTGATAGGAGTGCAGGACAGGCATGTGCCTGTGAAAGGGAAGGACAGAAAGGGTAGGATTTGAGAGCCATGGATAACCAGAGAAATTGTGGGTCTAATCAAAAAAAAAGAGGCATACATAAGACCCACAAAGCTAAAAACGGAGGAAGCACCGAAGGAATACAGAGAAAGTAGAAAAGAACTCAAACAGGTAGTTAAAAGGGAAAAAAGGGGTTTTAAAATTCCTTAGCAGACAAGATTAAGGAGAATCCCAAGGCATTTTATTACATAAGTTAGGAACAAGATGGTTGTCAGAGAAAGAGTCTTTTTTCCTCTTAAGAACAAAGAAGACGAATTATGTTTAGAACCCAAGGAAGTAGGTGAGATCCCAAATGAATACTTTACATCAGTTTTCACAAAGGAGAGTGACATGTTGATTGGTAGTGTTTCAGGGGGATGTATTAGAACAAATCACAATTACAAGGGATGAAATGTTAAGTATTTTAGGAAGCATTAAGCTAGATAAATCCCCAGGGCCAGATGGCATCTGCCCTAGATTACTGAGGGAGACAAGAGATGAAATTCCTGGGCCTCTAACAGAAATCTTTGTTTCTTCATTGGATACAGGTGACATCCCAGAGGATTGGAGGATAGCAAACATGGTCCCGTTATTTAAGAAGGGTAGCAAGGATAACCTCGATAATTATAGGCCAATGAGCTTGACATCCATGGTAGGGAAATTGTTGGAGAAGATTCTTAGAAATAGGATTTATATGCATTTAGAACAGAATAGTCTCATTAGTGATAGACAACGTGGTTTTGTACGAGGGAGGTCATGCCTCATAAATTTGGTTGAGTTTTTTGAGAAGGTGACAAAAATGATCGACGAAGGAAAGCCCGTGGATGTCATCAATATGGACTTTAGTAAAGCATTTGATAAGGTCCCTTGTGGTAGGCTGGTGCAGAAGGTTAAATCACACAGGATCAAGGATGAAGATATAGCTTGGCATAGAAGGCAGAAGGTAGCAGTGGAGGGGTGTTTTTCTGATTGAAGGTCTGTGACTAGTGGTGTTCTGTGGGGCTCTGTACTGGGACCTCTGCTGTTTGTAATATATATAAATGATTTGGAAGAAGATGTAGAAGATTAGTAAGTTTGAGGATGACACAAAGATTGCTGGAGTTGCGGATAGTGATGAACATTGTCAGAGAATACAGCAAGATATAGACAGGCTGGAAAATTGAGCAGAGAAATGGCAGATGGAATTTAATCCACATAAATGCAAAGGGCTGCATTTTGGTAGATCTAATGCAGGAGGGATCTATAAAATAAATAGCAGAACCATCAGGAGTGTAGACACACAGAAGGATCTGAGTGTGAAATCCATAGATCCTTAAAAATGACAACATAGGTGGAAAAGGTGGTGAAAAAGGCATATGGCATGCTTTCCTTTATTGGATGGGCTATAAAGTATAAAAGTTGGCAATATGATGTTGCAGTTATATAGAATGTTGATTAAGTCACATTTGGAATACTGTGTCCAGTTCTGGTCACCACACTACCAGCAGGACATGGAGGCTTTGGAGAGGGTGCAGAAAAGATTTACCAGGATATTGCCTGGTATGGATGGTCTTAGCTATGAGGTGAGATTGAGTAAACTAGGGTAGTTCTCCCTGGAAAGACAGAGGTTGGAGGGTGACCTAATGGAAGTTTATAAAATTATGAAGGGCGTAGATAGAGAGAACAGTGGAAGCTTTTTCCCAGGTCGGAAATGGTCGATTGTGCAGAGATGCAGGTAGGAACTCAAACTTGGATTGAAAAGATTTATGAAGAGTTAAAATGAGAAAAAGAGTGGAAATTTCCATTCTGGGATCAAGTTTCATAGTGGAGGTGGAAGTGTGTTTTCCAACACAGAGGCTGTTAGAAAGTCACGGGGAAATCTTTCAAGGCTGGCCTGATTAATTATGCATAGTAATTCCCAATTTTTGCTTGGTGGAATAGACTGGATGCCACCCACCCCACTGCCATATTGCCACACCATATTTAAAAGCTTTCCGGGCATCAACTACCCATCTAGGAGGTGATATGCGCAGATCACAGGGAGCTCCCGCCTCTGGATTCCATGACATCTTCCTGGAAGCCCAGCTGAAGAATATAGAGGTCAGGAGGAGCATCCTCTACACAGAGAAAAAGCAGAGATGACAGACCAACCCAGCATGCAAGGAGCTCTTGAGTGATCAGTGCATGGAGCATTGTCAGGCGATGCAGCAGGACATAGGCTGGTAGCTTGGGCAGATAGATGGAAGATTGAATTCAATCCTGATAAATGCAAGGTGATGCATTTTGGGAGAAAGAATGTAGGGGGGAGGTATATGATAAAGGGTAGACCTATTAAGAGTATAGAACCGCAGAGGGACCTTGGGGTGCAGGTGCACAAGTCTCTGAAGGTGGCAGAGCAGGTGGAGAAGGTTGTGAAGAAAGCATATAGTATGCTATACCCCTTTATAGGAAGGGGTATAGAGTACAAAAGCTGGCCTTTAATGTTGCAGTTGTATAAAACATTGGTTAGACCTCATTTGGAATACTGTGTCCAGTTCTGGTCGCCTTACTACCGGAAAGACGTGGAGACTCTGGAGAGAGTGCCGAGGAGGGTTTATCAGGAGGAGAGGTTAGGCAAATTGTGACTGTTTTCCTTAGAAAGACATAGACTTAGAGGAGATCTGATAGAGGTGTACAAGATTATGAGGGCTTTAGCTAGAGTAAACAGGGTTAAGCTTTTTCCTAGGATCGACTCGAATAGCACGAGAGGTCACGGGCTTAGGGTGAAGGAGGTAAGGTATAATTTGGATGATGGAGTTTTTTTTCACACAGAGGGTGGTGGGGATTTGGAATGCGCTGCCAAGTAAAGTGGTGGGGGCATGCACTCTGGAGTTATTTAAGAGATACTTAGATGGGCACATGAACAGAATGGGAATGGAGGGGTATAGAAAACTAATTTAAAATAGGGATCATGAGCCTTGGGAGTTCCGGGAAGTGTGTAAATAGATGATGATATTGATGTACTTGTTTTTATCCTACAGGTGCTTTGGTCCACCTTGTTGTTTAACGAGGGACATACACGCGATGGGTCGTGAGAGGACTGCTCTTGGATATTTTTTCAAGGGTATCCTAGTGCTTCACGTTGTTAGTGTACGCTTGACCTGGACCATTTGATGGGCAACACAACAGCTCAATGACTATCGCTGTGCTGTGCAGATACATGGATTTGGGCCTGTGTCTGTGGAAGTTTGCGCATTCTCCCTGTGCTTGCATGGGCTTTCTCCGGGCACTCCGGTTTCCTCCCACATCCCAAAGATGTGCTCTTAGGCTAATTGGCAAAAAAAATTCTCCCTAAATTGTCTCAAATTTGGTTTTTAATCCATAGATCTATAAACATTGACAGGGATCACAGGTAGAGGTGGGAACATCGGGGTGGCGGCGTGGGCTCGTTGGGCCGAAGGGCCTGTTTCCCGTGCTGTTTTGATCTTTGTTCTTTGCACAATGCTCTGTTATTACATCTTTTATAATAGTTTGTAATGGGCAGCACAGTGGTTAGCACTGCTGTCTGTCAGTGGCAGGGACCCAGGCTCAATTCCTGGCTTGGGTCACTGTCTGTGTGGAGTTTGCACATTCTCCCCATGTGCACGGAATTCCTCCTCCAGTTTCGTCCCACACTCCAAAGGTGTGCAGGTTAGATGGATTGGCCATGCTAAATTACACCTTAGTGTCAGGGGGCTAGCTAAAGTAAATGTATGGAGTTATGGGGATAGAGTCTAGGTGAGATTATGGTCAGTGCAGACTCGAGGAGCCAAACGGCTGTCTACTGCGCTATAGATTCTATGATTCTTTAGTATTTTCCCAATGACAGAAGTTAAGCCTGTAGGTCTATAGTTAAGATCTGTAGTTACTTAATAGATTTTTGTTGTTTTTGTTTTCTGCCTCTTTTTGAATAGGGTGTTATGTTGGCATTTTACAAATCCTTTGGAACTTTCTGGAAGATTCAGGTATCACAGTAGTTAGCAAGATTGCAAGGACATACGTGCTCCTTGTTGTCACAAACAGTTGAATGTTTCAAGACACCAAGCCCCTTCTTCTTGTTGATGAGTCTCTTACACTGAACATTGGACACCTTTGATCATTTGGGTACCATCAATGATGCCCTGCTCTTACTCAGGAGGGGGGAACTCGTGAGAGATTGAAGTCATAAAGAGTGTTGATGGCTTCATAGAACTGTTTCAAGTCGTTTCTGCCAGCGTATCCCTGTATTTCATCTGCCTTGGCGCTCAGCCAGGCATCCTGCATTTTACGCAGTTTATTCTGAACTGTCCTGCGAGCACTGGTAAAAACATTTTTCTTGGCAGCTGACGATGGGTCATTCTGACAAGCCCAATGAGGATGGTGCTTTTTCAACAAGGCTGTAACTCTTCATCATTCTCATCAAACCAATCATGCTGCTTGTGGGTAGAGGGCCTGAACATCTTCAGCACAGATGTATAGATAGCATCCCTGAAGCATTCCCAGTCGTCTTCAGCACTGCCTGCAAGGTGTAGGTCAGCAAGCTTGATTTCTAAGTCTTCAGCCAGTGCTGAAGCTATCCTGGGGCTCTTTAGTTTGGCTGTATTGATTCTTTTCATTACCTTGCTTCCTTGTGGTATATCCTCTTGGACCTGATGCGGAGCTTCATTTTGGAGACAATGAGCCTGTGATCTGTCCAGCAGTCAGCACTGCACACGCCTTGGGTCACTCTGACATCCGGCCTGTCTTTTCTCCTGAGAATGATATAGTCGAAAAGATGCCGATGCTTAGAGTGAGGATGCATCCAGGTCGTCTTGTTGTGGGTAGGCAGATGGAAGGTTGTGTTGGTAATGAGGAGGTCGTGTGCTGCACAGGTCTTGAGTAAGAGTAGGCTGTTACTGTTACACCTGCCCACTCCATGCCTCCCAATGACTCCATGCCAGATTGCAGAGTCACACCCTACTCTTGCATTGAAATTGCCAAGCAAGATCAGCTTGTTGGTACTACTCACTGCTGATAGTAGGACATCTTGTTCTTCGAGAATTTGTCTTTCATCTCGTCCGGGTCGTTCGTTTGGGGGCATAGGCGCTGATCAGGGTGGCTTGACTTCTGTTCTGTAGCGGAAGCTGTAATGTCATAAGCCAGTTGTTCACGCTCTTGGGTAGACTATCAAGTTTTCAAATACGGTGACTCCTGACAGCAAATTCAACTCCAGCATCACGATGCTCATCCTGCCGCAACTGCTCCAGAAAAAAGTGTATCCACCTTCAGTTTAGATCAACTGACCTATGTTGGCAAGACGAATTTTGCTCAGGGCTGCAATGTCAATGTTATATCTTGCAAGCTATCTGGCAACAAAGGCTGTTCTTCTCTCTGGTCTGTTTGCTATAGGATTGTCTAAAAGTGTGCGCATATTCCAAGTGCGAATGGTGAGTGGTGTCACCTTGTGTTTTATTTTGTTTGTTCGACCACAAGATGGGATCCCCACCAGCCGTGGTAAACTAGCCAGGGTGTAGTGGAGCGGGCAATGTTTAGGGCACCTTTTCTAGCCCCTTCCTCATTCTGTGGAGGTGAGCAGTGCGTTCCTGAAGAGGAGTGCACAGTCGCCCAGGTAGATGCCGAGTTCCACTGCTGGTTCGGTCAGCAAAGGACGACCATTAGACCTGAGCCACCTGCAGCTCCCAGTGTATCCACACCTGCTGTTAGCCGCTCGCCCCATTGCCACAGAACTTCAAAGATTGAACAGGACACTGATGATGATGATGTCAAAGCTAGCGCTTGATTTGGATTAAAGTGAGGGAGAGTTGCGCAGCATCAGCTTCACTCTCTCTTCCCAATTCTCATCTAGATCTAGTGGCAAGACAAGAGTCAAGATGGCTGGAAGTGGGACTAGGCACGGTGGATGACTAAAACGTATTCTGTATCTTGTCCTGCTCTTTGCATTCCACAATGCTTGCAGAGACCGCTTCTTGACCATTGGACCTTCCATTGGTCATGTCCGCTCAATCCGCCAGACTGTGTCTTCACATGCTGGGATAAACAACTCCCTATCTCACTGAGGGTTGAGATCCGACGGTTACCCTCATGTGGTTTAGCCAGCTTGTCAAGGCCGTTGCCCAGGATGTGGCTGCTGTTGCATGCAAACAGCTTTGGGGGGTTACAGGTGAGAGCTGAGTGCCAGCTGGGGACAAAAGATGGACAAACCATCCTGAAAGGACGTGACATGTTCCCTCATCATGTTCCCCCACCTGACTTCTCAACCTCGTCTGTGACTATGGTGACTTTACCCTAAATTGGAAGAGTGATTAGGGAGTGGAATGCCCTGCCTGCAGCTGTTGTAGATGCGCCAAGTTTGGTGGCGTTTAAGAGGTTAGTGGATAAGTATATGGATGAGAAGGGAATGGTTTAGTTAGGAGGGACATTGCTTTTTATTTTGGTCGGCACAACATCGAAGGCCGAAGGGCCTGTTCTGTGCTGTATTGTTCTATGTTCTATGTTCTATGTTCTATAAACATGAGTGAGAGTAATGTTTACTCAAATGGATCTATGCACCAAGTGTAAGGCGGATATATATAGAACATAGATGCAGCACGAATTCAGGTTTTAAAGTTTATTTGTTTGTCGTAAGTAGGCTTACATAATATGTAATGAAATTACTGTGAAAATCCCCTAGTCGCCACACCCTGGCATCTGTTCAGTTACTGAGGGAGAATTTAACATGGCCAAGGCACCTAACCAGCATGTCTTTCAGGCTGTAGGAAGAAATTGGAGCACCTGGAGGAAACCACGCAGACACTGGGAGAGCATGTAGACTCCGCACAAATAATGACCCAATTGTCCCTGGGAACAATCCCCGGCGCTGTGAGGCAGCAGTGCTAACCACAGTGCCACTCTGCTGCCCTCTGGAATTGTCTAAATACTGCACATATTAAAAATGCACCATGCATCTTGATTGAGCAAATTTAAAAATATATAACTGGTTAATTTGTCTAGGCGTTGCATTGGTACAGTGTGGCACGGAATACTGATCCCCTTCATTACTCGCTGTGAGCAACCTTTGATCCGACCAACCTGACTTGACCTGAATTACCCAAATGACTTGACCTGAAATCCAATGTGGCCTTAGTCCTGAGGTTACCAGTTTTGAACATAGAACATAGAAAACCTTCAGCACAAACAGGTCCTTTGGCCCACAAGTTGCGCCGATCATATCGCTCCCTATTAGGCTTATTTATAACCCTCAATCCTATTAAACCCCATGTACTCATCCAGGAGTCTCTTAAAAGACCCTACCAAATTTGCCTCCACCACCACTGATGGCTGCCGATTCCAATCACCCACCACCTTCTGAGTGAAAAACATCTCTTCTGTACCCACTCCCCATCACCTTAAACCTGTGTCCTCTTGTAGCAACCATTTCAGCCCTGGACAAAGCCGCTGAGAATCCACCTGATCAATACCTCTTAACATGTTATGTACCTTTATCAGGTCACCTCTCATCCTTTGTCTCTCCAAGAAGAAAAGACCATGCTACCTCCACCTATCCTCATAAGGCATGCCACCCAATCCAGGCAACATCCTTGTAAATCTCCTCTGCACTCTTTTAATAGCTTCCACATCCCTCCTATAATGAGGTGACCAGAACTAAGCACAGTACTCCAACTGGGGCCTGACTAGGGTCTTATAAAGTTTTGATAACTGTGCCTGTGTTTCCAACAACTGCATAAACACACTGATCCAGAACTTCCAAAGATATGATAGTGACTTTTGAAGGGCATCTGGACAAATACATGAAGAATAAGATGAGAATAGACGGAAATGGTCCCCAGAAGAGTACAGGGTTTTAGTTCAGTTGGGCAGCATGGTCCTTGCAGGCTTGGAGGGGCAAAGGGCTTGTTCTATGCTGTAATTTTGTGTTCTTTGTTCCATTCTGAGTTCAATTCCTTACTTCCAACCTAGATTAGATAAAACATTACCTTCCTATCATTTTTGTGTCCTAGGCCCAACCACCTTCAGCTGCCTCATCAATGATCTTCCCTCCATCATGAGGTCAGAAGTGGGAATGTTTGCCAATGATTGCACTATTTGTGACTCCTCAAATACTGAAGCAGTCCATGTTTCAAATGCAACAAGATCTGGACAATATCCAGGCTTGAGCTGATAAGTGGCAAATAACATTCGCGCCTCACAAATTCCAGACAATGACCATTACCGATAAGAAGCATTCTAACCATTGCTCCTTGACATTCAGTGGTGTTATCATCACTGAATTTCCCTGCTATCAACATCCTTAGGGTCTACGATTTACCAGAAACTCAACTGGACTTATCACTTAAATGTAGACACTACGAATGCTGCAGTGAGTAACTTGGTCCTGACTCCTCATAGCCTGTACATCATCTACAAGGCACAAGCCAGGAATGTGATGGAATACTCCTCACTTACCTGGATGTTTGCAGTCTAACAACACTCAAGAAACTTGACATCATCCAGGACAAAACAGGCCACTTGATTGGCAACACAGACACACAAATATCCACTCCCTCCATCACTGATGTTCAGTTGCAGTAGTTACAAGATACATTGCAACAAATCACCAAAGATCCTTAGGTACCACCTTCCATACCCATAATATTTTCATCTAGGCAATACATTGGAACACCACTGTCTGCAAGTTCCCTGCCAAGCCATTTACCATCCTGAATTGAAAATGTATCACCGTTCCTTCACAGTTACAAGGTCAAAATGCTGGAATTCCCTCCCTAATGGCATTGTAGGTCAATCCACAGCAGTGTTTCAAGAAGAGAGTTCATCACCACCTTCTCAAGGGCAATCAAGATGGGTAATAAATGTTAGCCACCCAGCAATGTCCATGTTCTATGATCGAATAAATGAAATCCTGTTTTTTAATTTAACATTATCCTTGATGTCTGTTATGAACACGGATTTTGCCTCTTTCTTGTGGAATCCCTCTTTTTGATTGGGATAAATTGTTGCTGGACCAGCTGTTCGAATATCTGCCATGGCTCATCAACTGACCCGTATCTTAGCTTGTCTACCCAGTCCATATTAGGCAACTCCTCCCTCATACCATTATAATTGCTCTTACTTCAGTTGAAGACATTAGTTGTGGACATATGGTGTTTACCCTCAAACTACAATTTGGAATTTATATATTTATATATTGATTAAAAGCACCAATGCTTATTTGTCACAAGCACCCAATATTTCTTGTATATTCTGTCCTACATTGTGATTAATGTCCAGGGCCTGTAGATCATTCCCACTAATGACTTTTTTCCCCACTTATCTCACCTCCTCCCAAACCGATTCTACATCCTAATTTCCTAAACTAAAGTCATCTCTAACTATTACACCGATGCCGTTCTTGATGCAATGCTACCACTCCACTGTTGCCTAACTTCCTATTCTTCTTGAATAAGTTATACTGCTCAATATTTAGAACCCAATCCTTGTCATTATGTCATCTCTGTAATGGCTGTCAGATCCTATTAATTTATTTCAATGTGCACTATCAGTTTGTTTACTTTGTTATGGCTGCTACTTGCATTGAGATACAAAGCTTTTAGTTTTGTCTTTTTGTTATCTTTGTAATATTTAGTCTTGACTATTCATGTATTCTTAGGTTTTACTTCTTTGCCCCTTCCTATGATCCCTATATTATTTCCCATATTATTAATATGGTTTCCTGCACTGAATCTATCTCTTTGTTTATTACATCTACTTAAGCTTCATCCCTCACTCTGCTTGTTTATTTTAAATTTCCCCTGCTTTTCCTGATTATGCAATTCACTAAAACACTCGTTCTCACACGTTACAAGTGTAGGCTGTTCCAATGATATGGCCCTTACTTTACCCAGTACCCCATGAACCAGAATCCACTTCTCTCACACCGATCTTTGAGCCATTCATTCGTTTCTCTTATTTTATGTCAAGAGACATAAATTTGTGCTTCTGGTAATAAACCACAGATTATCATCTTTGAGGTTTTGTTTCTTAATTTGGTGCATAGCCTCTCATATTGACATTGCAGAATTTCTTTCCTTGTCCTGTCTATGTCATGTTACATACATAAATCACGGCAACTGGATCCTTTCCTTCTTATTGCATGTTCCTATGCAGACCTGAGTTGGTGTCCCACATCTGGCACTGGGTGGACAACACAGCTGTCTGAAATCTCACTGTTTGTTGCAGAGAACAGTGTCAATCTCTCTTCAGTATACTGACTCTTACTGAGTTTGAATTATTGAAGTTAACTAAGATTTTTGTCAGATTAGGGCATAGTGACACAGTGATTAGTATTGCTGCCTCACAGCACCAAGGGCTGGAGTTCAATTCCAGCTTTGGCTGACTGTGTGGAGTTTGCACATTCTCCCCATGGCTGCACGGGTTCCCTCCAGGTGCTCTGGTTTCCTCCCACTCTCCAAAGATGCCCAGTGTAGATGGATTGGGCTTGCTAAATTGCCCATTTGTGTCCCAAAAGGTTAGGAAGATAAAGGGGTAAGTATGTGGAGTTATGGGGATAGGGTTTGGGTAAGATGCTGTATTGAAAGTCAGCGCAGATTTGTTGAGTCAAATAGCCTCCTTCTGTACTGTAGAGATTCTACGATTCTATGACACTAACAATGATGTCCTTGAAGAGATCACTTATTCACAATACAAATAAATGATCTGGGATGAGAATTGGGCCCACTATCAAAATATTCAAAAAAATGCAGTTAACAATGAAAGGTCTAAGTATTAGAAAGACAGGGAAGTAGATTGGGCAGGTAGATATTGAATGACTAATTCAGATACATGTGAGATAGGAAACTGCAGGCCAGTTAGCTTGACATCTTTGGTGGGGAAATTGCTGGAATCAATTATTAAGGAGGATATGAATGAGCATTTGAAATGGTAAAGCTCAATCCATCATTGCCAGTATGGATTTATGAAGGATAAATCATGTTTGATAAACTGGCTTAAGCTCTTTGAGGACATAACCACCAAGTTGGATAGTGAGGAACCCATGGATGTGGTATATCTGGATTTCCAGAAGGCATTTGACAACAAGCTGCATAAAAGACTGATTTAGAAGGAATTGGAGGTAAAGTGGATCAATTAGATTGGATTAAGCACTGTCTGATTGACAAGAAGCAAAGCATTAGGATAAATGGATCCTTCTCTGCCCTGGCAAACTATAACTAGTGGGGCATTGCAGGCATCAGTCCTCAGACCTCAACTATTTACATTCTACATAAATGATTTGCAAGCAAAGACAAAGTGGAACATAGCAAAATTTGTCAATAATACTAAAATAAGTGGGAAAGTAGGCAGTGAAGAGGATGTAAAGATTTTACAGATGGGCACAGATAACTTAGGAGAATGGGTCAAAATTTGGCAGATGGATTTCATGTGGATACATGTGAGGTTGTCTATTTTGGCAGAAAAAATAGAAAGGCAAATTATCACCCAAATGGAAAGCAGATTCAAAATGCATCTGTACAGAGATCTGGATATCTGTGTTCATGAAACACAAAAAGTTAACGTAATTAAAAAAAAAGCAGAAGGGATATTGGCATTTATTGCAAAGGTACTGGAGTATAGAGTGGAGAACTGTTGTTACAGTTGTATATGGTATTGGTGAGACTACATCTAGAGTATTGTGTCACATTTGGTCTCTGTTATTTGAGGAAGGATGTGAGCTCTCTGCTTATTCCATCAACTTGCCTATGTCCTCTTGAAGCTTAACTTTACCCTCTTCACACTTCATAATACTTCCAAATTATGTCATCTATAAATGCTAAAAGGCTGTGTTTATTTGTGCTTCAACACGAGGGGGAGCACTTGCTGCACATGTACACAGGCAGAAGTACAGTTGGTCTCTCTTCACTTTATCCTATGCAAATTGCCAGTCATCCTAAAGTTTGAGATGCAAACTGAAACCAGGTATTAAAGACTAAATTAAAATAGAATCATGCTGGAATTGCTTGTTCTTCAAATGTCTTGTTTATTTGTCAGTATTATTAAAATTCTCATCAAAAATACATTAGAATTTTTATAGCACTTTTTAAAGATGACATGAAAACGTATAGGCACTTCCAATCCTGCATTATTTATCATTGCTTTTTTCTTCAACTGGTAGTTGGGAGCTCCCAGGAAACCACAATTCGCTTTGTATAATTCTTCATCCTGGAACAATAGGCTTTATTCAATGTTTTCAATCATAAAGAATTAATAAATCATTGAGTCTGGACAGTGCAGAAGGAGCCCATTCTGCACTGACTCTCTGATAGAGCATCTTATGTAGGCCCTTTACCACTATTATATCCCCATGACCACACACATTTTCCATGGCTAATTCAAATAATCTGCACATTTTGGAACACTCAGGGCAGTTTAGCATGGTCAAATCCATCTAACCTGCACATCTTTGTACTGTGGGAGGAAACCAGAACACCCAGAGCAAACCCATGTAGACAGGCAGAGAACATGTATACTCCACACACTGTCCCAAGACTGGAATTGAACCCAGGTCCCTGGCACTGAGAGACAGCGGTGCTAATCACTGTGCTGCCCTAATTTAAATAAATCATTGCTTAATGTTCCAGTCAGCAGCAACACTGGTTGTTTATTCCCACTCCAACAGGACTCTCAGCACTTTCAGCTAGGTCTTCTAATCCAGTTGGAGCAGAAATGGATCAATGCAGTTTCTCCAGGCGAGCCCAGTGAGAGCAGGAGAGTCAAAGGAATGTAAGGACACACACACTTTTTATAGCACTAGCTGCCATATTCAGATAAATTTTTAAAATTCTCAAGCCTTTTGATGAATAATGAGATTAGTAAATGGATGATTAAATCAATGAAAGGGAGAAAGGACAGTTGGGTCAGTGTGGAAATTCAATTCGCTGCTCTGCACATTAGGCTATTGACTCAGAATCAGAGATTTATAGCATGGAAACAGGTCCTTTGGCCAATTTGTCCATGCCACCCCATTTTTTTAAACCCCTAAACTAGTCACAGTTGCCTGCGTTTGACCCATATCCCTCTGTACCAATGTAACTATCCAAACATTTTTTAAAAGACAAAATTGTACCCACCTCTACTACTACCTCTGATAGCTTGTTCCAGACCCTCTGTGAAAAAATTGCCCCTCTTTTCCTTTTGTAACTCTCCCCTCTCATCTTAAACCTAGGCCCTCTAATTTTAGACTTCTCTACCTTTGGGAAAAGATATTAACTATCTAGCTGATCTATGCTTCTTATTATTTCATGGACTTCTATAAAATCACTCCTAAGCCTCCTACGCTCCAGAAAAAAGATCCCAATCTATTCAACCTCTCGTTATAACTCAAACCATCAAGTCCTGGTAGCAACAGAGGAAACCTTTTCTGCACTCTTTCTATTTAATAATGTCATAGAAATCATAGAAACCCTACAGTGCAAAAAGATCATTTGGCCCATCGAGGCTGCAGCGACTACAATCCCACCCAGACCCTACCTCCTTTCATTACATATTTACCTGCTAATCTATATATCTCAGGACACTAAGAGGAACTTTTGCATAGCCAATCAACCTAACCCATACATCTAGTGCGGCCGCACTTGGAGTATTGTGTGCAGTTCTGGTCGCCACATTATAAGAAAGATGTGGAGGCATTGGAGAGGGTACAGAGGAGGTTTACTAGGATGTTGCCTGGTATGGAGGGCAGGTCCTATGAAGAGAGGTTGAAGGATTTGAGGTTGTTTTCGTTAGAAAGGAGGCGGCTAAGGGGGGATCTTATTGAAGCATATAAGATGATTAGAGGTTTGGATAGGGTGGACAGTGATAGCCTTTTTCCTAGGATGGAGAAAGCTAGCACGAGGGGACACAACTTTAAATTAAGGGGTATGAGTTATAGGACGGATATCAGAGGTAGGTTCTTTACTCAAAGAGTGATTAGGGAGTGAATGCCCTGCCTGCAGCTGTTGTAGATGCGCCAAGTTTGGTGGCGTTTAAGAGGTTAGTTGATAAGTATATGGAAGAGAAGGGAATGGTTTAGTTAGGAGGGGCATTGCTTTTTATTTTGGTCGGCACAACATCGAAGGCCGAAGGGCCTGTTCTGTGCTGTATTGTTCTATGTTCTATGTTCTATCTTTGGACTGTGGGAGGAAACCAGAGCACATGGAGGAAACCCACATAGACACAAGGAGAATGTGCAAATTCCACACAGATAGTGACCCAAGCCAGGAATCAAACCCAGGTCCTTGAAGCTGTGAAGCATAAGTGCTAACCACTGTGCACATATCCTTTCTGTAATAGGTGACCTGAACTGTACATAGTATTTCAAGTGTGGCCTTACCAATATCTTGTGCAGCTTCAACAAGGCATTCCAATTCCTGTATTCAATGTTCTAACCAATGAAACCCAAGATGCTAAATGTCTTCTTTGCCACTCTGTCCACCTGTGACTCCAATTTCAAGGAGCTATGAACCTGTATCCTGAGACCACTTTGTTCTATAACTCTCCCCAGTGCCATACCATTAACTGAATAAGTCCTGCCCTGGTTCAATCTAGCAAAATGCATCACCTCGCATTTACCTAAATTAAACTCCGTCTTCCATTCATCAGCCCACTGGCCTAATTGATCAAGGTTCCATTGCAATCCTAGATAACTTGCTTCACTATATATTATGCCACCAATCTTGGTGTCATCTGCAAACTTACTAATTATGTGTTGTACCTGTTAATTCTCAGATACTTTTAACGAGTTTGCTTACTCCAAGATTTACCCAAGTTCCCTTACTTGCAAGATGGGCAAAGAACAAAAAGGTTCAATAAGTTTATTAATAAAAACACTAATAATAACCCTTAAATTATTAACATAAAACAAGAGGATACCTCAGATTCAAATACACTACCCACAAAGATGCTTTGCTTAAACTGCCAGCTCAATTCTCCGAGTCCCTCGTCCATTGTCCAGGTGAGTTTCAATGGCAACTTCTTCTTTCCTTCCTTCTCTGGTTAGTCTTTCAGATGGTCAAGTCCCTCCCTCATAGAGTGTTCACTGGTGTATCTGAGATGTGTACCTTTATCCGACTTCTGCCTTACTTTCCAGAAACTTCTCTGGTTTCCAGCCAATGAGGTCTTGGAAGGGTGTCCTAATAGCCAGTGGGTTTCTTGATGACTGCCTGACAGGACACTGGGGCCCACTCCCAGGTGTCCATCTCCAAATAGTGGCCAGATAAGGTAACTGCAGGAACTCTAAGTGACAGAAAGTCTGGCCTGATCTTGCTTCTAACAATAGGCTGGTGCATTTCAATGGGATGCGATGATCTCCTGCTGGGTCTCAGTAGAGTGCAGTGATCTTTGATGGATGATTAATAGGCCAGGCCCAGATTTGTTTGTGTATTTGTATAATTGGCCTGCCCGAGGTTTGACTGTGTTTGATTTTAATATACCCTATTCTTTAGAATAGTTTAAGAATATCCAATATAATCAGTCTTAAAACTAGATCCTGATTATATTACCATTCGCCCTCCTCTTGATCCAGTGAGCATTAGCGAACTGGATTACACAGTCCTTACCAAACCATCTCAACAAGCAAGTATCCTGAATCCAGGTTGATAATATCATCCCTAACCCATCATAGTACCAATAAATTTAAATAAAGTAAAATAACAAAAACAAAATCAATAGGACGTATATAAAACAAAGCAATAAACAGTACAAATGACAAGTGACTATACATATTATAACACAGTTGGGAGAGTATTAAGGTTCTTGATTGTAGGACGGTTCCCGATGTCGGATGGCCCTTGCTGAGTCCAAACGTTGCTGAAATTCCTTCTTCCATCGGGCGAATTTAAACATGAGGATGGTTAGGTACATTGCCGATCACAGATTCCTATTACAGCCAGGTGTGACAGAATGTGGACCCATGGGTGGATTTGGATGTTTGAACCCCAATCCCAGAGGTCCTCCCACTATGTAGTGACTCTAATTTCACTATTGTTATTTCTTATTTTCCCTGTTTGTTGCACCACTTTGACAAAGATCTTGTATGCTATGATCAACTAATAAATTGTAAGTTGAACTAGTTCATAGCCTGGGGTTTTCAGTGCAATATGATAATTAGAAACTAAACAGTTGACATCCCCAAGAGACGAGAAAGGTAAACACAAGTAATTCACATTTCTCCCTAAATACCCAGCCCATGTGATTTAAATAGACATAGAGATAGGCTTTGAGAGGAGATGAATCCATAGCAAACCATTGTAGTGTCAGCTCACAAGATTCCTTAAGATATCACTGAACCTAACAAGCTGTTTGGTCTGTGAAAACTGGTCTTAGAGAGAGTGAAAATCAAGAACTAGAGGCTGTTTAATCATGTTGAATATCATGTAAGTTTGCATTCTAATTGAAGAGACCAGGTTCTTGGAAGAAATGCCTATCTTTGGTTAGAGGAATCTCCAGGGTAACTCTCACTGTGAAAGTCAGTTTTTGGCTTAGAAGTTATTCAGATTGAAAAGGAAAAAGGAAACAAGTCTTTGGGAGTTTAGAATAGCACTGGACTGGTTCCTGGAGAATGAACTGTTTATTTTATTTAGATTTTCAGAAGGCTTTTGACAAAGTCCCATGTAAGAGATTAGCATGCAAAATTAAAGCACATGGGATTAGAGTAATGTTTTGAGATGGATAGAAAACTGATTGACAGACAGGGTAGGAATAAACACACTTTCTTCCAAATGGCAATCAGTAACTCGTGAGATCAGTGCTGGGATCCCAGCAATTTACTATACATATGTTAATGATTTAGTTGACAGAACTTAATGTAATATCTCCAAATTTGCAGACGACACAATGCTGAGTGGGAAGATGAGCTGTGAGGAGGATGCAGAGATCCTTCAGTGTGAATTGGACAAGCTGAATGAGTGGTAAGATGAATGGCAGATGCAATATAATTGGATAAATATGAGTTTTCCATTTTGGTATGAAAATCAAGAAGGCAGATTAATGTCTGAATGGCAATAAATTAGAAGAGGGGAGTGTGTAATGGGAATGTGTAATAAGAGTGGTGAGTGTCTAGAACTAGCAATCAGAAGCAGTAGTAGAGGTGGGTACAATTTTCTTTTAAAATGCATTTAGATTGTCAAATAATTAAGATGAGTGTAGAGGGATATGGGTCAAATGTGGGCAATTGGGACTAGCTTCGGGATTTTAAAAAAGGGCAGCATGGACAATTTGGGCCAAAAGGCCTATTTCCATGCTGTAAACCTTTATGATTCTATGAGTCCCTGTATCCCAGTCACTGAAAATAAATACGCTGATGCAGCTGGCAGTAGAAAAGGCAAATGATATGTTGGCCTTCACACTGAGAGGATTTGAGTAAAGGAGCAGGGATATCTTGCTGCAATTATACAGAATTTTGGTGAGGCCACACCTGGAATATTGTGTGCAGTTTTAGTCTCATTTGAGGAAGCATGTTGTTGCTCTAGAGTGAGTGCAGAGGTTTACCAGACTGATTACTGGCATGGCAGCACTGACATATGAGGAGAGATTGAGTCAGTAAGGATTGTATTCGCTAAAGTTCATAAGAATAAGGGTGAAATCTCAGACACATATAAAATTCTAAAAGGACTAGGCAGGGTAGGTGCAAGGATATTCCCAACAGTGAAGATGTCCAGAACCATAGGTCACAGTTTGAGGATACAGAATGAACCATTTAGAGCAGAGATGAGGAGAAATTTCTTCACCCAGAAAGTGGGCAGCCTGTGAAAATTTGCTACCACAGAAAGTAGTTGAGGCCAAACAGTATACGTTTTATAGCAGCAGCATCAGGCTATTGAGTTGGATGTTTAGCCATGATCATAATGAATGGCAGAGCAGGTTCAAAGGACTGAATGTCTCCTGCTGCTCTATTTTCCAGTTCCTGTTAAGACACAGAGCAAAGTATAATGCTGAAAGGAAATAACTGTCATTTTCAAAAGTTAAAGAGGAAAATTATTTTATTGTTTAGATTAGGCACAGATAGAAAAGACAGTTACAAAGATGAATATGGACATTACACAGATATACGTAAAAATATCTTTCCCGTTCATGCCGGCAGGATCTTATGGTCCCACCAACAGTGCACCCTGCATGAGTTTCCTGGTGATGAGGAGTTCGTCCAGCAGGAATTTCTGTTGATAATGTCAGGACTATAAAGTCCTCCTACCAGCACATTTTCTCTGCCACTGTAAAACATGCCAAATGAGAGGGAAAAATCCCACCATAGACTGGGTGACAAACAGATATAGGCTGATTGGTATAATCTTACAGCAACCAGACTGATAAATACAAGCAGATATTAACAAGATGGGCTGGTTAGCACTGACTATGCTAAATTCTCTCTCAGTGTATCTGAACAAGTGCCAGAGTGTGGTAACTAGGGGATTTTCACAGTAAATTCATTGCATGTTAATGTAAGCCTATTTGTGAATAATAATAACTAAATTTTAAAAAAATCGACAGAGACACAGCGATTGTCCGGGACCGCTGTGACTGGTTTTCTAGTGATGGAGATTATTCGGCAGGAGTATGAGCAGCCTGTCAAAACTGACGGACATAAAATTGCTGTCAATATAGATTGATGCATTCATTTAGGAGCGTACTTTCTAACCAAGGACACAACATGGAAGTTAGCTTTTGTATAGGCGTTGTCAGGCTCGAATCTCATTCCCTTCTCCCCCCCCCTTCTCTTCTCCCCCCCCTTCTCTTCTCCCCCCCCCCGTCTCTTCTCCCCCCCCCCCTTCTCTTCTCCCCCCCCCTTATCCTTCTCCCCCCCCCTCTCCCCCACCCCATAGGACCTGATGATGCCACACTCCTCTGACAGACCTGGTACCATCCTATCTCCCACTTCTCCCTGCAGACAAGGACCCTTGCACTGCTGCCCCAATCCACTCAACATAGAACATTACAGTACAATACAGGCCCTTTGGCCTTCAATGTTGTGCGGAGCTATGTCTAAACCCACTCCCTATAATTTTGGTGTGCTCCATGTACCTATCCAATAACTGCTTGAAAGTTCCTAAAGTATTCCACTCTACTATCACAGCAGGCAGTCTATTCCACACCCCAACCACCCTCTAGGATCTACCTTGGACATCCCTCCTATATCTCCCACCAAGAATCTTATAGTTATGTCCCCTAGTAACAGCGACATCCACCTGAGGAAATAGTTTCTGCACATACACTCTATCTATCCCCCTCATCATCTTATAAACCTCTTATGTCGCCTCTTATCTTCTCTGCTCCAAAGAGAAAAGCCCCACCCCCCTCAACCTTTCTTCATAGGACCTACCCTCCAAACCAGGCAGCATCCTGATAAATCTCCTCTGCACTCGCTCCAATGCTTCCATATCCTCCTTATAGTGAGGTGACCAGAACTGAACACAATATTCCAAATGTGGTCTCACCAAGATCCGGTATAGTTGCAGTATAATCCCATGGCTCTTAAACTCAAACCCTCTGTTAATAAGCGCTAACACACTATAAGCCTTCTTCATGGCTCTATCTACTTAAGTGGCAACTTTCAGAGATCTGTGGATATGAACCCCAAGATCTCTGTTTCTCTACATTCCTCAAAACCCTGCCATTGACTCTGTAATCTGCATTTAAGTTTTCCCTACCAAAATGAATCACCGTACACTTATCAGGGTTAAACTCCATCTGCTACTTTTCGGATGGGATGGTCCCAACGAATGGGATCTGATGCTGTGGTCCAGTGCCACGACCCCTCCCAGACAGGGCCTGGCCCCCAGGCTGAGCCACAGCCTCCCCCCACCCTGACAGACCCTCCTTTCTTCCCCCGTCCTGATTGGACCTGGACCTGGATCTGCCACAAGCCCCTCCCCAACAGGACCTGGCGGCAACCGCACCCTACCTCACCCCCGATGGGACTCGGTGCTACCCCCGCCCCCACTGACAGAACCTGATGCAGCTGCCCGCTCTTTCCTCTCGCGACCTGAAAGGCCTAGAAACAAGAAATGTTCCACATACTCCCAGTTCGCAGACCCTACCTGTCCTCACTCACCATCGATGTGCAATCTTTCTACACCTCCATCCCACACCTTTCTTAAAAAGAGATCTGAACAATTCCCATTCACCACCACTCTGCTCCACCTGGCTGAACTCATTCTATCTCTTAACAACACCTTTTTCAACTCATCCCACTTTCTCCAAATCAAAGGTGTAGCAATGGATATCTGCATGGGTCCTCGCTACATTTGTATTTTTATAGGGTATTTGGAACATTCCTTGTTCCAGGCCTACCAGTTCCTTTCCCACAACTCCTTTACTACTACATCAATGACTTTTTTGGTGCTGCTGCATGTTACTGTTCAGATTTTGAAAAATTCATCAACTTTGCTTCCAGTTTCCACCCCTTCAGCCTTCACCTGGTCCATCTCAGACACTTCTCTTCCTTTCCCTTTCTTGACCTTTCTGTCCCATTTCCAGCAACAGACTGTCTACCAATATTCATTACAAGCCCACTGACTTGCACAGCTATCTGGATTACAGCGCTTCATATTCTACATCCTGCAGGACTCTGTCCCTTTCTGTCAGCACCTTCGCCTCCATCACATTTGTTCTGATGGTGCTATTTTCCAAGTGGTGCTTCTAAAATCTGCTCCATTTTCCTCAACCGTGGATTCTCAGCTACAGTTGTCGACAGGGCCCTCAACAGCATGCGGTCCAGCTCCCTCTACCATCCCCTCCTCTTCCTCCCAGAACAAGGATAGAGTCCCCCCTTCTCACATTTTATCCCACCTTCTCACATTTTATCCCACCAACTGCTGCAAGCATAATCCTCTACCATTTTTGCCAACTCCAGCGTGATGCCACCACCAAGCATATCTTTCCTTCAATCCCTCTATCAGTATTCCACAGAGACCATTCCCTCCAGGATAACTTAATCCATTCCTCCACTATATCCAACACATCTCCCGTCACTCATGGCACTTTCCCATGCAATCGTGGAAGGTATATAATCCGTTCCTTTAGCTCATCTATGCTCACAAGTCAAGATCCAAAACATTCATTCCAGGTTAAGGAGCATTTCACTTGCACCTCTTTCAATTTGATGTGTTGCATTAGCTGCTTCCAATGTGGTCTCCTCTATATCAGAGAGACCAAGTGTAGACTGGCTAGCTTTGTGCACAGACTGAAGGTGCTCAGCAATCAGGACCCTGACTTTCCAGTTGCTTGCCATTTTAACCTACAATCCTGCTCCCATGCCTATATGTTTGTCATTGGCCTGCTGCAATATTGCACTGAAACTCGACGCAAACTGGAGGAACAACATCTTATCTTTCAGCTAGACAGTTTACGGCTTTCTGGTTTCAACATTGAATTCAACAACTTCAGATGATGAGCTCTACCCAACCTTGACCCCTTCGTTTTCATTTTATTTAATTTTTTATTGTTCTTTATCTTATTATTTCTTTATTGTTTTTCTAAAATGTTTGTTATGTTCTAAAATGATTGAACTTTATATTGACTCCAGAAGACCGAGCCAATAATATGCTGTTCCTCAAACTTGTCGAGCATCATTGCAATACAATGGGCCAAAGACAGAGGTCAATTGGGAGCAAAGTGGAGAATTAAAATAATAATAATAATGAAGTTCAGTCAGTAAAGGTGAGAGAAGGATTGCAATTGGAAAAGCAGGGTGAAAACACAATCCGAACAGTCGTCTTTAAAGAGATAAGGAGGGACTTGAGTAGGGGGTAAAACAAAAAAATTTCCACATATCCCACAAAAAAGTATAATGTGAGTGTTCATAGCAACACACTTTATTTGGAGAAAGGGAGTGGAATTGAAGAGGTTAATCAGTGATGACCAGATTAACCAGACAGAGGAGAGTGGCGTGGATCTGAACTGTTTGGATTTCCATTCAAAAAAGAAGCAAAGAGCTGAATATGCTGGTATGCACTGGACATGCAGAGGGTTCGGAGATCCACAGTGAAAAGATGGTTAGGATCAGGAAATTGGAAACTGTTGAAGTGACAGAGGTTGTTGGAAAAGTCAAAGCTGCAGATGGGAAGGGGCTTATCAAGTGTAGCAGTTGATATAGGAAGATATGAGTTCAAGAACAGGCTGAAACAATGAGGCTGTCAGTGTGGTTCTTTTGAGGAAGAGGTGGAAGCAGGCACTTTTGGTTTGGGAAACTAAAGTTGGAGGTTCTGGACAGCATATCTCCATAGAATCATAGTTTCCTACAGTGCTGAAGGAGGCCATTTGGTACATCAAGTCTGCACCAACCACAATCCCACCCAGGTGCTATTCCCATAACCCCATGCACTTATTCTAGCTAGTCCCTCTGATGTTAAGGGACAATTTAACATAATCAATTCACCTAAACCGCACATCTTTGGATGTGGGAGAAAACCAGAGCGCTGGGAGGAAACCCGTGTGGACGTGGGAGAATGTGCAAACTCCAGACTTCACAGACAATGACCCAAACTGGGAATTGAACCCAGGTCCTTGGACAGTGAAGCAGCAGTGCTAGTCACTGTGCTGCCCTTAGATGAGGTCAATGATATTCCTGGAAACAATGGCTTGATGTGGGGTAATGGTCTGGGGAAGGTAGAACAAGGTGTCAGAGAGTTTGATCTCCACCAAATAATAAAAGCACAACTCTTTTCAGCAGATTAGATAACGATGTTAAGGGAAGATCTGAGATAATGGAATGCAGCAAGTTCATAGGGAAACAGGTTAGTGACTGAGGGAATTGGAGAAATTGTGACGGCCACTATTAAGCCAGCAGTTTTCAATAAAAGATTGGAATGTGTAAGAGTTGAGGGGGAGGGGGTCAGGTGGCGGGAGAATAGTGTACTGGAGATGGAGGGGGGAAGGTCCACTGGGGCATAGGAAGTTGCTTTTTACTGAAAAATGTAGGTGTGGAGAGACAAAGGCAACAGTTAAAAATTCAGTGTGGCACTGTGGGGGCATAAAGGTATGAAACTAAGGCCTGTGCTAATGACATAATTCAGGGTCAAAGGAGGTATGGTTGGAGGAGATATTAGATATATAGCAAGGGATGAGATTTGTTTTAAAAGATTTGGGGTTAGAGAAGAAAAATCCAGGAGTTGAACTTGCAATACTTTAAATGTAAAAGAATCAGAATGATTACAGCACAGAAGGAAGTCATCATGATCTGGAAATTCACATCATACTCTCCAGCCTTTTTCTGCCAAGCTTTTTCCCTCAAATAATAATCCAGTTATTTTTCCAAAGCCAGGATTGAAGCAGCCTCCACCACATTTTCAGGCAGTGTGTTCCAGATCTGAACCACCGCATAAAAAAGATCTTCCTTATGTCACTTGCTTTTGCTAATTATACTAAATTGGTGCCTTTTAATTTCTTGCTACAAGTTTCCACCAGTGGAAACAGTTTTTTCCCTAACTATTCTGTCCAGGCTCTTCATGATTTTGAATAGCACTATCAAATCTCCTCTTGACATTCTCTTTCTTCCCCGTGTTCCCTTCTCGTAGGAGAACAGCCACAACTCCTCCAATATATCTATGTAAGTGGAGTTCCTCATCCTTGGAACAATTTTCATGACTCTTTCCTGCAACCTCAGGCATCCTATAATGTGATGCCTCTTTATTACAGGTTGAACATAATTTCCTTGCATTTGTGCTCTATATCCCAATTACAAAGCCCAGGATCTTGCTTTATTATTGGCAAACTCAACCTGTTCTGTCACATACATTGATCTGTGCATATTCACGCAGAGTGCTGGAAATGTAGCTATGGAGAACACTGAGGTACAGGGTTGCAAATTGGGAAGTATTGTAGTAGATAGGGAGGATGTGTTAAAAATTCTCGAGGGTTTCAAGTTGGATAAGTCCCCTGGGCCGGACGGGATTTACCCTAGGATTCTCTGGGAGGCAAGAGAGGAGATTGCAGAGCCTCTGGCGCTGATCTTCAGGTCCTCGTTGGTTACGGGTGTGGTTCCGGAGGACTGGAGGATAGCGAATGTGGTCCCATTGTTAAGAAGGGGAAGAGAGACCTTCCAGGGAATTATAGGCCAGTGAGTCTTACTTCTGTTGTGGGCAAGGTATTGGAGAGAATTATTAGGGATAGGATTTATAGTTATTTAGAGAGAAATGAATTGATTGGGGATAGTCAGCATGGTTTCGTGAAGGGTAGGTCATGCCTTACTAACCTCATTGAGTTTTTTGAGAAAGTGACCAGAGAGGTGGATGGGGGTAAGGCGGTTGATGTAGTATATATGGACTTTAGTAAGGCGTTTGATAAGGTGGCCCATGGAAGACTTCTACAGAAAATGCAGATGTGTGGAATAGAGGGTGATTTAGCTAATTGGATTAGGAATTGGCTGGCAGATAGAAGACAGAGGGTGGTGGTTGATGGGAGATATTCATCGTGGAGTTCGGTGACGAGTGGTGTGCCTCAGGGGTCTGTTTTGGGGCCCCTGCTGTTTGTAATTTTTATAAATGATCTGGATGAGGGTATTGAGGGATGGATCAGTAAATTTGCAGATGACACTAAAGTTGGTGGAGTGGTAGATAGTGAAGAGGGGTGTTTTAGTTTACAGAGTGACTTGGACAAGTTGCAGAGCTGGGCCGAGAGGTGGCAAATGGAGTTTAATGTGGAAAAGTGTGAGGTAATGCACTTTGGCAGGAACAATAAATGTGTAGAGTATAGGGCTAATGGTAGGGCTCTTAATAGTGTTGAGGAACAGAAGGATCTTGGTGTATATGTGCATAGATCCCTGAAAGTAGGCAGTCAAGTGGATAAAGTTGTTAAGAAGGCATATGGAGTCTTAGCTTTTATTGGTAGGGGGATTGAATTTCGGAGCCGCAACGTCATGTTGCAACTGTACAAAACTCTAGTGCGGCCGCACTTGGAGTATTGTGTGCAGTTCTGGTCCCCACATTATAAGAAAGATGTGGAGGCATTGGAGAGGGTACAGAGGAGGTTTACCAGGATGTTGCCTGGTATGGAGGGCAGGTCCTATGAAGAGAGGTTGAAGGATTTGAGGTTGTTTTCGTTAGAAAGGAGGCGGCTAAGAGGGGATCTTATTGAAGCATATAAGATGATTAGAGGTTTTGATAGGGTGGACAGTGATAGCCTTTTTCCTAGGATGGAGAAAGCTAGCACGAGGGGACACAGCTTTAAATTAAGGGGTATGAGTTATAGGACGGATATCAGAGGTAGGTTCTTTACTCAAAGAGTGATTAGGGAATGGAATGCCCTGCCTGCAGCTGTCGTAGATGCGCCAAGTTTGGTGGCGTTTAAGAGGTTAATTGATAAGTATATGGAAGAGAAGGGAATGGTTTAGTTTGGAGGGGCATTGCTTTTTATTTTGGTCGGCACAACATCGAAGGCCGAAGGGCCTGTTCTGTGCTGTAATGTTCTATGTTCTATATGTCATCCAAGTCCTTCTGTCCGTTTACCCTCTTTAGAATTGTTCCTTTTTATATTGTCTCTCATTCTCCTTAAAAAAAAATCATGTCACATGTAGAATAGTGGCTCAATGATTTAGCACTGCTATACACAGTGCCAGGCACCCAAATCCAACTCTAACCTTGGATGATTGTCTGTGTTTGCACATTTTCTTTGTGTCTGCATGAGTTTCCTCCGGGTGCTTTGGTTTCCTCCCATAGTCCAAAGATGTGTAGGTTAGGTGAATTGGCTGTGCTAAATTGTCCCTTAGTGTCAGGATGATTATCAGGTAAATACATGGGGTTATGGGGAAAGAGCCTGGGTGGGATTGTTGTAAGTGCAAGCTCAATGAGCCAAATGTCCATATGCACACTAAGAATTCTGTGATTTCTTTGCATTTAATTTCATTTTCCACTTGTCCACATATTGCACCAAGTTGCCCGTGTGCTTTTGAAGTTTAACACTCTGCTCGTCAGTTCACAATGCTTATAAATTTTGTGCTACCTGCAAACTGTTGCTTGTTCATCAAAATATGTCATTATTGTATAATAAGAAAAGCAGAAGTTCTAACTCTGACTCCTGTTCAACCTCACTAAAAACCTTCCTCTAGTCCAAAAGGCACCCATTCACCACTTCTCCGTTTCATGTCACTGAGCTATTTTTGTATCCATGCTACTGCTGTCCCTTTTTTACATAAGCTCTAAGTTTGTCAAGTGACATTTTATCAAATATGTTTTCAAAGCCCATCTACTTCACGTGACCTTCATTAATCGTCTCTTGTTAACTCATCAAAAAACTCCAGCAAGTTTGCTCTTAAATCCAATCTGGCTTGCCTTAATTAATCCACATTTGCCCTATGAATTCCTCATTTGGGTCCCGGGTACTTTTAAAAATATTCCCACTAGCGAAGTTATACTGACTGGCCTACAGCTGCTGGGCTATACTTGCATTCTTTTTTTGATCAAGGCCAAGCACAGGTTAAAGAGGTATGTATTGTTTCCAGGTAGGACAGTTAGTGAGATCTTCCAAGCCCAGACAAGTCGTGGGGGTTACAGATAGTGTGACATATGATCCCGGTTGAGGTCAGCCTCATGTGTGCGAAACTTGGCTGTCAGTTTCTGCTCAGCGACTCTGCGCTGTCATATGTTGTGAAGGTTGCCTTGGAGAACGCTTACCTGAAGATCAGAGGCTGAATGGCCTATGTTTTCTATAGGCCACCTAATAGTAATTGGGATTTTGAGGAACAGACGGAAAAAGATCCTGGAGAGATGTAATAATAACAAAGTTGTTGTGATGGAAGCCATTAATTTCCCAAATATCGATTGGAATCTTCCTAGGGTAAAGGGTTTAGATGGGGAGGAATTTGTTAGGTGTGTTCAGGAGGGTTTCCTGACATAGTTTGTGGATAAGCCTACAAAAGGAGAGGCTGTACTTGATTTGGTATTGGATAATGAACATGGACAGGTCTCAGATCTCTCAGTAGAAGAACATGTTGGGATAATGATCATAACTCTACCTCCTTTATACTAGTATTGGAGAGAGAAAGGATCAGACAAGCTAGGAAAATGTTTATCTGCAGTAAGGGAAATTATGAAGCCATCAGGCAGGAAATTAGAGGCATAAATTGGAAGGAGGTTTTCTCGGGGAAATGTACAGAAATAATGTGGCAGATTTTCAAGGAATATTTGTCTGGAGTTCTGCACGACAATGTTTTGATGAGACAGGGAAGTTTTGGTAGGTTACAGAAACCATGGTGCACGAAAGTTGTAATGGATTTAGTCAAGAAGAAAAAAAGCTTACAAAAGATTCAGGGAGCTAGGTAATGTTAGGGATCTGGAGGAGTGTACAACTTGTAGGAAGGAACTTAAGAGAGCCAGAAGGCGTCATGAGAAGGCCTTGGCAGGTAAGATTAAGGAAAACCCCAAGGCACTCAACAAGCATGTGAAGAGCAAAAGGATGAGATGTGAAGGAATAGGACTTATAAAATGTGACAGTGGGAAGGTTTGTATAGAATCGGTAGAAATAGCAGAGATGCTCAATGAATACTTTGCTTCAGTATTCACAGTGGAAAAGGATCTTGGTGGTTGTGCAGCGAACTGAAAAGCTTGAGTATGTTGACATTAAGAGGATTGTTGGAGCTTGTGGAAAGCATCAAATTAGATAAGTCACTGGGACTGGATGGGATGTACCCCAGTTTACTGCGGAAGGCGAGGGAAGAGATTGGAAAGCCTCTTGCGATAATCAATGGAGACGGGAGAGATTCTGAAGAATTGGAGGATTGTGGATATGGTTTCTCTATTCAAGAAAGGGAGGAGAGAAAGCCCAGGAAATTATCAAACGGTGAGTCTAACCTCAGTGGTTGGTAAGTTGATGGAAAAGATCCTGAGAGACAGGATTTATGAACATTTGGAGAGGTATAGTATGATCAAAAATAGTCAGCACGGCTTTGTCAAAGGCAGATCAAGCCTTACGAGCCTGGTTGAGTTTTTTGAAGATGTGACTAAATACAGTGACAAAGGAAGAGCGGTAGGTGTGGTTTATGTGGACTTCAGCAAGGCGTTCGATAAGGTCCCTCATCCAAGGCTTACTGAGAAAGTGAGGGGCATAGGATCCAACTGGACGTTGCTTTGTAGATCCAGAACTGGCTTGCCCACAGAAGATAAAGAGTGGTTGTAGGTGGGTCTTTTTCTGCATGGACGTCAGTCAGCAGTAGAGTGCTCCATGGATCTATTCTGGGACCCTTGTTTTTTGTGATTTTTATAAATTATTTGGATGAGGAAGTGGAAGGATGAGTTGGTAAGCTTGCTGATGACAGGAAGGTTGGAGGTATTGTGGATAGTTTGGAGGGATGTCAGAAGTTGCAACGCGACATAGATATGATGCAAGACTGGGCGGAGAAGTGGCAGATGGACTTCAAACCTGATAAGTGTGTGGTGGTTCATTTTGGCAGGTCAAACAGGATGACTGAATATAATATTAAGGGTAAGACTTTCAGCAGTGTGGAATATCAGAAGGATCTTGAGGTCTGAGTTCATAAGACACTCAAATCAGCTTCACAAATAGAGGATGTGGTTAAAAATGTTTTTGGTGTTCTGATCTTCATCAATTGAGGTATTGAGATTAGGAGTTGCGAGATAATGCTGCAGCTTTATAAGACCCTGGTCAGACCCCAATTGGAGTACTGTGTTCAGTTCTGGTCACCTCGTTATAGGAAGGATGTGGAGGTCACAGAAAGGGTGCAGCGGAGATTTACAAGGATGTTGCCTGGATTGGGCGGTATGCCTTATGAGGCTAGGTTGAGAGAGCTCGGTCTTCTCTCCTTAGAGAGACGAAGGATGAGAAGTGACCAGATATAGGTGTATAAACAGTTAAGAGGTATTGATCAGGTGAATTCTCAGAGGCTTTTTCCCAGGGCTGAAAAAGACCCAGGTTTAGGGTGCTGGGGAATAGGTACAAAGGAGATGTCAGGGGTAAGTTTTTCACTTAGAGGATGGTGGGTGCGTGGAATCGGCTGCCAGCAGTGGTGATGGAGGCGGATTCGATAGAGTCTTTTAAGAGACTTTTGGATAAGTACATGGGACTTAGTAAGATAGGGGGTTATAGATAAGCCTAGTAGGTAGGGATATGTTTGGCACAACTTGTGGACCGAAGGGCCTGTTTGTGTGGTAGTTTTTCTATGTTCTGTGTATCTGGTGAATGGTGTTCTCGTGTGAGATACAAAGAACAACACAGCACGGGAAACACGCCCTTCGGCCCAACAAGCCCGCGCTGTCATTTTAACAGTGTAAGTTCCCTCTTCCACCCATGATCCTTGTCTATGCTTATGGAAATCCACATTGGAAACCAGATTGAGGGGAAACAATTTAAGGACAATTTGTTACACCAGTCAGCCTAAGAGCACATCTTTGGGGTGTGGGAGGAAATCGGAGCACCCAGAGAAAACCCACGCAAGCATGGGGAGAATGCGCAAACTCCCACAGACATTGGCCCAAATCCATGTAAATACACAGCAAACAGTGATAGTCACTGAGCTGTCATGTTGCCCATCAGCTGGTCAAATGGCACGGATGATAGCATCTATGTCGATGATCCAGTAATCCTTGCAGAAATTGCTGTGGCAGGGTTGTGTAGTGTCATTGTCACTGTTCTTCTGAAGGTTGGGTAGTTTGCTGCAGTCAATAGTCTGAGGTTGTGCGGTTGTTTGAAGGCAAGACATGGGGGTGTGGGGATGGCCACGGCGAGATGTTTGTCTTCATTGATGATATGTTGAAGGCTCCGGAGAAGATATCGTAGCTTCTCCACTCTGGGAAAGTACCGGATGACGAAGGGTACTCTGTTTGCCGTGTCCCATGTTTGTCTTCTGAAGAGATGGGTACAGTTTTTCGCTGTAGCACATCAGAACTGTAGATCGATGAGTCAAGTGCCATATCCTGTTCTTACAAGGGTGTCTTTCAGTATCGATGAAGACAAACATCTTGCCAAGGCCATTCCCACACTTCCATTTCTTGCCTTCAAACAACCGCACAATCTCAAACAGACCATTGTCCGCAGCAAACTGTCCAGCCTCCAGTGACCACGACACCACGCAACCCTACCACAGCAACATCTGTAAGACGTGCCAGATCATTGACATGGATATCATTATCTCACATGAGAACACCATCTACCAGGTACAAGGTACATACTCTTGCGTTGTCTACTTGATACAGTCCAGGAAAGGACATCCTGAGTCATGGTACATTGGAGAGACCATGCAGATGCTTTGACAACAAATGAATGAACACCGCTTGATAATCACCAGGGAGGAATGTTCCATTCCAGTTGGAGAATACTTCAGCAATCACGGGCATTCAGCCTCTGATATTTGGATAAACATTCTCCAAGGCGGCCTTCACGATACATGACAATGCAGAATCGCTGAGCAGAAACTGATAGCCAAGTTCCACACATATGAGGGCGGCCTCAACTGGGACCTTGGGTTCATTTACACTATTTGTAACCCCCACAAATGCCCTGGACTTACAAAATCTCACCAACTGCCCTGGCTGGCAACAATATACACTAACCTGTGCTTGGCCCTCTCCCCACCAACACTGTCTGTACCTTTAAGACTTGATTACCTGTAAAGACTTGCATTTCAACCATTATTTTGTAAATTGAGTTTGTGTCTTTATATGCCCTGTTTGTGAACACAAGTCTTCACTCATCTGATGAAGGAGTTTGAGACTCCGAAAGCTACTGTTGCTAAATAAACCTGTTGGATTTTAACCGGATGCTGTGAGACTGCTTACTGTGCTTACCCCAGTCCAACACCGGCATCTCCACATCATGGCTACCATCGACACTGCAACTTACTGATAAATGTTCCTCTGGCCTGAAAAATATCCATTGACCATTACTTCGAATCATAGAAACCTACGGTGCAGACGGAGGCCATTTGACCCATCAAGTCTGCAGCGATCATAGCCCCATACAGGCTCTAACCCTGTGCATTTACCTTAACTAGTCCCCCTGACAATAAGGGGCATTTTAGCATGGCCAGTCTGCTTAACCCATGCATCTTTGAAATGTGGGAGGAAACTAGAAGAAACCTTCTTTGAGGAATACCTAGAAGAAACCTGTGCAGACATGGAAATCTTCTAGGAGTACCTAGAAAAAAACCGATGCAGACATGGGGAGAATGTGCAAACTCCACACAGACAGTGACCTGAGCCAGGAATCGAAGCTGGGTCCCTGGCATTGAGGAAGCAGTGCTGACCACTCTGCCACCATGCTGCCCTTTTTTTCTTTTTACTTGGCCAATTTTATATCCACGTGACTAAGCTATAACTTTCTCAAATCTGTTGTGTTGCACTGTATTGAATGTGTTTAGAAAATCACATTCACATCAACATTACCTTTATCGACCCTCCCTTCAAAAATCTTCACAAGTTAGTGTGACTGTTACTTTTTTTATTTGATTTATTATCACGTATATTAATATACAGTGAAAAGTATTGTTTCTTGTGTGCTCTACAGACAAAACATACCATTCATAAAGAAGGAAAGGAGACAGTGCAGAATGTAGTGTTACAGTCATAGCTAGAGTATAGAGAAAAAAACAACTTAATGCAAGGCAAGTCCATTCAAAAGTCTGACAACAGCAGCGAAGGAGCTGTCTTTGAATCGGTTGGTATTGACCTCAGATATTTGTAATTTTTTCCCAGAGGAATGTGGAAGAGAGAATGTCTGTGGTGCATGTGGTCCTTAATTAAGCTGGCTGCTTTGCCGAGATGGCGGGAAATGTAGACAGTGTCAGTGGATGGGAGGCTGGTTTGTGTGATGGATTGGGTTACATTCATGACCTTTTGTAGTTCTTCGTGGTCTTGGGCAGAGCAGGAGCCATACCAAACTGTGATACAACCAGAAAGAATGCTTTCTATAGTGCATCTGTAAAAATTGGTGAGAGTCATAGCTGACATGCCAAATTTCCTGGTGGGCTTTCTTAATTATAGTATCAGCTTAGAGGATCAGGACATGTTGGTGATCTGCAGATGTGATTCTGAACTTCCAGTCACCTGTAATTTGAATTATTCCCTTTGCTCCCCTCTGACCATTCTGTCCTTGGCCTCCAGCAGTGTTCTAATGAATCTTGACACAAACCTGAGAACTGCAACTCAACTTTTGATTGTGTGCTGCGAAACTCAATCTTAAGTTCAATCAGTTTGCCTCCATTTTGTCTTTTATTTATTTGCTTGTTTGGTTTTCCTGTTGTTTGCTCTTACTTCCATTACTTCGTATTCAGACTGCAGCTGTTCAGGATCCTGTCATTCGCATCTCTTTTAGATGTATTTTTTGTTTTTTTACTTGACCTGCTGTTACTTTTGCACCATGTAACATTTTGTTGTTCAATCTCTCCTGCTTTCCATCCTATAACTTGCTCAAAATCTATTGCAATTATTATTTTTCCCAGTTCTGATGAAAGATCCCAGACTGGAAACATTAACTTTATTTATTCTTTCAACAAGTTGCTGCCAGTAACACTGTGTATTTCCAGCATTTTCTGTTTTGTTCCAATGTGTATTTTGCTTTTGTATTTGTGTGTTGCACAGATTTGTCACTGACCTCCTTTACACAGCCTATTCTCAACTCTATATGGTCTACAGTAAACCCTTTACTGAACTGTACTTATTGACTTAATGTGCAGTTTACTGCCTGTAATTCACTTATTTCCACATTTGTATTCAAATTTTAAAATATTAACAAAAATAATCAAGATAATGTGTAATGCTTTTGAGTTGTACTGCAATCAATAATAATCCAATATTTCACAAGAAGTCAAATTTAACTTATTTTAGTTCCTCCATGTGGAAATGATGTAGTTTCCCTCCCATGCACTACTGACTGACTGTTTTCTCAAGGGATGATTTTGTCTCATCTTTATTGCCAATTCCATGTAGTGACTGTTTTGTGCTAAGTAGTTATTTTACATTTTAACTCTATTGTCTCTTGTAAATTTTAAAACAATTTTCAAATTTGTTCTTTCTACTGTTTATCTTATACCTATTACCTTTTAAGGCCGTTTAGCCCAAGTTTATTCTAGTTTATCCCCATAAACAGTAGTATCGTGATTCCATTTTTGTTTTTCTCCAGAACTTATGTCTCAGTGAATGGAGCTGGAGAGAATACTTAAGGTGTGGTTTGATAAGAGTGTTATAGAGCAAAATATACTTTCCTGTATATTATGCTACTGTGTATTTTGGCCATATTGTTCAATATTATGTTGGCACAATAAGAAGTCTCACACTAACACCAGGTTAAAGTCCAACAGATTTATTGGTATCATGAGCTTTTGGAGCGCTGCTCCTTCGTCAGGTGAAAGGAGAGTTGGGTTGGCTGTGCCGAACCATTTTTCTGCCTAGTCCTACTGACCTGCACCTGGACTGTATCCCTCTGCACCCCTCTCATCCATACACCTGTCTAAGTTTTTCTTAAATGTTAAACATGAGCCTGCATTCAGCACTTCATCTAGCAGCTCATTCCACCCTCCCATCACACACTGTGTGAAGAAGCACCCCCTCCAACATTCCCTTTAAACTTTTCTCCCTTCACTCTTAACCCATGTCCTCTAGTATTTTTCTCTCCTAGCCTCATGGAAAAAGCCTGCTTGCATTCACTCAATCGACACCCACCATAATTTTATACACCTCTATCAAATCTCCCCTTATTCTTCTACGCTCCAGGGAATCAAGTCCTAACCTATTAACCTTTCTCTGTAACTCAGTCCCTCAAGTCCCAGCAACATCCTTGTAAACCTTGTCTGCACTCTTTCAACCATATTAATATCTTTCCTATGGATAGGTGACCAAAACTGCACACAATAGATTCGGCCTCATCAATGCCTTATACAACTTCACCATAACATTCCAACTCTTATACTCAGTACTTTGATTTATAAAGCTGAATGTTACAAAAACACTCTTTACGACCCTACTTAGCTGTGTTGCCAGTTTTAGGGAATTATGTATCTGTATTCCAAATGCTTCAATTCTACTGCACTTGGTTTGTCCTTCCAAAGTGTAATTCCTCACACTTGTCTGCATTAAACTCCATTTGCCATTTTTTAGCCCATTTTTCTAGCTGGTTGAAATCCCTCTGCAAGCTTCCTCACTGTCCGCTACAACTCCAGTCTTTGTATTATCAGCAAATTGGCTGATCCAATTTACCACATTATCATCCAGATCATTGATATAGATGACAAACAACAATGGACTCAGCACTGATCCACTACTAGTCGCAGGCCTCCACTCAGAGAAGCAATCCTCCACTACCACTCTCTGGCTTCTTCCATAGATGTAGAGATGTCGGTGTTGGACTGGGGTAAATGCAGTAAGTAGTCTGACAACATCAGGTTTAAATCCAACCGATTTATTTGATAGTAAACTCGCAAGCTTTCGACTCTATGGCCTTTGTCAGGCGAATGAATATAGAACATTACAGCGTAGAACAGGCCCTTCGGCCCTTGATGTTGCGCTGACCAATTAAGAAAAAGCAATGACCGTCTAACCTAATCCATTCCCTTTTCATCCATAAACCTATCCATGGACCTCTTAAACGCCCCCAAACTTGGCGCATCTACAACTGCTGCAGGCAGGGCATTCCATACCATTACCACCCTCTGGGTAAAGAACCTACCTCTGACCTCCATCCTATAACTAACACCCCTTAATTTAAAGCTATGTCCCCTCGTGCTAGCTTTCTCCATCCGAGGAAAAAGGCTATAACTGTCCACCCTATCTAAACCTCTAATCATCTTATATGTTTCAATAAGGTCTCCTCTTAGCTGCCTTCTTTCTAACGAAAACAACCTCAAATCCCTCAGCCTCTCTTCATAAGACCTGCCCTCCATAACAGGCAACATCCTGGTAAACCTCCTCTGTACCCTCTCCAATGCCTCCACATCTTTCTTATAACGTGGGGACCAGAACTGCACACAATACTCCAAGTGCGGCCGCACTAGAGTTTTGTACAGTTGCAACATGACGTTGCGGCTCCGAAATTCAATCCCCCTACAATAAAAGCTAAGACTCCGTATGCCTTCTTAACAACCTTATCGACTTGATTGCCAACTTTCAGGGATCTATGCACATATACACCAAGATCCCTCTGTTCATCAACACTATTAAGAGTTCTACCATTAGCCCTATACTCTACACATTTGTTATTCCTGCCGAAGTGAATTACCTCATACTTTTAATGAGGTGTTCTGGTCTCCAACAGCACACATGTCCCGAAGCATGGTACATTGGGGAGACCATGCAGACACTATGACAGCGGATGAATGAACATTGCTCGACAATCACCAGGCAAAACTGTTCCCTTCCTGTTGGCGAACACTTCAGCGGTCACGGGCATTTAGCCTCCAACCTTCGGATAAACGTTCTTCAAGGGGGCCTTCACGATACACGACAGTGCAGAGCCGCTGAGCAGAGACTGATAGCCACGTTCCGCACACGTGAGGACGGTCTTAACATGGATCTTGGCTTCATGTCACACTAACCCATGACTTGCCTGGGTTAGCAAAAAACCTCACTTACTGTGCTGTCTGGAGACAATATACATCTCTTTAATCTGTGCTCAGTGCTTCTTCCACTCATACTGTTAGCCACTTTAAGACTTGAATAGCAGGTTAGGTGTAAAGATTCGCATTCTAATCAGTAATCTGTAAACAGTCTGTACTGGTACGTGTGCTGTTGGAGACCAGAACATCTCATTCGCCTGACGAAGGCCATAGAGTCGAGAGCTTGTGAGTTTACTAACAAATAAATCGGTTGGATTTAAACCTGGTGTTGTCAGACTACTTACTGTGTTCTTTCATAGAGCCAATGTCTAATCCAATTTACTACGTCTCCATGTATATGTAATGACTGAACCTTCCTAACTAACCACCTATTCGTGATCTTGTCAAAGGCCTTACTGAAGTCCATATAGACAACATCCACTGTCTTCCCTTCATCCACTTTCCTGGTAACCTCAAAAAACTCTAATAGATTGGTTAAACATGACCTACCACACACAAAGCCATCTTGATGCTCCCTAATAAACCCCTATTCATCCAAGTATTTGTAGATCCTATTTCTTAGTACTCCTTCCAATAATTTACCAACTACTGACGTCAAGTTTACTGGCCTATAATTTCCTGAATTACTTTTTGAGTCTTTTCTTAAATAACGGAACCTCATCCTCCAATCATCCGGCACTTCACACATGGATACCAATATTTTAAATATATCTGCCAGGGCCCTCGGCAGTATTATATAGGGTTTGTTCTTTCAGACTAGCTAAGTGTGTTGATGTAAAAGATTGTATATATTCGCAAGCTAATTTTGAAGTAGTGATTTGCCTTTATGAGATGCAAATCTTGATTTAGAAGTAAGATGCCTTTGGCATATGTTCAAACACCATTCTAGAGACTTGATTAGACATTGAAGGAGTGCTGTGTTATTGGAAGTGCCATCTTTCAGATAAGACATTAAAACCATTGCACTATTATCCCTCACACTAACTCCTGATAATACAAGATGGCCAGTCTTTTGCAAACACGAAACATCAATTTTGCTGCATCCAGTCTACCAGTACACCTCTGCATATGCATGAAAGGCTTTTGTACCTGAATGGACTAAGTCCCACAATGAATCTGTTTGGAAATTTACGTTTAGCCTGAAGGATAATAAAGCTAGCTATGCCTTAATCAGGGCAGGCATACTTCAAATTTCATTGTTGGGCCAGCTGAACTTGGTAACCTTGGGAGTGCCCTGCTGTGCACATCACTGGTTCATTGTCAACTTGTTGAGCCTGCCAGAGAGAACGGGGGGAACTCAAGTCTTCCATAGCTAAAACTCATCCCAAAGGAGATTCTGCTTACACAGAAGTCGCATTAAATCAGAAGAACCCAAATCAAGCAATAATGACATATAGAGGATCTTGAAAATTGTTTAGCTGATCAAGAATTGGCAGAGTGGTGGCACTACTTGCAGCATTAGGCATCCCAGTGTCCTGACCAATATTTATGCCTCAGTTACCATCACTAGGACAGGTTGCAATGTGATAACATCTCACTGTCCTCTCAAGTGCCAGACTCTGTCAATCTATTTCATTTTAATTATTGGAAAAGAATTATATGGTCTAGTCTTCCTTTGAGGCCAGTGCTACCTGTAATGACCACAGATGATTGGATAGCCATGTTACATTCCAGTATTTCCTACCCCATGCCTTGTGAAATGGGATTTATACATTATCATAATTGTTAACCTTTTACAAATTGCTTAGTTTGCTTGAAAATAGTGAGTAAAATTCAAGCAACAGTTACTTGCTTCCCTACTTCTGTACAAAATCTAGATGAGGTGATAGTGGTCTCATTTCAGAATTTACTCTCAGATAACATTTTGTCTCCTCTAGGATGGTGGTGATATCCTGGGATACCCTAACAAAAGGATAGGGAAAAACCATTTAGCTCAGGTAAGTCTCCTTTTTTGACTGATCTTGGTGCAATCTCCTTAGCTTCTCAGCAAATCCTCAATTTTTTAATACAAATTGAGTCAGTATTCTTTTCTCGTAGCTTTTTCCATAAATAAGAGAAATTATTTAATTTCCCTTCTAATTCCTAACTCAATCATTAATGCAATTCTTTATAAACCATTTGCTCAACTCAATTTTGTCAAATGCATTTCTTAAACAACTACCGTTACAGCAGTAATGTTGGTGTAGTGCCCATCATTGATTCAGGATGCCTCACTACAAGTTGATGTTTGTCAAATTTTAGTTAAAAACCAGTTAGGTCTTAAATTGAGTACTGTATCCATTCTGGCCCCACACTTTCGATATGATGTGAAGGTGTTAGTGCGGATTCAGGAAGGTCTGTAAGAATAGTTTCAGGGATGAGGAACTTGAGTTACATTGAAAGATTGGAGAAGTTGTCCCAATTCTTGAAGAAGAGAAGGTTGAGTGGAGATTTGATTGTTATTCAAAATTATGAGGGGCCTAGATTGAATAGGTAGGATATCGCAGACAGGAAGAGGGTCAATTGAAGCTGTTTTGATTTCTCTGCACTCTACCTATCCATAAACACTAGGTTAAAGTCCAATAAGTTTACTTGGAATCACGAGCTTTCAGAGTGTTGATCCTTCATCAGGTGAGTGAAGAGTTGGGTTCATAAACACAGCATATATATTGTCTTCAAACAACCACGCAACCTCAAACAGATCATTTTTTTGTAGCAAACTACACAGCCTTCAGGACAAGAATTACCACAACACCCACCCAACCCTGCCAACACAACCTAGAACAAAAAGAACAAAGAACAAAACAGCACAGGAAACAGGCCCTTCGGCCCAATGAGCCCACGCCACTACCTCAATGTTCCCACTTCAACCCGTGATCCCTATCTATATTTATAGATTTATGCATTGAAACCAAATTTGAGACAATTTACAGAGAATTTGTTCTGCCAATCAGCCTAAGAACACATCTTTGGGAGGAAACCGGAGCACCTGGAGAAAACCCATCCAAGCACAGGGAGAATGCGCAAACTCCCACAGACACAGGCCCAAATCCACGTATCTGCACAGTACAGCGAAGTCACTGAGCTGTCGTGTTACTCATCAAATGGTCCAGATCAAGCATACATTAACGACGTGAAGCACTAAGATACTCTTGAAAAAAATCCAAGAGCAGCCCTCTCATGACCCATCGCGTGTATGCCCCTTGTTAGACAATAAGGCGGACCAAATTACCTGCAGGATAAAACAAATACATCAATATCATCGACTATTTACACACTTCACAGGGAGCTCCCAAGGCTCATGATCCCTATTTTAAATCAGTTTTCTATATCCCTCCATTCCTATTCTGTTCATATGCCCATCTCAGTATCTCTTAAATAACTCCAAAGTGCCTGCCTCCACCACTTTACTTGGTAGCGCGTTCCATACCCTCACTACCCTCAGTGAAAAAATTCCCTCTAGCATCCAAATTCCTCTGCAAGAATTGCGGGATTATCGACATAGATACCACATGACATGTGAAAACATCACTTACCAGATTAACGATACATAATCATGCGACCTGGCCAACGTTGTCTACCTCATATGCTGCAAAAAAGAATGTCCTGAGGCATGGTACATCGCCAAGACAATGCAGATGCTATGATGATGGATGAAAGGACACTGCATAACGGTCGCCAAGTGGGAATGATTCCCTCCCTGTCGGGGAGTACTTTAGCAGTCAAGAGCATTCAGCCTCAGTCTTCATGTAAGCGTTCTCCAAGGCAGCCTTCAAGACACACGACTGCAGAATTGCCGAGCAGAAACTGATAGCCAAGTTCTGCGTGCATGAGGATGGCCTCAACCAAGATCTTGAGTTCTTGTCACACTGCATGTAACCCCTATCTTTTTGTGAGAGCTTTCAAAACCCTACTAACTGTCTTAGCTTGAGAGAATTCACACCTCTTGAACTTGTGATTCTCTCTCTCCACTCAGATTGCCTGTACCTATAAATATCTGTAAAGACTCAAATTCATTGTTCTTTGGGACAGAATGTTTGGAAGTGCTGGTGGCTGAGTGAATTTTTCAATTTGCTTTTTTTATCTTCTCTGTTTTTGATTGCTTTTTGCTGCCGTAGTTAGGTGTAGGGGTTGCTGGGAAGGGAACCGGGGAGTATAAAAAGAAAGTGGCAATAGACAGCGGGCAGCGTCGTGAGTAGGGAAGCAGAGTGAGAGATATAAGGGCTTTGGCTCGCTGGGCTTGGACGAGAGCAGGCTTAGGCAGAAAGTGCTACTGGTTTTCCAGTTGCATTCACACCTCCAAAGGTGTTCAGGACAATAGCAAGGATTATGGGAAGACACCTCACCTGCTTATGGTGTCATATGTGAGAGTTCCTGGAGGCGAGATGTCTCCTGAAAGTCCGCATACGCGTCGAGTATGTGGAGCTGCAGCGTCTGAGGGCTCGGGTCAAGCAACTAGAGCGGCGATTGGAAGATGCATTTCTAGTCAGGGAGAACGAGGCAATAACGGAAGGGGGACAGAGTAAGGTGGTAGACCCAGAGCCTATGGATGGGGAACCTGACCGTTACAGGTGGATTACTGTACGGGAGGGGAGACAGTCCAAAGACTTCCCCAGTGGCAGTCCACTAAAATATCGAGGGTGGAGGGGGAAAAATGGTAAGGCAGGAGTTCCAGAGTACTTCAGAGGGGAGGAACGGGACTAGAAGGGAGATAGTGGTAGGGGATGGGAGGGTTAAAGGAATAGATAGGCGCTTCTTTGGTCCCAAGGCAGGACTCAAAGATAGTAGTTTGCCTCTCTGGAGCAGGGGTGCAAGATGCCTCTGACAGGGTAGAGGGCATTTTGAAGGGTGAGGGGACCCAGGCGGATGTGATTATTCACGTAGGAGAGAAGGATGTAGGAAGGAAAAGCAGGGAGGATATATGAAGGCAGTTCGGGGAGTTGGGGGGTAGGCTGAAGAGCAGGGCCTCCAGGAATGGCGATCTTAGGGCTGCTGCCAGGGCCAGGTAATAGTGAGACCAGGAGAAATGAGATCCTACAACTAAATGTGTGGCTGAAGGACTGGTGTAGGGCAGAGGGTTTCATATTTGTGGATAACTGGAAAGTATTTCTGAAAGAAGGGCACCTGTATAGAAGGGATGGGGAACGCTTAAATGGGAAGGGCGTGAATATCTTAGCTGAGAGGTTAGCTGGAGTGTTTCGGCAGGGTTTAAACTAATATGGAGGGGTGGGGTGAAGGGCTGAGACCGATAGCTCGGTAGAGAGCGAGTTGGGAGATAAGCTTGGATGAGAAGAAATATACCAGGGAGAAGGAGGTTCTGAGTGGGCTTGGAGGTCTGGAGTGTGTCTGTTTCAATGCGAGGAGCGTAACAGGAAAAACGGATGAACTTAGGGCCTTAATGTTTGCAAGGAACTTGGATGTGGTTGCTGTGATGGAGACGTGGTTAAAGGAAGGGGAGCAGTGGTAGCTGAATATTCCTGGGTATAAGTGTTTCAGGCGTGACAGAGGAAGGTCCAGAAGAGGTGGGGGAGTGAGTTGTTAGTTAGGGAGAGCATCACAGCGGTGCAGAGGGAGGACAGTTCAGAGGAGTTAGGAGTGGAGTCGCTGTGGGTGGAGTTGAGGAATAGAAAGGGGGCGATTACTATGCTAGGTATGTATTATAGGCCACCCAACAGCCTGCAGGTAGTTGAAGAAGGCATATGTAAAGACATTTTGGATAGGTGCAGAAAGAGCTGAGTTGTTATAGTGGGAGATTTTAATCTCCCTAGGGTGGATTGGAAGGTACCCAGAGCTAGGGGCTCGGACGGGGAGGAATTTATAAAATGTGTACTGGAAGGATTGTTGAAGCAGTAAGTGGCTAGCCGAACTAGAGAGAGAGCTATATTGGATTTAGTTCTGAGTAATGAGCCAGGGCAGGTGGTTGATGTTGTAGTAGGGGAACATGTGGCTAACAGTGACCACAATTCTGTCTACTTTAGAATACAGATGGAAAAGGATGCTTGTTGCCCTAGGGGCAGGGTGCTGAATTGGGGGAAGGCTAACTACGGTTGGATTAGGCAGGAACTTATGGAAACTGACTGGGAACAGCTGTTCGAGGGTAAGTCCACGCTAGGCATGTGGGAGTCTTTCAAGGGAATACTGAAAATGTTGCAAGAAAGATATGTGCCGGCTAAGAGGAAAGATGAAAGATAGGATTAGAGAGCTGTGGATTACTAGGGATATTGAGGAAGAAAAGAGAGGCGTATGATAGGTCAAAGCAGCTGGGAACGGAGACAGCGTTGGAGGAATACAGAGAGAGTAGGAGGGAGCTCAAACGGGGACTTAGAAGGGCATGAAAAGGTTTTGGCAGATAGAATTAAGGAAAATCCAAAGGCTTTTTACTCCTATGTTAGGAATAAAAGAATGATTAGAGGAAAAATCGGACCTCTTAGGGATGTATGGGATTGAGGGTGATTTAGCTAATTGGATTAGGAATTGGCTAGCTGATAGAAGACAGAGGGTGGTGGTTGATGGAAGTTATTCATCGTGGAGTTCGGTTACAAGTGGTGTACCTCAGGGATCTGTTTTGGGGCCCCTGCTGTTTGTAATTTTTATAAATGATCTGGATGAGGGTATTGAAGGATGGATTAGTAAATTTGCAGATGACACCAAAGTCGGAGGAGTGGTAGATAGTGAAGAGGGGTGTTATAGTTTGCAGAGAGACTTGGACAAGTTGCAGAGCTGGGCCGAGAGGTGGCAAATGGAGTTTAATGTGGAAAAGTGTGAGGTAATTCACTTTGGCAGGAATAACAAATGTGTAGAGTATAGGGCTAATGGTAGGACTCTTAATAGTGTTGATGAACAGAGGGATCTTGGTGTATATGTGCATAGATCCCTGAAAGTTGGCAATCAAGTCGATAAGGTTGTTAAGAAGGCATATGGAGTCTTAGCTTTTATTGGTAGGGGGATTGAATTTTGGAGCCGCAACGTCATGTTGCAACTGTACAAAACTCTAGTGCGGCCGCACTTGGAGTATTGTGTGCAGTTCTGGTCCCCACATTATAAGAAAGATGTGGAGGCATTGGAGATGGTACAGAGGAGGTTTACCAGGATGTTGCCTGGTATGGAGGGCAGGTCTTATGAAGAGAGGCTGAGGGATTTGAGGTTGTTTTCGTTAGAAAGAAGGCGGCTAAAAGGAGACCTTATTGAAACATATAAGATGATTAGAGGTTTAGATAGGGTGGACAGTGATAGCCTTTTTCCTAGGATGGAGAAAGCTAGCACGAGGGGACATAGCTTTAAATTAAGGGGTGGTAGTTATAGGACGGATGTCAGAGGTAGGTTCTTTATCCAGAGGGTGGTAAGGGTATGGAATGCCCTGCCTGCTGCAGTTGTAGATGCGCCAAGTTTGGTGGCGTTTAAGAGGTTAGTAGATAAGTTTATGGACGAAAAGGGAATGGTTTAGGTTAGAGGGTCATTGCTTTTTCTTAATTGGTCGGTGCAACATCGAAGGGCCTGTTCTGCGCTGTTATGTTCTATGTTCTAGAAGAGGGAGAGCCCGAGGGAACAGAAGAGATCCTGAATGAATACTTTGCGTCGGTATTCACGAAGGAGAGAGGCTTGTTGACCGCTCCTGTCTCTGAGGGAGCTGTGGACCAGTTGAGGGAAATATCCGTACCAAGGGAGGAAGTGTTAGAGCTTCTAGGTAACATTAAAACTGATAAATCTCCGGGGCCTGATGGCATTTATCCCAGGCTGCTTAGGGAGGTGCGAGGCGAAATTGCTGGGCCTCTGATGCAAATCTTTGTCTCTTCTTTGGACACAAGTGAGGTCCTAGAGGACTGGAGAATAGCTAATGTTGTACCGTTGTTTAAAAAGGGTAGTGGGGATAACCCTGGAAATTATAGGCTGGTGAGTTTGACGTCAGTGGTAGGGCAGCTGTTTGAGGGGATCCTTAGAGATAGGATGTATAGGCACTTAGAGCGTTGTGATCTAATTAGGGATACACAGCATGGCTTTGTTAAGGGGAGGTTATGCCTTACGAATCTGGTAGAATTTTTTGAGGAGGTGACGAAAACGGTGGACAAAGGGCGAGCCGTTGATGTCGTCTATATGGATTTCAGTAAGGCGTTTGACAAAGTCCCTCATGGGAGGTTAGTTGAAAAGGTCAAGGCCCATGGGATACAAGGATAGGTGGCTAGATTGGATAAGTAACTGGCTTAGTAATAGGAGACAGAGAATAATAGTGGAAGGATGTTTTTCTAGCTGGAGGTCGGTCACTAATGGTGTGCAGCAGGCCTTGGTACTGGGACCTCTTCTATTTATAATATATATAAATGACTTGGAAGAGGGAGTAAGTGGAGTGATCAGCAAGTTTGCAGACGATACAAAGATGGCTGGACTTGCAGATAGTGAGGAGCATTGTCAGGCGATGCAGCAGGACATAGGCTGGTAGCTTGGGCAGATAGATGGCAGATGGAATTCAATCCTGATAAATGCGAGGTGATGCATTTCGGGAGAAAGAATGTAGGGAGGGGGTATATGATAAAGGATAGACCTATTAAGAGTATAGAAACGCAGAGGGACCTGGGGGTGCAGATGCACAAGTCTCTGAAGGTGGCAGAGCAAGTGGAGAAGGTTGTGAAGAAAGCATATAGTATGCTAGCCTTTATAGGAAGGGGTATAGAGTACAAGAGTTGGCCTTTAATGTTGCAGTTGTATAAAACGTTGGTTAGACCTCATTTGGAATACTGCATCCAGTTCTGGTCGCCCTACTACTGGAAGGATGTGGAGACTCTGGAGAGAGTGCAGAGGAGGTTTACCAGGATGCTGCCTGGTATGGAAGGTCTGAGTTACGAGGAGAGGTTAGGCATATTGGGACTGTTTTCCTTAGAAAGACGTAGACTTAGAGGAGATCTAATAGAGGTGTACAAGATTATGAGAGGTATAGATAGAGTAAACAGGGTTAAGCTTTTTCCTAGGATGGACTCAAATAGCACGAGTGGTCACGGGCTTAGGGTAAGGGGGGTAAGGTATAATTTGGATGCTAGAGGGAGTTTTTTCACTCCTGGTGGGGCTATGGAATGCGCTATCAAATAAAGTGGTGGAGGCAGGCACTCTGGAGTTATTTAAGAGATATTTAGACGGGCAGATGAACAGAATGGGAATGGAGGGGTATAGAAAACTGATTTAAAATAGGGATCATGAGCCTTGGGAGTCCCTGGGAAGTGTGTAAATAGATGATGATATTGATGTACTTGTTTTTATCCTACGCATGCTTTGGTCCACCTTATTGTCTAACAAGAGCCATACACGCGATGGGTCGTGAGAGGGCTGCTTTTGGATTTTTCGAGAGTATCCTAGTGCTTCACGTTGTTAGTGTACACTTGACCTGGACCATTTGATGGGCAACACAACAGCTCAGTGACTATTGCTGTGCTGTGCAGATACATGGATTTGGGACTGTATCTGTGGGAGTTTGCGCATTCTGCCCGTGCTTGCATGGGTTTTCTCCGGGTGCTCCAGTTTCCTCCCACATCCCAAAAATCTGCTGTTAGGCTAATTGGCAAAACAAATTCTCCCTAAATTGTCTCAAATTTGGTTTTTAATCCATAGATCTATAAACATAGACAGGGATCGCGGGTAGAGGTGGGAACATCGGGGTGGCGGCGTGGGTTCTTTTTGCCGAAGGGCCTGTTTCCCGTGCTGTTTTGTTCTTTGTCTCAAGTCATGACAGTTAGTAGAATTTTGCAAGCCCAGGCCAAATGGTGGGGATTACATGTAGTGTGATACGAACCCAAATCCCATTGAGACCGTCCTCATGTGCGAAAAAATTCCAAGTAAATCTGTTGGATTTTAACCTGATGTTGTGAGACTTCTTACTGTGCCCCCTCCAATCCAACGGCATCTGTCTTCCAGGAGACACTAGTTTTGGATTGGTAAACTGCAACTTTCCTGTGAAAACCAGTATGTTAGAACTGCTGATGCTTCAGCCATTAGCATCATTATGGGAATTTGAGTCCTGTGAAGCCTGGCCTTTGTTTGAAGTAGGTTGGAGTGTACACATCATCCATGTGGCCATCGTCACTTTGAAATTCCTGCAAGGCAGGTGACTAGTTAATGTCGTTTTATCAGCTCAGCAATTGTCTATTTTGCAAAGCAAAAAAAGAAGTGAATTTCATTGTAGAATGAATCATAGAGTCCCTATAGTGCAGAGAAGGCCATTGGCCCATTGAGGCTGCACTGACAACGATCCCAGCCAGGCACTATCCTCAAAACCCCATGTATTTAGGCTGATAGACCTCTGACGCTAAGGGACAACTTAACATGGCCAATTCACCTAACCCACACATCTTTAGACTGTGGGAGGAAACTGGAGCACCTAGAGGAAACGCATGCAGACATGGGGAGAACGTTTATAAAGTAGTCTAGTAGGTTAATGGGATTGGGAGTTACAGATAGTTCTATGGCCTCGTAGGTATAGGTACGATCAGCACACCTTGTGGGCCGAAGGACCTGTTTGTGCTGTAGTGTTCTATGAATATCTATAGAACTGTAGAATCCTACAGTGCGGCAAGAAGCCATTCAGCCCATCAAATGACTTTCTGAACGAGATCCCGCCTGGCCCTCCCCCTGTCCTATCCTTGTAGCCCCATGCATTTATCGTGGCTAATCCTTCTGACACATTTTTGGACACTAAGTGACAATTTAGCATGGCCAGCACACCTAACCTGCATATCTTTAGAAATCATAGAATCTCTACAGTTTAGCAGGAGGCCATTTGGCCCATCGAATCTCTATCCTCATAACCCCACACATCTACCCCGTTAATCCCCCCTGAAACTAGAGTCAATTTAGCATAGCCAATCAACCTAACCCACACATCTTTGAACTGTGGAACGAAACTGGAGTACCTGAAGAAAACCATGTAGATACAGGGAGAACGTGCCAACTCCATGCTGGCATGTCTTGACAGTGATAAAGGAGTAATAGTTCCATATGTGAAAGGGTTTAAGATAATTGGCAGAAGAAGCAATGGTGACAGATATACAAGTATTTTTTTGCAGTTAGTGGCTTAGATCTGGAATCCAGTGCCTGAGAGTGTCATAGAGGTTTACACTATGAAAAAAACCCCTTCAACCCAACTTGTCCATGCCACATTTTTTTAAGCGACTAAGCTAGTCCTAATTGGAGTACTGTGCGCAGTTCTGGTCGCCTCACTATAGGAAGGATGTAGAAGCTATTGAAAGAGTGCAAAGGAGATTTACAAGGATGCTGCCTGGATTGGGAGGCATGCCTTATGAAGATAGGTTGAGGAAGCTGGGAGTCTTCTCCCTGGAGAGACGTAGGTTGAGAGGTGACCTGATAGAGGTTTATAAAATGTTGAGAGGAATAGATAGGGTGGATTCTCAGAGGCTATTTCCCTGAGCTGAAATGGTCACTACGAGAGGAGACAGATTTAAGGTGCAGGGAAGCAAATACAGAGGGGATGTTAGGGGTAAGTTTTTCTCTGAGGGTGGTGAGTGAGTGGAATCGACTGCCGTCGGAGGTGTTAGAGGCGAACTCGCTGGGGTCTTTTAAAAGACTTCTGGATGAGTATACGGGAACTAATGGGATAGGGGGTTATAGATAGATCTGTGGATTGGTAGGTATAGATGTGATCGGCGCAACTCGTAGGCTGAAGGGCCTGTTTGTGCTGTAGTGTTCTATGTTCTAATTGCCTGTGTTTGGCCCATATCCCTTAATGGCTATCTTATGCATGTAACTATCTAAATGCTTTTTAAAAGCCAAAATTGTACGTGTCTCTAGTACTACGTCTGGCAGCTGGTTCCAGATACTCACCATCCTCTGTGTGAAAAAATTGCGCGCATGGACCCTTTTGTATCCCTCACCTTAAACCTATGACCTCTAATTTTAGATCCCCTTACCTTTGGGAAAAGATATTGATTATCTTGCTGATGTATGTCTCTCATTATTTTATAGACTTGTATAAGATCACCTTTAAGCCTCCTATACTCCAGAGAAAAAAGGTCCTGGTTTATCCAGCCTCTCTTTATAACTGGTAGCATCCTAATAAATCTCTTCTGCGCTCTTTCTTGTTTAATAATATGCTTTCTATAATAGGGTGACCAGAACTGTACACAGTATTCCAAGTATAGCGTACCAATGTCTTGTACAACTTCAACATGATGTCTCACTCCCATATTCAATATCCTGACCAATGAAACCATGCGTGCCAAATGCCATCTTCACCACCCTGTCCATCGGTGACCCCACTTTCAATGAGCCTAGATCTCTTTGTTCTATAACTCTCCCTAACACCCTACCAATAACTGAGTAAGTGCTGCTTTGGTTTGAGCTACTAAAATGCATCACCTTGCATTTCTCTAAATTAAACTCCATCTGCCATTTGTCAGTTCACTGGCACAATTGATCAAGATCCCGTTACAATCTGAGATAATCTTTTTCACTGTTGACTATGCCACCAATCTTGGTATCATCTGCAAACTTACTAACCAAGCCTCCTAAATTCTCTTCCAAATCATGAACATAAATGACAAATAACAGTGGACCCAACACTAGTCTCTGAGGCATACTGCTGGTCACAGTCCTCCAGTTTGAAAAACAACCCTTTACAACTATCGTCTGTCTTCTATTATCAAGCCAATTTTGTATCCATTTGGCTACCTCATCCTGGATCCTATGAGATTTAATCTTATGCGAAAACTGACCATGAAGTATCTTGTCAAAGACCTTGCTAAAGTCCATGTAGACAATATCAACTGCACTGTCCTCATCTACTTCTTTGTTACCCTTTCAAAAACTCAATTCAAATCAAATTTGTGAGACATGATTTTCCACTCATAAAGCAATGTTGACTGTCCCTAATCAATCCTTGCCTCTTTAAATATCTGTAGATTGTGTCTCTCAGAATATCTTCTATCAACTTACCCACTACAGATGTGAGGTTCACCAGCCTGTAATTCCCAGGCTTTCCCCTTTTAAACAAAGGCACAACATTTGCAACCCTCCAGCTTCAGGCACTTCACTTGTGGCTGTTGATACAAAAATCTCTGTTAGGGGATCCGCAATTTCCTCCCTAGCTTCTCATAACATCCTGGGATATACTTCATCACGTCCTGGGGATTTATTTATCTTGATGGGATTTATGACTTCCAGCACCTCCTTTTGCATTATATGCACACTCCTCAAGACATCAACATTTATTTCCCTAAGTTCCCTAACATCCATGTCTCTCTCAACAGTAGTTACTGAGTGTGGTAGAAGCAGAATCAGTTGAGGATTTCCAAAGACAGTTATCTGAAAAGGTAAAATTTGCAGAGCTATAGGGAAAAGAAAGGATGAATTGCTTTTTTAGAGAGTCAATATCAACACAATAGACTCAATAATCTTTTATTATACCTGTTCTGACTTTGTTGTGATCCTCGGTCAGCTTCCTTTATTCTCTTCAGTAACTAACAGAATGCAAGTCTTGAACCTAGACTGCTTTTGGGAATTTTTACAGTTCCATTCCAGTTTTTGCAATCCATAACATTTTATAAAAGATTCCAGAAGATGCTTTCAAGAGCTTCTTTTGCCTGTGTTGACTGCATAATTCATGGGTAACTTTTCACAGCCATAGAACATAGAAAACTACAGCACAAAGAGGCGCTTCGGCCCACAAGTTGTGCTGATCATATCCCTACCTACGAGGCTTACCTATAATCCTCAATCCCATTAAGTTCCATGTACTCATCCAGAAGTCTCTTAAAAGACCTCAACGAGTTTGCCCTCACCACCACCGATGCCAGCCAATTCCACTCACCCACCACTCTGAGTGAAAAACGTACCCCTGATATCTCCTTTGTACCTGTTCCCTAGCACCTTAAACTGTGTCCTCTCGTAGCGACCGTTTCAGCCTTGGGAAATAGCTTCTGAGAATCCACCTGATCTATACTCTCAACATCTTATAAACCTCTATCAGGTCACCTCTCATCCTTCGTCTCTCCAGGGAGAAAAGAACGAGCTCCCTCAACCTATCCTCATAATGCATGCCACCCAATCCAGGCAACATCCTTGTAAATCTCCTCTGCATCCTTTTAATAGCTTCCACATCTATGTTCTGAATCTCCATTATTTATCTTCATTCTTTAATTAAAGTTTGATGTTCTGAGAGTTTAATAAAATCATTCAAGTCCAAATGATTTATTTAACAGACATTGGTGAGAGTTTAGAATGGCAGATCTGTTTGGAATTTTATTTGATACTATTTCTGTATGCTTTGGTGATAAATTTAAGATGCTACTCAAGTGTTTTACTAAACATTATTTTGTAGCAGATTGGATGATATTTCAAAGCTTCTGCAGTTTTGGTCAAGAAGCATAGGCTGCAACGGCAGCTTTTTAATAGGAAAATGGCTGAAGACCCACAGAGAAACTTCCGCTCTCATTATTATGAAAAGGTTGGATTTCGTGGTGTCGAAGAGAAGAAATCTCTTGAAATTCTGCTGAAGGATGATCCATTAGGTAAACTTAGCATAGTCAATATTCACTAATTTGGGATAATAAACAAAATGTTCATCCGAAACTGCTTTTGGTGATGCATATTAATGCTCTAAAGTCTGATCAGTGAATGACCAGGCATATATTTGATTTATGAAGAATGGAGAAAATATTTTAAATGTTCATGTAAAAATTTAGTTTTTCTGATTGACAAAAATATTTAAAGTAATTTTGTATCGTTACATCTTCTATGAAGATATGTTCATTTGTTAAATAATTAGTACAATAGAGAATTGAGACCAAATTGTCCCTTCAGGGCATTAAGGTGCGGATTTTAATTTGATTGAAATGCTACAAGATGGATATTCTGATAAAATATGAAAAAGTTGAGCATCCTTGAGTTTAATTGCCCATTGTTGATTGGCAGAGCCTTCTGCTCCCTAGATCCTAAGTCTGCTTCCAATTCCAAAGAGAGCAGGTAGTTTGGATTGCTTCAGGATGGAAGCATCTTGTGCAAACTTGCATCAATGTCTTTTCTGTGATTGCACACTAACAACATATTTAGAATGGAAAACCTGATTGTTGTGGATTGCTTAGATTGCTACACATATGTAGTTGATGATGCCTTGCATCTAGGGAGTGCCAGTTTAGTGCCTGCACATTCTGATTAACATCATCTGTAGCAATGTTGACATATTGCCAGGCCTAACAAACAGGCATCACATGCTTTATGTTTTTGTGGATGGAAACTGGAAGTTCCTGCAAGAATTTGTGGCAGAGCTCATTGGTAAAAAATGTTGAGCAGTTTAGTGACTTTGACAGCCACTAAAGGAGTGAAAAGCAAGCCCAGCAGCCAGCAGGCTTCTATGAGTCTGCAGAGGTCTGACTCATAGAATCATATAGTGCAGAAAGGCCCTTGGCTCATCGATTCTGCACTGATACATTAAAAATACCCAAACTCCTACTTAATCCCATTTACTCGCACTTAGCCCATAGTTTTGCATGTCATGGTGTGGAAGTGTTCATTCAGTATTTTTTAAAAGATGCCTCACCCAGCTTCCCAGGCAACATGTTCCAGACCATCACTGCCCTCTGGATAAAAATGTTTTTCCTTACATCCCTTCTAAACCTCCTGCTCTTCACCTTGAACCTGTGTCCTCTCATGACCTATCCTTGAACTAAGGGAACAGCTGCACTTTATCCACCCTGTCCATGTCCCTCATAATCTTGTACACCTTGATCAGATCAACCCTCAACGTCCTCTGCTCCAACTAAAACAACCCAAGCTTCCCCAATCTTTCTCCATACTTTAAATGTTCCATCCCAGGCAGCATCTTGGCACATCTCCTCTGTGTTTCTCCAGTGCAATCACATCCTTTTTATAATATGGCAACCAGACCTGCGTATAGTACTCTAGCTGTGGCCTCACCAAAGTTCTATACAACTCCAACATGACTTCCCTGCTTTTGTAATCTTGCCTCGATTGGTAAAGTCCTATATGTCTTTTTCACCATCCCAATAACATGCCCTTCTATCTTAAGGATCTGTGGACAATCACACCAAGGTCCCTTTGTTCCACAGAACTTACTAATGTCCTACCATTCAAAGAACAAAGAAAATTACAGCACAGGAACAAGCCCGTTGGCCTTCCAAGCCTGCACCAACCATGGTGCCTGAGTAAACTAAAACCCCGTATCCTTCCTGAGACCATATCCCTCTATTTCCATCCTAGACATGTATTTGTCAAGACACCCCTCAAAAGTCACTATCGTATCTGTTTACACTATCTCCCTTGACAGCGAATTCCAGCCATTTACCACTCTCTGTATAAAAATTTGCCCCATACATCTCCTAACGAATAAAGAAAATTCATTGCTTACTTCCTTGCCAAATTACTCCTTCCAAAGTGCTCCCACTTTTCAGGGATAAATTCCATCAGCCACTTATCTGCCCATTTGACCATCCCATCTTTATCTTCTTGTAACCCAAAGCACTGGACCTCACTGTTACACCTGGCCAATCTTTGCATCAGCCACGAATTTACTAATCCTACCCTCATTGTCATCTATGTTGTTTATATAAATGACAAATAATAGGGGACACAACACAGATCCCTGTGGTAGGCCACTGGCCACTAGCTTCCAACAACTAAACCCAGTAAGAAATCTCACAACACCAGGTTAAAGACTTCTTACTGTGTTTACCCCAGTCCAATGCCAGCATCTCCATATCATTCCAGTCACTAAAGCAGGTTTCTGTCATCACCCTCTGTCTCCGACAACTGAGCCAATTTTCAATCCACTTAATCAAATTACCCTGTGTCCCATGTGCATTTACCTTTTTCACATGTCTCCATGTGATACCTTGTCAAAAGCTTTTCTGAAATCCATATAATTGCATTGATTGCACTATCCTCATCTACACATCTAGCCACCTCCTCAAAAAATTCAATCAAATTCAATCCCTCTGACGAAACCACGCTGACTATACCAAATCACGTGTTACCTCTCTCCAAGTCAAGGTAGATGCTCTCCTCCAGAAGTTTCTCCAATAGTTTCCCTACCACTGACAGGAGACTCACTGGTCTGCAGTTCTCTCGCTTAGCACTACAATCTTCTTAAATAGTGGGACCACAACAGCTGTTCTCCAGTCATCTGGCACCACCCCATTGATGTGGACTTGCATTCTAATCATTCTGTATTCTGTAAACTCAGTGTACACATTTATATGCCCTGTTTGTGATCAGAACTCCCCACTCACCTGATGAAGGGGCAGAGCCCCAAAAGCTAGAGGAGTTTGCTACCAAATGAATCTGTTGGACTTTAATCTGGTGTTGTGAGATTTCTTACTGTGTGACTTCCCCCATGGCCAGGGAGGAATTGAAAATTTGGATCAGATCCCCTGCAATCTTCTTCATTGCCTCTCACTGGAGTCGAGGGCACAACTTAATGTGGAGATTTATACACTTTTAAGGCTGCCAATATCTCCAATACCTTTCCAATGTCAATTTGCTCAGGAACCTCGCAGTCTCCATCCCTGAATTCCACACCACCTTGCTCATTCTCTTGGGTGAAGATGCATGTCAGGTATTCAGGACTTGCATGTAACCCAGTCCAGAGAGTTACTTGAATTTCACTATTTGTCATGGTAGGATTTAAGTTCTTGATCAGTGGGTTATTTTTCTATTAATATGACTACTGTAGTGCTATTCTCTTAAATTAAAACTGATGGTAAAATAGCCTTATTTGTTACATAGAACATAGAACACTACAGCACAAACAAGCCCTTCGGCCCACAAGTTGTGCCGAACACATCAAAAACCTACCCAGCCATTGACCTATCTATAACCCCCAATCCCATTGGATCCCATGTACTCATCCAGAAGTCTTTTAAAAGACCCCAGCGAGTTCGCATCGACCACCACCGACGGCAGCCGATTCCATTCACTCGCCACCCTCTGAGTGAAAAACTTTCCCCTAGCATCCCCTCTGTACTTGCTTCCCTGCACCTTAAATCTGTGCCCTCTCGTCACAACCATTTCAGCCCTGGGAAATAGTCTCTGAGAGTCCACCCTATCTATTCCTCTCAACATCTTGTAAACCTCTATCAGGTCGCCTCTCAACCTTCGTCTCTCCAGGGAGAACAGTCCCAGCTTCCTCAACCTGTCTTCATAAGGCATGCCTCCCAATCCAGGCAACATCCTTGTAAATCTCCTCTGCACCCTTTCAATAGCTTCCACGTCCTTCCTATAGTGAGGCGACCAGAACTGCGCACAGTACTCCAAGTGTGGTCTGACAAGGGTCCTATAAAGCTGCAGCATTACCTCCTGACTCCTGAACTCAATCCCTCGATGAATGAAGGCCAGTACACCGTAAGCTTTCTTAACCACATCCTCCACCTGGGAGGCCGATTTGAGAGTCTTATGGACCCAGACCCCAAGATCCCTCTGCTCTTCCACACAGCTAAGACTCCTACCTTTGATAGTGTACTCATTCATCCCGTTGGATCTGCCAAAATGGACCACAACACATTTATCCGCGTTGAAGTCCATCTGCCACTTCTCCGCCCAGTCTTGCATCCTGTCGATGTCATGCTGCAACTTCTGACATCCCTCCAGACCATCCACAACACCACCGACCTTCGTGTCATCGGCGAACTTACTCACCCATCCCTCCACTTCCTCATCCAGGTCATTTATGAAAATGACAAACAGCAAGGGTCCTAGAACAGATCCCTGGGGCACTCCACTGGTGACCGACCTCCATGCAGAAAAAGAGCCATCCACAACCACCCTCTGCCTTCTGCAGGCAAGCCAGTTCTGGATCCACAAGGCCAAAGCCCCTTGGATCCCATGGCCTCTCACCTTCTCAAGAAGTCTTGCATGTGGGACCTTGTCAAATGCCTTGCTGAAGTCCATGTACACCACGTCCACTGCTCTTCCTTCGTCAATGTGTTCAGTCACATTTTCGAAGAACTCAATTAAGCTTGTAAGGCACGACCTGCCTTTTACAAAACCATGTTGACTATTTCTAATCAACCTAAACTTCTTCAAATGGTCGTAAATCTTGTCCCTCAGAAGCCTCTCCATCAGCTTACTGTAAGAAATCAGAATTATGATTGCTTTATGATCCGCGAAGCAATGCCTTGTCATATGGCCATTGTGAAACTCGACTTAAGTGTGTGTGGAAAAACATGTACTTGGGCAAAGTGCCATAAATGACTCATGCATTAACAATCAAAAATAACTGATGTAACTGCGTAAATAACATGAGAGAGGCACGTGAACACTCTCAGGACTGTCGATGATTGGCTATTACCAAACACAGGGCAGGGAAAGGAGCCTGATCAACTCACTTTCTCAGCCTTTAAGAAGGGGATCTCCCAGTGTCTCGGTGGACGCTCAACCGTGGGATACGCGCGCATTGCCCGGTATTTTCTCCGGAGAAACGTGTTGGTCCTTCACCAAGACTGAAACGGGCTCCCCAGTCGTTGGAAGGGCGAAGGCACAGTCCTGATTGTAAATATATGCAGCCGCTTCTGATTAATCAATGCCGTGTAAATTGCATTATTAGTGTAGTTAGTAGGAATAAAGGTACGAAAGATAAGAACCTAATTTTATTGCGGTCTGAGTCATTTCTCTCTCTCTCGAGTCCTGCAAAATCTTTTACACTCGTACCGAAACACTTACCAACCACTGAGGTCAGACTCACCGGTCGGTAATTTCCAGGACTATCCCTGTTCCCTTTCTTGAAAATAGGGACCACATCCGCAATCCTCCAATCCTCCAGAACCTCTCCTGTCTCCATCGACGACACAAAGATCATCGCCAGGGGCTCTGCAATGACATCCCTCACCTCCCACAATAACCTGGGGTACATCCCATCTGGTCCCGGAGACTTGTCTATCTTGATAGCATTTAAAAGTTCTAACACATCCGCTTCCTTAATATCTACATACTCAATCTTTTCAGTCTGCCGCAAACTTGTAGTGCATCCTCCCAGATCACTTTCCACCGTGAATACTGAGGCAAAGTACTCATTAAGCACCTCTGCCATTTCTTCCGGTTCCATACAGACTTTTCCCCCTTCACCTTTTATAGGTCCTATCCCTTCTCTTCTCATCCTTTTACTTTTCACATATTTGTAGAAGGCCTTGGGATTCTCCTTAATCCTACCAGCCAAGGCCTTCTCATGACCCCTTCTGGCTTTCCTAATTTCCTTTTTAAGCTCTCTTCTATAAGCCTTATACTTCTCTAGATCCCCAACATCTCCTAGCTCTTTGAACCTTTTATACACCTTTCTTTTCTTCCTGACTATGTTCACCACAGCCTTCGTGCACCACGGTTCCCGCGTCCTACCAAAACCTCCTTGTCTCACCGGAACGTTGTCGTGCAAAGCTCCAGACAAGCATTCCTTGAATATCTGCCACCTTCCTTCTGTGCTTTTCCCCAAGAACACCTCCTTCCAGTTTATTCGCCCCAACATCTGCCTGATGTCTTCATATTTCCCCTTATTCCAGACAAACACCTTCCTAGCCTGCCTGATCCTATCCTTTTCCAATGCAAGGGTGAAGGAGATAGAATTATGATCTCCATCCCCAAGATGCTCTCCTACCGAGAGATCCATCACCTGTCCTGGTTCATTAGCTAGTACCAGGTCCAGTACAGCCTCTCCTCTCGTAGGCTTGTCCACGTGCTGTGTCAGGAAACCCTCCTGAACACACCTAACAAACTCCTCCCTATCCAAACCCCTTACCCTTGGGATATTCCAGTCGATGTTTGGGAAATTGAAGTCTCCCATCACAACAACTCTGTTACATCACTTGTGTAGGATGAACAAATTGTTGAATTAATAGCATATGTGAAGCCTGTAGCAAACAGAATTTTTAGTCTTGTTCTTTTTGGGGGAGAAAAGGTTTTTGACAGTCCTGGTGATATTCTCAGTTTTTGTTGATAGAAAAGAAAGCAGTTTATATCAATTCTATTTTGAATAAAATATGATCAATCCTTAATTTTTTTTCAGATGTTGAGAAGCTGTGCACTTTTGCTCAACGCTATCCTGTTCCCTCCATGTATCGTGCTCTTGTGTGGAAAGTATTGCTTGGTATGTTTAAATGATCTTACAATTAATCTTTTCAGTGCAAATCATATCTGTTGTGGATGAAATCTAATATAGAAGGCCTTTGTATAAGCACTGAACTTAATTCTATTATTTATAATAGTTACTCTTTCTTGTCTGATGTGCAGTTTCATTAAACTAAGCGTAAGGTTTAAAACACATAACAATGTATCTTAGCTGAAAAATTAGAAGTAATTTCTTGCTTTTTAAAAATCAGCACATGAATGGGTGATTGAGGTTGTAAGTCAGTGAAACTGCTGCCATCTTTGAATAATTGCGTTGCTGATTTCTCAGCCTGGAAGTTGGGTGATTCCAAAGCTTTTTCACGTATTAAGAGGGCACCTATGTCTTCCATAATCACACACAAGAAGCACACACTTATTACAAACCAGAAATGCACCAGATGTCATATTGGTATAGGCAAAACAGAAACAAGCATTAATCCCTTAGCATCTGCAAATAAATTGTCATATCTGCTGGAGATTCCCAATACAGTTAGTATTTAGAAAAACAGATTAACATATGGCCTAACCAGTGATCTTTAAATTGACCATGGCAAGCTGTCCCCCAGAAAGACAATTTTTCTGAATATAACAGGCGTGCTGCTTCCATCTCCAAGTTAAAACAAATGGTGCTGCCAGTAGAATTGGTACATATGATTGACATTTATCCAAAGAAGGCTGCACCAAAGAGATAAGCTTGTGACAAACTGTTTGCTTTGAATGTTTTGTTTTGGGTGTAAGTGAGATGTGACCAGGACTGAAGGAATTATATTTGGAGAGCAAGTTGCTCCTTTTTTATCTGAGAAAGAATCTAAAAAAATCATTATTATAAGGGATATGAGTGCAAAATTTATTAGTTTGCTGGTTAAAATGTATTGGTTAAAGGGATTGGTGGGAAGTGTGTACCTATCCTATTGTGTAGTATAAGTTTTAACTGAACTGTGGTAAAGAATTATGTTATTGTCAATATTATTTCTAAATTATCCATTAATCATGTGGATTTTATTTTGGGAAATGATAAAGTGAGCAGTGTAGTTGTTCCATAATGTGGGATGGTATGCCACAGTTCAGGAATAGAACAAAGAACAGAACAGCATGGGAAACAGGCCCTTTGGCCCAACGAGCCCGCGCAGCCATCCCAATGTTCCCACCTCTAGCCGCGATCCCTGTCCATGTTTATAGATCTATGGATTAAAAACCAAATTTGAGACAATTTAGGGAGAATTTGTTTTGCCAATTAGCCTAAGAGCACATCTTTGGGATGTGGGAGGAAACCGGAGCACCCGGAGAAAACCCACGCAAGCACGGGGAGAATGCGCAAACTCCCACAGACACAGGCCCAAATCCATGTATCCGCACAGCACAGCGATAGTCACTGAGCTGTCGTGTTGCCCATCAAATGGTCCAGGTCAAGTGTACACTAACGACGTGAAGCACTAGGATACTCTCGAAAAAGATCCAAGAACAGCCCTCTCACGACCCATCGCGTGTATGCCCCTCGTTAGACAACAAGGTGGACCAAAGCACCTGTAGGATAAAAACAAGTACATCAATATCATCATCTATTTACACACTTCCCAGGGACTCCCAAGGCTCATGATCCCTATTTTAAATCAGTTTTCTATACCCCTCCATTCCAATTCTGTTCATGTGCCCATCTAAGTATTTCTTAAATAACTCCAGAGTACCTGCCTCCACCACTTTACTTGGCAGTGCATTCCATACCCGCACCACCCTCTGTGTAAAAAAACTCTCTCTAGCATCCAAATTATACCTTACCCCCCTCACCCTAAGCCCGTGACCACTCGTGCTATTTGAGTCCATCCTAGGAAAAAGCTTAACCCTGTTTACTCTATCTATCCCCTTCATTTGAAATGGCTCTCTTCTTACAATAATTATAATACAAAATTCTATTTACGAAAGTAGATTTTTCTACTAGAGGGATGCTAGAGGGAGTTTTTTCACACAGAGGGTGGTGGGGGTATGGAATGCACTGCCAAGTAAAGTGGTGGAGGCAGGTACTCTGGAGTTATTTAAGAAATACTTAGATGGGCACATGAACAGAATAGGAATGGAGGGGTATAGAAAACTGATTTAAAATAGGGATCATGAGCCTTGGGAGTCCCTGGGAAGTGAGTAAATAGATGATGGATGATATTGATGTACTTGTTTTGCTTTGTTGTCTAACGAGGGGCATACACGCAATGGGTCATGAGAGGACTGCTCTTGGATCTTTTTCGAGAGTATCCTACTGCTTCACGTTGTTTGTGTATGCTTGACCTGGACCTTCTGATGGGCAACACGACAGCTCAGTGACTATCGCTGTGCTGTGCAGATACATGGATTTGGGCCTGTGTCTGTGGGAGTTTGTGCATTCTCCCCGTGCTTGCGTGGGTTTTCTCCGGGTGCTCCGGTTTCCTCCCACATCCCAAAGATGTCTCTTAGGCTAATTCCCAAAACAAATTCTCCCTAAATTGTCTCAAATTTGGTTTTAAATCCACTGATCTATAAACATGGACAGGGATCGCGGGTACAGATGTGAACAGCGGGGTGGCGGCGCGGGCTTGTTGGGCCGAAGGGCCTATTTCCCGTGCTGTTTTGTTCTTTGTTCATAATCTTGTACACCTCTATTAGATCTCCTCTAAGTCTACGTCTTTCTAAGGAAAACAGTCCCAATTTGCCTACCCTCTCCTCGTAACTCAGACCTTCCATACCAGGCAGCATTCTGGCAAACCTCCTCTGCACTCTCTCCAGAGTGTCCACATCCTTCCAGTAGTAGGGCGACCAGAACTGGACGCAGTATTCCAAATGAGGTCTAACCAACGTTTTATACAACTGCAACATTAAAGGCCAGCTCTTGTACTCTGTGCCTCTTCCTATAAAGGCGAGCATACTATATGCTTTCTTCACAACCTTCTCCACTTGCTCTGCCACCTTCAGAGACTTGTTCATCTGCACCCCCAGGTCCATCTGCGTTTTTATACTCTGAATAGGTCTACCCTTTATTATATACCTTTCTTTCTCCCGAAATGCATCACCTCACATTTATCAGGATTGAATTACGTCTGCCCAAGCTACCAGCCTATCTATGTCCTGCTGCATCGCCTGACAATGCTCCTCACTGTCCGTAAGTCCAGCCATCTTTGTATCGTCTGCAAACTTGCTGATCACTCCACTTACTCCCTCTTCCAAGTCATTTATATATATTACAAATAGAAGAGGTCCCAGTACCGAGCCCTGCTAGTGACCAACCTCCTGCTAAAGAAACACCCTTCCACTATTACTGTGTCAGTAAAAACTCCTCAAATGTTTGTGATCTAATTAAGCAGGGAACTGATCCTAGTTAAAAAAATAATGATGCATCCACATTAGGCAACAGACATTCCTGCAGAATTTTCAAATCAGAGTTCTTCTCAAAAAGGACTGAGGTCTCAAAATAATCCTGAAGATTTAATGACACGCAATACTGAATTAACAATTTATGTCAATGATGAGATGCAACGTGTGGCTGGACAGAGTTCAAAAGATCTCTTAAAAACCCAAAGCGATTGGCATTATGTAGTTTGTGAATTGTGGTGGAACACTGTTAGAAATGTTAAGAATCTGTTAATATTGCTCAAAGGAATTAAATAAAAATTGTTTGGGATGTAATCAAGAAAACTGAAGCGGATTTAAAGATGAGACCAAACGTTCAGTTGATAGTAATATTGCTGAAAAGACAAACATGTTGCTGGAGATTTTCATCTTGCACTCAAAGCAAATGCTACAATGCCAAATTTCAAACAATCCCAACAACTTATTCTACTTCAAAAGATGTTGATTGGCTTTGGCATTACTTTGAGAAAGAGACCAAGTCAGAATATCAAACTTTTCAACTTGGTTATTAAAAATATCAGTCCATGTTTTCTAAGTAGCTAAGGAGAATATTTACTACTGAAGGAATGACTTGCACAAAAATGAATCTCAAAAAGAAAATTATAATATTTGAGTCTGGAAAATGGAATTTAAAAATAAAAATATACCTACAACCAAGCAAGAAGAAAGATATGATTTAGTTATAGAATTAACTTATTCTTGGATTCAGTAATGAAGAGACGACAAACAAGGAGGAAATTAAGGTCCAGTCAAACTTTTAACAGAGCCTGCAACTCCCATGCGAAAAATCTACTTTCGTAGATAAAATTTTGTATTATAATTATTGTAAGAAGAGAGCCTTTCAAAACCACCACAATGTGAACAATAATTCTTGAACATGACTTCAGCTATATGCTACTTTTGAGATTGACTTGTGAATTTAATTTGACAGTGAGGGAATGATTATTGTGTGTATTGCATATGGTAAGTTAATTGTTAATATATTTTTTTTTAAGAGCAACACAGCACGGGAAACAGGCCCTTCGGCCCAACGAGCCCGCGCCGCCGTCATAACTATATAGTAGCAATTCCATTATCCTATTATAGATTTAGGTTAATCCTAATATGGAAGACTCTCACTATAGGGACAATTTGTTTCCCAATCAGCCTAAGAGCGAATTTTTGGGATGTGGGAGGAAACCGGAGAGCCCGGAGAAAACCCACGCAACCACGGGGAGAACGCGCAAACTCCCGCAGACACCGGCCCAATTCCAAGTGTCTGCACAGCCACATCGATAGTCTCTGAGCTGTCATGGTGCCCTTCAGATGGTCCACATAAAGCACTCATTTACGACATGAAGTACCAGGCAACCCATGAATCAACATCCAAGAGCTGTACTCGCACCACCTGCCGAATGCATGCTCAATGTTGGTCAAGTATGGACCGAATTACCTGTGGGGAAAAAAAGCCGTAGTTAAACAGTCCTACTATATCCCTCTATCTGCATACCGCTCATGTGGCTGTCCCTTAAACAGCCCCAGCGTGCCTGCTCCCACCACCTTACTCGGCAGTGCATTCCACACCCCCACTACCCTTTATGTGAAAAACTGCCCTCTAATATTCGTCCTATACATAGCCCCCCTCACCCTATGGCCATGACCCCTCGTCCTATCCATTTCTGAAGGTGGAAAAAGTTTACCTCCATTTACTCTATCTATACCCCTTATAATCTTATACACCTCTATGAGATCCCCTCTAAGCCGACGTCTTTCAAGGGAAAACAACCCCAGTCTATCTAATCGTTCCTCATAAGACAGTCCTTCCATACCAGGCAGCATCCTGGTAAACCTCCTCTGCACTCTCTCCAAGGACTCCACATCCTTCTGATAGTACGGCGACCAGAACTGGACGCAGTATTCCAAGTGAGGCCTAACCAACGTTCTATACAACTGCAACATCAAACTCCTACTCTTGTATTCTATACCCTTTTCTATGAAAGCTAACATACTATACGCCTTCTTTATCACCTTCTCCACCTGTGAGGACACCTTCAGAGACTTGTGAACCTGCACCCCCAAGTCTCTCTGCGTCTCTATGCTCCGTATAGTTTTACCTTTTATCCTATAACTCTCTTCTACATTTTTCCGGCCAAAATGCATCACCTCGCATTTATCCGGATTAAATTCCATTTGCCATCTATCTGCCCAGTCTACCAACCTGTCTATGTCCTGTTGTATTGCCTGACACTGCTCCTCTGTACCCGCCAATCCAAGCATCTTGGTGTCATCAGCAAATTTGCTGATCTCACCACCTACCCCTACTTCCAAGTCGTTTATGTAGACCACAAATAGAAGAGGACCTAGTACTGAGCCTTGTGGCACTCCACTAGTGACAGGCTTCCAGCCGGAAAAAGAGCCTTCCACTACTACCCTCTGTCTCCTCCTCCCGAGCCAGTTCTCGACCTATCTACATACCCGACCCTGTATCCCATGCGCCTTCACCTTCTCTATCAGTCTACCATGAGGAACCTTGTCAAACGCCTTACTGAAATCCATGTAGACGACATCAACAGCCTGTCCTTCATCAACTGTTTTTGTCACTTCTTCAAAAAATTCCACTAGATTCGTAAGACAAGACTTCCCCTTGACGAAGCCATGCTGCGTATCCCTGATCAGATCGCAGCGCTCCAGATGCTCATACATCCTGTCCCTAAGGATCCTCTCCATTAGCTTACCTATAACTGAAGTCAAGCTCACCGGCCTATAGTTCCCTGGGTGATCCCTCTGACCTTTTTTAAACAACGGTACTACGTTTGCTATCCTCCAGTCCTCTGGGACCTCACCTGTGTCCAAGGAAGAGACAAAGATTTGCATCAGAGGCCCAGCCAAGTCTTCCCTCAACTCCCTTAGCAGCCTGGGGTAAATGCCATCAGGCCCTGGAGCTTTATGTGTCTTTAAGCTGCCTAACAGCCCCAACACCTCTTTCCTCGTAATCCTTATTTCCCTCAACCGATCCTCAACTTTGTCAACATCAGGCACAGACATCTGTCCAGTCTCCTGCGTGAATACCGACGCAAAGTATTCATTCAGGATCTCCCCCATTCCCTCAGGCTCTAAGCATAGATCCCCTCCTCTGTCCCTAAGAGGTCCAATCTTGCCTCTAACCATCCTTTTGCTCCTTACATAGGTGTAAAATGCCTTTGGATTTTCCTTAATCCTACCTGCCAGAGCCACCTCGTGGCCCCTTTTTGCCTTTCTAATACCCCTTTTAAGATCCCGTCTACACTCTCTATGAGCTTCCAGCGCTGTCTCAGTCCCCAGTTGCCTAGATCTACTGTAAGTCTCTCGCTTCTTCCTGATCAAGTCCTCAATCTCCCTGGTAAGCCACGGTTCTCTAATCCTACCTTTCCCATCCTTCCTCCTTGCCGGCACGTATCTTTCCTGCAGAGAGTTTAGTTTTCCCTTGAAAGACTCCCACATGTACCTCGTCGACCTGCCCTCGAAAAGCTTATCCCAGTCGGTATCTTTAAGATCTTGCCTAATCTGGCTGTATCTAGCCCTCCCCCAGTTAAATACCTTCCCTTTTGGGCCGGTCTCGTCCTTTTCCATTAATATCCTAAAGCAGACAGAGTTGTGATCACTATTTGACACCTGCTCTCCTACCTCGACGTCAACCACCTGGCCTGGCTCATTCCCCAGAACCAAATCCAGTATAGCCCCATCTCTAGTCGGGCCATCCACATACTGCTCCAAAGACCCTTCCAAAACACACTGTACAAATTCCTCCCCGTCCACTCCAACAGCTCTGGGCACACTCCAATCTACTCCAGGAAAATTGAAATCTCCCACTACTACTACCCTATGTAACATGTTGGCATGGATCTTGCATAAATTGTTACTTTGAAGGACGTGGAACCATTGGAGAGAAAACAGAGGAGATTTATCAGAATGCTGCCTGGTTTAGAGGGTAGGTCTTTGAGGAAAGATTAAGGGAACTGGGACTTTTCTTCTTAGAGCGAAGGAGGATGAGAGGCGACTTAATAGAGGTTTATAAGATGATGAGGGGGATAGATAGAGTGGACGTGCAGAGATTGTTTCCTTGGGTGAATGTAGCTGTTAGTAGGGGGCATAATTTTAAGGTTCATGGTGGGAGATGTAGGACAGATGTCCGAGGTAGATTCTTCACTTAGAGAGTGGTTAGGACATTACAGTGCAGTACAGGCTCTTCTGACCATTTGAACGCCCTTAAAGTTGACAAGTCCACAACTGATGCAGGCAGGGCATTCCACGCCCTTACTACTCTCTGACTAAAGAATCTACCACTGACATCCGTCCTATAATTACCACCCCTCAATTTAAAGTTTTGTCCCCTTGTGTTAGCCATCTCCATTCGAAGATAAAGGCTCTCACTGTCCACCTTATCTAACCCTCTGATAATCTTGTATGCCTCAATTAGGTCACCTCTTTTCTCTAATGAAAATAACCTCAGCCTTTCCTCATAAGACCTCCCCACATACCAGGCAACATCCTTTCCAATGCCTCCACATCTTTCTTATAATGCGGCAACCAGAAGCGTATGCAATACTCCAAGTGCGGCCACACCAGAGTTTTTTACAGTTGCAACATGACCACACGACTCCGAAATTCAATCCCTCTGCCAATAAATGCAAACAGACCATATGCCTTCTCAACATCCTTATCAACCTGGGTGCCAATTTTCAGGGATCTATGCACATGTACACCGAGATCTCTACCAAGAGTCCTTCCATTAGCTCTATATTCTGTACCCCTGTTACTCTTACGAAAGTGAATCTCCTCATACTTTTCCATATTAAACTTCATTTGCTATCTCTCAGCCTAGCTCTGCAGCTTATCTATGTCCTTCTGCAAACTGTAACATCCATTCTCACTGTCTACAACTCCACCGACTTTGGTGTCATCAGCAAATTTACTAACCCATCCTTTTACACCCTCATCTAGGTCATTTATAAAAATGACAAACAGCAGCGGCCCCAAAACAGATCCCTGAGGCACACCACTTGGATCTGAACTCCAGGTTGAATATTTCCCATCAACACCACCCTCTGTCTTCTATCAGCTAGTGAATTCCTGATCCAAATTGCTAAATCACCCTCAATCCCATACATCTGCATTTTCTGCAGTAGCCTACCATGGGGAATCTTATCAAATGCTTTACTAAAATCCATATACACCACGTCAATTGCCTTACCCATATCCACCTCTTTGGTCACCTTTTCAAAAAACTCGATAAAATTTGTGAGGCATGACCTTCACAAAAACCATGTTGACTATCCCTAATCAACTTATTTCTGTCTAGATGATTATAAATCCTATCCCTTATAATTCTTTCCAAAATTTTGCCCACAACAGAAGTAAGGCTCACTGATCTTTATTTCCCAGGATCGTCTCTATTCCCCTTCTTGAACAAGGGGACAACATTTGCTATCCTCCAGTCTTCCGGCACTATACCTGTAGCCAATGACGACATGAAGATCAAAGCCAAAGGCTCTGCAATCTACTCCCTATCCTCCCAGAGAATCCGAGGGTAAATCCCATCCGGCCCAGGGGACTTGTCTATTTTCATACTCTCAAGAATTGCTAACACCTCCTCCTTATGTGCCTCAATCTCATCTAGTCTAAAAGCCTGTATCGCAGTATTCTCCCCAACTATATTGACTTTTTTCTGGTTAGGGTGTAGAATGCACTGCCTGCTGTGATAGTGGAGTCAGACTCTTTAGGAACTTTCAGGTGGTTATAGGATAGGCACATGGAGCACACCAGAATGATAGGGAATAGGATATCCTGATCTTGGGTTTGGAAATAGCTGAGCACAATATTGAGGGTCTATGGGCCTGTACTGTGCTGTACTGTATTATGTTTTTATGAAACTTGAGATCTAAAATTGGATGTGCTTCACTTTCCTATTAAAGCACAAGAATCAGTCCCTGCATCCAGTTCAAACTGGCAGGCTGGAACAAATAAAATTTTACACCATCTGGTTTGAACACTTATCATTAAATGTTATGTAATTCACATTACGCAAGGCCATAAAGCATCTGTGCCTTGTCCTAAGTTCTCATCGTAAAATTATCTGACACTAAGTTTTTTTCATTTATTGTGTCAATGAGTATTTGAGAACACCATTGGAAAATATATTGAGGCCAATATATATATATTGAAATATATATTGAAGGAAAATATATTGAATACCTTTGGACCAGCATGACTATAGAGATTAAAGACTCCTTCAGGATAATTTGTTTTTGCAAGTGTTCATAAAGCTTCACAAATGGCAAAGATGTAGAAATTGAATTTTTGATCAACTATATGAATAGTCAAAGGAGGGTTAAGATCTTTAGAAGATAACTGATAGTTGTGGTTATATGAAATAGAAAGAAAATTACGTACTTGGAAAATTGGGTGCACAAAGGAAGTAAACTTGTAGAACCATAGAAGTGGAGGAGGAGTCCACTTGGCCCAATGAGTCTGCACCTACTTTTTGAAAGAATATCTTCCCATCCCCCAGCTTATCTCTGGAACCCTGCACATTTACCAAGGCTAGAAGAATGTCTTTTGTTTTGCCAGAAGAATCCAAGGATTTGTTTTGTCTTTTGATGTGCGATATTGAGAAGGTCCATAAATGCTGCTTTTTTCTGTATGGCTAACAAAGTAAAGTGTTAGCTTTAAATGACCTAGTCAATTTTAAATTTTTATTGCTAGTAGATACGTTATTGCATAAATGTCTTCTATTTATTATAACTGTTTTATCGGGGTACTACAACAGCAGCGTGGTAGGAATAACACCAATAACAAGAACTTGTGTGTGTGTCTGTGTGTGCATACAATGTTATTAATGTAATTGTGTATCCCAGGAAGTTTAGAGGAGCATTATCAAAAGAAAATGAGACATTAACCTTAATATTTCCATTTGTGAGTCAATGGTGAAAGGTTTGGTCAAAAGTGGAGAATTTAAGAGTTGTCTTGAAAGGAAGTGAGGCAGAGGGATTTCAAAGGGAAGGTCAGAGTCTAGGATCTTGGCAGATCAAGGCATAGTTGATAATGTCATTAAAAGTGGAGTTGTCCGAGAGGCCAAAGTTGGCAGAACACTGATATCTCAGAGGATTGTGAAAATGGAAGAGATTACAGATAAATGGAGGGGTGAAGTCATAGAGGAATTTGAACAAAGATGATATTAAAATCAGGATTGGCTTAGGTCAGCCAGGTGAGGAGTGAATGGGATTTAGTATGCGGTGAGTTTTGGATGACTTCAAATTTATGGAGGCCAAGAATGGTTTGGATTGCATTGCCCTAAAAGTCACAGGTGAATGGGGTAAAGATTTTGGCAACATTGCTATTGCTAAATCCACAGAACATATTACAGTTGACTTAAGTGGACTTAGTCAGATTCTGGGAATACTGCAGTAAAACTCATCTGACTTTCCAAGCCTGTCTACCACTTACAATGCTCAAGTCAGGATTGTGATGGAATGCTCTCCTTTGTCTGGCTGGGTCTAACTCCAACAATACTTAAGTCAAAGCCTGCTTAATTAACAGTCCATTCACCACCACACTACTACTTTAAACATTCACTCACTGGTACACAGTAAGTTGCATTGTGTGCCATCCAAAAGATATACTTGCCAAGGCTCCTTTGACAGCACCTTCTAAACCCATGGCCTCCATCCAGAATGACAAGGAGAACAGGCACAGAAGAACATCACTAGCTGCAACTTGCAGAGATTTTGACTTGGAACTATATCACCATTGTTTTATTATGACTGGATCAAAATCCCGGAACACTCTGCCCATGGTATTGTGTGTATGCGTACACTGTGGACTGAAATGGTTCAAGCATTTGATTCACCTCATCTTCCCAAGGGAAATTAAGAACAAATGCTGACCTTGCCAATGACACTCTCATCCTATTAATAAATGAAAATAAAATAAAATGAGATAGGGATAGTGTTTGGAAATGTTATTTAGTTGGAAATAGAATGTGATTGAAAGCTCACCTCAGACACCAAATTCTGTTGCCAGAATATTTGCCAGAATTATAGAATCTCTACAATGTAAAAGGAAGCCATTTAGCCCATTGAGCTTGCACTGACAACAGTTCCATCCTTTAGTGTCCATAATCCATCATATTTACCCTGCTAATCCCCTGACACAAAGAGGCAATTTAGCATGGCCAATCAACCTAACCTGCACGTCTTTGGAGGGTGGGAGGAAACGGGAGCACTTGGAGAAAACCCATACAGGCACAGGGAAACTTCACACACACAGTTACCCAAGACCAGAATAGAACCCAGGTCCCTGAAGCTGAGATGCAGCAGTGCTAACCACTGTATCACAAGAGGGACAGGGTTGTGGATTAAGGATGAATTTTTAGTGGGGACCAAAGACAATTTCAGTGGTATTCCTGGTATTTAGTTGGAGGAAATTTTCGATCATCCATTATTTAATGTGAGTTAAGTAATTGGACAAGTAAGAGACAGGGAGAAGTGGTGATGAGTTGATCTGGATGATGTCAGAATACGTGTGGAATTGATGCTGTGTTTTTGGATAATGTCACTGAGGGACAACATGCAGATGAGAAATAGGAGACTGGGAATAGTTCTTTGGGGATTCCCAAAGTAACACTTCAGGAGCAGGATAGTGGTCATTGCGGGTAATTTTTTCTTGTTAAACTGGCAAGATGAGCAGGAAACCTGCCTACCTGCCTTGTGCAGTCTCATCCAGCTCAATGATGCTGGAGAGGATGTGGCGGAGGATAGTGTAGTCAACCATTTCATAGTTGCATAAAGGTTCGGAAGGGATAGATTTGTCACAGTCTTTGTCGCAATCAAATAAGATCTTATTTGTGATTTTAATGGGAATTGGTTTGGTACAGTGGCAGCATGAAGGATTCTGGCAAGATTTGTACAGATGTGGGGGACAATATATACCCAAGGAGAAAGAGGAAAAGTTTAGCACATAGACAAAACATATAGCAAGGTGGTCACACCGCAATCTCACTCCACAGAGAGGAAGGGAATAGGTGGCCACCAGGCAGAGCGAGAGCATAAGGTAGACAGCGCAGGAATCTCCTATGGCTAAACCTTGCAAAACAGATATATTGCTTTGTATACAATTGAGGGGAATGGCCTGTTGGGATAACAACAAAGCTAAATTTATAACACCACAACTGTCTCTGCTGCAGAGGGGAGAAGCAAAAGTGATAGAAATGCAACAGTCATAAGGGATTCATTTATGATGGGAATAGATAGTTCTATGGCCACAAAAGAGATTCCAGAATGATATATTTCCTTCCTAGGTGGTAAGGTCAAGGTAGCTGTAGAACATTCTGAAGGGAGAAGATGAACAACCAGTTGTCGTGGTATACATTAGTACAAATGACGTAGTAAAGAAGGAATGTGTCCTTGTAAGGAGATTTTCCTGAGGCTTCTCTCTTGTGCCATTTATTGAACTCAGCTAATACAAAGACTCATGAAAGACAGTATGCAGTCAAGCAAATTCTTTAATTAATATGCATTGGGAGAGAGACAGCTGGAGGATCCCAACTTCTCTTTGACATTACAATATATATGTAAATCAGATATATCTTTTCAAAGGTTTGTTTCTCCTGCCCAACTTGTCATCCAAACTGGATGATCCAATTATGTCAATACGTTATAACAAAGAGAGAATCATTTCACTATGCCTGCTCGTTACCCCTTATCAGTAAAAGATTAATACACTTATTCACTGCAACCATAAGCTAAATGCCTCTGTTCATTTTAAAACTTTGATAGCTTGCAGCTTCAGCGTCTAAAGAACTTATTGTTTCCAAAGAATGTATCTAGTTCTCCGTATTTTCCATTCTCCTTTTAGGCAGGCTGTTTCTAGGCCAAAGCTTACAAGACATTTGATAATACATTTTAAATCTACAATACATATTTAAAATTCTCTACCAGCTTGGGTCAAATGTGCCACCAAGTTTGAAAACTGACTGACCAAATCTCCCTAATGCTAGGGAGAGGGATGGTAGTTTTAGGACGGATGTCAGAGGTAGGTTCTTTACCCAGAGGGTGGTAAGGGTATGGAATGCCCTGCCTGCTGCAGTTGTAGATGCGCCAAGTTTGGTGGCGTTTAAGAGGTTAGTAGATAAGTTTATGGACGAAAAGGAAATGGTTTAGGTTAGAGGGTCATTGCTTTTTCCTAATTGGTCGGCGCAACATCGAAGGCCAAAGGGCCTGTTCTGCACTGTAATACAAAGAAGAACAAAGAACAAAACAGCATGGGAAACAGGCCCTTCGGCCCAATGAGCCCACGCCACCACCCCAATGTTCCCATCTCTACCCGCGATCCCTCACCATGTTTATAGATCAGTGGATTTAAAAACCAAATTTGAGACAATTTAGGGAGAATTTGTTTTGCCAATTAGCCTAAGAGCACATCTTTGGGATGTGGGAGGAAACCGGAGCACCCGGAGAAAACCACGCAAGCACGGGGAGAATGCGCAAACTCCCACAGACACAGGCCCAAATCCATGTATCTGCACAGCACAGCGATAGTCACTGAGCTGTCATGTTGCCCATCAGAAGGTCCAGGTCAAGCGTACACGAACAACGTGAAGCAGTAGGATACTCTCAAAAGATCCAGGAGCAGTCCTCTCACGACCCATTGCGTGTATGCCCCTCGTTAGACAACAAGGTGGACCAAAGCACCTGTAGGATAAAAATAAATACATCAATATCATCCATCATCTAGTTACTCACTTCCCAGGGACTCCCAAGGCTCATGATCCCTATTTTAAATCCGTTTTCTATACCCCTCCATTCCTATTCTATTCATGTGCCCATCTAAGTATTTCTTAAATAACTCCAGAGTACCTGTCTCCACCACTTTACTTGGCAGCGCGTTCCATACCCCCCACCACCCTCTGTGTGAAAAAACTCCCTCTAGCATCCAAATTATACCTTACCCCCCTCACCCTAAGCCCGTGACCCCTCGTGCTATTTGAGTCCATCCTAGGAAAAAGCTTAACCCTGTTTACTCTATCAATCCCCTTCAAAATCTTGTACACCTCTATCAGATCTCCTCTAAGTCTACGTCTTTCTAAGAAAAACAGTCCCAATTTGCCTAATCTCTCCTCATAACTCAGACCTTCCATACCAGGCAGCATCCTGGTAAACCTCCTCTGCACTCTCTCCAGACTCTCCACATCCTTCCGGTAGTAAGGCGACCAGAACTGGATGCAGTATTCCAAATGAGGTCTAACCAACGTTTTATACAACTGCAACATTAAAGGCCAGCTCTTGTACTCTATACCCCTTCCTATAAAGGCTAACATACTACATGCTTTCTTCACAACCTTCTCCACTTGCTCTGCCACCTTCAGAGACTTGTTCACCTGCACCCCAGGTCCCTATGTTCTATGTTCTATGGAATCAGTAATTAGGGAGCAGAAGTGGAGATCAAAATGATAGCATTGAATTGCATTAAAGTATTTAATTGGTGGAAACTTCTCCTAATGTTAGAAAAGCTGTCTGATAATATAGTCATGATGTGGAGATGCCAGCATTAATACAATACTAGGTTAAAGTCCAACAGGTTTATTTGTTCACAAATGCCACTAGCTTTCAGAGCGCTGCTCCTTTGTTAGGTGAGTGGGGAGTTCTGGTCATAAACAGGGCATATAAAGGCGCACACAGTTTACAGAAAACTGATTAGAATGCGAATCTTTACAGCTAATCAAGTCTTAAAGATGCAGACAATATGAGTGGAAATAGCATTAAGCATAGGTTAAAGAGATGCATATTGTCTCCAGACAGGACACTAAGTGAGATGTTGCAAGCCCAGATAAGTCAGGGGGGTTACAAATAGTGTGATATGAACCCAAGATCCCGTTGAGGTCGTCCTCGTGCGACGAACTTGACTGTCAGTCTCTGCTCAGCAACTGTGCGCTGTCGTGTGTCATGAAAGGCGCCTTGGTGATTATTGAGCAGTGTTTATTCATCTGTACGTACTCTTGTAACTCAACCAACATTGTCTACCTGATATGCTGCAGGAAAGGATGTCCCGAGGCATGGTACATTGGGGAGACCATGCAGACTGTATGAAAACGGATGAATGAACACCGCTCGACAATCACGAGGCAAAACTGTTCTCTTCCTGTTGATGAACACTTCAGCGGTCAAGGGCATTCGGCCTCTGATCTATGGGTAAATGTTCTTCACGACACAACAGCGTGGAGTCACTGAGCAGAGACTGATGGCAAGTTCTGCACACGAGGAAAGTGTCATCTAGGATCTTGGGCTTATGTTATGCTATTGGATGAAGGAGTACAATATCGAGGGTAGAAGCCTTAGCAGTATTGAGGAGCAGAAGGATCTTGAGGTCCGGGTCCATAGGACTCTTAAATTGGCCTCGCAAATGGAGGATGTGGTCAAGAAGGCATATGGTGTACTGGCCTTCGATAATCAAGGGATTGAGTTTAGGGGTCGGGAGGTAATGCTGCAACTTTATAAGATCCTTGTCAGATCCCACTTGGAGTACTTTGTGCAGTTCTGGTTGCCTCACTACAGGAAGGATGTGGAAGCTATTGAGCAGGTGCAGAGGAGATTTACAAGGATGTTGCCTGGATTGGGGGCCATGCCTTATGAAGATAGGTTGAGAGAGCTAGGTCTCGTCTCCCCGGAGAGACGAGGGTTGAGAGGCAACTTGATAGAGATTTATAAAAAGTTGAGAGAAATGGTTAGGGTGGATTCTCGGAGGCTATTTCCCAGGGCTGAAATGGTCGCTACGAGAGGACACAGGTCCTCTCGACGCAGCAAGTACAGAGGAGATGTTAGGGGGAGGTTTTTCACTCAGAGGATGGTGAGTGAATGGAATGGGCTACAAACGGTGGTAGTGGAGGCAAACTCGCAAGGGTCTTTTAAGGGACTTCTGGATGAGTACATGGGATTAAATGGGATTGGGAGTTACAGATAGTTCTATGGCCGAGTAGGTATGGGTATGATCAGTGCAACTTGTGGGCCGAAGGGCCTATTTGTGTGTAGTGTTCTATGTTCTGTGTTCTTTTTGTAACCCCCCATGACTTGTCTGGGCTTGCAACATTTCACTTACTGTCCTATCTGGAGACAATACACATTTCTTTAACCTATGCTTAATGCTATCTCCACTCGCATTGTCTGCATCTTTAAGACTTGATTAGCTATAAAGACTCGCATTCTGATCAGTATTCTGTAAACTGAGTGTAAGCCTTTATATGCCCTGTTTGTGACCAGAACTTCCCACTCACCTGACGAAGGAGCAGTGCTCCGAAAGCTAGTGGCGTTTGCTACCAAATAAACATGTTGGACTTTAACCTGTTGTGAGACTTCTTGCTGATAATTCAACAACAGTGAGAAATTAAGAGCCGGTGGATTGAGGCAAAATGAGACAATTGAAAAAATCTTCTGTATTAAAATTTAAGTGACATGTGAAAAAGCAGTGTCTTGTATGAAAATGTATGAAATCGAACCTATTTCTCTTTGAAAGACTTATCAATTTATATTTCGGTATACTTTTCAGGCTCCTGCCATTCCCTGATTTGTTGTTCTCTCCTTAATAGATCTGCCACAAATTCAGAATTTCTAAGGGTTAAGCAATTAATTAAAATCACTAAGAATCTTTCAGAACCTATGAACTTTGCTTAATTTCAAATTCCTGATTGAAGTTCCCTGTGGTAAGGAATCCAGCACAAAAAAAATTAAAAATTCATATATCCAAAAGTTAACCTGGTCACATTAGCAGGCAGTAGTCTGTTAACCATTAAATCTTTAGACCGCATGTTTACAGCCAATCAAGAGACAATTTTACATTTTCCCAATAGATTCTGAAATGCAGAAAATAATTAATTTTTCTATTGTTTATAAAAAAAATTAGAATAAGCTTTATTAGATTGTGTTTCTGTCTGAATTGACTGCTAATGTCTACAGAAATGCCTTCACCAGTGGAGTGCCCCAGGGTCTGATCTAGGACCCTTGCTATCATTTTCATAAATGATCTGGATGAGGAAGTGGAGGGATGGGTTAGTAAATTTGCCAATGACACGAAGGTTGGTGGTGTTGTGGATGGTCTGGAGGGATGTCAGAAGTTGCAGCGGGACATAGATAGGATGTAAGACTGGACGGAGAAGTGGCAGATGGACTTCAAAGTGGATAAATGTGTAGTGGTCCATTTTGGCAGGACCAATGGGATGAAGCAGTACAATATCAAGGGTAGGACTCTTAGTAGTGTTGAGGATTAGAAGGACCTTGGGGTCCGGGTCCATAGGACTCTTAAATCGGCCTCGCAGGTGGAGGATGTGGTCAAGAAGGCCTACGATGTGCTAGCCTTCAGTAATCAAGAGATTGAGTTTAGGAGTTGAGAGGTAATGCTGCAACTTTATAAGACCCTTGTCACACCCCACTTGGAATACTGTGCACAGTTCTGGTCGCCTCACTACAAGAAGGATGTGGAAGCTATTGAGAGAGTATAGAGGAGATTTAGAAGGATGTTGCCTGGATTGGGAGGCAGGCCTTATGAAGATAGGTTGAGAGAGCTAGGTCTCTTCTCCCTGGAGAGACGAAGGTTGAGAGGCGACCTGATAGAGGTTTATGAAATGTTGAGAGGTATAGATTGGGTGGATTCTCGGAGGCTATTTCCCCGGGCTGAAATGATCGCTACAAGAGGAACAGGTTTAAGCTGCTGGGGAGCAGGTACAGAGGAGATGTCAGGGGTAAGTTTTTCACTGAGAGTGGTGAGTGAATGGAATCGGCTGCTGTCACTGGTGGTAAAGGCGAACTCGCTGGGGTCTTTTAAGAAACTTCTGGATGAGTACATGGGATTTAATGGGATTGAGAGTTATAGATAGGCTTGGTAGGTATGGATTTGATCTGTCAACTTGTGGGCCAAAGGGCCTGTTTGTGCTGTAGTGTTCTATGTTCTATGTTCTAAAATGGCCAGGGGACAAAAAGCCACTGTTGAGTTCCTACTGTAGGAACAGATATAGAAGATATTCATTAGGTTTTTATCATTTATTTTGTGAGGAAAAATCTCTAAGAGCTATTCCAAATTGTGATAGTTTTTTTAAAGAATGCAGTCTGAATTTTCTGCTAGTGCCTAGAAATGGTCAGGGAACAAAAAAGCTGTTGTTCAGGCCCTACAATGGGAACTGATGCAAAAGATAATAGGTTTTTATCATTTACATTATTAGGAAAAAATCTCTGAGCTGTTCCAAATTGTGATGGATTTCTAAAGTCTTGCCAATCGGATGGCATTTTGTTTTCTTAACTGAAGAACAAGAATAGTCAGTCCTGTGGTAAATACAGAAAAATGTGAAAACCAATAAAATGTTTACAATTATGTTTTAAGCCAGAAACCTCAAGTGATTTATCACTGTCACTGAATCAAGTAGAATTGTAGATTTGAAAACACTTCAGCATGCTTTTTCTTTTTATACTGCCTAAACGTTGAAATGATTTCTCAATTTTAGATCATTGTGGCAATATGGAGTTTCCTTTGTTCAGCACGTGCAGCTGTAGTGTGGATTCTGATAACATTAATAGGTGATCAAAACCTGCTCATTTACTGAAAACGACTATTAGTTTACTGAAGAAATAATGAGCCCAGCATTTATAATATAGCTGATACATAATATAATATATATATATAATATATATAAAATATCAGCTATATTATAAATATTATATATTTGCACACAAAGAAAGTATTATGTAGTCGCTCTGATGATGATGGTCAGGATATTTGTATAATTCCAGTCCGTTCTGGAGTTAATTATATAGGATGGCATTTTTGGTGGCTTTCTAATTAGGCACTGAAGGCTAGAGATCAAATTAGTGGACTGGTGTTGTATCATGAAGATACAGACACTGTATACGTGAACATCAGTCTTGTGTAAAAGTCGGTCCTGACTTTTAGCCAAATAATCCATATATCTCGTGCATAAATTGACTCTAGTAATAGAAGATGCTTTTTCATCTTCTTTTGGGTACAATGCTACATCAAAAATATTGTGAACACAAGTTACTCCGAGAAATTATAATTTCCTGATGAGCTATTACAGATTATTGGTACTATAATAACAACATCCTTTGTTATTGTGCTCCAAATTACATCTTATAAACTACTTGTGATTAGAAATACTGTCAGTTATGATCCATTCAGAAGTTGGATACCAGCAAAGTAACAGCATTCTTGCCAGGTCTGAAAGTGCCAATCCTGTCCCTAAACTAGTTTATGGGCACACACCAAGGCGGAGATGAAGGACTTCACCAAAACACTAAATAACCATCACCAGTCAATTAGAATCAAAACAACAATACATAAGGAACAAACAGACCTCTTGGACATGACAGAATTTAAATCTCCATGCAATAATGCAAGCTGGCCAGTAAAGTATTCTGCAAGCTCACAGATGCACATGCACTCCTGCATAGACACAGCCACAGCCACCACCACACATTTATGAACTTAATAAAATCACAAGAAATAAGTAGAATAGTCAAAAACAACTTTGAAAACCTAAAAAGAACAATAAAACCTTAGAGATCTACAACATTGTAACAGCTTATAAATGATACAAAATCCTGAAGGACGTGTTCATCAGAAGTAGGATAAAACTGCAGGAGGGAAATGCATGCAGTAAAACCTGCAAACGCCTGGTAACACCAGAGGAAATTTAAAAAAAAATCACACTAACATCAGCATAATGCCAAAATCAAAAATCAAATGTGACCAACATAACGTGATGTATACGTGATGTAAGATACGCAAGACAATATACATAGGGGAAACAGAAAGGGAAAGACTCTAGCCATCTCAGTGGGATTAGGACAAGAAAGGGAAATAAGGCCAGAAACAGAAATTTCATGTAGAATGGCATTGAAGCCCTAACAATCATGGAACTAGACACAAATATTCTTTGGACCACAGCAGAAAGAAAATGAACAGTGAAAAGTGTGGATCTATAAAATGGAACTTTATCCTGTAATGGTCTAAAACCTAGAACACGGGAACACAGAAACCACACAAAAACAGGGATGGACATGGACCTAAGAGGTCAACTACTCAGACCACGGAGATCCAAAACCACCACAAATGATAGCAAACAAACCAATAACACATCCGAATAAACACTACTGAACGGAGTAAACGAACATGACAACTGGGAAACCATGGCAAACATGAGTCACAGGTCAACAGGGAACCACATAATAACTGTTCAATGACTGGGGTGGCATGATGGCACAGTGATTAGCACTGCTGCATCACAGCATCAGGGTCCCAGGTTTAGATCTGGCATAGGGTCACTGTCTGTGAGGAGTTTGCACATTCTCCCCGTATTTGCTTTGATTTCTTCCGGGTGTTCCTCGTGTCTGCATAGGTTTCCTCCACCAGTCCAAAGATGTGTGAGCTAGGTTGATTGGTTATGCTAAATTGACCCTAGTGTCAGGGAATTAGCAAGGTAAATGCATGGGGTTGCAGTAATAGGACCTGGATGGGATTGTAGTCAGTACCGAATGGCCTCCTTCTGTACTGTAGGGATTCTGTGATTCTATTTTATGATACTAAGCCCTCCAAAGTCTGGGCATTCACTCCCTCAGGAGAAAAAGCCAAATAGCGAGTACCGAGATCAGAACTTCAAAATAGGAACATACCACTAAATAATGGCATCGCAAATTCCCCCATGACACACTTAAGTACATGCTGTTAAACAAAGAACGAACCCCTGGGCCCATCATGGATTGTTCTCCTCGTCATACTCTAACATATCGACCATACACCCACTACCTTCTTCCTTTAGAGATCTTGACCAAAGAGACAAGAAGACAACAAGTTCCACAATGTAATAGAACATAGAATAATACAGCACAAACAGGCCCTTCGGCCCACGAGTTGCGCCGATCACATCTACCAATCCACAGAGCTATCTATAACCCCCTATCCTATTCTTTTCCATATACTCATCCAGAAGTCTTTTAAAAGACCCTAGTGAGTTTGCCTCAACAACCTCTGACGGCAGTCAGTTCCATTCACTCACCCACCCTCTGAGTGAAAAACCTACCCCTGACATTTCCTCTGTATTTACTTCCCTGCACCTTAAATCTGTGTCCTCTCGTAGTGACCATTTCAGCTCTGGGAAATAGTCTCTGAGAGTCCACCCTATCTATTCCTCTCAACATTTTATAAACCTCTATCAGGTCGCCTCTCAACCTACGTCTCTCCAGTGAGAAGAGTCCCGCTCCCTCAACGTATCTTCATAAGGCCTGCCTCCCATCCAGGCAGCATCCTTGTTAATCTCCTCTGCACTCTCTCAATAGCCTCTACATCCTTCCTATAGCGAGGCGACCAGAACTGCGCACAATACTCCAAGTCGGGTCTGACAAGAGTCTTATAGAGCTGCATCATTAAGGGCAAGGCGTCACACTGGGCAACAAGGGTTGGACGTAAGCTGAATGCAAAGAGGCAGAGATTGAAGATATGGGGACATGCCTTTTCTCTGTCCAACACCAAAAACTTTAATTAGTTTATTAGCTCCTACTACTGGTCGTTTTAATTTCTTGATGTTAGGATCTACTAATTTTTTCGGATTGCGAATATTTTCCTCTCCTCGTATTCTTTCAACCTCTGGACTGGGGCTTGAGCTAACATGTTTCTGACTGAGACAAAAGAGTTATCATTGAAGCCAAAGCCACCAATTGTCGACTGACAACACCTCCCACTTTGCTGAGCAAATGAATATGTAATATATACATTTATAGTACGATCATGTTGTAGATGCGTCAAGTTTGGTGGCGTTTAGGAGGTTAGTAGATAAGTTTATGGACGAAAAGGGAATGGTTTAGGTTAGAGGGTCATTGCTTTTTCCTAATTGTTCGGCGCAACATCGAAGGCCGAAGGGCCTGTTCTGCGCTCTAATGTTCTATGTTATGTTAATCTTAGAGTTTAGAATATGAGATAAAATAAATCAGAAGTTTTGCAAAGTGCCTAGCAAACTGTTGAACTCAGCTGTGGATCTTGGTGATTGAGATTTTTTACATTAACTCTATAATTCCCTAATTTGTGAGTGGGAAAGCGAATTGTGTGGAGGATGCAGAAAGTCTGCAGAGAGACTTAGATAGGCTGAGTGAGTGGCAAGGATCTGGCAGCTGGAGTATAACGTTGACAAATGTGAGGTTATCCACTTTGGATGGATTAATAGTAAAATGGACTATTATTTAAATGGTGAAAAATTACAATATACTACTGTGTAGAGAGACCTGGGGGGTCCTTGTGCATGAATCGCAAAAAGTTAGTTTGCAGACGCAGCAGGTGATCAAGAAGGCAAATGGAATGTTGGCCTTTATCACGAGGGGGATGGGGTATAAAAGCAGGGAGGTCTTGCTGCAATTGTACAAGGTACAGGTGAGGCCGCAACTAGAGTATTGTGTGCAATTTTGGCCTCCTTATTTGCATTAGGATACACTGGCCTTGGAGAACAGAAAAGGTTCACCAGGTTGATACCGGAGATGGGGGGGTTAGCTTATGAGGAGAGGTCGAGTAGATTGGGCCTGTACTCTTTGGAGTTTAGAAGGCTGAGGGGGGATCTTATAGAGACATATAAGATAATGAAGGGGCTAGACAGGGTAGAGGCAGAGAGATTCTTTCCACTTAGAAAGGAAACAAGAACTAGAGGGCACAGCCTGAAAATAAGGGGGAGTCAATTTAGAACAGAGTTGAGGGGGAATTTCTTCTCTTGGAGGATGGTGAATCTTTGGAATTCTCTGCCCATTGAAGCAGTGAAGGCTAGCTTGTTAAATACGTTTAAGTTACAGGTAGATAGATTCCTGATCAATAAAGGAATTAAGGGTTACGGGGAGCAGGTGGATAAGTAGAACTGAACCACTATCAGATCAGCCACGATCTTATTGAATGGTGGGGCAGGCTCGTAGGGCTAGATAGCCTACTGCTGCCCCTATTTCTTATGTTCTTCTGTTCTTATTTAAAGGTATTCTTCCTCCTCACTATGAATCACACTCTACTGTGGCGACATTTAGAAAGGAACAGTACCAAGATTTGTTGCAAGCATTGCAGGTTATTCGGTTTGTTCAAGATTCCACCCCACAGGTTTGGGTTTATCTCCGAATGTATCAATTGGAGTCTGGAACATTGCCCCGTCGTCCATCTCAGTCACTGGTCAGTCATATTCAGCATTGTTTGTTTTTATTGAATCCTTGGTGTTTCATTTACTAAATGCATGATACTTTTAGTTGTTTCACAGTATGTGATAACTTGTTTTAATTTGTTATTGAAATGATATTCAAATACATTGGTTAATTATACTGAACTGATAACCCAGCATATGAGGGTTCAGCTATTACCTTCTACAAATTTTAAAATTGAATTCAGTAATTTTTGGGCTAACAGTAGAAAAATGATACAAACACTATAATTCGTTGTTAGATCTGCAACTTATTCACTAATGCCTTTTAGTAGGGAAAACCTGCTGTCATTTCTTGACCTATCTAATGTAATTGTTGTCTCTTTGTGCTCTGTAAAAGTGGCCCAACAAATGTTATAAGAAGTTGCTACAAAGTAGTGTCTTACTACCTTCTGAAACCAGATAGAGGAGTGTGTTGTAAATGCACTCTTGCCAGCTTCGCTAATATTTTGATGGTTAAATACAGAAAAAAAACCCGCCAATATTGTGATATCCTGATTCTTCAGAAGTCATTCTGGATTTCTAAAAATGTTACCGTAAATTTCTTCATCTTAGGAACCAGAGGATGCAGTGTTTATTGCAGTAGCAGAAGCAATGGAAGAGATGGTGGAAAATGATGTAGATGCCTACTGGCTAGTCAAATGCTTTGTCAATCAATTCAATAATAAATACGGTGATTCAGTACCTCATTTGGTAAGTGACATATAAAACAATGTAATTGTTGATGTATCTGGCAGTGAATGACAAGAATGCAATAAAATGAGCAGCAGTGAACGTGAGTGATAATTGTTTAGAACTATGTCTTATGAGCATTCTCATATCTGATATTTATATTTAAGTCTCACAGCAGGAGGAGAATTTATCACGTTATTGTCTGTTGGTAAGTACTTCTTTGTTTTCTGAATAACTGAAGACCAAATCTGTCAATGGTCTTGCCCTCCCTTTATCTCTAATCTCATACATCTCCACAATCCTCTTGAGATATCTGCACTTATCCAGTTAAGCTATGAGACAATAAACCCTGAAAATCCCATTTGCTCCCCAGCCTTCTCTGGATGCAATCTCACATTCCTTCCTTAAGTTACTCTTTAAAAGCCTATCTTATTGACCAAGCATTTGGTCTGACCTATTGCCTCCTTGCATGATTCAGTGTTATATTTATAATATTTCTGTGAAGCATTTTGGGATGTTTTATAACATTAAAGATGCTCTATAAATATAAATTGACATCACCATTAATTAGATTTTAAAAACCCACATTGCTTCTGACCATACTATTTTCTTAATGTATAATAAATAATACATAAATAAAACATATAAGATGATTAGAGGTTTAGATAGGGTGGACAGTGATAGCCTTTTTCCTAGGATGGAGAAAGCTAGCACGAGGGACATAGCTTTAAATTAAGGGGTGGTGGTTTTAGGACAGATGTCAGAGGTAGGTTCTTTACCCAGAGGGTGGTAAGGGTATGGAATGCCTTGCCTGCGTCAGTTGTAGATGCACCAAGTTTGGTGGCGTTTAAGAGTTTAGTAGATAAGTTTAAGGATGAAAGGGGAATGGTTTAGGTTAGAGGGTCACTGCTTGTTCCTAATTGGTCGGCGCAACATCGAGGGCCGAAGGGCCTGTTCTGCGCTGTAATGTTCTATGTTCTAATGTGATTATAAAAAATTTTTGGTACTGATTTTGTAATTCTTCGTATCATACTCCCTTGTTGTATCTGATCCTAGCTGCTTTGTTATCCTTTTCTGCTCTTTCACACAGATTTGACCAATCTGTCTTGACTGGGCAAATCAAGTCGTTCTTTTGGCAAACAGATCTTTTGCCCTTTCGGTGTATAAGTACTTTGTGTATCATATTGAACACCTTCCACTAATCTGTCTCTTTATCCATTAACAGATTTCCCAGTTTACAGTGGGAAATCTCTTGCTCGTTGTATTGAAAGCACCTTTACTTAACTCTTAGATAGATTGGGGAGAGTTACTTAAAGGGATGACAGTGGATAGGCAATGGCAAACATTCAAAGAATGCATGGAGGAACTGCAGCAACTATTTATTCCTGTCAGGTACAAAGGCAAAGTGAGTAAGAGGGCCATGGCTTATAAAGCTTATTAGAGAGAGTATCCAACCTAAGGAAAAAGCATACAGATTGGCCAAAAAATAACGGTCTGAGGGTTGGGAGCAGTTTAGAATTCAGCGAAGATGGACCAAGGGATTGATTAAGATGGGCAAAATACAATACGAAAGTAAATTTGCAGAGAGCATAAAGACTGACACTGGAAGTTTCTACAGATACGTGAAGAGAAAGAAATTGGTGGAGACAAATGTAGGTTCTTTTACAGACAGAAACAAGGGAATGTATAATGGGGACAAAGAAATTATTGAGCAACTGAATACGCACTTTGATTCTGTCACAAAAAAGACATAAATCAGATGTCAAAAATGTTGGAGAATGCAAGATTTAGTGAGTCGGAAGAGCTGAGTGAGATCAGTGTTAGTAGAGAAATGGTGCTGGAGAAATTGATGGGATTGAAAGTGGATAAATCCGCAGGGCCTGATAATTTATATCCGAGAGTACTTAAGGAAGTGGCTTTAGGAATAATGGCTGCATTGATAGTCATCTTCCAGAATTCTGTAGACTCTAGAACAGTCTCTGCAGATTGGAGGGTAGCTAATTTCACTTTAGTATTCAGAAAGGGAGGTAGAGAGAAAACAAGGAATTATAGACCAGTAAGCTTAACATTGGTAGTGGGGAAAATTCTTAAATCCATTATCAAGGACTTTATAGCAGAGCATTTACAAAGTAGTGGCAGGATCAGATAAGGTCAGTACAGATTTATGAAGGAGAAATCATGCTTGACAAATCTGTTTGAAGATGTAACTAGTAGAGTGGACAAGAGGGAGCCAGTAGATGTGGTGTATTTGGGCTTTCAGAAAGCATGTGACAAAGTCCTGCATAAGAGATGATTGTGCAAGATTAAAGTACATGGGATTGGGGAAGTGTATTAAAATGAACAGAAAACTGGTTGGCAGAGAGGAAACAAGGAGTAGGAAACAATGGTTTTTTTTTCAGATTGGCAGGATAACTAGTGGGATGCCACAGGGATTGGTGCTGGGACCCAGCTATTTACAATATATATTGATTTGGATCAGGGAATAAAATGTAACATCTTAAAGTTTGCAGATGATACCAAGTTATGTGGGAGGGTGAATGGATGAGCCCACAGAGATTTTTCAAAATGATTTGGACAGGTTGGGTGAATGGGCAAATCAGTGGCAAATGCAGTATAATTTGGATATATGTGAGGTTATTCACTTTGGAAACAAAAGCAAGAAGGCACATTACTACCTGAATGGCTGTAAACTGGGAGAAGGAAGTGTGCAGTAGGACCTGGGTATCTCTTGTGCATTTGTCGTTGAAAATAAGCATGCAAGTGCAGCAGACAGTAAAAAAGGCAAATAGTATGTTGTCCTTTATTATGAGAGGTTTCGAGTACAGGAACAGGGATGTATTGTTGCAATTCTTTACCCAAAGGGTGGTTCGGGAGTGGAATGCCCTGCCTGCAGCAGTTGTGGATGCGCCAAGTTTGGTGGCGTTTAAGAGGTTAGTTGATAAGTATATGGAAGAGAAGGGAATGGTTTAGTTTGGAGGGGCATTGCTTTTTATATTGGTCGGCACAACATCGAAGGCCGAAGGGCCTGTTCTGTGCTGTAGTGTTCTATGTTCTATTATACAGGATTTGGTGAGATTACACCTAGAATATTGTGTGCTGTTTTGGTCTCCTTCCCTGAGGGAGGATGTTCTTGCTCTCGAGGGAGTGCAGTGCAGGTTTGCCAGGTTGATTCCGGGGATGGCCGCACTGATGTATGAGGAGAGATTGACTAGGATAGAATTGTTTTCGCCGGAGTTCAGACGAATGAGGTGGGATCTCATAGAGATTTATAAAATTCTAACAGGAGTCGTCAGAGTCGACACAGGGAGGATATTCTCAATGGTAGGGGAGACCAGAACTCAAAATCTTAGCCTGAGGATTCAGAGTAGACCATTTAGAATGAAAGTGAGGAGATATTTCTTAATCCAAAGGGTGGTGAGTCTGTGGAATTCTTTGCCACAGGAAGTAGTTGATTGAATGTATTCAACAGGTGGCTAGATATAGAACTTAAACATAGAACATAGAACAATACAGCACAAACAGGCCCTTCGGCCCATGAGTTGCACCGATCACATCTACCAATCCACAGATCTATCTATAACCCCCTATCCTATTCTTTTCCATATTGTGGTGAATGGGATCAAAGGTTATAGGGAAAAAGCAGGATTAGACTATTGAGTTGGATAATCAGCCATGATTGTATTGAATGGTGGAACAGGCTGAAAGGGCCCCTTTCAATGCACCCTCGTTGAAGTCAACCACATTTTCGTCACTTTTGGATAAATGTTCGCAAACTATCAGGCTGATTGCTAAGTCTGACTCATTACTCGTTAGTGAATTTAATGTGACCTCCTTGTTTGTTGATTCTTATACATACTGCTGTGGAAAACTATCCTTGGTAAACTGAAGAAATTTAATAACTTTCCCACATGCGCCAGTCTATCCGAAAATTAAAATACCTTTTAAATTACTCTGCCTTTGCTACAGGTCTGTCCAATCTCAGCATTTATAAAAGCTACCACTTTACAGCTATTATGAGGGAACTTGTAACTCGTGCTACAGCTTCAAGATCTTTCTAAGCATTACATCTCCTAGAGTCAGAGGTTTACAGCATGCAATAGGCTCTTTGGCCTGACTTGTCCGTGCTGCCTTTTTTTAAAGCCTTAACATAGTCTCAATTGCCCACATTTGGCCCATCTGTCTCTATACCTTCTTACTCATGTAACTGTCTAAGTACTTTTTAAAAGACAAAATTGTCATTCTCTCTCATCATTGAAGTGACTTCATCCTTAATCATTCAGGCTATCCTTCCTCTAGCATTTCCCATGTGGTGCATAGTGGATAGCATTGTTGCCTGACAATACCAGAATCCCAGGTTTGATTACCCGCTTGGGTCACTGCCTGTCGGAGTCTGCATGTTCTCCCCGTGTCTGCATGGTTTTCCTCTGCATGCTCTGGTTTCCTCCCACAATCCAAGCTGCATCTCCCTAAATTGTCTCAAATTTGGTTTTTAATCCATAGATCTATAAACATAGACAGGGATCACGGATAGAGGTGGGAACATTGGGGTGATGGCGCGGGCTCATTGGGCCGAAGGGCCTGTTTCCCATGCTGTTTTTGTTCTTTGTTCTTTGTTCATCTGTTAGGTGTTTTGGCCATGCTAAATCCTCCCTCAGTGTACCTGACCAGGCACTGCAGTGTAGTGATTTGGGGATTTTCACAGTAACTTCATTGTAGTGATAATGTAAGCCTACTTGTGACACTAATCAATAAACTAAAACTTTATCTTTCCTGTAGATCTTATAATCTGGGATATTTAATTCCCAGTTCTGATCATCTTGAAAATACGTTTTCATTACAGCTACCATTTGTTCCTTTTCCACTATATGTTTATATAAAGAATGCTTATTTGGGCCAGATCTTTTCCCTGTTTCATATAAGTAATGGTGACGTCTTTCCTATATAGCTCTCACTTGTTTACCTGCCTAACCTGTTTATTCCTGTTTACAGGTGATAATATAGATGTTATAGCCCTTGAACGTCTGTCATTTTATTAAGTTTCTGGTTTCAGGTACTGTTCAAGCAAGACCTTGTGCCTACTCTTTCCAGTGTTATTGTTTCCAAAGTGGATATCATTGTTGGATCCTTCCCTTCTACTATCCATTTAAGCTAGTTTGAGATTGAAGTACCTGGCACAACTTGTGTGGGACTCCAGATTTTGCTTACAGAAGATGCCATTTGTTCCCTTAACTCTGGATCTACTACATATAATAAATGCAAATTATTGCAGATGCTGGAATCTGAAACCAAAAGAGAATATGCTGGAAAATCTCAGCAGGACTGGCATCTATAAGGAAAGAAAAGGGCTGACATTTCGAGTCCAGATGACTCTTTGTCAAAGCTTGATAGGGATGCTGTTTCTATCAATCAACCTAATGAAAACTTGCATGACTCTGTATATCTAGTCTAAAATCCCAGGAGAACTTAAATATATAAAAGGTCTATTAACTCTATAATTCCAAGTAAAAAATCAATTATTAGACAGCATTCTTAGCTTTCGCTGCATGTTTTCCCAAATAAATTGACTCCTATAACAAAAACACTGCCTCTTAAGCTACGTTAAACATGAAATATAACAACACTCTATCATCACAGTGACCTGACTGAGTTATCCAAAATTGATGGGCCTAGATAGAGTAGTCAGGAAAGGCTCGTTTCTCCAAGATGAAAGTTCTCTTACAGGATTAAGATGGTAGGAAGAAGGATGAGAGGGAACATGAGGGAAAATGTTTTCACCCAGAGGATGGTAATCATGGAACTTAGAATGAGAAGGTAAAGATCCAGTTGTGGTGGATCCTCAACTCTACGTAGATACCAATGACATAGATAGAACAGGACAGAAGTTCTGCAAAGGGAATATGAACAGCTAGGAGCTAAATTGAAAGGCAGAACCAAAAAGGTAATGATCTCTGGATTGCTACCCGAGCCACAAGCTAATTGGCACAGGGCTCAGTCAGATTGAGAAGGTATCTGCATGGTCAAAAATTCATGTGGGAGGAATGGTTTGAATTCAATATGCAGGTGAACTGGGAAAATCGGTGGCATCAGTATTGGGGAAGAGAGGATCTATTCCAATGGGACAGTTTTCATCTGAATCATGCTGGGACCAGTGTCCTGGTGAATCATATAACCAGGGCTGTAAGTAGGGCTTTAAACAAAGTAGTGGTTGCGGAGGTGGGGCGGGAGCGGCGTTTTTGCATTGTTAGTAAGGAATGAGGTTAAATCAATAGCAAAAAGTGATATAAGATCAGTGGGCATAGAATCTCTGAATAGAGTTGAGGAATTACAAAGCTAAAAAGACCTTGATGGGAGGTCCCCTAGCAGTAGTCAGGATGTGAGGCAAAAAATAAATCAGGAGGTAGAAAAGGCATATGAAAAGGCAATATTACAACAATCATGGAGGACTTCAATATCAGGTGGACTGGGAAAATCAGGTAGGTAGTGGATCCCAAGAAAAGGAATTTGGGGAATGTCTAAAAGGTGTTTTTTTTTGGAGCAGCTTGTGGCAGCCTTCTAGGGAACATGCCATTTCTGGATTTGATGATGTGTAATGAGGCAGACTTGATTACGGAACTTGAAGAAAAAACCCTTAGGGAGCAGTGATCACAATAAGATAGAATTTGCCCTGTGGTTTGTGAGGGAGAAGTGGAATCAAATTTAATGGTATTACAGTTAAAGAAAGATAACTACAAAGACATGAGGGAGGTGCTGGCCAGAATTGATTAGAAAAGGAGCTAGCAGGGAAGATGGAACAGCAATTGCAGGAATTTCTGGGGTTTATTCTAGAAACATAACAGAAATTCATCCCGGGGAGTAGGAAACATGCTAAGGGAAGGAGGTATGTTTCTCCTCTCCTGGTGGAGGAGAAACTTGGCTGACGAGGGAAGTCAATGACAGCATAAAAGCAAAAGAAAACGCATACAAAGTGGTGAGGTTAGTGGGGAGCCAGAGGATTGGGAAGCCTTTAAAAGCTAGAAGAGGACAATTAAAAAAGCAATAAGGGGGGAGAAGATGAAACATGAGTGTCACCTAGCGAATAATATAAAAGAAGATAGAAAGAGCTTTTTGAATATATAAAAATATTAAAAATAGGCATTGAATCACTGGAAAATGAGATTGGAGAAGTAATAAAAGGAAACAAAGAAATGGCAGAGGACCTAAATAGTTATTTTGCATATGTCTTCACGGTGGAAGACACTAGTGGGATATCAGAGCTCCAGGAAAATCAGGGGGCACAGGCCATCATGAAGGAGAACGATCTGGCAAAGCTGAAAAATCTGAAGATAGATAAATCATTTGGACCGGATGGACTACACAACAGGTTTCTAAAAGAGACAGCTGAGGAAATTATGGAGGCATTGGTGGTGATCTTTCAGGAAACGCTGAAGGGTCTCAGAGAACTGGAAAGTAGCTAATGTAATACTGCTGTTTAAGAAAGGAGAAATGCAACAGATGTGAAATTATAAGCCTGTTAGCATGACTTTGGTCATTGACAAGATTTTAAAGTCTGTTATTAAACATAGAACAATACAGCACAAACAGGCCCTTCGGCCCACGAGTTGCACCGATCACATCTACCAATCCACAGACCTATCTATAACCCCCTATCCTATTCTTTACCATATACTCATCGAGAAGTCTTTTAAAAGACCCCAGTGAGTTTGCCTCAACAACCTCCGATGGCAGTCGGTTCCATTCACTCATCACCCTCTGAGTGAAAAAACCTACCCCTGACATCTCCTTTGTATTTGCTTCTCTGCACCTTAAATCTGTGTCCTCTCGTAGTGACCATTTCAGCTTGGGGAAATAGTCTCTGAGAGTCCACCCTATCTATCCCTCTCAACATTTTATAAACCTCTATCAGGTCGCCTCTCAACCTACGTCGCTCCAGTGAGAAGAGTCCCAGCTCCCTCAACCTATCTTCATAAGGCCTGCCTCCCAATCCAGGCAGCATCCTTGTAAATCTCCTCTGAACTCTCTCAATAGCCTCTACATCCTTCCTATAATGAGGCGACCAGAACTGCGCACAATACTCCAACTGGGGTCTGACAAGAGTCTTATAGAGCTGCATCATTACCTCCTGACTCCTAAACTCTATTCCTCGATTAATGAAGGCCAGTACACCGTACGCCTTCTTGACCACTTCCTCCACCTGCGAGGCCGATTTAAGAGTCCTATGGACTCAGACCCCGAGATCCTTCTGCTCTACAACACAACTAAGACTTCTACCCCTTATATTGTACTCCTTCATCCCATTATTCCTGCCAAAATGGACCACTACACATTTATCTGCGTTGAAGTCCATCTGCCACTTCTCCGCCCAGTCTTGCATCCTGTCTATGTCCCGCTGCAACTTTTGGCATCCCTCTAGACCATCCACAACACCACCAATCTTTGTATCGTCAGCGAACTTCCTAACCCATCCCTCCACTTCCTCATCCAGGTCATTTATGAAAATGACAAACAGCAGGGGTCCCAGAACAGATCCCTGGGGCACTCCATGGTTACCGACCTCCATGCAGAACAAGACCCATCCACAACCACTCTCTGCCTTCTGCCGGCAAGCCAGTTCTGGATCCACGAGGCCAAAGCCCCTTGGATCCCATGCCCTCTCACCTTCTCCAGAAGCCTTGCATGTGGGACCTTATCAAACGCCTTACTAAAGTCCATGTACACTAACTTTAACTTTAACTTTAACTAGGACTTTAACTTTACTAATATTGATTGGAATAGCTATAGCTCTAGCACGTTAGAGGGGTCAGTTTTTGTACAAGGTGTGCAGGAAGGTTTTTTGACTCAGTATGTAGATAGGCCAACTAGAGGTGAGGCTACATTGGATTTGGTGCTGGGCAATGAGCCAGCCCGGGTGTTAGGCTTGGAAGTTAGGGAACATTTTGATGATTTACTTGGACAAGTTGCAGAGCTGGGCCGAAGAGTGGCAAATGGAGTTTAATGTGAAAGTGTGAGGTAATGCACTTTGGCAGGAACAAAAATGTGTAGAGTATAGGGCTAATGGTAGGGCTCTTAATAGTGTTGAGGAACAGAAGGATCTTGGTGTATGTGTCATAGATCCCTGAAAGTAGGCAGTCAAGTGGATAAAGTTGTTAAGAAGGCATATGGAGTCTTAGCTTTTATTGGTAGGGGGATTGAATTTAGGAGCCGCAGCATCATGTTGCAACTGTACAAAACTCTAGTGCGGCCGCACTTGGAGTATTGTGTGCAGTTCTGGTCCCCCATTATAAGAAAGATGTGGAGGCATGGAGAGGGTACAGAGGAGGTTTACCAGGATTTGCCTGGTATGGAGGGCAGGTCCTATGAAGAGAGGTTGAAGGATTTGAGGTTGTTTTCGTTAGAAAGGATGCGCTAAGAGGGGATCTTATTGAAGCATATAAGATGATTAGAGGTTTAGATAGGGTGGACAGTGATAGCCTTTTTCCTAGGATGGAGAAAGCTAGCACGAGGGACCACAGCTTTAAATTAAGGGGTGATAGTTATAGGACGGATATCAGAGGTAGGTTCTTTACCCAGAGGGTGGTTAGGGAGCGGAATGCCCTGCCTGCGGCAGTTGTAGATGCGCCAAGTTTGGTGGCGTTTAAAGGTTAGTTGATAAGTTTATGGAAGAGAAGGGAATGGTTTAGTTTGGAGGGTCATTGCTTTTTTCATAATTGGTCGGCACAACATCGAAGGCCGAAGGGCCTGTTCTGCGCTGTAATGTTCTATGTTCTATTTTCTATGATAGTGACACACAATTCGGTTACGTTCACCTTAGTGATGGATAGGTATAGGCATGAAGATGGGGGCAGTAGTTATAGCTGGGGGAAAGGTAATTATGAGGCCATAAGGAGGGAATTAGGGTGCATAGGTTGGACTAGGAAACTACAGGACTGGGAAACATCTGAAATGTGGAGCTTATTCAAGGAGCAGCTACTGCGAGTCCTTGATAAGTATGTCCCTGTCAGGCAAGGAGGAAATGGTCGAGTAAGGGAACCATGGTGTACTAAAAAAGTTAACTTGCTGGTTAAAAGGAAAAAGGAGGCTTATGTCAGGATGAGGCTTGAAGGCTCAGTTAGTGCAATGGATTGCTATAGATTAGCCAGGAGGGAGCTAAAGAGTGAGTTGAGGAGAGCTAAAAGGGGACACGAGAAGACTTTGGCTGATAGAATCAAGGAGAATCCTAAAGCTTTCTTTAGATATGTTAAAAATAGAAGATTGGTTAGGGCAAGATTAGGGCCAGTCAGAGACAGCAGTGGGAAGTTGTGCGTGGAGCCTGAAGAGATTGGAGGGGCACTGAATAAATATTTCTCTTCGGTATTCACGCAGGGAGATGTAAATATAGTTGTGGAGAACACTGGGATACAGGGTTGCAAACTGGAAAGTATTGAAGTAGATAAGGAGGATGTGCTAGATATTTTTGAGGGTTTGAAGTTAGATAAGTCCCCTGGGCCAGACAGGATTTACCCTAGGATTCTCTGGGAGGCGAGAGAGGCGATTGCAGAGCCTCTGACTCTGATCTTCAGGTCGTCGTTGGTTACGGGTATAGTGCCGGAAGACTGGAGGATAGCGAATGTGGTGCCATTGTTCAAGAAGGGGAAGAGAGACTTTCCGGGGAATTATAGGCCGGTGAGTCTTACTTCTGTTGTGGGCAAGGTATTGGAGAGAATTATTAGGGATAGGATTTATAGTTATTTAGAGAGAAATGAATTGATTGGGGATAGTCAGCATGGTTTCGTGAAGGGTAGGTCTTGCCTTACTAACCTCATTGAGTTTTTTGAAAAAGTGACCAAAGAGGTGGATGGGGGTAAGGCAGTTGATGTAGTATATATGGACTTTAGTAAGGCGTTCGATAAGGTGGCCCATGGAAGACTTCTACAGAAAATGCAGATGTATGGAATAGAGGGTGATTTAGCTAATTGGATTAGGAATTGGCTAGCAGATAGAAGACAGAGGGTGGTGGTTGATGGGAGATATTCATCATGGAGTTCGGTTACTAGTGGTGTACCTCAGGGATCTGTTTTGGGGCCCCTGCTGTTTGTAATTTTTAATAAATGATCTGGATGAGGGTATTGAAGGATGGATTAGTAAATTTGCAGATGACACTAAAGTCGGAGGAGTGGTAGATAGTGAAGAGGGGTGTTATAGTTTGCAGAGGGACTTGGACAAGTTGCAGAGCTGGGCCGAGAGGTGGCAAATGGAGTGTAATGTGGAAAAGTGTGAGGTAATTCACTTTGGCAGGAATAACAAATGTGTAGAGTATAGGGCTAATGGTAGGACTCTTAATAGTGTTGATGAACAGAGGGATCTTGGTGTATATGTGCATAGATCCCTGAAAGTTGGCAATCAAGTCGATAAGGTTGTTAAGAAGGCATACGGAGTCTTAGCTTTTATTGGTAGGGGGATTGAATTTCGGAGCTGCAACGTCATGTTGCAACTGTACAAAACTCTAGTGCGGCCGCACTTGGAGTATTGTGTGCAGTTCTGGTCCCCGCATTATAAGAAAGATGTGGAGGCATTGGAGAGGGTACAGAGGAGGTTTACCAGGATGTTGCCTGGTACGGAGGGCAGATCTTATGAGGAGAGGCTGAGGGATTTGAGGTTGTTTTCGTTAGAAAGAAGGCAGCTAAGAGGTAACCTTATTGAAACATATAAGATGGTTAGAGGTTTAGATAGGGTGGACAATGATAGCCTTTTTCCTAGGATGGAGAAAGCTAGCACGAGGGGACACAGCTTTAAATTAAGGGGTGATGGTTATAGGACGGATGTCAGAGGTGGGTTCTTTACCCAGAGGATGGTAAGGGTATGGAATGCCCTGCCTGCGTCAGTTGTATATGTGCCAAGTTTGGTGGCGTTTAAGAGGTTAGTAGATAAGTTTATGGACGAAAAGGGAATGGTTTAGGTTAGAGGGTCATTGCTTTTTCCTAATTGGTCGGCGCAACATCGAAGGCCGAAGGGCCTGTTCTGCGCTGTAATGTTCTATGTTCTACACTACGTCCACCGCCCTTCCTTCGTCAATGTGTTCAGTCACATTTTTGAAGAACTCAACTAGGCTCGTGAGGCATGACCTGCCCTTGACAAAACCATGCTGACTATTTCTAATCAGTCCAAACTTCTCCAAATGTTCATATATCTTATCCCTCAGAAGCCTCTCCATCAGCTTACCAACCACTGAAGTCAGACTCACCGGTCGGTAATTTCCTGGACTATCCCTGTTCCCTTTCTTAAAGATAGGAACCACATCCGCAATCCTCCAGAACCTCTCCCGTTTCCATGGACGACGCAAAGATCTTCGCCAGGGGCTCTGCAACCACTTCCCTCACCTCCCACAATAACCTGGGGTACATCCCATCCGGTCCTGGCGACTTGTCTATCTTGATAGAATTTAACAGGTCTAACACATCCTCTTTCCTAATATCCACATACTCAATCTTTTCCGTATGCCTCAAACCTGCAGTGCAATCTCCCAGTTCACTTTCCACCGTGAATACCGAGGCAAAGTACTCGTTAAGCACCTCTGCCATTTCTTCCAGATTCACACAGACTTTTCCCCCTTCACCTTTTATAGGCCTTATCCCTTCTCTTCTCAACCTTTTACTTTTCACATATTTGTAGAAGGCCTTGGGATTCCCCTTAATCTTAGCTGCCAAGGCCTTCTCATGACCCCTTCTGGCTCTACTAATTTCCTTTTTAAGTTCCCTTCTACACACCTTATACTCCTCTAGATCCCTAACATCCCCTAGCTCTCTGAACCTTTTATATACCGTTTTTTTTCTTAAAGATGAGATTGAAGTGCAAGACTGAGTCAGCATGGCTTTGTCAAGGAGATATCATGTCTGACAAATCTGAGTTCTTTGAGGAGGTAACAAGGATAGTTAGATAAAGGAGAACCAGTGGATGTGGTTTATTTAGAATTCCAGAAGGCTTTTGACAAGGTGCAGCATAGGAGACTAAGAGTCCATGGTGTTACGCGGAAGATCCTGGCATGGATAGAGGATTGGTTCACTAACCAAAGATAGAAAGTGGAGATAAAGGGGTCTTTTTTTAGGGTGACAGCTGGTGATTAGTGTGGTGTACTCCAGGGGTCGGTATTGGAACCACAACTTTTCACGATATACATTAACGATTTGGAAGAAGGAACTGAAGGTACTGTTGCTAAGTTTGCAGATCGTACAAAAATATGTAGAGGGATAGGTAGTATTGAGGAAGTGGGGGAGAGGGCTACAGAAGGACTTTGACAGGTTAGTAGTGTGGGCAAAGAAGTGGCAGATGAAATATAATTTGGAAAAATGTGAAGTTATGCACTTTGGAGGAGAGATGGAGGCATAGACTATTTTCTAAATGGGGAAATGCTTAGTAAATCAAAAGCACAAAGGTATTTAGAACATAGAATGTAGAAAAACTACAGCACAAACAGTCCCTTTAGTCCGCAAGTTGCGCTGATCGTATCCCTCCTTACTAGGTTTACCTATAACCTTCAATCCTATTAACATAGAACATAGAACACTACAGCACAAACAGGCCCTTCAGCCCACAAGTTGTGCTGATCATATCAGTATCTACCAGGCCATAGAACTATCTGTAACTCCCAATCCCATTAAATCCCATGTACTCATCCAGAAGTCTAATAAAAGACCCTATCGAATTTGCCTCCACCACCACTGACGACAGCCAATTCCATTCACCCACCACCCTCTGAGTGAAAAACTTAGTCCTGACGTCTCCTCTGTACCTACTCCCTAGCATCTTAAACCTGTGTCCTCTCGTAGCAACTTCTTCAGCCATGCGAAAAAGTCTCTGAGAATCCACCCGATCTATATCTCTCAACATCTTATACACTCCATCAGGTCACCTCTCCTCCTTCGTCTCTGCAAGGAGAAAAGACCGAGTTCCCTCAACCTATCCTCATAAGGCATGCCATCCAATACAGACAACATCCTTCTAAATCTCCTCTACACTTTTTCGATAGCTTCCACATCCCTTCTGTCATGAGGCGACCAGAAGTGAGCACAGTATTCCAAATGGGGTCTGACTAGGGTCTTATAAAGCTGCAGCATTATCTCCCAACTCCTAAACTCAGTTCCTTGATTGATAAAGACCAGTACGCCATACACCTTCTTAACCACATCCTCTGCCTGCAAGACCGATTTAAGAGTCCTATGGACCCAGACCTGAAGGTCCTTCTGATCCTCTACACTGCTAAGAGTCTTACCCTTGATATTATACTCTTTCATCCCATTTGACCTGCCAAAGTGCACCATTACACATTTATCCTGGCTGAAGTCCATCTGCCACTTATCCGACCAGTCTTGCATCCTATCAATGTCACACTGCAACTTCTGACATCCCTCCAAACTATCCACAACATCACCAACCTTTGTGTCATTGGCAAACTTACCAACCCATCCCTCCACTTCCTCAACCAGATTATTTATTAAAATTACAAACAGCAAGGGTTCCAGAACAGATCCCTTTTCAAAGAACTCAACCAAGCTCATGAGGCATGATCTGCCTTTGACAAAGCTATGCTGACTACTTTTGAGCATGCTGAACTTCTCCAAATGTTCATAAATCCTGTCCCTCAGAATCTTCTCCATCAACTTACCAACCACTGAGATTAGACTCACCGGTCGGTAATTTCCTGGGCTATCCCTATTCCCTTTCTTGAATATAGGAACCACATCTGCAATCCTTCAGAACCTTTCCCATCTCCATCGATGATGCAGAGATCATCGTCAGAGGCTCTGCAATCTTGCCTCACCTCCCACAATAACCTGGGGTACATCCCACCTACTCCTGGCAACTTATCTATCTTGATGCTATTCAAAATTTCCAACACGTCCTCTTTCTTAATGTCCACATACTCAATCTTTTCAGTCTGCCCCAAGCCTGCAGTACAATCGCCCACATCTTTTCCACCATGAATGCCAAGGTAGAGTATTCTTTAAGCACCTTTGCTATTTCTACCAGTTCTATACAAACTTTCCCATCTTCACATTTTATGGGTCCTATTCCTTCACATCTCATCCTTTTACTCTTCACGTATTTGTAGAACACCTTAGGGTTCTCCTTAATTTTATCTGCCAAGGCCTTCTCATGACCCTTTCTGGCTCTCCTAATTTCCTTCTTAAGTTCCTTCTACAAGCTGTATACTCCTCTAGATCCCTAACATTGCGTAGTTCGCTGAACCTTTTGTACACTTTCCTTTTTTTGATTAGGTTCATTACAACTTTTGTGCACCATGGTTCCCGTAACCTACCAAAACCTTCTTATCTCATCGGAACGTTGTCATACAGTACTCCAGACAAACATTCCTTGAAACTTTGCCACCTTATTTCAGTACATTTCCCCGAGAATACTTCCTTCCAATTTACTTGTCTAATTTCCTGCCTGATGGCTTCATATTTCCCCTTACTCCAGATAAACGCTTTTCTAGCTTGCCTGATCCTATCTCTTTCCAATGCTAGCGTAAAGGAGATAGAGTTATGATCACTATCCCCAAGACATCCGACACCTGTCCAGGTTCATTTGCCAGTACCAGTTCGAGTACAGCCTCTCCTCTTGTACGCTTATCCACATACTGTGTCAGGAAACTCTCCTGAACATACCAAACATACTCCTCCCCATCAAAACCCCTTACCTTAGAGATATTCCAGTTGATATTTGGGAAATTAAAAGATTCCCATCACAACAACTCTGTTATTACTACATCTCTCCAGGATCTGTTTCCCTATCTGCTCCTCAACATCCCTGTTACTATTGGGTGGCCTATAGAAAACACCCAGCAAAGTTATCGACCACTTCCTTTTCCAAGTTTCCACCCACAGAGACTCCGTAGACAACCCCTCCACGGCGCCCACGTTCTCTACAGCCGTGACACTGTCCCTGATCAACAGTGCCATTCTCCACTGCCCCACCCCACTCCCCCCGCCCCCTTGTCTCCCTTCCTTTGCCTCCCTCCGTGTCCTTTCTGACACATCTGCAACCCAGCACCTAAAGTATCCAGCTCTGTCCCTGAGACATCCAAGTCTCTGTAATGGCCACCACATCACATTCCCAAGCAGTGTTCCACACTCTAAGCTCATCCACTTTATTCACCACACTCCTGCCGTGTGTCCTTGTTCAAGATTCTCTTAAGGTTAACATGCAAGATGATCAGCAGTTAGTAAGGCAAATGCAATGTTAGCATTCATATCGAGGGGGCTAGAAGACAAGGACAGGAATGTACGTCTAAGGTGTATTAGACTCTGGTCAGACCCCTTTAGACTATTATGAGCAATTTTGGGTCCTGTATCAAAAATAGGATGTGCTAGCCTTGGAAGGGATCTAGAGGAGCTTCACAAGAATGATCCTGGAATGAAAAGCTTGTCGTATGACAAACGATTGAGGACTCTGGGTCTGTACTATTTGGAGTTTAGAAGGATGAGGGCGGGATCTTATTGAAACTTACAGGATCCAGCAAAGCTTGGATAGAATAGACGTGGAGAGGATGTTCCACTAGTAGGAAAAGCTAGAACCAGTGGGCACAACCTCAAACTAAAGGGAAGATCCTTTAAAATAGAGATGAGGAGGAATTTCTTCAGCCAGAGAGTGGTGAATCACAGAAAGCTGTGGAGGCCAGGTCATTGAGTGTCTTTAAGGCAGAGATAGATAGGTTCTTGGTTAGTAAGGGGATCAGGAGTTATGGGGGAAAGGCAGGAGAATAGGGATGATAAAAGTATCAGTCATGATTGAATGGCAGAGCAGACTCGATAGGCCGAGTGATCTAATTCTGCTCCTGTGCCTTATGGTCTTATGGCATTTGTAATTCACTCCCGAATTACTGATTGAGGCTGAAATATTCAGCTCATTTAAAATGATCTGGATCTGCACTTGAATTGCTGTAACCTGCAAGCCCTCGATCAAATACTGGAAAATGAGATTGAAATCATCGTCACAGAATCATAGAGTTTCTGTGATGCAGGTGGAAGGCATTCAGCCCATTGAGTTTGTACTGACAACAAACCCACCCTATCCCTGTAACCCCATGTATTTACCCTTCTAATCCCCCGATACAAACAGACAATTTACTATGGCCAATCCACTTAATTTGCACATCTTTAGAGTGTGAGAGGAAACTGGAGCACAGGAGGAAACCCATACAGACATTGGGGGAATGTGGAAACTCCATATAGACAGTCACCCAAAGCCAGAATTGGACCCTCATCCCTGGCACTGTGAGGCAGCAGTGCTAACCATTGTGCCACTGTTCCTCCCTAAAACGAGTAGATAGTTTCTGTTTTGGCTGGCACAGACATGATGGGCTGAATGGCCTGTTTTCTATGCTTAAGTTTTTCTCTGAATACTCCAACTAGTGCTGAATTTCTCACTTTAACACACTCTTTGCTCCTAATCTCATGACAATGAGCCGATTTCATTAAATACTGTTCTATTAAAGTAATATTTTGAATATAAACATACTGAGTAATGGCTCTTTTGTGATTTCTTTGATTGATTACTTGCAGTTTGTTCACTTCACTGTTTCATACAGGGAATCATTTACATACAAATAAAAATTTAGTTCTTGTATCAAATGGTATTTGAGAAAAAATAATAACTTCGAACAGTATTCTGAATGTATCCTCCTTTGTCATAAAACCATGCCGTGAAAAGATTAATAATTGAGAATGTATATTTGTCTTTAATCAATGGAGCAGCCAAAGAGCCTTGAACATTACCTGAATCTGGAAGACAGCAAACTCCTCACTCACCTCAAGACATGCTCAGTAATGAATAAACTCCCCTATGATTTGTGGTTCATGCAGTGTTTTGCAGGTTGTCTACCTGAATCCAGCCTTCAAAGGTAGGTATTACATTAGTAATTATAATGTATCTTCATTTTTAATAAAAATTAATTGATATACTACATTAAATAGATGGTTATATGGGTGGAATGTGAAGTATGCCAATAGCATTGTGATTATTATGTTGATCAGTTTCTATTCATGAGAAAATATTATTTTCTGTATTGTCCAATGTTATACTGTTCTTGAAAGATAGTCATGTATTTATAAACCAAGAAATTCTCTTTGACGTACAACCATTGCTGTTAAGTGAGGTAGCCGGTTTTTACATAGCAAGATCCCATAAATAGCCATGCGATAAATGACCACTCAGTTCTTGTTGGTAGCAATTAAGGGAACATTATTGACCAGGAGTTGTGCTTTTGTAAAAGTCTGGTACAATCTTTTAATGCTGACCTAAATTTATGATGGTATCTGTAATGTCTTGCTTATAAGAAGACATCTCTGACAATCCAGCAGTCCCTAAAGCTATACTGAAGTTTGGATTATATGTAAAAGTCTTGGAGTGTGGCTTGAACCCATAAACACCTGGATCAAGTTTGGATGATACGTTTCATTGCCAGTTAGTTTTATAAACAACGAAACTTGTGAGTCCATATAACTCTTCCTCAGAGATGTTCCAAGATTTTGATTTTGTGAACAAAGGAAGAGTACCATTATTATTTCCGAGTCAGGATGGAATGTGACATACAACATAGGACGTTGCAGTGCAGTATAGGCCCTTCGGCCCTCTGTTGCACCAACCAGTGAAACCAATCTAATGACCCTCTACCCTAAGTTACTCCAATATTACCCATATGCCTATCCAATGACCATTTGAATGCTCTTAAAGTGGGAGACTGGATGTTTGACAATCTTTCCATGATACATTTGTTCATAGGATGCTGACTTCGCTGCCTAGACCAACATTTATCACCCATCAGTACATTCCTTGAGAAGGTGTATGCCACATAATAAAAGATTGGTTAAGACAAGATTAGGGCCAGTCAGAGATAGCAGTGGGAAGTTGTGCGTGGAGCCTAAGGAGATAGGAGAGACACTGAATGAGTATTTTTCGTCAGTATTCACGCAGGAGAAAGACAGTGTTGTCGGGGAGACTACTGCGATACCAGGTTGTAGACTGGGTAGGATTGAGGTTCATAAGGAGGAGGTGTTAGCGAATCTTGAGGGTATGAAAATTGATAAGTCCCCTGGGCCAGATGGGATTTACCCCAGGATTCTCTGGGAGGCTGGAGAGGAGATTGCAGAGCCTTTGGCTTTGATCTTCATGTCATCGTTAGTTACAGGTATAGTGCCGGAAGACTGGAGGATGGCAAATGTTGTCCCTTTGTTCAAAAAGGGGAGTAGGGACCATCCTGGAAATTATAGACCGGTGAGCCTGACTTCTGTTGTGGGCAAGGTCTTGGAAAGAATTATAAGGGATAGGATTTATAAGAATCTAGAGAGAAATAAATTGATTAGGGATAGTCAGCACGGTTTTGTGAAGGGTAGGTCGTGCCTCACAAACCTTATTGAGTTTTTTGAGGAGGTGACCAAAGAGGTAGATAAGGGTAAGGCAGTTGATGTAGTGTATATGGATCTTAGCAAAGCGTTTGATAAGGTTCCCCATGGTAGGCTACTGCAGAAAGTGCAGATGCATGGGATTGAAGGTGATTTAGCAGTTTGGATAGGAATTGGCTAGCTGATAGAAGACAGAGGGTGGTGGTTGATGGGAAATATTCAACCTGGAGTGCAGTTACAAGTGGTGTACCTCAAGGATCTGTTTTGGGGCCACTGCTGTTTGGCATTTTTATAAATGACCTAGATGAGGGTGTAGAGGGTTGGATTAGTAAATTTGCTGACAATACCAAAGTGGGGGGAGTTGTAGACAGCGAGGATGGATGTTACAGTTTGCATACGGACATAGGTTGCAGAGCTGGACCATGAGGTGGCAAATGGAATTCAATACGGATAAGTGTGAGGTGATTCACTTTGGTAGGAATAACAGGCATATGAAATATAGGGTTAATGGAAGGACCCTTAATAGTGTTGTCGAGCAGAGGGATCTTGGGGTACAAGTACATAGCCCTTTGAAAGTTGGCACCCAGGTTGATAAAGTTGTTAAGAAGGCATACGGTGTGTTAGCTTTTATTGGTAGAGGGATTGAATTTAGGAGCCGTGAGGTTATGTTACAACTGTACAAAACTCTGGTGCGGCCGAACTTGGAGTATTGCGTACAGTTCTGGTCGCCGCATTATAGGAAAGATGTGGAAGCATTGGAAAGGGTGCAGAGGAGGTTTACCAGGATGTTGCCTGGTATGGTGGGAAGGCCTTATTAGGAAAGGCTGAGGGACCTGAGGTTATTTTCATTAGAGAGAAGAAGGTTACGCGGTGACCTAATTGAGGCGTATAAGATGATCAAAGGACTGGATAGGTTGGATAGTGAGAGCCTTTTTCCTCGGATGGTGATGACCAACACGAGGGGACATAACTTTAAATTAAGAGGTGGTAGTTATAGGACGGATTCAGAGGCAGGTTCTTCACACAGAGGGTGGTGAGGGCGTGGAATGCCCTGCCTGCAGCAGTTGTGGACTCGCCTACTTTGGGGGCATTCAAATGGTCGGTGGATAGGCATATGGATGATATTGGAATAGTTTAGGTTAGAGGGTCCACTGGCCAGCGCAACATCGAGGGCCGAAGGGCCTGTACTGCGCTGTAATGTTCTATGTTCTACATTGAGCTGTTGCAATCCATCTGGTGTAAGTAGACCCATAGTGCTGTTAGGAAGGGAACTTCCAGGATTTTGTTCCAGTGACAGAGAAGGAAAGGCAATATATTTCCAGGTCAGAAATGTGAGTGACTTGGAGAACTTTCAGGTGGTGGTTTTCCCATTTATCCGTTGCCCTTTTATATGGTAGCAAGTCATGGGTTTAGCAATTTCTGTCTCAGGAATTTTGCTGAGTTCCCACAGTGCATCTTGTAGAGCATATACACTGCTGTCACTGTGCATCGTTGGTTGATGGGTACTGATCAAGCGGGCTGCTTTATCCTTGATAGTGTCAAGTTTCTTTGACTTTTGTTGGAACTGCACTCATCCAGATAAGTGTTCCATCACATTTCTGTCTTGGACTTTGTAGACAGTCTGCATCTTTTCTAGCTTCAGTGGCCTTCAACATGAAGGAGTTATAGATTCATCAGATTGGAGAAGGAGGATAGAGATGAATTTCCTTGCTCATATTTGACCTGATGTCAAGAGACTTCATGGGGTCTAGAGGTGATTTTGAGGACTCCAAGGGCAACTCATTCCCAAAGATATGCCACTGTGGCCCAGGAATGCTCTGGGGATCCGGGTTTGGATCCTACCATGGTAGATGATGGCATTTGAATCAATTAAATTAAATAAAATCTGGTAGTGTCCTGGGATTAATAGAAAACTGATTAGCAGGTAGGAAGGAAACGGTTGGCATAAATGGGTCTTTTTTTGATTGGCAGGCAGTGACTAGTGGGGTACCACAGGGATCTGTGCTGTGATCCCAACTGTTCACATTCCCAATGATTTGGGAGGAGGAACTAAATGTATTGTCTCTAAGTTTGGGGGAGAGGATGAATTGTGAAGAGGATGCAGAGATGCTTCTGTGTCGTTTGAACAGGTGAGTGAGTGGACATATGCATGGCAGATGCAGTATAATGTGGATATATATGAGGTTATCCACTTCGATAGCAGTAATAGGAAGGCTGATTATTATTTGAATGGGTGTAAATTGGAGAGGTGGATACTTAGCAAAACTTTGGTGTCTCAGGCATCAGTCGCTGAAAGTAAGTACGCAGGTACATCATGGGGTAAAGAAGGCAGATGACATGTTGGCCTTCAGAGCGAGAAGATTTGAGTAAAAGAATAGGGATATTTTACTGCAATTATATAAAACATTGTTGAGGTCACACCAAGAGTATTGTATGCAGTTTTGGTATCCTTATCTGAGGAAGGATGTCCTTACAATAGATGGAATGCATGCTGATTCTTGGGATGATAGATCAGTCATATGAAGAGAGACAAAGTCAATTAGGATTATATTCACTGGAGTTTAGAAGAGTGAGAGGGGATTTCTTTGAAACTTATAAAATTCTAACAGGGTAAGACAGGATAGATTCAGAATCAATGTTCCAAATGGTGGAGGAGTCCAAGAGGGGTCAAAGGTTGAGGATGAGGAGTAAACATTTTAGGACTGAGGTAAGGTTAAATTTCTTCATCCTGAGAGTGGTGAGTCTATGGAACTCAGTACAATAGACAATAGTCGAGGTCAAAATATTGTGATTTCAAGAAGAAAATAGGTATAGCTCTTGGGGCTAAAGGGATCAAGAGATATGAGAGAAAAGCAGGATCAGGATATTGAATTTGACGATCAGCCATGATCAAAATGAATAGCAGAGCAAGCTCATAGGGCCAAATGGCCTTTTAAAATTCATTTGTGGAACATGGGCATCACTGGTTGGCCAGCATTTATTGTTCATCCGTAGTTGCTCTTGGAGGACAGATGAAGGTCAACTGCATTGCTGTGGCTCTAGAGTCACATGTAGGCCAGACCAGTTAAGGACATAGTTTTCCTTCCCTAAAGGCATTAGTGAACCAAATGGGTTTTTGTGATGATCAACAATAGTTTCATGGTCATCAATAGATTCTTAATTCCAGATTTTTTATTGAATTCAAATTCTATCACCTGCCATGGCAGGATTTGAACCTGGGTCCACGGAGGTTTCTGTATTAACGGTCTTGCGATAGTACCACTAGACTATCGCTTTCCCATCACCAGTCCTGCTTCTACATTCTGTGTTTCTATGTTAAACCCACCTGGTTCACTAATTTCTTTAAAAGAAATTTGCTGTTTGTTATTTGTTCCAACCCTCATGGGCAGCATGGTGGTGCAGTGGTTATCACTGCTGCCCCACAGCGCAGGGATGACTTTGGGTGACTGTCTGTGTGGAGTTTACACGTTCTCCCGGCGTCTGCATGAGTTTCATCCTACAGGCCAGTGACTATCACTGTGCTGTGCAGATACATGGATTTGGGCCTGTGTCTGTGGGAGTTTGCGCATTCTCCCTGTGCTTGCGTGGGTTTTCTCCAGGTGCTCCAGTTTCCTTCCACATCCCAAAGATGTGCTCTTAGGCTAATTGGCAAAACAAATTCTCCCTAAATTGTCACAAATTTGGTTTTTAATCCATAGATCTATAAACATAGACAGGGATCACGGGTAGAGGTGGGAACATCGGGGTGACGGCGCGGGCTCGTTGGACCGAAGGGCCTGTTTCCCGTGCTGTTTTGTTCTTTGTTCTTTGTGTGCAGGCTAGGTGAATTGACCACGCCAAAACTGCCCCTTTGTGCCCTAAGATGCAAAGAGAGATGGATTAATCAGGAAAATGCGTCTTCATGTAGGTGTTTCTTATAGTGGTTTTTAGAGCACCTAGGCAGTATAGACAGTCTGTGGCCCTCCCTGGCTTGTTGTTCGTCGCCAGTTAATTGTGAGCCCTCAGTTGAGTAATCTTTCTTATCAGGATCTTTGAGTCCAGCGATATTGATATTTCTAAAAGAGCAGCACTCTTTTTATTCTGCCTCTGCTGGTTTTGGACAAGATCACTGAAGATGGTAAAGTGAATTAGTTGATGGTCAGTCTGGCAGTCATCAGCTACAGTTGTAAAACAGATGATGCAGACATCTCTGTGATCCCTCACTCAGTGATGCAATCTATAAGATGCCAATGCTTGAAGCAGGGCTGTCGACATGAGCACTTATATTTGCTCCTCTGGTGGAGCAGAGTATTCTACTCAGATGGTAGTAGAATAGGGAGAGAGAGGGTAGGAACACAAAAAGAGAAAAACTCAGCTGGAACAGCAGAACCCAGGGAAGTTTGAGTGGAGCATGGAGTGGTACAGTTACAATGTTGGCATCTACCCGGCAATGTGGATAATTGCCCAGTGAGTCTTGGACACAAAAAGCAGGACAAGTCCAACCTGGCCAATTACTGCCTTATCAGTAAACTCTCGATCATCAATGAAATAATGAAAGGGGTCTTCAACAGTACTATCAAGCGGCACTTGCTTCGCAAAACCCTGCTCACTGAAGCTCAGTTCCTCCAAGGTCTCTCAGCTTCTGACCTCATTGCAGCCTTGGTTCAAACATGGATAAGGAAACTGACCTTCAGAGGTGAATCAAGAATGGCTGCCCTGGACATTTGGGCAGCATTAGAACAAGTATTGTATCAAGCAGTTCTGACAAAACTGGAGTCAATGGGAATGAGGGGAAAACGCTCCACAGGTTGGAGTCACACCTAGAACAAAGGAAGACAGTTGTAGATGTTGATGGTCAATCATTTCAGTTCCATGTCATCATTGCTGTAGTTTCTCAAGGCAGTGTCCTGTGCCCAACCATCTTCAGTTGCTTCATCAATGATCTTCCTTTCATCGTAAGGTCAGAAATAGGGATGTTTTCTTATGATTACACAATGTTCACCATTCGTGATAACTTAGATACTGAAGCAGTCCATCTGCAAATGCAGTAAGACCAAGACAGTATCCAAGGTTGGACTGACAAGTGGTAAGTAACATTCATGCCACACAAATGCCATCTCCAACATGAGAGGATCTAACCCTTGCCCCTTGACATTCAATGGGATTCACATTGACCAGAAACTGGGGATTAACATTGACCAGAAACTGACTAACCATATAAATACGGTGGCTACAAGAGCAGGTCAAAGACCAGAAACCGTGCCGTGAGTAATTCATCTCCTGACTCCCTCAAACCTGTCTGCCATCTACAAGACACAAGTAAAGAATGTAATGGAATACTCTCAATTTGCCTAGATGAGTGCAGTTTCAACAACAGTCAGGAGGCTCGAGATCATTCAGGACAAAGCAGCCTGCTAGATTAGTACTACATCTGCAAACTTTCACCTCCTGCTCTACTGATGAGCAGTGGCAACAGTGTTAAATCTACAAGATGGACTGAATGAACTCAACAAAGCTCCTGAGACAAAATCTTCCAAATCCACGACTGCTTCCGTTTAGAAGGACAAAAGCAGCATATGCCTGGGAATGCCACCTCCTGTGAGTTCCCTCCAATCGAATCACAATTCTGACTTGGACATGTATTATTGTTCCACCACTGTCATTCAGTCAAGATCCTGGAATTCCCTCAGAGAACTGTGGATGTAATTATGTCACATGGACTACTGCAACTCCACTTTGAGGGAAATTAAAGATAGGGAATAGATGTTGGCCTAGCCAGTGACATCCAAATCCCCTGAATGAATAAAAAAATTACTGGCTGCAGGATTCCTGATCTTTGACCTGATCATCTTTGGAGATCACAGGGGCAGGGAACTGCAACAGAGTAAGCTTGTTTAGGTATTGCAGTGTGCCCTGTATATTGTCGGTGGACAGGAAGATATTGAACTCAGTTGATGACTAAGTGATCTAGTGCAGTGTTTTTCAAACTTTTTCCAGTGACACCCTTTTACCAAATGAATCACATACATGGGATGTGCATTTTGTACCAACAATATATGGTAATGCTAAATGTCACGAGGTCAGTTTATGATCCATTTTCCAATTTGTTTAGGTCATATACAAGCACAAAGGAAATTGCAAACTCATCTTTTCAACATATACATTCAAAATAAATGTCCAAAATCAGACAATACATTCATTTACTGTGTATCAGCCATCCACAGAAAATTGACTATTGTTTATTTGTGACAGATTTCTTGTTTATGATGCACCTTTGGAATGCAGAGCTCACCAAATCAACTTGTTGCTTTTAGTAGTAGTGTGGTCACCAATTATCTCTACCTGTTATCATCCCATCAGTAATTCTTGCTGGTAGGTGGGATACGTTGCACCAAAGCTACATTTTGCTGCATCCATTGAAGTCTGTGGTTAAAGGTGTCAATTATCTTTTCTCACAAACAGCCAGAATTTTTAAAATGTGTCTTAATGATTTTCCTGTATTTCAGACATCATCTCATTCTGAAATTGATTTGACAGAAAAATTATTTTGCACATGGGAAAAATAGAGTTAGATTATGAAAAAATGACCATATTTGTCAAATAGCCTGCCTTCATGGTGAGAAATGTGAGATTCAAGCAGAGTCCACTGCCCAAGCAAGCTGCAGTATTGCTGCTAACAGTCGCAGTCTAAAGGAGGTTTGCTATGTATTAAAAAAAAATACACCTCACTCCTAATTCTTATCTGTTTCTCTCATAAAATGCATGCAACTTGAGTCTTAAGCTTTTCCTCCACATCAGAGATCCTCATGATGGATATATCATTAGCTGATAGGCCTAGGTCCTCACTGTCATACCCCATTCTACAAAATGTACACCATAAACAGAACATCTTGCATTTGTTTTGTGAACAGTCTCACAAAAAATCCAACTTTTTTTAAACAGGATCGCACACATCCCTTATCTTTTTAACAGGATCATACACTATCCTGTTTTTTTTTAATGGGATACACAACATCCTGTGTTTTTTTTTAACAGAACCAGTGTCTGTACTAGACAGTATTGAATATCTTGAATGACTGATGCATTTCAGTCTTGCATTAAAATTAAATGCAACTGCTCTGTAGGGCTTGTGTGCATGTAACTTGCAAAAACACCATTTATGTGGTTCTAGAGAGATAATGTGCCCTCTTCAAGCTCACTCTGTCCAGAAGACCCACTTCCTGCTCCTCAGATCCTATTCCCACTAAACTGCTAACCACTAACGCTCCCTTCTCATCGCTATGTTAGTCAACTGTTCTTCCTGTTGGTCCAGATGTTGTTCCCCTCTCCTTCAAATCTGCCATTATCATCACTCCTCTTCTCAAAAAATCAATTCCCGCTTCCTGCATCCTTTCAAACACCCAGTAGTATTAGTAGAGACGGATACAATTTTGTCTTTTGAAAAGCGTTTAGACAGTTATGTGGGTAGAAGGATATGGGCCAAACGTGAGTAATTGGGACTAGCTTAGGGACAGCATGGACAAATTGGGCTGAAGGGCCTGTTTCCATGCTATAAACCTCTATGAATCTGATCTATATCCTTCCTTTCTTCTCCAAAGTCCTTCAGTGTGTTGTCACCTCCTAAATCCATGCTCCCCTTTTCCAGAGCTTCATGTTTGTTCTGATCCCATCATAGTTCTGAAAAAGCTCTTACCGCTTATCAAAGTCACAAATGTTGGAATGTGACAGAAATGAACTGTCTGTCCTCATCTTTTATGACTTGTCTGCAACTTTGACATAGATGGCCATACCATTGTCCTCCATTTTCTTCCAACTGGATGAGACAGCTTTCATTTGGTTCCAATCTCTTCCATCTATTTATAGCCCGAGTGCCACATGTAATGGCTCCTCTTTCTACTTTGGTGTTCTCTCAGATATCTTCCTTTTTCTCCAAGCTGCCCTTTGGCACCAGTGTTGGCTGTCACCACTCACCTCTATCTCTCCTTCACCTTTTTTTGATTCCTTCACTTTTGTTAAATTATCAGATTGCTTATTCAACATTCAGCCTTGGGAAAGCAGAAATGTCTTCCAAGTCATTGCTCGAACCCTCCCCCATAACAATCTGAGACTAATCCGGTCTCCTCACAATATTGGTGTCATACTTGACCCCAAAATGTGTTTCAAAACTCATATTTACTCAATTACTCACTGAGGTCTTCAATGCCTCCAGACTTGACTAATGCACTTCTGGCTGGTCTACAAAATCTACAAAATCCTTATACCAATATCTTAACTCACTTCATTTCTGTTTACCTATCACTTCTGTGCTCACTGACATGCTAGACTCCCAGTCAAGCAACATCTTGATTATAAAATTTTCATCCTTGTTTTAAAATCTCTCCATGGCTGTTTCCCTTCCATGCAGCCTCATAACCCTCTGAGATATTTTCATTCCTCTAATTCTGGTCTGATTTTAATTGCAGCAGCCTACCTCCACTCAATTTCCTTTCTCAGTTTCAGTTCCATTTGACCTAATATCTGCTTAGGTGTTTCAGTGTCATACTTAGTTTTATAATGTTCAGAACATCTTGCAACATCTGATTACATTTAATGTATTATAAACATAAGCTGTTGTGTATTGCTGTGTATGTGTGTGGGTACTCCCAAAATCCCACACAAGTTTACGTTCCCCCATCCTGGTGAGTATCGACCACATTCCCATGATTTTAAGGCCTCTGATCCCTTCATATTGTGCCTTGAAGATCAATTTACACAATATCTATATGCAGCAAAGGAGAGAGAAGTTTCTCTGCTACTATGAATGCAGGTTGAAAAGACTTCCAAGACACATTTTCTTTCACATTGTGCTATCTTGCAATTACCTGTTTGCCCAATGTTTTAAATTGTAAACTGACCTGGTGCAATGAAGGCTGTCTGTAGTTCATAATTTGAGTGTGCTGGCAGTTTCTAAGGATGGTTTATACACTGTGTTATTTGGGGCTATTAGTCATTTATCTATAGTTCTACTTTCGGAAAATAGTTTTTTAAAAGTTGGAATGTGAATAGTGAAAAAGAGAATGACAAATTTTTACCTTAGCAAGAGGCTTTGGATAAACTTGATACAGATTAATATTTACCTAATTATGAAATTACATCTTTGGTACAACAAATTTGATGAAGTTTGGGTTACATCCTAGTCGCAGGTTTTTTTTTCTTGAGGCCAGACTGAAATTTGGAATTGATCTCAATAGTATCTCTTGTGGATCAGAATCCTATGGTATGAGAAGGTTTCCTCTCATTTGCAACTACAGTCCACTAATAAATCAGGATAATTTTTGGCACCCAAATTTGCATTATCCAGAAGTTTACATTTAGTAGTTGCATTAAAATGGTACAGTACCATAGGGTACTGAGTTATCTGGGAACTAAGTGACTTCAAGTTTACAGAAGCAGATAGTAACCATAATATTAAAGTTATACCAAAGAACCCTAATTGTTCCTTGGGAGCACTGTGGAGAGGCAGCGATTTGCGAGTGGAGAGCTTGTGAGTGAGTAGAGCGATTTTTTTAAGTCTAAATTTTACTGTTTTTTTTAAACTTTTTAAACTTGTAAACCCAGAAGGTGTTGCAAAGCACCTTGGGTAGTGTAGATTTTTTTAAACCTCACTATAAATTGGAGTGGTGTGGAATCCCAATACTCTACACAAGTAGAGTATCCCAATCCCCCCTCCTCCTCTAACCTAAAAAAGAGAGAGAGAGGAGCTCTGAGAAGGAGCAGGTAAGTTTGTTTTTGTGTGAGCTGTAAGGTCCTTGGCTCACAGGGCCTAAGCAAAAAGGGGAGGCAAGGTAAGTTTTTTTTAATCTTTCTTACTTTTTTTTTCTCTGGGTTACTACAAAGGGGCAAGCATGGGTGTGAGGCCAGCATGTTGTTGCCAGTGTAACATGTGGGAGGTCTTGGAGGCTCCTGGTCTCCCAGATGTCCATACCTGTGATCGCTGTGTGGAGCTGCAATCCATACGGGACCAGGTAAAAGAACTGAAAATGCAGCTTGAGGACCTTCGACTCATTAGGGAGAATGAGGAGATTATTGATAGGAGCTACAGGCAAGTAGTCACACCAGGGCAAAGGGAAGAAGGCACATGGGTAACTATTAGGAAGGGGAAACCTCAGGTGATGGAGAGTACACCGGTGGATGTCCCCCTTCAAAATAAGTACTGTTGCCTGAGTACTACTGTGGGGGACAGCTCATCCAAGGGAGGCAGCGGTGGCCAGCTCCCTGGAGCTGAACAAAAACAAAAACCTAAAAAACAGAGCAAAAAGGCAGTGCTTATAGGGTTCTCCCTAGTGAGGGGGGCGGACAGGCGTTTTTGTGGACGCAGACGGGGATCGCGGATGGTGGTATGTCTCCCTGGAGCTGGGATTCGGATGTCTCTGGACGCGTCCCAGACATCCTGAAAGGGGAGGGTGAGGAACTGGAAGTTGTAGTACATGTAGGTACTACTGACATAGGCAGGAAGAGGGAAGTGGACATGAAAAGGGATTATAGGGAACTGGGTAGGCAGCTGAGAAAGAGGAAAGCAAAGGTAGTAATCTCAGGATTGCTGCCTGCGCCTCGGGAGAGTGAGAGCAGGAATAGTATGAGGTGGAAGTTGAATACGTGGCTGAGGGACTGGAGCAGGGGGCAGGGATTCCGGTTCCTGGATCATTGGGACCTCTTTAGGGGCAGGTGTGACCTGTACAGCAAAGATGGGTGGCACCTGAATCCCAGGGGGACTGGTATCTTGGCAGGAAGACTGGCTAGGGCTACTGGGGGGACTTTAAACTAGAAAGGTTAGGGGGAGGGAATAGTGATGTGGAGACTGGGAGCAAGGAAGTTAGCTACCAGGTAGGGAAGGACTCTAGGCAGGATGAGAGGCAGGTTAGACGAGTGGGGGAGAAGGGAAATGTCCAGTCTGAGGGACTGAGCTGTGTCTATTTTAATGCCAGGAGTGTAGTAAATAAGGTGGATGAACTTAGGGCGTGGATTGCGGCTTGGGATTGTGATGTGGTGGCCATTACAGAGACTTGGATGTCTCAGGGACAGGACTGGGTACTACAGGTCCTGGGATTCAGATCCGTCAGGAAGGACAGGGAGGGAGGCAAAAGAGGTGGTGGAGTGGCACTGTTGATCAGGGACAGTGTCATGGCTGCAGAGAAGGTGGATACCGAGGAGGGAATGTCTACTGAGTCTCTGTGGGTGGAAGTTAGGAATAGCAAAGGGTCGGTGACGTTGCTGGGTGTATTCTATAGGCCGCCCAATAGTGACAGGGAAGTTGAGGTGCAGATAGGAAAACAGATACTGGAGAGATGTAGAAATAACAGAGTTGTTGTGATGGGAGACTTCAATTTCCCAAACATCGACTGGAATATCCCAAGGGTAAGGGGTTTGGATGGGGAGGAGTTTGTTAGGTGTGTTCAGGAGGGTTTCCTGACACAGCACGTGGACAGGCCTACGAGAGGAGAGGCTGTACTGGACCTGGTACTAGCTAATGAACCAGGACAGGTGATGGATCTCTCGGTAGGAGAGCATCTTGGGGATGGAGATCATAATTCTATCTCCTTCACCCTTGCATCGGAAAAGGATAGGATCAGGCAGGCTAGGAAGGTGTTCGTCTGGAATAAGGGGAAATATGAAGACATCAGGCAGATGTTGGGGCAAATAAACTGGAAGGAGGTGTTCTTGGGGAAAAGCACAGAAGGAAGGTGGCAGATATTCAAGGAATTCTTGTCTGGAGCTCTGCACGACAACATTCCGGTGAAACAGGAGGTTTTGGTAGGTCGAGGGAACCGTGGTGCATGAAGGCTGTGGTGAACCTAGTCAGGAAGAAAAGGAAGGTGTATGAAAGGTTCAAAGAGCTAGGAGATGTTGGGGATCTAGAGAAGTATAAGGCTTATAGAAGAGAGCTTAAAAAGGAAATTAGGAGAGCCAGAAGGGGGCATGAGAAGGCCTTGGCTGGTAGGATTAAGGAGAATCCCAAGGCCTTCTACAAATATGTGAAAAGTAAAAGGATGAGAAGAGAAGGGATAGGACCTATAAAAGGTGAAGGGGGAAAAGTCTGTATGGAACTGGAAGAAATGGCAGAGGTGCTTAATGAGTACTTTGCCTCAGTATTCACGGTGGAAAGTGATCTGGGAGGATGCACTACAAGTTTGCGGCAGACTGAAAAGATTGAGTATGTAGATATTAAGGAAGCGGATGTGTTAGAACTTTTAAATGCTATCAAGATAGACAAGTCTCCGGGACCAGATGGGATGTACCCCAGGTTATTGTGGGAGGTGAGGGATGCATGGAGAGGATCATTGCAGAGCCCCTGGCGATGATCTTTGCGTCGTCGATGGAGACGGGAGAGGTTCCGGAGGATTGGAGGATTGCGGATGTGGTCCCTATTTTCAAGAAAGGGAACAGGGATAGTCCTGGAAATTACCGACCGGTGAGTCTGACCTCAGTGGTTGGTAAGCTGATGGAGAGGCTTCTGAGGGACAAGATTTACGAGCATTTGGAGAAGTTTAGGTTGATTAGAAATAGTCAGCATGGTTTTGTAAAAGGCAGGTCGTGCCTTACGAGCTTAATTGAGTTCTTCGAAAATGTGACTGAACACATTGACGAAGGAAGAGCAGTGGACGTGGTGTACATGGACTTCAGCAAGGCATTTGACAAGGTCCCCATGCAAGACTTCTTGAGAAGGTGAGAGGCCATGGGATCCAAGGGGCTTTGGCCTTGTGGATCCAGAACTGGCTTGCCTGCAGAAGGCAGAGGGTGGTTGTGGATGGCTCTTTTTCTGCATGGAGGTCGGTCACCAGTGGAGTGCCCCAGGGATCTGTTCTAGGACCCTTGCTGTTTGTCATTTTCATAAATGACCTGGATGAGGAAGTGGAGCGATGGGTGAGTAAGTTCGCCGATGACACGAAGGTCGGTGGTGTTGTGGATGGTCTGGAGGGATGTCAAAAGTTGCAGCAGGACGTCGACAGGATGCAAGACTGGGCGGAGAAGTGGCAGATGGACTTCAACGCGGATAAATGTGTTGTGGTCCATTTTGGCAGATCCAATAGGATGAATGAGTACACTATCAAAGGTAGGAGTCTTAGCTGTGTGGAAGAGCAGAGGGATCTTGGGGTCCGGGTCCATAAGACTCTCAAATCGGCCTCCCAGGTGGAGGATGTGGTTAAGAAAGCTTACGGTGTACTGGCCTTCATTCATCGAGGGATTGAGTTCAGGAGTCAGGAGGTAATGCTGCAGCTTTATAGGACCCTTGTCAGACCACACTTGGAGTACTGTGCGCAGTTCTGGTCGCCTCACTATAGGAAGGACATGGAAGCTATTGAAAGGGTGCAAGAGGAGATTTACAAGGACGTTGCCTGGATTGGGAGGCATGCCTTATGAAGACAGGTTGAGGGAGCTGGGACTGTTCTCCCTGGAGAGACGAAGGTTGAGAGGCGACCTGATAGAGGTTTACAAGATGTTGAGAGGATTAGATAGGGTGGACTTTCAGAGATTATTTCCCAGGGCTGAAATGGTCGCGACGAGAGGGCACGGATTTAAGATGCAGGGAAGCAAGTACAGAGGGGATGCTAGGGGAAAGTTTTTCACTCAAAGGGTGGTGAGTGAATGGAATCGGCTGCCGTCGGTGGTGGTCGACGCGAACTCGCTGGGGTGTTTTAAAAGACTTCTGGATGAGTATATGGGATCCAATGGGATTGGGGGTTATAGATAAGTCTATGACTGGGTAGGTTTTGATGTGTTCGGCACAACTTGTGGGCCGAAGGGCCTGTTTGTGCTGTAGTGTTCTATGTTCTATGTTCTAACCCCTTTTGGTGGCACTGTGGTTAGCACTGTTACCTCAACGACAGAGACCTGAGTTCACTTCCAGCCTTTGGGGACTGTCTATGTGGAATTTGCACATTCTTCCTTTGTTTGCATGGGTTTCCTCCAGCTGCTTCAGTTTCCTTCCACAGACGTGCAGATTAGGGGAATTGGCCATGCTAAATTGTCCCTCAGTGTAAGGGAGATTGGGAGGGTAAATACATGAGATTACAGGAATTGAGCCTGAGTGGGATTGTTGATGGTATATGTTTGATGGGCCAAATGGCATCCTTCTGCACTGTAGGGATTCTATGATTCTAGTGTATGGTTTAAATAAAATAAAGGACATTTCTGTATGTAGAGTTATAATATCAAAGTGTCCATTAGATAACATCATAGTACCTGCATCACCATAGTTATTCCCAGAAATGTATACACAAGCAAATAAAATCGTGGCAATATTCATGCACTGGTCTCTTAATTCCAAAATTTGCTTATTGAATTTATGAGAGTTGTCCAATTTTTTTTCTCTATCACACCAGTGGCTGACTTTAGAATGTCACCATTAGAAGGTTTTAACATCTGCCCTAACATCTGATCATTGACTCCAGAGAGTTTTTGAAAAAACTATTTGACCATAGAGCAATTGATAGTCGAGCCTAATCCTGTGATAAAAGCAAAATACTGCAGTGACAGGTGCTACAAAAATTGGAGTCACATTGGACTCAAAATGTTAATTCTGTTTCTCTCAGACCTGCTGAGTTTTTCCCATACTTTTTTTTTATCTGAGCCTGATGTTGCGTTCTTTCAATATGTACAAGTCCACTTTTTTGAGAAGCCATCGGTTAGAATTTGAGATGCAACTTTAGTGAATTTTGGTTTTCTAATCTCAAGCTTGTTTGTGCCACATGTTGATGCCCCAGAAGACTAAGGAAATTTGGCATGTCAGATACAACTCTCACCAACCTTTGCAGGTGCACTATAAAAAGCATTCTTTCTGGTTGCATCACAGCTTGGAATGGCTCCTGCTCTGTCCAATTCCACAAGGAATTACAAAAGATCGTGTGTATAGCTCAATCCATCACGCAAACTAGCCTCCCATCCATTAACTCTGTCTACATTTTCTGCTGCCTTGGCAAAGCAGCCAGCATAATTAAGGACTCTATGCATCCCCACACATTCTTTCTCCCACCTTCCTTCAGGGAAAAAGATACAAAAGTCTGAAATCACGTACCAACAGATTGGAAAACAGCTTCTCCCCACTGCTGTCAGACTTTTGAATAGACTTGCCTTGCATTAAATTGATCTTTCTCTATACCCTAGCTAAGATTGTAACACTACATTCTGCACTGTCTCATTTCCTTCTCTATGAATGGTATATCTTGTCTGCATGGTGTGCAAGAAACAATACTTTTCTCTGTATTAATATGTGACAATAAATCAAATCAGCTACATCAGTTAACACAATAACTACTGCGAATGACACCTGTATGGCTTAGTGCAACATCAAATAATGTCTTTGCGTATTCGACTCATAAGAAGCCTGATTATAATTTCCTAATCAAGTCCTAAATGCAAAAGCCTCCACCAATCTACTGCTGCTTATTTTTCTATTTTAAAGTTTCCATTTGTTTCATCTTCACTCGACATGAAATGATATCAGAATATTTTGGAGACTTAGCTTTCAGATAGGAAATGAGATGGGAGCCCACAATGATGGATTGGTTGAAACTGAAACTATTGTGTATTAGTCCCCCTCATCAACTAAGTAGAATGATGACCTGTTTCTGTATCGTTTTTGCTTCCCTTTACTTCTCCCTAGAAATAAATAATTTGAGTTCTTCTGGAGCTTGAATCCAAATCAGAGCACCTGGAGGAAACCGAAATAGATTTACCTCATCCAATTAACTGAATTTAGAAAATATGTCAATTGAATTAAGATTGGGATGGTAGTATGGCTAATAACCAATTCTGTTTTTACTTGACCTTGAACATGGAATTTGCCATAGAGTCATTATTATAACATGGAAGGAGATGTTTCACTTCATTGAGTCCTAACTGACACCGTAGAACAAAAGATTATTTCCCTCAGGGGCCCATCGAACATTCTTTTTGAAATTATTGATGGCCTCCAGTTTCTCCGTCTTGTAGATAGTACATTCCAGACATCACCAGTTGCTTGTTGTCTATATGCCTGTGATACAAGACCAACAAAACAAAAACTAAGAGATGTAGATGTTGAAAAAAAAGTAACCAGGATATTGTGTAGCTCCTTGAGCTCTATACATGATTTAAATCCATAATCTAGGTTAATATTGCTTTATAGGAGCAGCTGAAGTATGCTGAGCATACATCTAAAAGTTACATGCAGGTATTTTGTGAATTGAGAATTGTCACAAGTTGCTGGCCAATTTGCACCACTCCTCTGTTGTGGAAACTATGTACCTTTTTGAACACTGTTGTAATTTCCATGCAGTTGCTGCATTTACACACTAAATGCTCCACAGAAAGTTGTGACAAACAGCATACATCTTCTTGAAATGATGTGGTGATTGTCCACAAATCAGTCAACCTCTCTTGACCAGAAAGTTAAAAACCTCATTTTTTCAACCAGTGTGTTGTTGCAAATGTTAAAAATATCAAATTTTAAAATGTAAAAAAAAATAAAATTGTTTTATTTATTTTTGCTCCCTTACTCTTAATCCAATCTATCTTTCCATTTCTTTCTGCATCTAATATAACATTGAATTTACCTACTCAATCATCCTCCTTATCAACATGCATGTCAAAACATTTGTAGGCTGAAGGATATATGAATAAGTCTAACATGCCATGAAATGTCTGTGCCAATCTAACTACTATCTTTTTAATCAAAAGCTAAACTGCTGTTCTGCTTCAAAAATTGACATTATGAATTCTATTGCGCTATCTGAAGATGAGCATAAAGCCTTCCCAGTATCCTGACCTGCTTTCCTGCCACAAGCAACAATACCAAACATAGATTAACAGGTCAATTACTATTTGTAAGTCATTGTATACAGTGCTACTTCACATACTAATCATACTTCAAGGTAATCCATCGTATCCATGCTTTGAGGCACTTCATCTGATGGGGCACTATCAGTTCAAATATGCATTTGATTTATTTTGTTTGTGAAATCACACTTCAAGATGATGATTTTTGATTTTCAGAGTTTGGGACAAAATCATAAGTGGATCCTGCAAAATCTTGGTCTTTGTAGCCATGGAGATTTTATTAACTTTTAAAATGAAATTGATGGCGATGAATAAAGCAGAGAACATTGTCCAATTCCTGCAAAATGTAAGTCTCACTGGATCTTCAGCTTATCACAATGCTACATTGTTGTGTTGGTAACATAAATAAATTACCTCCCTCGTCTGAAAAATTGGAATAGTAAGACGTAACACTTAATTTTGAGTTTCAATGATGCGAAGCATTTCGCCTAATGGTGAGTTGTATGCATTTCTGGTGATGGTTGAGATTGTACAATTTGGATTATCAAAATCCATTTTGCTAATTGATTACTCAACTGATTTTTGAGTACCTATCATAAATTGCACTGATTGCATTCTAATTAATTGTCTTTCAAATTCATGCAAGAAAGAGACTACCTTCTTAATGTAAACTCAGGTGTTCCATTATCAGTTTGTACTCATTAGTGTTTATGATCATGATAAAGTTGCATTAAACAGTTTGCATTATTTATATATATTAGTGTAGATCGAAACATATCTCCAGAAATGCGTTGAGATATCCTGAGATTATGAAAGGTATTATATAAATGCAAGTCCATTTTTGAGATGTGATTCCATTAGTGATATTTTCTCACACTTCCTTACTGAACACTGGCTATCTAAAAAAAAATGCCTAAATCCAGTCTTTCCAATTTTTAATTTCACTTTGTGTCATAATCTCTGCTATTTGAGTCTTTTAAATACTGAGTTCTCTTATATAAGATACTTTAGTTTTGATATATTGTAAATGCAGAGTAAATTATGTCCAGTTGTCTTCCTTTTCATTTTCTGGTGAGAGGGATATAAGAAGAATTGTTGTTTTCTGTTATTTGGTCGGTTTATTTTTACCCACAACTTCTGTTTTTAGTTCTCCTTCTCTCACTTTGCAATTGAAGGAGGACTTGCATCGCACAATCGCTGTACACATTAAATCATCACAAAAGAAGTTACCAAGTATAAGGTATAGACCCACATTAGACAATGAGATTCTATCAAAAATGAGCATGTTAGGCACTGACATGCATCTTGCTATATGTCTATAAGTGCTTGCTTTGCTAGTTCAGCTTCGTAAGCAGTTCAACACTGGTTTGCTCCCATTATTCAATAAAAAATTGGAATGGTGACAGTTTGAGATATTAGAAATAGACAGTATTGAATATTGACTTATCACAGATTTAAGAGAAAAACTAATTTTGTAAATAATCTGGATTATTTCTATCTTCCTGATTACATCTCTGTACAGTTTCTTGTGCTGTGAGGTGTGCCAAATGAGGATTAGGTCAGAACTAATTAGCATGGATCACAATTGTACATCAGCCAAAGCTGATCATTGTGTGACATTAATGAAGACTTCAACATAGGTATTTAGCCTGGCTTTTCAGTCAAGAAAGCTGCTTTGTATAGCAGTACAGATGGGAAAATATATTAAGAAATCACTTTAAAAAGATTTGAAGAATCACATACTGTTTTAATAATGACTACATCAGGATTGCAATAAGATCTGATATTGACTAAATCCTGAATACTGCACACTGCATGTTTCTGTTTTTGAAGATCAGCATTTTCAAACTTTTTGAGCCACAGAAATCTTTGTGACCTCCCAGGAGCAGTGGGGAACCCCAAACATTCTCTCAATGTCGAAGCCCTTTTTTTGTAACAAAATAGATGCGAACACAGAAATCGAATGTAATCAAATCTTCTCTAGCTATATCTATGCATATATAACCAATAAAACGTTATTTTGTTCAACAAAGAACTGAAGGCTGACCTTCCTGGCATTTTCAATGTAAGGAGTGATGCTGCCTCCTTTGCATTTAATGTAACAGAAATGGATTCTCAGGAGTGGCATTTAGTCTACTCCTGTTTTTAGCTTCTGTGGGTGTGTATTGGGAGGAACCACTTTCACTCAAATATGTGAAGGCAAAAAGATGGAGCTTGCAAATACCTGTTTGCTTTATTTGGAAAATGGTACATTAAGCTGCTCCAAAAATTCATCAGTGGAGGTATGCTGAAGCAGCATTTTAGTGTGGGTGAGAAGACATGTAAATTGGGCTCTCAATCTTGCACTGATAAGTCACTTGGCATTGCTGTTGGTGTAAGTGAGTTGTGAACCCACTTATTGTACTCATCTGACTAAGGGACGTATACCAACAAAGTGTGAAAGTCACGCAGGTGCTGTATAATCTCACTGAAAATGTCTTCTTTAAGATTAATTTGTCAGAAAGTCACTCAGCGTGAGAATGCAGTAGAAAGTCTTATTTTCTGTGCACTGAGTCCAGAAACACGATTTCATTACCATTGATGAAATCGTATCCCTTGCAATGAAGACAGTAATATTCTTGTCTGTTAGAGACTGGTTCCCTCATTTAGCCTTGTAAAAATATCTGCAAAAGTTGCAAGTCTCAGAAGCCTTGAGTAAACATCAATAGCTTGAAAATTAACACTTCTGATCCACATAAAACACCAAAACTTCACAACGAAGCTGAAGCAGTTTCACAAGCATTTAGCCTTGGACTCACCTGTGTATGTAGGAGCAGTGCTGTGTGCTCACTGTTCATTTCATTGCACAGGATTTAAACAGTCTTGATTTCAGTTGGTGAGCTTTAACGCTGTTGATACCTTGAACTGCTCCATCCAGCACTTTTAGAAGTGCAGGCATCTCACAGCTGTTCTTTGCATTCTCAGGTGCCACTGCCATTCTTTGCATTCTTCGAGTGCCACTGCCACTTTCCACATTTCTTGAGTGCCACTGCCACTCTTTGCATTTCTCAGGTGCCGTCACTCTTTGCATTCATAGAATCCCCACAGTGCAGAAAGAAGCCATTTGGCCCATTGAACCTGCACTGACAACAATCTCACCCAGGTCCTAGCTCCATAACCCGACATATTTAACTAGCTAGCCCCCCGACACTAAAGGTCAACAGTGCGGCCATTCCACTTAACTTGCACATCTTTGGACTGTGGAAGGAAACTGGAGGAAGCCCACGCAGACACGGGGAGAACGTGCAAACTCCATACAGACAGTCACCTGAGGCCGGAATTGAACCCGCGTCCCTGGAGCTGTGAGGTACTAATTGTTCTGCTATTGTGCTGCCCCAATTCGGTGGATGCCACCACCACTCTTCACGTTCTTCATGCTCCTAATCTCTATTCTGGCCTCCACTTTTATGCCCAGCAATAAGAATTGAAGAAATCAAAATGGCTAATCAGAGCTTGACCGCTCTGAAAATTGGCTGCTTATAGGCAATTTGATTTTTTGCTTTCCTTTGAATTCCAAATGATGAATAATAGAAAAACTACAGCACAGACAGTTTCTTTGGCCCATAAGTTGCGCTGATCTTATGTGTACCTACTAGGCTTACCTATAACCCTCAATCCTATTAAGTCCCATGTACTCATCCAAAAGTCTCTTAAAAGACCCTAATGAATTTGCCTCCACCACCACCAACAGCAGCTGATTCCACTCATCCACCACCCTCTGAGTGAAAAACTTACCCCTGACATCTCCTTTGTACCTACTCCCCAGCACCTTAAACATGTGTCCTCTTGTGGCAGCCATTTCAGCCTGAGGAAAAGCCTCTGAGAGTACACCTGGCCAATACATCTCATCATTTTATACACATACATCAGGTTCCTAAAATCAAAGATCTTTGCATTTTGCATGTATTGTAGCTATTTGTAGACATAGGTAGACTAATACTTGACTTTGATTTATTAAGCAACAAACAAAAACAAAAGCGCATTTCAACAAGATTGAATATTTGTGCTAACTAGCCAAACTGCTACTATACAGCTACAACACTGCCATGTATCATGTACATGGAAAATGCTTGGATCATGTCAAAAAAAGGTCAATTCCAACCTAACCATTTTTTTGTCTTAATTCCTTTGATCTGGGTGTTGACCAGCATTTATTGCTGATGCCTACCTTCCCTTGAGAAGGTCATGGTAATGTGTTGCTTTGAATTGCTGCAGTCAGTTTGATGTAGCAACACTCAGGAAGGAAGTTCCAGGATTTTGATCCACCAATGGTGATATTTTTCCAAGTCAGGATAGTGAGTGGTTGGAGGAAAGTTTCTAGGTTGTGATGTTTCCAGATTGTGATGTTGCCATGGTATGTGCTGTACTTGTCCTTTTGGAAAGCAGTGGTCGTGGGTTTGCAAGTTGCATGGGTGGTGTTGAGATTCTTGACCATTATCAGAGCAATACCTATCAAGGCAAGGAGAAAGGTAATTTTTTACATTCCAGATCAGTGTCTTATGGATATTGGGCAGGGTTTAGGGAATAAAGATGTGCTCCTGTAGAAACAGTATTTATATGGCTAATTGGTTTCTGATCAATGGTACACACTCCCTCCTTCCAGGGTATTGATGTTGGGTATTCAGTGATGGTAACGCATTAACTTGTTAGATTCTCTTTTGTTGGAGAAAATCATTGCTTTACACTTGTGTGGTGTGAATGTTACTTGCCACTTGCCCAGATTTACTTCATTTAGACATGGTTTGCTTTGGTAGCTGAGGAATCATGAAATTCGCAGGACATTGTGCAGTCATGGGCAAACATCCCCATTTCTGACCTTATGATGGAAGGAAGATTATTGATAAAGCAGCTCAAGATGCTTGTGCCCAGGACACTAGCCTGAGGAACTCTTGCAGTAATGACCTGAAGCTGAAATGCGTGACCGCCAACCACCACAACGATTTTTCTTTGTGTCAGGTATGACTCCACCATTGAATCCAGTTTAGTTCCCTTGATCAAATGCTACCTTAATGTCAAGGGCAGTCACTCTCACCTTATCTCTAGAGTTGAGCTTTTTTGTCCATTTTTGAAGCATGACTGTAATGAGGCCAAGAGCTAAGTGACTCTGGCAGAACCCAGAACCATGATGTGGAGATACTGGTGTTGGATTGGGGTAAGCACAAAACAAGTCTCACAACACCAGGTTAAAGTCCAACAGGTTTATTTGATAATAAACGCCTCAAGCTTTCGTCAAGTTCTCTTCACTGACCTGACGAGGAAACAGTGTTCCAAAAGCTTGAGGCATTTACTATCAAATAGACCTGTTGGATTTTAACCTGGTGTTGTGAGACTCCTTGTTGTGTTTACCCCAGTCCAACACCGGTATCTCCACATTTTTTAAGCACAGAATCCCAGAGCAGCAGTGACAGGTTATTGCTAAGCAACAGCAGCTTGTTGATGACCCCTTTTGTTATTTTATTGATGATACAGAGAAGACTGATGTGGCAATAATTGACTTGGTTAGATTTGTCCTGCTTTTTGTATACAGGGCAGCTGAGCAATTTTCTCCATTGCCAGGTAGATAATAGCTATACTGGAACAGCATGGTTAAAGGGGGCTGTGGAGTACAAAGCTTTTCTACTATTGCCAGAATATTTTCAGGGCCTGCAGCCTTTGTAATACCTTCAGCCATTTCTTAATATCACCTGAAGCAAATTGAATTGGTTGAAGGCTGATGTCTATCATGCTGGGAGCTCCAGAGGAGGCTGAGTAGGATTATCTGAAGATTGTTGCAAATGCTTCATCCTTATTTTTGACACTGATGTACTGGGCTCTCCCATTATTGAGGATGGGGTTATTTGTGGAATCTTCTCCTCCATATTCATCCCCATCACTCTACTTCCATTAGCAAAGTGATGTGAAATGTCTTTGACAGCACTGTCAACAATAACCTACTCTCTGATATTCAGTTTGGATTTCTCCAGAAGTGTTCATCCTGCGGCTTTATTTGCAGTCTTGGTCCAAACATGAATAAAAATGCTGAATTCCAGAGATGCAAAGAGAATGACTGCCTTGGAACTCAAAACAATTGACTAAATGTGGCTGCAGAGAGCTCTAGCAAAATTTAAATCAATGGGGAGCAGGATAAATACTGTTTAATGGCTGAAGTCACATCTAGCAAAAAGGAAGATTGAATTTGTGGGGATCTATTATCTCAGCTCCAGGATATTGCTGTAGTTCTTTATAAGCTCAAACATAGAACATAGATCATTACAGCGCAGTACAGGGCCTTCGGCCCTGGTTCCATTGGTTGGCGCAACAATCTAATGACCTTCTAACCTAAACTGTTCCAATATTATCCATATGCCTATCCAATGATCATTTGAACGTCCTTAAAATTGACAACTGCAGGCAGAGTATTTCATGCCCTTATTACCCTCTGAGTAAAGAACCTCCCTCTGACATTCATCCTATATTTATCACCCCTCAATTTAAAGTTATGTCCCCTCGTGTTAGCCTCACCATCTGAGGAAAAAGGCTCTCACTGTCCATGCTGTCTAATCATCTGATCATCTTGTATGCCTCAATTAGGTCACTTCTTAACCTTCTTCTTTCTAACTAAAACAACCTCAAGTCCCTCAGCCTTTCCTCATAAGACCTTCCCACCATACCAGTTGACATCCTGGTAAACCTCCTCTGCATCCTTTCCAATGCTTCCACATCTTTCTTAGAACATAGAACATTACAGCACAGAACAGGCCCTTCGGCCTTCGATGTTGTGCCGACCAAAATAAAAAGCAATGCCCCTCCAAACTAAACCATTCCCTTCTCTTCCATATACTTATCAATTAACCTCTTAAACGCCACCAAACTTGGCGCATCTACAACAGCTGCAGGCAGGGCATTCCACTCCCTAATCAATCTTTGAGTAAAGAACCTACCTCTGATATCCGTCCTATAACTCATACCCCTTAATTTAAAGCTGTGTCCCCTCGTGCTAGCAAATTCTTATTATGTGGTGACCAGAACTGTACGCAATACTCCAAGTGTAGCCACACCAGAGTTTTGTACAGCTGCAATATGATCTCACGGCTCCGAAATTCAATCCCTCTACCAATGAAAGCTAACACACCATACACCTTCTTAACAGCCTTATCAACCTGGGTGCCAACTTTCAGGGATCTATGCACATATACACTGAGATCTCTCTGCTTATTCACACTATCAACAGTCCTTCCATTAGCCCAATACTCTGTAACCCTGTTACTCCTTCCAAAGTGAATCACCTCACACTTTTCCGCATTAAACTCCATTTGCCATCTCTCAGCTCAGCTCTGCAGCTTATCTATGTCCCTCTGCAAACTATAACATCCATCCTCACTGTCTACAACTCCTCCGACTTTAGTGTCATCCGCAAATTTACTAAAATATCCTTCTACACCCTCCTCTAGGTCATTTATAAAAATGACAAACAGTGTGGCCCCAAAACAGGTCCCTGTGGAACTCCAGGTTGAATATTTCCCTTCAACCACCGCCCTCTGTCTTCTGTCAGCCAATTCCTGATCCAAACTGCTACATCACCCTCAATCCCATGCATCTGTATTTTCTGCAGTAGATTACCATGGGGTATCTTCATCTTCACCTTCATCTTCAGTTGCTTAACTAATCACATTCCAGTCATCAAAAGTTCAGAAATGCATGTATTCACTGATTGCACTATATTCAGTACTAATCACAATTCTCAATTTGAAGCAGTTCATGTCTGCACACGGTAAGATCTGGTCAAACTTCGGGATTGGTGACTATGTGACAAGGAAAGCTCATACCACACAAATGTTAGATGATAGCCACCTTAATGGTATTACCATCGCTAATACCCCAACAATCAGCACCCTAGGGATTACTATTGACAGAAACCTAACTAGACCAGCCATATATATACACAGTGATGGAATTTTCACTCTTATTTTCATGGGGTGAGAGTAGCGGCGGGAGCATGCAGTCCTGCAGGAATCCCAAAATAGGGTTTACTGCACTGCGGTTTTTTTGTTGGAATTGTCCCCTTTCCCCCAGCAATGATGTAACAGAAATCCCGATGTTGAATGTCAGGATCCCCATTTCAATAAATTTAAATATGATCATCAGGCCTTTACATCTGAATATCACACCCATTTAGATTATCCAATGTGAATCATGACAAATACACCTAGTGAGCAGAACCTGCCAAAGGAGTTCTGGTGAGTGCATTGCTCAGGGGAAAGGGTTATATCCAGAATCTACCTCCAGGCACTCTTGGGGCGGGGTAAGGGAGAGGCTCCTTGGGCAGGGTTGGGGGCGTTCTCTTTTCAATTTCTCATGTCTTTGAAAACAGCACCGGGATCTTTAAAACCAAAGTTCCTGGCATTCTATCAGAGCCCACCTTGCTAGTGAGAGGCGGGACCCACCCCTTCATTTTTGTTTGGCTATAAGAAGACAGTTATGGCAGACATAGCCGCCTTTGAGGCTGGTTGTTTCCTCGCCATTTCTCCCACCTGCTGTGCCATTGCTATTTTTGGAAAATTTCCGTCCACTGATTACATAGACAAGCTGGCATTTGGGCAATCTACGGCGAGTAACTCAGTCCCAACTCCCAAACATCCAAATACTACCTGTGTGATGCAAGTTTGGATTGTGATGATGTACTCTCCGCCTACCTGGATGAGTGCAGCTGCAGCAACACCCAAGAGACTTGACACCATCTAGGGCAAAGTAGGCCACTTGATCAGCATCCCTTCTACCATCTTAATCATTCACTCCCTCATCCACCAGTGCACAGTGGCAGTAGAAACATAGAAAATAGAAGCAGGAATATATCATTCCACCCTTCGAGTCTGTTCTACCATTCAATTTGATTATGGCTGATCATCAATTCAATATCCTGATCCCGCCTTTCCTTCATAACTCTTGACCTCTTTAGCTCAAAGAGCTATATCTAATTTCTTCTTGAAATCTTGTAAATGTTGTGGCCTCAACTACGAACTGTGGTAATGAATTCCATAGATTCACCACCCTGAGTGAAGACATTTCTCCTCAACTCAGTCCTAAAAGATTTACTCCCTATCCTCAAACTATGACCCTAATTCTGGACTTCCCCACCATCAGGAATATACTTTCTGAATCTACCCTGTCTAAACATTTTAAAATTTTATAAGTTTCTATGAAGTCCCCTCTCTGTCTTCTAAATTCCAATGTCTTTTAAAAAATGTTTAGACAACTACATGGGTAAGATGGGTATAGAGAATTATAGGCCAAATGTGGGCAATTGGAATCAGTTTATGGTTTAGAGAAAAAGGGATGGCATGGACAAGTTGGGCTGAGGGGCATGTTTCCATGCTGTAAACCTCTTTGATTACAATCGTAACCGACTTACTCTCTCTTCATAGATCTTCCATCCCAGGAATCGGCCTGGTAAATTGTCGCTGCACTCCCTCTATGGCAAGGCCTTCCTTCCTCAGATAAAGACACTGAATCTACACAAAAAACTCTTGATGTGGCCTCTCTATACAATTGCAGTGAAACATTGTTATTCCTGTATTCAAATCTCCTTGCTATGAAGGCCAACATACAATTTGCTTTCTTTATTACCTGCTATACCTGCACGCTTACGTGTGACTGATGCACGAGGACATCAAAGTCTCACTGAGTTTCCACTTCTCTCAATTTATACTTATTTATAAAATCTACAATATCTGCCTATTATTGCTACCAAAGTGGGAAACCTCACGTTTATCCACCTTATACTGCATCTGCTATGTATATGCACACTCAGTCAACCTATCCAAATCACACTGAAGCATCTCTGCATCCTCCTCACAGCTCATCCACCCACTCAATTTCGAGTATACGTCCCAAAACCACTACCTGTACCTCCCAGAAGGACAAGTAAAGCAGATGGATAGGAACACCACTACCTGCAAGTTTATTTCCAAGACATGCAGCCTCCTGAATTGAAAATATATTGCTGTTCATTTGCTGTCCCTGGGTCAAAATCCTGGAACCCTTTTCTGAACAGAGCTGTGGTATCAAAACCATATGGACTGCAGTTGTGCAAAAATTTCCTTGAGGGAAATTAGAGATGGGCAATGAATGATAGCCTAGCTAGTGATTCTCATCACAATTGAATGACTTAGAAAAAGAAAAATTGGTATAGCTTTGCTTTTGGAAATCACTATGATGATTAATAATATTGTTTCTTTGCCCCATTGTGTGTTCATTTAGATTCCACAGGAGAATACAGATGCCATCATCAGCAAGGCCATTGACTTATGGCACAAGTATGTTGGAACCCCTGTGCACTCTGTGTAATAAAACTTTGAATGAAATTCATGTATTGTTAATTGTTTTCTATTTAATAATTTATTAAAATAATTTTGGACCAAATTTGCATTGTATTTTAAGTGTACCAGATAACACTTTGACAAAAACAAAATACTGTAAATGTTTGCACATCTGAAATAAAAGCAAAATTTGCTGGAAATTCTGAGCAGGTCTTGCAGCATCAGTGGAGAGTGAAACAGAGCAAGGCCAAATGTTTGTTCTGTGGAAGTGACATTGGGAGTGGGAGACCACATTTTAGTGGGGGAAAAGAGGAGTGCGCTGTGTGAGGGCAGTTATGCAATTCGCACCTTCATGAGCATTACCCAGGGGTTGGTTGGGAACAGGATCAGCTGTCCACTTGCAGTGGCCTTGTGAAGCAGCCCTGGTAACGTTGCAGCACGTCAGGAAGAGTGTGAAGCCAACCGGGAGCAGTTCTCAGCAGGTTGGGATAATCGTGAAGTAGACCAAGAGGACTGTAAATCACTATAAAGCAAACTGGGAAGAGTGAGCAAAAGGTCAGCATCACTGTGAAGCAGAACGGAGGAATGTACAGCAGGTCAAGATCACCGTGAAGCAGACAAAGAAGAGTTCAAAACAGGTCAGGATCAGTGTGAAGCAGACCAGAAGAAGCATGCAGCAATTCAGGATCAGTGTGAAATAGGCTGTGAGCAGATTGCAGCAGGCCAGGATCACGTGAAGCAGACTGTGAGCAGTGTGCAACAAATCAGGATCACTGTGAAGAAAATCAGGAGGAGTTGAAGCTGGACTGATTCATTGTGAGTCAGATCAGGAGGAGTATGAAGCAATCCAGCAGAAATATACAGGAACTTATGGTTATTGTGATACAGTTTGGATTAGTGTGCTGAAGGTCAGGATGACTCTGAATTGGTTTGGGTGGTGGATGGGGAGGATATTAAAGCAAACCAAGATCTGAACCAGATTGCAAGCAAAATGCCGACCGAGAGAAGTATGAAGCAGGTCAGGATCAATGAAATAGACTGGAAGGAGCAAGCAAAAAATGAGCATTACAGTGAAGAAGACCAGGTAGAGTGTGCAGTAGGTCAGGATCATTGTGAAACAACAGGGAGGATCTTGAAGTAGGTCAAGATCGCTGTGAAGTAGACCAGGAGGAATATGAAGCAGGTCAGCATTCGTGAGAAGCACATTGGCGGGGATGTGCAGTAGGTCAGGCAAAGCAAAAAAAAAGCAGACGAAGAGGAGTGTGAAACAGGTAAGCATCTCTCACACCGGATTCCAGTAGCAGCTTCTTTCTCTCTCTCGAGCCTATCCAAATCACATTGAAGCATCTCTGCATCCTCCTCACAACTCATCCACCGACTCAATTTCAACTACGCCTCCCAAAACCACTACCTGTACCTCCTAGAAGTACAAGTGAAGCAGATGGATGGAAACACCACTACCTGTAAGTTTACTTCCAAGACATGCAGCATCCTGAATTAGAACATAGAACAATACAGCACAAACAGGCCCTTCAGCCCACGAGTTGCGCCAATCACATCTACCAATCCACAGACCTATCTATAACCTCCCATCCTATTCTTTTCCATATACTCATCCAGAAGTCTTTTAAAAGACCCCAGTGAGTTTGCCTCACTGAAGAGAGGTGCCTCAATTGAAGAGTTTGCCTCAATTGAAAATATTTGCTGTCCCTGGGTCAAGATCTTGGAACTCTTTTCCGAACAGAGCTGTGGTATCAAAACCACATGGACTGCAGCAGTGCAAAAGAATTCACCATGAGGGCAATTGGAGATGAGCAATGAATCATGGCCTAGCCAGTGATTCTCATCACAATTCTCTATCTCTCTCCCCTGATCCCAGCAGCACATTCTCTCTTTCCCACTTCCTTCCAAAGCACCCCCCCCCACACCTTCTCTCTTTCCTGAGCCCCCAGCACCTCTCTCACTCACCTGAGCTCCCAGCCACCCACACTCTATCTCTCCCTCACCGAAGCCACCTGCATCTTTTCTCTCTGTGTGTCTCCCCCAACACCGCTTTCCCCCAAACCTCCCTGCATCTTTTCTCTCTCTCTCTCTCTCTCTCTCTCTCTCTCTCTCTCCTGAGCCCCAGGAACCCTCTCTCCTGAGCAGCACCCCCCACCCCTCCCAATCTTTTCTCTCCTGAACCCCCAGCACCTCTCTCTCTCTTTCCCAAGCCTCCCAATACCCCCTCTTTCTGTCTTTCTCAAAAGTCTCTTGCATCCTTTCTTGGTCTCTCCCTCTCCCCCCCCCCCCCCCCAAACTTTATCTCTCTCTCCTAAGCTTCCCAGCACTTCTCTCTCTCTTTTTTCTGAGCCCCCTTGCATTTCTTCTCCTGAGCCCCGCAACACGTTCTTTCTAACTCTTGTGAGTCTCCTGAATCTTCTCCTGTGGACCGCCCCCCAGCACCTTCTTTCTCTCTCTGTCCTGAGCCCCTCGGGACTTTTTCTCTCCAGATCCCAGAAGCACCTACTTTCTCTCTCACCGGACTCTGGAGCAGCCTTTAAGAGATTCACTTACATATCTGGCTGGCATTGTGAATATTTTTAGTGGTTACATTGTGGGCTGTAAATTGGATAAGGTTGATCTATTAATCAAAACAAGCTGAGGATTATAGCACATTTATGATCAGGTATTTACCCTGATCATGGCTCTCATTGTGAATGTGCAGTCATCTGTGGACCTTTAGGATGTCCTTCATACTGATTTCCTGGCTTGGCATTTGAGGGAGAGCATTCGAGGGGAAGTTATAATGTTAGAGAAGATAGGCTGCAGACAACACTGCTTTCCTGTTAGCTGTAACTGAAATGAGGCATAAAAAGGCCTGTTACCACTTGGCACAGATTTGGGAAGAGCATTGGCCTGAACAGCAGAAGGGAATGGGCCCCAAGAAGTCATTGATAATCTCAACGAGTAGCAAAATCTACAAAGACATATGGTACAAGGGTATATAAGAAGGTGCAGCTCATGTATGGAGATGGGCGAGAGACAATGTTGCAGGTGCCTATACTTATTTAGGGATGTGGTAGCTCACGTTCTCTGTCAAGAACTAATGCTGATGGCATTGAAAGTGACTGAACATTCTTGCCAGCAGGTTCTTCCAGGAACTGTAGAACCACAACTCCCTACAGTGAAGCAGGAGGCCATTTCGCATCGTACCTAAATCCACTTTATCTCTGCAACCCCGCACTAATTCACTTAGTCTGCGCACCTTTGGACTGTGCTAGGCAACCAGAGCATCCGGAGGGACAATAAAGCACAAGAACAGGTTCTTTGGCCCACCAAGCCTGCACTGATGCCTGGTTTCTATCCCTCTTGTTCACTTCCCATTCATGTGTTTAGCAAAATATATCCTGAATGTTGCTAACGTGCCTGCTTCCACCACCTCCACTGGTAGTGCATTCCTGGCATCCACCCACCCTCAATGTGAAAAACTTTCCCTGCATGTCTCCCCTAAACTTACTATCTCTCACCTTAAACCTGTGTCCTATTGCAGTCAACCCTTCCATCCTGGAAAAAAAACCTCTGACCATCCACTCTATCAATGCCTCTCATAATTTTGTAGACTACTACCAGGTCGCCTCTCAGCTTCCGTCTTTCCAACAAAAACAATCCAAGTTTATCTGACCTCTCCTCATATGTAAAACCCTTGACTAGATGACATCCTAGTAAACCTTCTTTGCACCTGCTCCAAAGCATCCATGTCCTTCTGGTAGTATATTCCAAATGTGGCCTAACTAAAGTTTTATACAGCTGTAAAAGTTCCAACTTTTATACTCTATGCTCCAGCCGATGAAGCAAGCATGCTATGTGTCTTTTGACCACCTTGTCCACCTGAGTTGTCACTTTCAGGAATTCTTGGAACTTATGCCCAGATTTCTCTGCATGTCGATGCTCCTAAGATTTCTGCCATTTACTGTATAATCCATACCAGAATTTGATCTTCCAAAATGCATCACCTCTCATTTATCTGGATTAAACTCCATCTGCCATTTCTCTACCCAAGTCTGCAATCTATCCTTTGACAATCCTAGTCACTATCTGCAACTCCACCAAATTTTATGTAATCTGCAAACTAACTAATCAGACCACCTACATTTTGTTCCAGATGATTTATATATATTAAAAACAACAAAGGTCCCTGCACTGATCTTTGTGGAACACCATTAGTTACTGATCTTCATTCTGAAAAGCACCCTTCCACTACTATTCTGTTGTCTTCTATAATCAAACCAGTTCTGTATCCACCTAGCCAACATGCCTGGACCCCATGAGACTTTATTTTTTTCTACCAGCCTACCATGAGGAGCCTTGTTAAATGCCTTACAAAAGTCCATGTAGACAACATCTACCACCTTTCTATTATCAATCATTCTTGTCACCTCCTTAAAAAACTCAATCAAGTTGCTGAGTCATAACGTTCCCCACACAAAACCATGCTGGCTACCACTAACAAGTCCATTCATTTCCAAATGCAAATAAAGATTGTCTCGGAAGCTTTTTCAACAGCTTCCCCACAACTGACGTCAAGGTCGCTGGCCTGAAATTACTGAGATTATCTCTGTTTCCCCTTCTTAAACAAAAGAATAACATTGGCCATTTTAGACTTTGCCTTTGGCCAAAGAGAATGCAAAGATACTTGTTAAGGCCCCAGCTAATTCCTTTCTTGGCTTCTATAGTATCTTGGGATAGATTCCATCGGCCCTGGGGACTTGTCTGCCTTAAGGTACTCAACACTTCCTCCTTCAAGAGTATTCACACCCCCTTCCCTAACCTCAACATCGCTTCCCCAACCTCAATCAGTGACACATCCATAAAGGGGAATGACATTTTTTTCAACAAAACTCATTATTATGTACAGTTTCATATAGATAATGGAAGCCAGGCTATCAGAGCTGTTGGATTCACAGCAATGTCAGGCTTCTTACAAGTGGAGGGTCATATATATATCAAAGTATATATATGTATATGACTTTGAGAGCCCCCTCATAGCTGTCTGTGAGATTCACAAATCAGAAAAAATTTCATTCTCTGATGTCTAGCCAATTTGTGGTTATAGAAAACAGATAGAGTCATAGAGTTTACAGCATGGAAACAAGCCTTTCAACCCAACTTGTCCATGCCACCCTTTTTTTAAATCTCTAAACTAATCTCAATTGCCTTCTTTTGGCCCATATTCCTCTATACCCATCGTACCCATGTAACTATCTAAATGCTTTTTAAAAGATAAAATTGTACCCCCCTCTACTACTACTTCTGGCAGCTTGTTCCAGACATTACCCTCTCTGTGAAAAAAATTGCCCCTCTGGACACTTCTGTATCTCTCCCCTCTCACTTCTGCCATCTTCTGCCAACTAGTTTTAGACTCCCTTACCTTTGGGAAAAGATATTGACTATGTCCCTCATTATTTTATAGACCTCAATAAAGTCACTTGTCAGCTTCCTATGCTCCAGAGAATAAGGTCCCAGTCTATTCAGTCTCTCCTTATAATTCAATCCATCAAGTCATGATAGCATCCAAGTAAAACTTTTCTGAACTCTTTCTAGTTTAATAATATCCTTTCTATAATAGGGTGACCAGAATTGCACACAGTATTCTAAGTGTGGCCTTACCAATGTCTTGTACAACTTCAACAGGATGTTCCAATTCCTGTATTCAACTTTCTGACCAATGAAACCAAGCATGCCGAATGCCTTCTTCACCACTCTGTCCACCTGTGACTCCACTTTCAAGAAACTGTGAACATCTACCCCTAGATCTCTTTGTTCTGTAGCTCTCCCATGAACTGAGTAAGTCCTGCCCTGGTTCAGTCTACCAAAATGCATTATCTTGCATTTGTTCCCTAGGTACCCAATATGTTTATGCTGGATACCGTCTCTCAATTCTTATATTTAAGCATTTGTAACCACTACAGATCTTGGCATTTACAGGGCTGGTTTCTTGGAGATAAGAGATCCCCATCAAAGATCTGACTGATGACAGCCATTCATTGCCCACATAGCGCTGCTGAAATGCAACACAATGCAGCACATCTGCCACCAGATCCTTGTTGAGTAAATGATTGGCCTCTTGAAGATGCTTTTCCAATCTTTGGACCAGTCAGGTGAGTTTCTTCAATACTCACTAGAGGGGAGGTTTTAAAGATTCTTTCATGGGGTTTGAGCATTACTGGATAGCCGGCATTTATTGTCCAGCCCTAATTGCCCTTGAACTGAGTGTTTGCTGAGCCATTGCAGAGGCAGTTAATGGGTCGACTGCGGATCTGGAGTCACATGATCAGTTAAGAATGGCAGATTTTCTTTCATAAAGGATATTAGTGCTGTGGAAGACCCTGGAAAACATTGTCCCTCTAGTTGCCTGCCCCTGCACTCTGAGATTCCCAACTACCTAACTTACAGCCTTTAACTCTACTTGATATCTTGATGATTGAATAAATTACATCCTTGTCACCATTGCCATTGGGTCCATTAGATCTAGTGATATTTCACACACTAATCAATCTGTGAATTACCTTCACCTCCACTTTGTAAGTCTTAGGGATGTAATCTTGAATGTCTTTACAAACAGCTGGTTTTACCAATCATCACAAGATCTAGCTAGTCCACCGAATCGTTATTGGGCAACACCTGCAACAGACATAAATAGATGAACAGAGTGGACAAACAAGTGGCATATAGAATTTAATACAGAGAAATATGAGGTGATGCAATTTGGCAGCAGAGGTAGAGAAAGGCATTGTTGACTGAAAGTATGAATGTCAGACTGAGGGAACTGGGAATTCATATAAGGAGCAGGATATATTGTGGACAATTAGTGAAGTATATGGAGCCTTGGGCCTCATAATTAGAGGTATTGAATACAAAAACAGGGAAGCTACACTAAACTTACATCAGGCTTTGGTTTGGTCACGACTAGAGATTATAGCTTCCAGATCTGGTCACCATATTTTTGGAAGGATCTCGTAGGATGCAAGAGGTTTGACAGATGAATAAGGGAATTTAGGTTAAATTGGCAAAAATGGTGTTGTTCAACTTGGAGCAGTGAAGATTCAGGGAGGATATATGAAATCTCCTGTGTTCAGGAATATGAAAAATTTAAATAAGGTAGATAAAGAAAAACTGTTCCTAATTACTGACAGTACAAATTTTGAACAGGATATGCAGGATGGATGTGAAGCAGACTTTTACATAATGTGTGATAATGAACTGTAATTCATCACATATAAAAGTAGTGAAAATGGAGATAATGAATGATTTCAAAACAAAATTGAATGGATACTCAAGGGAAATAAACTTTGTGTTATGGAATTAAAACCCAGGACTGATTGGATTGCTTGACAGTGAGCAGGAAGGGACTTGATTGGTCAATTGGTCTCATTCTGTACTGTAATGAGAACATCCAGTTTCTTTCCTCTGCCACTTAAACCATCTTTCCCTGCCTCCACCACTGTCACCTCCAGTACAATGTTTTCTTCTTATAAAGATCCAAGCACATCCATTCAGCTGCTTTCCTTCCTTTCCCCAACTCACCACGCCTAACTTAAATAGAATCGTAGAGTGCAAACAAGGTTTCCACTTGTCCTAATCTTAAATGTGCATCTTTTCCTGGTTTCTCTTTTACCGCCATTCATACCCCTCTGAGCCTATTTTGTCAATGAGACTCTATCCCCACTATGTTAAAAATTATTTTTTCCACCATTGTTTCTTTTACAAATTACCTTAAATCTGTGTCCTCTCAATTCTTTCACCACTGGAAACAGTTTCTCATTATCTACTGTGCCCAGATCCCTCATAATTTTGAATACCTCTATCAAATCTCCTCTCAACCTTCTCTTCTCCAACTGTCACATAACAGTCACAACTTTTCCAACCTATCTACGTAACAGGAATTCCTCATCTTGCAGTCATTGTCCTGAATGTTTCTGCAGTCTGTCAAATGTCTTCATATCTTTCCTAAAGATATGAACTGGATACGATACTCCAGTCGACATGTTTAACATAACTTATTTTCTTCTGTACTCTATTCCCCTACTGAAAAAGTCAAGGATGCTGTATATTTTATTAGTTGCCCTCTCAACCTGATCTTGATTTCAATGATATATGTACAGACACCTCTGCTTTTGCACTGCCTTTAGAATTACTCCCTTTATTTGTATGTTTAACTATGTTCATCCTACCAAAATGAATCACTTTGCACTCCTGATTTGATTAATAAATTTGTGGACAACAGAAAGGTTGGTGGAATTGTGAATGGCGATGAGGATTGTCAAAGGATACAGCAGTATATAGATTGGTTGGAGACTTGGGCAGAGAGATGGCAGATAGAGTTTAATCCAGACAAATATGAGATAATGCATTTTGGAAGATCTCATTTAGATGGGAAATATACAGTAAATGGTAGAATCCTTAGAAGTATTAATAGGCAGAGAGATAGAATTATAGAAACCCTATAGTGCTGAAAGAGGCCATTTGACCCATCGACCACATTTCAACAAGGCCTGACCCCCATATCCCTACATATTTAGCTACTAATCCTTCTAATCTACGCATCTCAGGATATTATGGGGCAATTTTAGCATGGCTAATCAACCTAACCTGCACATCTTTGGACTGTAGGAGGAAACTGGAGCATCTGGAGGAAACACATGCAGACACAAGGAGAATGTGAAAATTTCACACACACAGTGACCCAAGCCAGGAATCGAACCCAGGCCCATGGAGCTATGAAGAAGCAGTATTAACCACTGTGCTATTATGCCACCCATGTCTGGATGTACAGGTACAGAGGTCACTGAAAGTGGCAACTCAGGTGGAACAGGTAATCAAGAAGGCATACGGCATGCTTATCTTCATCAGCCATGACATTGAGTTTAAAAATTGGCGAGTGATGTTGCAGCTTTATAGAATATTTGTTAGGCTGCACATGGAATATTGTGTTCAGTACTGGTCGCCACATTACCAGAAGGATGTGGTGGCTTTAGAGAGGGTTAAGAAAAGATTTTCCAGGATGTTGCCTGGCATGGAGGGCATTAGCTATGGGAGAGGTTGGAAAAACGTGATTTGTTCTCAATGGAACGAAGGAGGTTGAGAGGTGACCAAATAGAAGTCTACAAGATAATGAGAGGCATAGACAGAGTGGATTGTCAGAAGATTTTTCCCAGAGTAGAAGAGTCAATTATATGAGGCATAGGTTTAAGGAGCGAGGGACAAGGAGATGTACAAAGCAAGTTCTTTTACACAGAGGGTAGTGGGTGTTTGAAACTCTCTGCTAGGGGAGGTATAGGAAGCAAATACGATAGAGACAAATACATGAATGAGATGGGAATAAAGAGATACACTCCCTGGAAGAGTAAGGCATTTTGGTTCAATTGGGCAGCATGGTCACTGATACTTAGAACATAGAACATTACAGCACAGAACAGGCCCTTCGGCCTTCGATGTTGCGCCGACCAATATAAAAAGCAATGCCCCTCAAAACTAAACCATTCCCTTCTCTTCCATATACTTATCAACTAACCTCTTAAACGCCACCAAACTTGGCGCATCTACAACTGCAGCAGGCAGGGCATTCCATACCCTTACCACCCTCTGGGTAAAGAACCTACCTCTGACACCCGTCCTATAACCACCACCCCTTAATTTAAAGCTATGTCCCCTCGTGCTAGCTTTCTCCATCCTAGGAAAAAGGCTATCACTGTCCACCCTATCTAAACCTCTAATCATCTTATATGTTTCGATTAGGTCCCCTCTTAGCCGCCTCCTTTCTAACGAAAACAACCTCAAATCCCTCAGCCTCTCTTCATAAGACCTGCCCTCCATACCAGGCAACATCCTGGTAAACGTCCTCTGTACCCTCTCCAATGCCTCCACATCTTTCTTATAATGCGGGGACCAGAACTGCACACAATACTCCAAGTGCGGCCGCACTAGAGTTTTGTACAGTTGCAACATGACGTTGCGGCTCCGAAATTCAATCCCTCTACCAATAAAAGCCAAGACTCCATATGCCTTCCTAACAACCTTCTCGACCTGACTGCCTACTTTCAGGGATCTATGCACATACACACCAAGATCCCTCTGTTCATCTAGACTACTAAGAATCCTACCATTAGCCCTATACTCTACACATTTATTATTTCTGCCATAGTGCATTACCTCACACTTTTCCACATTAAACTCCATTTGCCACCTCTCGGCCCAGCTCTGCAACTTGTCCAAGTCCCTCTGCAAACTATAACACCCCTCTTCACTATCTACCACTCCACCGACTTTAGTGTCATCTGCAAATTTACTAATCCATCCTTCAATACCCTCATCCAGATCATTTATAAAAATTACAAACAGCAGGGGCCCCAAAACAGACCCCTGAGGTACACCACTTGTCACCGAACTCCACGATGAATATCTCCCATCAACCACCACCCTCTGTCTTCTATCTGCTAGCCAATTCCTAACCCAATTAGCTAAATCACCCTCTATCCCATACATCTGCATTTTCTGCAGAAGTCTTCCATGGGCCACCTTATCAAACGCCTTACTAAAGTCCATATATACCACATCAACCGCCTTACCCCCATCCACCTCTTTAGTCACTTTTTCAAAAAACTCAATGAGGTTAGTAAGGCACGACCTACCCTTCACAAAACCATGCTGACTATCCCCAATCAATTCATTTCTCTCCAAATAACTATAAATCCTATCCCTAATAATTCTCTCCAATACTTTGCCCACAACAGAAGTAAGACTCACTGGCCTATAATTCCCTGGAAGGTCTCTCTTCCCCTTCTTAAACAATGGGACCACATTCGCTATCCTCCAGTCCTCCGGAACCACACCCGTAACCAACGAGGACCTGAAGATCAGAGCCAGAGGCTCTGCAATCTCCTCTCTTGCCTCCCAGAGAATCCTAGGGTAAATCCCGTCCGGCCCAGGGGACTTATCCAACTTCAAACCCTCAAGAATATCTAGCACATCTTCCCTATCTACTTCGATACTTTCCAGTTTGCTACCCTGTACCTCAGTGTTCTCCATAACTACATTTACATCACCCTGCGTGAATACCGAAGAGAAATATTTATTCAGTGCCTCTCCAATCTCTTCGGGCTCCACGCACAACTTCCCACTGCTGTCTATGACTGGCCCTAATCTTGTCCTAACCAATCTTCTATTCTTAACATATCTAAAGAAAGCTTTAGGATTCTCCTTAATCCTATCAGCCAAAGTCTTCTCGTGTCCTCTCTTAGCTCTCCTCAATTCACTCTTTAGCTCCCTCCTGGCTAATCTATAGCTATCCATTGCACTAACCGAGCCTTCAAGCCTCATCCTGACATAAGCCTCCTTTTTCCTTTTAACCAGCAAATCAACTTTTTTTGTACACCAAGGTTCTCTTACTCGACCATTTCCTCCTTGCCTGACAGGGACATACTTATCAAGGACTCGCAGCAGCCGCTCCTTGAATAAGCTCCACATTCCAGATGCTCCCAGTCCCTGTAGTTTCCTAGTCCAATCTATGCATCCTAATTCTCTCCTGATGGCCTCATAATTACCCTTCCCCCAGCTATAACTACTGCCCCCAGCTTCATGCCTAAAGCCTCACTTGGAGGCTGAAGGGCCTGTTCCTGTGATTTTCTTCCTTTTTTGTTCTTTGCGTTGTTTCATCTGCCTCTTGTACATCTATTCCGTAAATCTGTTTTGTGTCCTTGTGACGTTCTAGACTGTCTTCCTCACAGTTCATAATACTGTCAAGTTTTGAATTATTTTGCAGATTTGAAATTGCATCCTGTACAACAATGTCTAGGTCATTAACATATATATCAGAAAGAGTAAGCATCCAAACACTGACCCTATGTAACTCCACGAAAAATGTTCCTCCAGCCCAAAAAAACAACCATTAACCACCACTCTGTTTCCTACCATTAGCCAATTTCATATCCATATTGTTACTTTCCCTTTTACTTCATGAGGTCTAACTTTCTTACAAGTCCATGGCAGTTTATTAAGTTGTTTTTGGAAGTCCATGTACGTGGTATCAACTATATTGCCCTCATCATAAAAACTCAAACAAGTTTATTAAATGTGACACATCCAGAAGGAAATTCATTTTGAAAATCCCGCTGAATAATCCAGCACGATTTACTCTAGTTTTTATGTAAATTCGACACTTAGAATTTTTTGAGAGAATCCTACCCCTTGTTTGTCCCTGCACCTACTTGTGATTTGATCAATGGATTCTGTTGGTTATTACCTAAAAGATATGAATTCCAGATGGTGTTTAGGAAATTGATCTTCTATTGTAATTGATCTGTAATTCCAGATTTCTAGAGTCATTGTCCAACTGTCCTGATATATTCAGCTGAAGTCTCTCAACATCAGGTTAAAGTCCAACAAGTTTATTTTAGCGAATGCCATTTGGCGTTTGCTATAAGTAAGCCTGTTGGAATTTAACCTGGTGTTGTGAGACTTCTTATTGTGTTTACCCCAGTCCAATGCCTGCATCTCTAAATCATGTTCAGTCTGTTCAGGCCTGTAACAATTTTAATCAGCGAGCGGGAGTAGTTTTTGCCGTTTTTTATTTAAACTAACTTGTAACCGGAAGTCGTCACTAGGGGCTGCCGGTAGTTGTAGTTTTTCTCTCTGACTCTATAAATTGGTCCAGAGAGGTAACCCGATACTCTACACAGGTAGAGTATCCCACCCTCCCCCCTCCTCTAACCTAATAATAAAAGTGTGTGAGAAGTTTTTTTTTCTCTCCTGGAAATTAAAGTAACAGTGATGGCAGTGCAGGTAGTACGTTGCACCTCCTGCAGTATGTATGAGGTGAGGGACACCAGTAGTGTTCCTGCTGATTACACCTGCAGGAAGTGTGCACATTTGCAGCTCCTTGAGGATCGTGTTAAGGAGCTGGAGCTGGAATTAGAGGAACTCAGGGTAATTCGAGAGGTTGAGGAGGATATAGGCAGGAGTAACAAAGAGATTGTAACTCCTAAAAGTGATAATTGGGTAACTATTAGGAGGAGGGGTAAGAAGCAATCGGGGAGACAATCCCCTGGGGCTGTTCCCCTCCAAAATAAATTTTCTGTCTTGGAGGCTACAGTTGAGGAAGAATCAACTGGAGCTGACCAAAGGGAGCAGGTCTCTGGGGGTGAGCCTGCTGAGAATGCTCAGGTGGGTGGGGGGAATAAGAGATTAGGCCTAGTTATAGGAGACTCCATAGTTAGTGGGACAGATAGGAGGGTAAATAGTAATAAACGGGACTCAGGGCTGGTGTGTTGCCTCCCAGGGGCTGGGGTCCAGGATGTCGCAGATCAGGTTTTTAAGATTCTTAAGGGTGAGGGGAGTCAGCCCCAAGTCATAGTTCATGTGGGGACACATGATGTAGGTAGGACAAAGGAAGGGGATATTAAACAGAAATTTATGGAGTTAGGGTGGAAGCTTAGGTCCATAACAGACAGAGTGGTTATCTTCTGGACTCTTGCCTGTGCCAAGGGATAGTTTAGAGAAGAACAGAGAAAGGGAAAGTTTGAACTCATGGCTGCGTGGATGGTGCAGGAGGGAGGGGTTCAGGTTCCTTAACAATTGGGACTCATTCTGGGATAGGTGGGACCTCTTCAAGAGAGATGGTCTACACCTGAACCAGAGGGGGACTAATATCTTGGGGGGAAAATTTGCTAAGGCTATGATGGGGGCTTTAAACTGATTCGGGGTGGGGGGGGTGGGATCCTAAGTAGTTGGGATGCTGAGAGGGATGAGAGTAAGGGGGTTATAGAAGAGAGTTGTAAAACACAGCGGCGTACGGGTGGGGTGGGGCATGGTTTGAAATGCGTATACTTTAATGCAAGGAGTATTCGCAATAAGGGGGAGGAATTTGCAGCTTGGACCAGTACCTGGAACTTCGATGTTGTGGCCATTTCAGAGACTTGGGTAGAGCAGGGACAGGAATGGATGTTGCAGGTTCCGGGGTACAAATGCTTTAGTCGGAGTAGAGAAGGAGGTAGAAGGAGGGGAGGAGTGGCATTATTGGTCAAAGACTGTATCACGGTGATAGAAAAGAAGTTTGATGAGGACTTGTCTGTTGAGGTAGTATGGGCTGAGATTAGAAACAGGAGAGGAGAGGTCACCCTGTTGGGAGTCTTTTACAGACCTCCTAATAGTTCTAGAGAGGTTGAGGAAAGGATTGCAAAGTCAATTCTGATTAGGAGTGAAAGTAGTAGGGTAATTGTGATGGGGGACTTTAACTTTGCTAATATTGATTGGAATAGCTATAGCTCTAGCTCGTTAGAGGGGTCAGTTTTCGTACAGAGTGTGCAGGAAGGTTTTTTGAATCAGTATGTAGATAGGCCAACTAGAGGTGAGGCTACATTGGATTTGGTGCTGGGCAATGAGCCAGACCAGGTTTTAGGCTTGGAAGTTAGTGAACATTTTGGTGATAGTGACCACAATTCGGTTACGTTCACCTTAGTGATGGACAGGGATAGGCATGAAGCTGGGGGCAGTAGTTATAGCTGGGGAAGGGTAATTATGAGGCCATCAGGAGAGAATTAGGGTGCATAGATTGGACTAGGAAACTACAGGGACTGGGAACATCTGGAATGTGGAGCTTATTCAAGGAACAGCTGCTGCGAGTCCTTGATAAGTATGTCCCTGTCAGGAGAGGAGGAAATGGTCGAGTAAGAGAACCTTGGTGTACGAAAAAAGTTGATTTGCTGGTTAAAAAGAAAAAGGAGGCTTATGTCAGGATGAGGCTTTAAGGCTCAGTTAGTGCAATGGATAGCTATAGATTAGCCAGGAGGGAGCTAAAGAGTGAATTGAGGAGAGCTAAGAGAGGACACGAGAAGACTTTGGCTGATAGGATTAAGGAGAATCCTAAAGCTTTCTTTCGATATGTTAAGAATAGAAGATTGGTTAGGGCAAGATTAGGGCCAGTCATAGACAGCAGTGGGAAGTTGTGCGTGGAGCCTGAAGAGATTGGTGAGGCACTGAATAAATATTTCTCTTCGGTATTCACGCAGAGTGCTGGAAATGTAGCTATGGAGAACACTGAGGTACAGGGTTGCAAATTGGGAAGTATTGTAGTAGATAGGGAGGATGTGCTAGAAATTCTCGAGGGTTTGAAGTTGGATAAGTCCCCTGGGCCGGACGGGATTTACCCTAGGATTCTCTGGGAGGCAAGAGAGGAGATTGCAGAGCCTCTGGCTCTGATCTTCAGGTCGTCGTTGGTTACGGGTGTGGTTCCGGAGGACTGGAGGATAGCGAATGTGGTCCCGTTGTTCAAGAAGGGGAAGAGAGACCTTCCAGGGAATTATATGCCAGTGAGTCTTACTTCTGTTGTGGGCAAAGTATTGGAGAGAATAATTAGGGATAGGATTTATAGTTATTTAGAGAGAAATGAATTGATTGGGGATAGTCAGCATGGTTTTGTGAAGGGTAGGTCGTGCCTTACTAACCTCATTGAGTTTTTTGAAAAAGTGACTAAAGAGGTGGATGGGTGTAAGGCGGTTGATGTGGTATATATGGACTTTAGTAAGGCGTTTGATAAGGTGGCCCATGGAAGACTTCTACAGAAATGCAGATGTGTGGAATAGAGGGTGATTTAGCTAATTGGATTAGGAATTGGCTGGCAGATAGAAGACAGAGGGTGGTGGTTGATGGGAGATATTCATCGTGGAGTTCGGTGACGAGTGGTGTGCCTCAGGGGTCTGTTTTGGGGCCCCTGCTGTTTTTAATTTTTATAAATGATCTGGATGAGGGTATTGAGGGATGGATCAGTAAATTTGCAGATGACACTAAAGTCGGTGGAGTGGTAGATAGTGAAGAGGGGTGTTATAGTTTACAGAGAGACTTGGACAAGTGCAGAGCTGGGCCGAGAGGTGGCAAATGGAGTTTAATGTGGAAAAGTGTGAGGTAATGCACTTTGGCAGGAACAATAAATGTGTAGAGTATAGGGCTAATGGTAGGGCTCTTAATAGTGTTGAGGAACAGAAGGATCTTGGTGTATGTGTCAATAGATCCCTGAAAGTAGGCAGTCAAGTGGATAAAGTTGTTAAAAAGGCATATGGAGTCTTAGCTTTTATTGGTAGGGGGATTGAATTTAGGAGCCACAGCATCATGTTGCAACTGTACAAAACTCTAGTGCGGCCGCACTTGGAGTATTGTGTGCAGTTCTGGTCCCCACATTATAAGAAAGATGTGGAGGCATTGAGAGGGTACAGAGGAGGTTTACCAGGATGTTGCCTGGTATGGAGGGCAGGTCTTATGAGGAGAGGCTGAGGGATTTGAGTTGTTTTCGTTAGAAAGGAGGAGGCTAAGAGGGGACCTGATCGAAACATATAAGATGATTAGAGGTTTAGATAGGGTGGACAGTGATAGCCTTTTTCCTAGGATGGAGAAAGCTAGCACGAGGGGAACACAGCTTTAAATTAAGGGGTATGAGTTATAGGACGGATATCAGAGGTAGGTTCTTTACTCAAAGAGTGATTAGGGAGTGGAATGCCCTGCCTGCAGCTGTGTAGATGCGCCAAGTTTGGTGGCGTTTAAGAGGTTAGTTGATAAGTATATGGAAGAGAAGGGAATGGTTTAGTTTGGAGGGGCATTGCTTTTTATTTTGGTCGGCACAACATCGAAGGCCGAAGGGACTGTTCTGTGCTGTAATGTTCTATGTTCTATGTTCTATGTTTATGGCTTGTTTATCTGATTTGAAAATATCGAGCAAACTGAACTCTGCACATTTTTAGAACAAAATAAAAGCAGGTCTATTGCCTTCCAGTGAGTACTGCAAATCTTGTGGTCATCCTGTAGTTTTTTTTGCAGGATTAGTAAGACTATCTGGAACATGAACACCTATCCAAGCCTTTCAATTCTTTCTTTACCTCCTTGAGTTGCAGTACTTTAAATAACCAAACATTTAGCTGTCATACGTAGTTGCTTGACTGCAACGGTGGCACTGTTGTGCTGTTTATGATTTTGTAGGCTCTGCCCACAGAACAGTCATTTTGTGGCATATAAATGGATATTAGATTTAGAAGAATTAAATAGTGAAAAAATACTCTACAGTTTCTTCAAGTTATTAGGAGTTGTTGGGAGCTATTGTTGGATAATTCTTTAGACCAAAAAGAGTATTCAGTTTCCACCATAATGACTCAGGAAGCATGGCTGGAAAGGAACATAATTTATTGCAGATTACACTATCCACACTATACTCTGCCTGGGAAAGCAGTTCAGCAGGTCTCGTCCTCAGAGGCAATGAACTTTAGTTGGACAGCCACTGATTGCTACCAAGGAAACATATACTTAACAAGCTCCACAGGGAGTTCAATCAGTGATACCCCATGCATCTCCTAAGTATATCACACACACCCTACACTACAAATCTAAGAGTTCCCCCTCACTCCGACAATGGGACCTTCTCTGTCTCTTTGCCTGTGGCCTCATCTTCTTTGCGTGTAGGGCTTGTCGGTGGTTGTGTAATGGATGGATGATTGCTTCTGATTGTCCAGTGCCTCTGTTTCCAAGTCTGATCCAGGATTTTCATAGTCCAGATGACAGGCTCTTGAGTTTTTAGAGGGCAGAATTTCCCGTCCACAGGCTGGTGTGAAGGAAGCCAACAGTGCGGTGCATTTGTAGAAACAGTTGCGTCTGCAGAGGGTTTCCTGTGATGGAGTAATCTACATGCTTCTTTAAGGCCATTTCTCTGTTTTTTTTTAACTTAAAAGACACCAGCTCTATTTTCTTGCATATATCTCCAGAATCCACAGTGAGCCATCACCGAAGTTCCTTACGTGGAACGTATTTCCTGGTTTGAAGTGGACAGTGGAGAAAGTTAAATCCAATTGCAACAGATAATTGATCAATTGGTCCAGTGGGCTGACAAATGGCAGATGGAGTTTAATTTGGACAAATGTGAGGTGATGCATTTTGGTAGATTGAACCAGAGCAGGACTTACTCATTTAATGGTAGGGCATTGGAGAGAGTTACAGACAAAGAGATTTAGGGTACATGTTCATAGCTCCTTGAAAGTGGAATCGTAGGTGATCAGAGTGATGAAGAAGGTATTTGGCATGCTTGGCTTCATTGGCCAGAACATTGAGTACAGGAGTTGGAATGTCTTGTTGAAGTTGTACAAGACATTGCTGAAGCCACACTTGGAATACTGTGTGCAATTCTGGTCATCCCATTAAAGAAATAATATTATTAAACTGGAAAGAGTGCAGAAAAGATTTAATAGGATGCTCCTGGGACTTAATGGATTGAGTTATAAGGAAAGGCTGGATAGACTGGGACTATCTTCCCCGATAGATGTAGACAAAGGTCATAGGTAGAGGAGGACACTCATAATGTTAAAAATGGCGGCACAGGCTTGTTGGGCTTTCCCGTTCTGTGTTGTGTTGTTTTTTGTTCTTTTTCTCTGAAGCCTAAGTGGCTGAGGGGGTGGTCTGATAGAGGTCTATAAAATAATGAGGGTCACAGATCAGCAAGATAGTGAATATCTTTTCCAAAAGGTAGAGGAGTCTAAAACTAGAGGGCATAGTTTAAGGTAAGAGGGAGAGATGCAAAAGGGTCCGGGGAAATTTTTTCATACAGAGGGTGGTGTCTGGAACAAGCTGCCAGAGGTAGTAGTAGAGGTGGGTACAAAATTTTGACTTTTAAAAAGCATTTAGGTAGTTACATGGGTATGATGGGTATAGAGGGATATGGCCAAATGCGGGCAATTGGGATTAGCTTAAGGGTTTAAAACAAAGAGTGACGTGGACAAGTTGGGCCAAAGGGCCTTGTTCCATGTTGTAAACTTCTATGACTCTATGAAGTCTCTATCTGGTCCCGTCCTGGATCCTTTTCTAAGCTTGTTTTAACTCAATATTGCCAGCCAAATCTGGAAACGTCAAGCTAAGCTAGTCCAAAGGCATAAGTCTATCAATAGCTCCACTAGGGCTATTCCCTTCATAATATGCAGGATAGTTCTATGCTTAAAAAGAAAACGCGTGAGATTTTTAGAGAACCTGTGGTTTGATACTTCATACCGTTTTGAATATCTGAACCACCTGCTCAGTTAGGCCACTTGAGGACAGGTGCTCAGGTCCCTGCTGGTAAACAGGTCTTGTTGTCTGTCACAAGAATCTCAGGGATACCACCAGGCTATCTGTTGCATGTCAATCCATTTTGAATGAGTGCCAATGAGAATTAAAAACATGTAGCCCATAAATGGCTCTGCGAAGTCTGCATGGACTTGAAACCAGGATGTCCCCAGCCATTCCCAAAAGTGTAATGAGGCTTTCTGATTTTCCTGGCAAGTTTTGCACTACATGACCAGATTTTCAATACACTGTAATGCCAGGCCACCAGATATATCTCCTTGCAAGCATTTTATATCTAGAAATTCCTGGGTGGCTGTTGTGCAACTCTTGATTGCTGACCTGGACATGGACAATCACCCAGGCTCTCCATAAGATGAAGCCATTTTCCAACTCAACTCCTGATATTTTGAGAGATAAGGCTGCGATTCTCCCAACTATGTCTGCCACTTTTCTGGAGGATCCACCTGGGACATGCACATCTGTGGCCTTGAACAGAGATTTGTGCACGTATGGGGAACGCATCTCCCAGAGCTGGTGAGTATTCACTGGCCAGACCATGCCAGAAACTGGCGGGAAGACAGGTAAGTAATTTAGATCTATTTTTAATCTATTTTAAATGTGTAGATTTGTTAATTATCAGGACCTTTTAGGCCCCAATTGAATCTCTCACCCCACCAGGAGTACTTCATTGCAGCAGGGTTCAGACTAGCTCCACACGTTCGAGGAACTGGCAGAAGACCCTGCCACAATGAAGGGTAGGCAATTGGGCCCCCCAGGGGTTCAGGGGGTGGGGGTGGTATCTCCTGTGTATGGCCACCCTGGCAGTGCCAGCTAGTGCCCTTTGGTACTGCATAAGGGGCAAAGTGCCCACATCCAGGGAGCACCTTGGTACAGTGCCCTTCAGGCATTGGGCAGTGTCAAGGCGACAGGCCCTACTGTGGGCGGGGTCTAGTTACAATTAATGAGAGTGTGGAGTCCTCCTGCCACTCTGCATTGGGATCGGTCTGGGCTGGAGGGAAGCCAGCGATTGGGGCAGGCTGGAGGGGGTAGTCTGCCAAGGGCGGGGGTGGGGGTGGTCTGTCAGGGTGAGGGGGATGGGAGGAGAATCACCACTGCTAGGGATGGGGCCAAGGTATGGGGGCGCTCTGTGCCAGGAGGCTGAAAGATGTTGGTTAGGACTGGCCCAGGAATTTCTGTGAGGGCTACGATCAGGCTGTGGAAATGTGGCCTGGATTTCCCAGGCTGGTCAGTGATCGAGCTGGCCAGCAAACGGGAGTTTGGCAGTTTGGGGCCACTGCGCATGCGCAGAATTTCAGAACTGTCAAACTCCAGTGTAAATGCCTGCCCCCCACCCCTGATTTTTATGAGTTTTCTGCATTGCACAAAGTGTGGAGATTCGGGTGGGAAGCTGAACTGTCAGACTGTTGTGATCTACAACAGTTTTCCCACCAATTCAGCACTTTTGGGAGAATCGCCCCCAAGGTTTCAAAACCTCTGTTGGACATCCTTGTGGTCTATCACTTAGGACAAAGAGATGTAGTTTTGCCAACATAAAGCCCTTTTGTAAATGCCTGGATTTGCTTGGTGGATACTGGCAGAGAGGGTTTGAGTCATGACAACTTCATCCTTCTTTGGAGGGGAAGGTAGACTTGTGGGTAGCGGCAGGCAGCTCAAGGCATATATGGCTATATGATTCCCTGGACGAAAATTTAAGCTATATTCATATAATGAATATTATAATATATTCATGCCCAGTGTTGAACCTGGGATGATGTCATGGGAGGAATCATCTTGTCTTCCTTGAAAAGGGCCAACAGAGGTTTGTGATCAGTTACTGTGGTAAAATGCCACCTATCGATGTACTGGTGGAACATGTTCACTGCGAACGCTATGGCCAAATCTTTTTCAGTCTGGACATACTTCCTCACTGGATCCACCAGGGTTCGTGATGCATACGTAATTGGACATTCTGACCTACTGCCCCAACGATGTAATAATACCATTCCTATACCACAGAGGAGGTGTTTGCTCCTCGGGGTCATAGTGGGCGTGTACAATCGTTGACAGCAATTACTGTTTGATGCTTGCAAACACTTCCTTTTGTGGCATTTGCCACAATCAATTCTGATTTTTTTTAAACAGTAAATGGAAGGGTGCCAGCAGGGTCGCCAAAGTTCAGTATGAATTTTCCATAATGAGACCGAGGAAAAACTTCAACTCCATTGTGTTCCTTGGAATTGCAGCCTCTTTTATGGCTTTCACCTTCGAGTGTGTTCTGTTATAATTTTAAAAACCTCTCATACTTTCGACCAGTTTACTTATTCCAATGTTTTACTCCGGTGCCCTTATTTGCAAGATGGACAAAGGACAAACATAGGTAAAGATTCAATAAGTTTTTTAACAATAACACTTCGAACCCTTAAATTACCCACATAAAACAAGAGGATACCCCAGATTCAAACATACTACCCACAAAGATGGCTTGGTTAAAACTGCAAGCTTGATTCTCTGAGTCCCCCTGGTCTGTCATCACGAAGGTGAGTCTCGATTGCAGCTTCTTCCTTCCTTCCTTCCTTCTCTGGTCAGCCTTCCAAATGGTCAAGGTTCGCCTCCTTCATCGAGTCTTCACTCCTGGTGTCTGAAAAAGTGTTCCTTTATCCCCTGCCTGCTTGCCTTTCCAGAAACTTCTCTGGCTTCCAGCCAATGAGGTGCCAGAAGGGGATTCCAATACCCAGTGGGTTCCTTGATGTCTGCCTGACAGGACACAGGGTCCACCCCAGGTGTCCATCTCCATGCTGTTGCTTACATATAATCTGTTATCAGATTAAGCCAACTGCAGGAACTTGTGGTGAAAGAAAGTCTGGCTCAGTCTGGGCTTCAAACAATAGACTGGTGCATTTCAATGGGGTGCAATGATTTCCTGCTAAGTATCAGTAGGGTGCAACAATCTTTGATAGGAGATTGATGAATCAGACCCAGACAGGTTTTTGTATTGTACAATTGGCCTGCCTGAGGTTTGACTGTGTTTGATTTTTAATATGCCCAATTCTTTAATTTAGGATATCCAATTTTATCAGCCATAAAACTGGGCCCTGTTTATGTTACATTCCCTCCTCTTGATCCAGTGAGTGTCAGCAAACTGGATCACACAATTCTCACCACCCACCTCAGTAAGCAAGTACCCTGAATCTGGGGTTGACAGTATCATTCCTAACCCACAATAGTACCAACAAATTTAAATGAAGTAAAATAATTAAAAAAAAGAAATAATGCATCAGTTGGATATATACACGGCAATGCAATAAAAAGTACAAAATGACAAATGACTGTACATATTAAATATAGGTGGGAGAATATCAAGGCTCTTGATTATAGAGCCAATCCCGATATCGGATGGCCCTTACCGAGTCCAAGGTTTACAAAAATTCCTTCTTCCATCAAACAAATTTAAATGTGTGGATGGTTAGGTATGCTGCCATAAGTAGGATTCCTACTACAGCCAGATGTGACAGAATGCAGACCCTTGGGTGGATTTGGACATTTGAACCCCAATCCCAGAGATCTTCCCACCATGTAGTGTCTCTAAATTCTCTCATGTTCTTTTCTATTTCCCTTGTTTGTTGCACCACTTTGACAAAGGTCTTGTGTGCTGTGATCAATTGTGTCTGAATTTGTTGAAGTTTCCCGGGAAGAAGTGTTATCCCAATATCAAATTTTTTAAAATAGTCTTCCAAGCTTTGTCTCAATTTCTTGCTTCCATTTATTAGTGTTTTCTCTCTTCTATGTACGTTACCATCTCAATTAATCCTATCCTAGCGAGAATCTGTGGTTTGATTCTAAAGGTAGTGTTGTAGATGTTAAAATTTGACTGCCCCATACTGGTAATTTTCTAGTGAGGTTGTAAAACAATATTCTGGTGGGGTGAATCACATACATCCAGAATATCGTAGGTTGCTCTTCTGGTCTTTGGTTGAGGTGGTGTCTGTGGTTCAGTCTGAGATAAGGAATCCCAGATAGCAGAGATATGTTGTTCATTCTGGAGGAGATCAAGGTAGCACCTGTTAATTCTTGTTAATAGAACATAGAACATTACAGCACAGAACAGGCCCTTCGGCCTTCGATGTTGCGCCGACCAATATAAAAAGCAATGCCCCTCCAAACTAAACTATTCCCTTCTCTTCCATATACTTATCAACTAACCTCTTAAACGCCACCAAACTTGGCGCATCTACAACTGCTGCAGGCAGGGCATTCCACTCCCGAACCACCCTTTGGGTAAAGAACCTACCTCTGATATCCGTCCTATAACTATCACCCCTTAATTTAAAGCTGTGTCCCCTCGTGCTAGCTTTTTCCATCCTAGGAAAAAGATATCTGATTCTCTTTTCAATTTCATTACATGAATGTTGTATGACTCTCCCCTTTCTTTTAAAAAAATAAAGAAATAAGTAAATGAATAATAAAGGCCCAATAGTGTCAAACGAAGGGTTGGTCGGTAATCAGTGTTTAATGGGGTTGAGTGGGGTCAGGAATTTGCAGAGCGTGAAAATAAAATGTTGGGTATGTGGCAAGTGTCCTTGTTGTTGGAGGACTATGGACTAGTGTAACATTAGATTTCTCATTCTACAACCAAATGCAGTGTGTGGAAAAATCATGACGCAGGATAATGTGGGCAGAAAAGAAGTCCTCTTCAGTTGGGTGGTGCGTGGAGTGGACAGATAAAACTATGTAAAATCTGGACTGTGATGTCCTGATTCTTCCTCAGTGAAGGGAACATACGTGGGCAGGCATTGGCTGCCAGGTACCCACTGTGTTACCATCTCTGGTGGTGAACACCGCGTCAAATGGTTCTGGGAGTCCCGGTACCAGGGGCGTCATAGGGGCTAAGATTTGCGGGGTGCCCCATCCTTTTCGTTGGTGTCTCCTGGGCTGTGGTTTTATTCCTGAAGCTCTATAAATTGGGGCAGGAACCATGGGTTCATGTGCTGGTTCTAGAGGTAGTGGGTGGGGGTTGTAGCTGCTTGTTGGGCCAGTCCTTCGAGGGGCATGGGTTGGGGTCCATCATCAGGGAACCGCTGAGATGGTCGTGTAGGGTAGTTGGATGGTATCCTACAGTTCTGGGTAAAATGGTTGGATTGCCCGCAGGTCTAACACTGTACTTGTGGGCGTGGGCCTCTGGGCTCAGGTCTGTATCGTTCTCAGCGTTGGGGGTTGGGCCAATGTCCTGTGCAGCCTTGTGGTTCCTTGTGTCAGTGAGCAGCAAGAGTGTATGGGTGTGCAGGGTTTGCTGGTCCCCTGAAACTTGGTGCCCTACAATCCTGGGCAAAATGTTTGGGTTGACCACAGTTATAACACTGTGCTTGTGGGGGTGCAGATGGCTCAGGCTTCTGTTCGTGTATTTTCATCAGGGTCAAAATTCTCACAGGTTTCCGATTCTCCTCAGATAGCATGTGCTATCGGGATCTGGATCCATGTGGACCGGTAGTGTGCATTTAATTGGACTCGATTTAATTGGCCGAAAACTGCAACAAATTGGTTCCATAGTCGGCTAGCATAGGCTGTCAGGTGCTCCCCTCTCTTTTGTTGGCCTTTTACCAGGTCATCCCTATTGTAGCCAGAACAGCTGCCTTCATTTCGGATAGGGGTCCCCCGGTCACTTTCTGGGTTCGGATAGAGCGGAACGGATGGCAGGACTTAAACATAACAGAATAAGTTTAACCTCTTCTGCCTCATCTAGGCTGTTTAAAACACAATGTTGAGTGATCTGGTCAAAACGATCATGTGGACCCCCGGAGGGTTCGAATACTCCAGTTGCTTCAGCTACGTCAGTGAGCTGCGTCATGGTGTATGGAGTTACATAAGTTACATTGTGGTTCTATCCTATAAGGATTCATCGGTACAGGAACTGGATTGGTGACAGGACTTATCAGGATGGGAATAGGACTAGGAACTGAGACTGAGTTTTCTGAGATGGGGACTGAATTAGGTGGTGCTGTATGTTCCACTAGGAAGGGAGGTGGGGGGCCCCAGTCAGCAGGACTCTAGCTGTTGCATAATGGCAGGCATCCTCTTCTAAATCCTTTCATTGTATACCGAGTCACTATCCCCTGTTTCAATGGTGAATGCACACGTTACACCCCTTTTTATGGCTAGTTGTGATTTTAAATCTGCAATCTCGGAGGCATTTGGAATGATCTGTTGCATGGTCTGTATTTGCTTTTCCTGCTTGGTGTAAAACTTTTATTGCAGCTTGCAGGTCACTGCATTTATGTTTAAATTCCTCTACCTGTTGCAGCGCAGTCTCTCTCTCACTGATAGCATGCTGTACTTTTTGGTAAGCTTTATCACATTAAGCCTAAAACTGGCTCGTGTGTATCATATTGATTTGATTCCTTTCCTCTTGTGTGTTTAACTCCACTTCTAATTGTTGAATGCATGTAGTAGCACTCATTAAATCCTGCTTTAGTTGGGTTACCTATGCCTCTCTGTCCCGTTTAACACGGATAATCTCTGCTTCTCTACCAAGGAGCTGTTGTGGACAATTGGTGATTGTAATCGCCTTCTAAGCTTGGGAGCCCTTTTACCCACTTCCTTATGGGCATGATTCAAAGAACAAAGAACAAAACAGCACTGGAAACATAACCTTCGGCCCAACAAGCCGGCGCCGCCACCCCGATGTTCCCACCTCTACCCGCGATCCCCGTCCATGTTTATAGATCTATGGATTAAAAACCAAATTTGAGACAATTTAGGGAGAATTTGTTTTGCCAATTAGCCCAAGATGTCCAAGAGATGGAGGGATTGCGTATCTGCATTATCCGGATCCATGGGGACACGAGATGAGCAGGCAATCATGTCTGGGTGTGGGGCGAGATGAGACTTGGGGCCAGGAATGAGGCCAGCGATATCTCTATGGCAGGGTTGTGGGGGCCAGCGATGTGTGTGGTGGGGTTGTGGGGACCAGCAATTTGTGTGGGGCTAGCATGAGGCCAGTGATGTGCATGTGGGAGAGGGGGTTGTGTCTTTGGGATGTGGGAGGAAACCGGAGCACCCAGAGAAAACCCACGCAAGCACGGGGTGAATGCGCAAACTCCCACAGACACAGGCCCAAATCCATGTATCTGCACAGCACAGTGATAGTCACTGAGCTGTCTTGTTGCCCATCAAATGGTCCAGGTCAAGCATACACCAATGACGTGAAGCACTAGGATACTCTCAAAAAAAATCCAAGAGCAGCCCTCTCACGACCCATCGCGTGTATGCCCCTCGTTAGACAACAAGGTGGACCAAAGCACCTGTAGGATAAAAACAAGTACATCAATATCATCATCTATTTACACACTTCCCAGTGACTCCCAAGGCTCATAATCCCTATTTTAAATTAGTTTTCTATACCCCTCCATTCCCATTCTGTTCATGTGCTCATCTAAGTATTTCTTAAATAACTCCAGAGTGCATGCTCCCACCACCCTCTGTGTGAAAAAATTCCCTCTAGCATCCAAATTATACTTTACCCCCCTCACCCTAAGCCCGTGGCCCCTCTTGCTATTCGAGTCCATCCTAGGAAAAAGCTTAATCCTGTTTACTCTATCTATATCTCTCATAATCTTGTACACCTCTATCAGATCTCCTCTAAGTCTACATCGTTCTAAAGAAATGTAGTTTTGTCTGAGCTGGAATACAGGCCATGATTCTCCCAAAAGTGCTGAATTGGTGGGAGACCAATTCTAAATCTGAACTGTTTTCTCAGTTTAGCTTCTCATCTTAATCTCTGGACTCTGTGCATTACAAAGGGCCCAGTCATGAATATCATTAAATGCTCAACAGAGGAGGGGGAAGCCTATTCGCACCAAAGAGCCTGAAATCAGAAGGATGAGCGGGAATCTGTGCATGTGCACATCGCTGGGAGATCGGGGAAAAGATCTCCTAGCTCCAAATCAAAATCCACAGACATTGATGGCCTCATCATTGGCCCCCCACAAACCCCCTCTCCCACATGCACATCACTGGCCTCATGCTGGCCCCACACAAATCGCTGGTCCCTACAACCCCACCACACACATCGCTGGCCCCCAAAATCCTGCCATAGAGATATCGCTGGCCTCATTCCTGGCCCCAAATCTCATCTCGCCCCACACCCAGACATGATTGCCTGCTCATCTCGTGCCCCCTTGGATCCGGATAATGCAGATACGCAATCCCTCCATCACTTGAACATCTGTCCTCACTGCTACCTTGCAGAGAACTAGCATTGTGCTAACATACACAATTCCTTATCTTGAATGGGAGCTTTGAGTATTGCACCCCTCTACCCACCCACCTTCCTTAGCCCGCCAAACCCAGCAGCTAATCGATTAAGAGCCCTGAATATTTCACCCGCCGTGGACACAGCAGCCTATTGAATGGTAGTCAGTCAGCACCCCAAGGAATGAATGATATTCAACTGAATGCAGCCTTTAAAATGTCTCACAAGTATTTGTTGCAAACAGGTCCTGACTGGACACAGTCACTGCACCGGCACAGTAAGAAGTCTCACAACACCAGGTTAAAGTCCAACAGGTTTATTTGGTAGCACAAATCACAATAAGCCCTAATAAGCCAGAGCTGTATACAAGCTGCAGGAATGGCCACATAGCTGGTCATGCCAAAAACATGACTCCCAGATTTCAGAGGCAGACCAGGAGCACCTGCTAGATGCCATGCTGGAGAGAAGTGATCATCTGTATCCTTGCCAGGGCCCTAACTGAAGAAGTGCATCCACCACATCGTGGCAGGAGGTGGCAGAAGTGGTGAATACCAGGAGCCTGACATCGCACTCTGGCAGGCAGTGCCTCAAAAATATGTACAAACTTCTGCGAGCAGCAAGGGTAAGTGAGCAACCCTCTTGAAACTCCGTACATGCTTGGCAAGGATCTCCAACATTGCTTAGACATTTCAAGGGCATGCAATAAGTGACCCTTCCTCCAGAAACAGAATCTAACCCCTTCCCCTCACCTCTCGACAAGCACCCTTCAGTTGTGACCGCTTTCCCCAAAACTGTCAGCACAACATTTGAAATACAGACACACACTGCGCACCATACAGTGCACTATGTTAATGCTTGCTATCCATCTTATGTTCCCACAGGAAAAGAAAATCCACAACACATGAGAGATGACACAGACAGACGGTGGCATGCTGACCTATGGCAATTGAATAGCATGGCGGAGCGTGCCATAGAGCTGGCAGAGGATGATGAGCCATACTGAATAGTCACCGATAGCCAGGTCGGTGTACAGCATGCAAGTGAGCAGATGTGCACTCAACCTTGGTCCTTCTATAAGGACCAAGGCAGCAGTTGCGGACTCGCCTACTTTGGGGGCATTCAAATGGTCGGTGGATAGGCATATGGATGATGGTTAGGTTATAGTAATAGTTTAGGTTAGAGGGTCCACTAGCCGGCGCAACATCGAGGGCCGAAAGGCCTGTACTGCGCTGTAATGTTCTATGTTCTATAAATAAGTACAATGCTGCATGGAATGTTTTATCTCCCTCCCCCCAATCACAGAAACTCTACAATCCAGAAAGAGGTTATTTGGCCCATTGAGTCTGCACTGACCACAATCCCACCCAGGCTCTAACCACTTATCTCTACAAATTTACCTGCTAATCCCTCTAACCTATGCATCTCAGGACAAAAAGGGGCAATTTTAGCATGCCAATTAACCTAAGTTGCACATCTTTGGACTGTGGGAGGAAACCGGAGCAGTCAGAGGAAACCCACGCAGACAGAGGAGAATGTGCAAATTCCACACAGACAGTGACCCAAGCTGCTTGTCTCTGGATTGTGAAGCAGATGTGCTAACCATTATGCTATCATGCCGCCCCCACTGTACTACTGTACCATAATCAATGTTGATTATGGAATAAATATTGACATTTGGCTAACTCTCCACTCTTCTACAAAAGAGTGCCATTGGATTTTTCATGTCTACCTGAGAAAAAGCAAACAATGTCTTGCTTTAATATCTCACCCACAGGACAATGTAGCATACCCTCAGTACTGCACCTGGAATGCCATTTTGATGTTCATGAATCTGGAATAGGGGTAAAGGGGTAATAAAACTGACTCACTAACATCATCTTAATTTATAGATTCAGGTGCCATAATTAATGATTTCCAAAGAAAATGGTTCTGACTGCTGCAATATTTTCAGTAAATTTGATACTGATTCCCTCCACATCGGTCATTTTAAACTGACTAGGAATGTTCTTAATTTGTAAAAATGAAAGCTGATCTCCTTATGAAATCCTAAAAGTTAAAAATAAACATTCTCATTTCTGTCACTACCATAGCTAAATGAAAAACCTAATATTCCTTTGAAAATTTGACCCATAGGTTCAACACAATCCTCTTATCAATGAATCTTGTTTATGACAAGGCTTCCTCAATGTTTGAGCAGCTACTGATTGAAAGTCATTTCCTATTTGTAATAACAACAGGAAGACATTTGCAGTGATAATGTCTATTTTTAAATAATATGTTTATGTGGTTTTAATTGAGAGCTTTATTCTGAAAGGACTGGGTGTTTGTTATCTTACATCTATCAAAAATGTCTAGGAAGTGTTTGTTTTCCTTTTCCTGTTGATTTAAAGTGACTGATTAGAATGTGTTCGCCAAGAGATCCACAGGAGCTATCCTCTAGATTCTATCCTTCAACATATTCCCATCATTGTATGAGCTCTTGCAGTTCATGCATTCTTTGCATAGTTTTAATATCTGTAACGTGTCAAGGATTCAAAAGAAAATCCATGTCAAAAATGATTTTTGTCTTCTCATTGATTTATCATTTATTCTGAGAGTTGTCAGTTTCTTTTTCATGAGCAACTTCTGTTGATCTCCCCAAATTCATCCCCTTCCTATGTATTAATACCTTACACTCTATCCCTCACCACACACTCTACCCCTCCCCACATCTCTCAGTTAAAATTGTGATCTTACTTTCTCTGTCAAAAATAATCAGTAACAGTTTACAATATATTCAGTATTCTCTGATGCTTTTCACTAAAGAGGCTAAAAAAGGACATTACATTAGCAGAAGAGGTCAAAAAGTTATTACAACAGCTAAGTTAGGACAGAAGATACTAGACAAGTGAAACAAAGTTAAAGAGGACAAATCCCAGGTCTGGATGGATTCCAACTGCAAATTGTATACTGAAATTTTGATATGGTATCAGATTTGGAGGTGTAACTAATAATTGCACCAAATAACCAGGTTTGCAAATATAGGAAAGTCTGGATGTGGGGGATTTGTTTCCAACTGTGGGTGAGTTAAAAAAGAGAGCATAAATAAAAGATATTGCTAGATAAAAGAGGCCATTCGGCCCATCGAACCTGCACCAGCAACAGTCCCACCAGGCCCTATCAATGTAACCCTGTATATTTACCCTGCTACTCATCAACAATTTATCATGGCCAATCCACCTAAATCACACATCTTTTGGACGGTGGGAGGAAATCACAGCACCTGGAGAAAACACACACAGACACTTGGAGAATTTGCAAACTCTACACAGGTACGCTAAGAATCAAGCCCAGGTCCCTGGCACTGTGAGACTGCAATACTAATCACTTCAAAGAATGAAGACTATAATGAAGAAATAGAAACAACGATGGGCCATTCAGCTTTTCATGTCTGCTCTGCCATTCAATAAGATCGTGGCTGATCTAACACTTAGTAAATCCACTTCCTGCCTTACATCCATAAACCTTAATTCCACAATTGATTAAAAACCTGCCAAACTCAACCTTGAAAATGTTCAAAGTATTGGTCTTCACAGCTTTCTGAGGTAAAGGACTCCAATGATTCACCACTGTTTAAGAGAAGAAATCCTTCCTCAAATCCATCTTAGTGAGCACCTCCTTGTCCTGCGACTATGGTCTCATGAATGGAAGCATTCTCCCAACATTTGTAATTAGGACTGATTTCTTTGCACAGAGATTAATGGAAATGTGAAAAACTCTGCCTCATGGATTTGTTGAAGTAGAAAACACTGAGGGACTGATACTGAGTTGAGAAAGAAAGGAGTAGAAGGGGATGTGGGCAGGATGGGAGGAAGTTCTGAAGAGTAATTAGGGAATGGGCAATATATGCTGACCTATCTAGTGAAGCCCACATCCTTTGAATGAATAAAAAAAAGGTGTAAACACAGAAATTGGGAGGAATGTCCTGTGTCTGTGTTATAGATATAATTGCACTGAACTATGGTGTGGTGCCAGTATATTTATGGATACAGGACTAAAACTGAGCATGCTCAATTATTATTGTCAGTTGGACAGCAGAAGTAAGCTTTGTTCAAATACAGTGCTATAGTTAAAGCTTTTTTCTTGAATTTTAGAAGAAACATTTTAAATGTTTATTTAAGACAGCCTTGATCACTCTTTAGAGAAATTTGGTACTGTGTTACAAATTCCCTGAATTGCATAAACAGCAAATTTACAGTAACCAATTCCACAAAAATATTTTTCAGATAACTAGTCCATACAATATCAATTAATGCTGATTGATACCATTTTTGGAAGGGACCCGCGGAAACAAATGTTTCTGTGTATTTTTTTGATGGCAGTAGGATAGGTGGACATTTGTGGAGCTTCAACAGAGGCAAAATTCTTAACATTTGGAAATAAACAGCACTACTGTAGGGTATGATAACATAATGATTATTTTTTATTATGTTTTAGAACACTACAGCACAAACAGGCCCTTTGGCCCACAAGTTGCGCCAATCATATCCATACCTACTGGACCATAGATCTATCTAGCCTTTTTCCTAGGATGGAAAAAGCTAGCACGAGGGGACACAGCTTTAAATTAAGGGGTGATAGTTATAGGACGGATATCAGAGGCAGGTTCTTTACCCAAAGGGTGGTTAGGGAGTGGAATGCCCTGCCTGCAGCGGTTGTAGATGCGCCACGTTTGGTGGCATTTAAGAGGTTAGTTGGTAAGTATATGGAAGAGAAGGGAATGATTTAGTTTGGAGGGGCATTGCTTTTTATATTGGTCGGCGCAACATCGAAGGCCGAAGGGCCTGTTCTGTGCTGTAATGTTCTATGTTCTATGTTCTATCTGTAACTCCAAATCCCCTTTAATCCCATGTACTCATTACAATATCTCCAGGTACCTGAAAGATTACAGGTATCTCCAGCATATACACCATTCTTCCCACTGTTGTTCTCACTGCATCCTGAAAGCCACACTCAGTGCCATCATCGCGACAGGAAGACACTTGACATCTCTCTCCAGCAACACCACCTTTCTCTCTCTCTCAAAACTATCCCTGTCCCCTGTTCCATTTCATACTCCGCATCCTTCAGCATCTTAACAAAAACTTTTCTGTTTCTCGCAGATGTAAACGAATGCAAGCTTCAATAATTTATCAGCACCACTGCCCATCCCAGGCTCTCCATGGCTAGGCCAACATTTATTGCTCATCTCAGTTTGCCCAAGAGAAGGTCGTGATGATCTGCCTTTTTGAACCACTGTAGTCCATGTGGTGTAGGTACATCCACAGTGCTGTTAAGGAGGGTATTCCAGGATTTTGATCCAGTGACAGTGAAGGAACAGCAATATATTTCCAAATCAGGATGGTGTGTTGCTTGGAGGGAAACTTCCAGACAACGTTGTTCCCATGTGTCTGCTACTCTGTCCTAGGTGGTGAAGATCATGGGTTTGGAAGATGTTATCAAAGGAAACTTGAATTGCTACAGTACATTTTTTAGATGGCACACTGCTGCTAATCTTGAACTTTCGTGTTGGAAATGGTCATTACCTGACACTTATCAGCCCAAATCTCAATATTGTCCAGATCTTACTGAATAAAGAGATCTATGCCACAAGTTCCTTTTGTTCCACAGGATTTCAATGAATATCATTCATTGAATACTTCCTTATCAAATTACTCCTTCCAAAGTATATCACCTCACGTTTTTCAGGATTAAATTCTATCGGCCACTTATCTGCTCATTTGATCATCCCTTCTACACCTTCTTGTAGCCCATGGCACTCAGCCTCACTGTTAACCACCTGGCTAATGTTTGTGTCATCTGCAAATTTACTAATCCTACCCCTCCCTCCCCCCATAATCATCTAATGTCATTTATATAAATGATAAATAATATGGGACTCAGCACAAATCCCTGTGTTTAGCCACTGGATACTGGCTTCCAGTTACTAACATAGCCTTTTGTCATCACCCTTTGTCTCCTACAACTGAGCCAATTTTGAATCCACTTTATCAAACGGTGCTGTATCCCATGTGCATTTTCTTTTTCCACAAGTCTCTCATGTGGAACCTTTTCAAAGGCTTTGCTGAAATCCATATAAATAACATTAACTGTACAACCCTCATTCACACAGTTGGTCACCTCAAAGTTCAATGCAATTTGTTAGGCATGACCTCCCTCTGACAAAAGCCATGCTGACCATCCCTGATCAAGCCTTGCCTCTCCAAGTGAAGATAGATGCTCTCCTTCAGAAGTTTTGCTAATAATTCCCTACGCTGTCATGAGATTCACTGGTCTGTAGTTCCCCAGCCCTTCTTAAATAGTGGAACCAGATTAGCTGTTCTGCTGTCCTGCAGCACCTTGCCCGTAGCCAGGGAGGAATTAAAAATTTGGTCAGAACCCCTGCAATTTCCTCCTTTGCCTCCCACAACAGCCTGGGTACAATTTATCTGTTTCTGGAGATTGGTCTACTTTTAAGCCTGCCAGTGCCTCCAATATTTTGTATACATAGAATACATAAAGTGCAAAAGGAGACCATTCTGCCTATCAAACCTGCACCAACAATAATCCCATCTAGGACCTACCTCTGTAATGTCATATACTTATCCTGCTAGTCTCCCTGACACTAAGGGGCAATTTAGCATGACCAATCAGCTTAACATGCACATCTTTTGGAGTATGGGAGAAAACCCATGCAGACACGGGGACAATGTGCAAACTCCTCACAGACAGTGATTGAGCCTGGAGCTGTGAAGCTGAGAAGCTGTGCCACTGTCCTTCCCTATGTCAACTTCCTTTGATTTGATTTGTTATTGTCACTGTATTAGTATGTAGTGAAAAGTACTGTTTCTTGCACACTGTACAGACAAAGCATATCATTCATAAAGGAATGGAGAGTGCAGAATGTAGTGTTACAACCATAAGCAAGGTGTAGAGAAGGATCAACTTAATGTGAGGTAGATTCATTCAAGAGTCTGAAGGCAGCTGGGAGGAAGCTGTTCTTGAGTAGGTTGGTAGTTGACCTTTGACTTTTATATCTTTTTCCTGACAGAAGGAGGTGGAAGGGAGAATGTCCAGAGCATGTGAGATTCTTGATTATGCTGACTGCTTTTCTGAGACAGTAGGAAGTGTAGGCAGAGTCAATGGATAGGAGCCTGGTTTGAGTGATATACTAGGCTTTGTTTACAACTTTTTGTAGTTTCTTGTGGTTGTGGATAGAGTAGGAGCTATACCAAGCTGTGATACAACCAGAAAGAATGCTTTCTGTGATGCATCTGTAAAAGTTGGTGAGAGTTGTAGCTGAGATGCCAAATTTTCTTAGTATTCAGAGAAAGTAGTGATGGTGGTTGGTGGTCTTGTGTTGGCATGGGGGGAGCTAGGACAGTTTGTTGGTGATCTAGACACCTAAAAACTTGAAGCTCTCAACCATTTCTACTTCATCTGTATTGATGTAGGCAGGGGTATGTCCTCCATTACACTTTCTGAAGTCAATAACTTTCTCCTTCATTTTATTGATATTGAGAGAGAGATTATTGTCATCGCATCAGTTCACTGGATTCTTAATCTCTTTCCTGTACTCCGTCTCATCATTGTTTGAAATCCAACCCACTACGGTGGTGTGATCAGCAAACTTGAAAATTGATTTGGAGGGGAATTTGGCCACATAGTCATAGGTGCATTAGAAATATAGTAAGGAGCTGAGAACAAAGCCTTGTGGAGCCCAGTATTGAGAATGATGGTGGAGGAGATGTTGTTGCCCATCCTTACTGATTGCAGTCTGTGAATTAGGAAGTTCAGGATTCAGTCGCAGAGGGAGGAGCTGAGGTCCAGGCCACTGAGTTTGGAGATGAGTTTCATAGGAATAGGTTTTAAAGGCTGAGCTGTAGTCTACGAATAGCAGTCTGACATAGGGGGCGTGTTTATTATCTAGGTATTTCAGGGCTAAGTTTAGCGACCGGGAGATGGCATCTGCTGTGGGCCTGGTGATAGGCAAACTATACTGGATCCAAACAGTCTGGGAGGCGGAATTGATTCATGCTATGACTATCCTTTTGAAGCATTTCATAATGATGGATGTCAGAGCCACCGGATAGTAGTCATTAAGGCATTCTGCTTGGCTTTTAGAACCATAGAAAATTATTGCTCAGAAACAGGCCTTTTGGCCCTTCTTGTCTGTGCCAAACCATTTTTCGCCTAGTCCTACTGACCTGCATTTGGACCATATCCCTCCACACCCCTCTCATCCATGTACCTGTCCAAGTTTTTCTTGAATGTTAAAAGTGACCCCATATTTACCACTTTATCCGGCAGCTCATTCCACACTCCCACCACTCTGTGTGTGAAGAGGCTCCCCTTAATATTCTCTTTAAACTTTTCTTCTTTCACCCTTAACTTATGCCCTCTGTTTTTTTTTCTCCCCTAGCCTCAGTGGAAAAAGCCTGCTTGCATTCACACTATTTATACACATCAAAATCTTATACACCTCTATCAAATCTCCCCTTATTCTTCTATGCTCCAGATTGGTACCAGAATGATAATCATCTTCTTGAAGCAGATAGGGATCTCAGATTGCTGTAAGGAGAAGTTGAAGACGTCTGCAAATATCCCCACCCGTTGGTCCACGCCTGATCTGAGTGCTTGTCTGGGTACTCCATCCAGGCCAGTCGCTATCCGTGGATTGAACTTTTGGAATTCCTGGAAGAAGTTTTGCATTTGGTAGCTTGATTTTGTGGATAACAGGATGTTCAAGCAAGAAAATATTCATTAAAGGACTATTTTGAATTTAGTTTTCATTATGAGCAAATGAATATATATTGCCTTTCTGTCAATGTTTTAAATTGAAACTGATTGATGGCACTGAACAAGAGAAATTTTGTGTCCTAATGCACAGTGTAATGCATTGACTGTGATGATCTCCCATATCAGCATCTAGAATAGCTGTAAAAACAGCAATTGCTGGCTATGAGCAGACAACACAGGAGTGGTATCCCAGAGAACAATTTCAGGCAACTGCCAAACATTGCACTTTATAAAGGATCTTTGGCTGCATAAAATATACACCTATTTTACCAGTAAGTGATTAGCAGAAATAATACAGTTTTTGTTGACAATATCCATTTTGCGAATCAAGCCATTCTTGTAATGTTGAGAGTGAGATCCTATATATTTACAAAGAAGTTGGAACAGAAGTGTTTGTACTTTACGGAAGTGTACCAGTGAAAAGTAGATTAGAAAATATGGGAAAATCAGTTTTGGAGATGCTTTCAGTTGCAGAGTTTTACAGGTTTGGAAATGAATTTCAGTGTTTTGAAAAATGTAGAGCAGTGTGTGTCAGCCACTACAGAGCTAACACCTAAACTCTAAAATGGTTTTCATTTTTAGAATAAATTATGGGTGTAGTGTACTTTAAGTTTGTGCTGAGGTTGGAATTTGAGCCAAGTCATGCAATATTGATTTGGTGTTTGTAACTCGAAGTTATATTTGATGAATTCCAACAAATGAAAGGGTCTTTTATAGCACAGTAGCAAAAAGAAGTCAGATCTTTTCAAAGTTTTAATTTCAAAATATGCTGTCCAACTAAATGACATAGATGAAAGTGCGTGTGTGTGTGTGTGTGGAGGTGGGGGGGAGTAGGTATTAAGTAAGATTGGTAGGTAGTTAATAATGAAGAAGATGGTCATAGGTTACAGGAGGATACAGATGGGTTGGCCAAATGGACAGAGCAGATGGTATTTAACTTTATTAGTGTGAGGTGATGCACTTTGAAAGGGGAAACAAGACTGGGGAGTACTTAGTGAATGGTAGGATGCTGGGAAGCTCAGAGGGATCTTGGGGTAAAATTATTCATTAATCTCTAAATAATAAAACTAATCCCTGATGAGTATGTGAATAAGATAGTTAAAAGCAAATGTCCCATATGCCTTCTTATCAGTTGTGGCATAGAGTACAAGAGCAAGGAAGAAATAGTGAAGTTGTACAGAGCATTGATTAGGCTACAGCTGGAGTGCTGTGTGCAGTTCTGGTCACCTCACAATAGAAAGGATGTGATTGCGCTCAAGTGGTTACAAAGAAGATTCACCAGGATGGAGCATTTGAGCTGTAAGGAGAGACTAGATAGGCTTGAATTGTTTTCTTTAGAGCAGCGACAGTTGATGGGGAGACATGATTGAGGTGAATAAGATTATGAGGAGTATGGACTGGACAAGGAGGGAGCAGTTATTCCCCTTCATTGAGGGGTCGGTCATGAAGGGGGATAGTTTTAGGGTAAGCAGCAAGAGATTCACAGGGGATTTGAGAAAAGCATTTTTCATTCAAAGTGTGGTGGGAATCTGAAATGCTCTGGAAGGTAGTAAAAACCTTCCAACCTTTAAAAGTATTTGGATGAGCACTTGAAATAGCGTAACATTTAAGGATATGGACCAAATGCAGGAAAATGGGATTAGTGCGCCTTTAAAGGTTGTTATTGTCGGTGCAGACTCGATGGGGTGAAGAGCCATTTCTGCATTCTATATGCACCCATTCAATAAAGGCCAGATCTTACAGTAGTAATTATGGTAATTTCCAGTGTTCATCTTTGAAACTGATAATTTCTCAAGTCCACACAGTTAAATGCAAAAATCCAGAGACTGTAACCTCACTATGCCAGATGATTGGGCTGGAGATCACCTCCCACACCATGGATGACCACAGTATGCCAGTGGCTCCAAAGGTTACAGTAGCCTTCAGATTTTTCACCTCTGGTTCTTTCCAGGAGTCAGTGGGGGATCTATCTGGTATGTCTTAATCTGCTGCCCACAGTTGTGTCAAGCCAGTCACAGATACTCTCTTCAGATAGTCCAGTAACTTCATTCATTCCCAGGTAGGCAAAGCCAGCTGAACTATGTGAATCAGAGGCTTTGCAGAGATTTCTGGACACCACTGAATCTAGAGTGCCATTGATTGTGCTCATATAGCCATCAAGGTGCCAGTGAGCGAATCAAATGCCTTTGAGAACAGAAGCAGCTTCCATTCCATGAATATGCAGCTAGTCTGCAACCACAATTCTGAACGTTTGTGCAAGATGTCCCAGCAGCTCCCATGATGCCTACATCTTGCAACACTCCCAGGTGCCAGGGCTATTTGTTGCTCCAGTTCAGTAAGATGGATGTTTTCTGGGTGAATGACTCATGATGCTACTCTGGCACCCATATACAGAAGTGGTAGGGAAGTATAACAGCAGTTGCACCTTCAAAAGGATAGTGATTGAGAGGATCATTAGAATAAGGTTCAAATGTCATTGTGCAGAGCACAGCAGACCACAGTATGGCTCTGGCAAGGGCAGATGTCCTGAAGATAGGCCACAGAGGTTATCTTCTGGTAATGAATCTGATGAAGAGTCCGGGGAGGCACAGGGTGAATACATGGGGCAGATATGAGGCACTTTTTTTTGTTCTTTGTTCTTTCAGTGAGGCAGATACACCAGGGAGGCTTTGATTTGACGCATGTTCAACTAGGCTGCCAAGACATGGCTTCAACCTCATGGCTTTGGCATGTCCTCACCAATCATTTCTGAACCCAATGTCAAATCCTAACTTTGTAATGAAGTTTGTAGCCTTTGCATCTCTCATAATCCATGGCATGCCCTGTACCTGTGAAAAACATGAGGACCTGAATTTAACCCATCCACGTTGACTCCAACAAGCCCACTGCCATTTCACGCTCATTTTCAGACTGGTTGACAGCTCTCCAGCTCCTGTAGGCACAGTGTTGCGGTAGCCAAAAGAGATAGTTAAGTGGCTATATAAGGACCTTAATTGGGGAAATGACAGGTTTCCAACTCAAAACACTGCCCGCTTCACTGTAAAATTGTATCTGAGTCAGGGCAGGCAGAATCTGAGAGAATACCATCCATGCAATTTTACTCTCCCCACTCATCTCAGAGTCTACATGGGGGGCGCGGTGGTAGTGTAAAATTCTGGCTGAAGGATTGTCACAAACACAGCTAATGTTATTTACGAGGGTGTTCCAATCTGGAAACGTGAGTTCATTGTAGTATGTGGTTTTCAGGAATGGTGTAAGGAGACAAATGGGAGACTCAGTAAGAATAGTAATCAGCACAGTTTTAGTATAACTATTAAAGACTATTACAATAAATAAAAGAAACATATACATGAACAAGATTATAATGATGCAAGACAGTTACATATTGGAGCTACTAAACACATCACAGTTTTTGTAATAATTACCCTTTTTGTTTCAAGATCTGAATTCTTTCAGGACCATCCAATTGAATAGATCTACAAGTAAAAGTCAGTTTATAGTTACCACATTGTACAATTGAACAGTTATTCTGGGAAATGGTCTCTTGGTTCTGCAAACATATGGTTTTAACTGCCTCTAGAAAAGGTGTCCGTTGACTAGTACCAGCATACAGTCTGTGAGCTGGACTTAGCCCTGCCTTTCGTGAAAAGGTTGCCATTGTTTCCATTTGAAGATTCTCTCTGTATATTTGGCTGTTGGTGCCCACAGCATCTGTCAATTCTGAAAGATATGTACATCTCCCCTAAATGGTGCAATCACGTACCCACAAGACTATGTATTGTTTTGAGCTGTCCACAACTGCTAATCTTGTTATTGGATTCACATTCTGTGAAATATATTTTGAAATGCTGGTAGCTTTGAAATTGCTGGCAGATACATGACACTAAAACACCAATATATATCTCTATGTAAGTAATGGAAAAGGATTATAACATCTCATATTAAAAGTCACACAGAAGCAATACATAACACTGATGAAATGAAAATCTTAGCCATGAAACTCTCCTTTGTGTTTATAGTGCTTTAAATGTATGTTTGTGAGTTACTACAGCCCCTCCCACCCACTCTCCCCCCACTTGGCAGTGACATTGAAGGCAACCTGTTGACTCTGCTGTTTTTTTAGCCTTGATGCCTTTGGTGGTCATCCTCTGGGAAGATGCATCCAATGCTATGACCAGACATTCTTCAGTTATTAGATGCTAAGGTCACTGGCAGAGAAGAGAAGGAGACCGTTGTCTGGAGCACTGAGTGAAGCCTTCAGAAATGACAGGCAGCATATTGCCACCATGATGTTAGTTTAAACCTCACTACTTACTGTTGATGGATGACAACCTAGCAGAGAGACTAGATGCTCATTCATTTCCTATATTGGAAGTGAACTCCTATGTTGAGAAGAACCCCTGAAGCTATCTTTCTATGAGAGTCGCCACTTTTGCAATGGATGAGACTATGCATGCATTTGGTGCTCTGGCTCAATGCAGTTCTCATGCTTCACATAGACGCCTCCATGACAGAAACCAACTCTCTGGGTTTCATTGGATCTTCTCGTGCATTTGCTGGGCATTCAGAATCTGCTGCTTGATGAATGACTCCAGAGGCTCACCATGATTCTGGTCTCCAGCAGGCTTCTGACTGCCAGGGCCCAGGACACACTCTACTCCACCACAGCTCTTCATTCAAATGTGCCGTGGTGTCACCACAGTTACAATCAGCTGATCTGATGACCCACCAGAATGCTTGTACCTGAACTGTGCCTGAGAGCAAGAGCGGATGAGACATGGGTGCATCTGTCTGTTGCTCAATCTCGGCTGTGAAGACTCTTGACTGCTTTCTTTAGGATGCTTCATCTGAGGGAGGAAGACTACAAGTTAGTAGTATCAATCACTTTGTAGTCAATGTGTATGCTAGGTGAGCCATGGAGACTATTGACCATTACACTATGGTGGCATTGTGATCACTGGGGAGTCTTAGAACTTCTGATTTTAGATGACACCACCCTACATTGTTTTCAGTCTCCACCAATGTTGTATCAGTACACTGGAATTTTACCTTCCTCTACAATCCCTACTTCATCGCGAGCTGAGGACTTTCCTGCAAGCTAACTTGAGGGCACCTGGCTCAAACACATTCCACCCCCCACCCACCAAAGAAGTAGGCTGAAATCCCTTCAAATTTGCACACCTCATCCTTCTGTGCAAACAAGGCCAGTGGGCAGATTGCCAAGGCTTGACCAATACATGTATATGTGCTTCTTTTGGCACTCTAAACTTTATGCCCCTGAACTCCATGAAAAGTGGCACATTTCAAGACATCTCAAAAGAGTATCAGGCCAAATAAGTACTCCCTCTTACCAAGTGCAGAAAATTATGAAACCTTTTGGGGAACTGGATCCATGTGTAGATTATCTGCTGACCTGGCTGCTACCTCTGACTGGACCTCCTTTGTCCATGTGGCCTCCTCTTACCATCTTGTGGCATTACTGTATCCTATGAGGCACTCACTGCCTTCATGAGAATCTAAAGACACTTGTTTGAGAAGGAGGGGTAGAGTGCACACTGGCATTGCCCTCCTGCCAGGCAAGTCCAGTGGATATAATTGCTGACAGATTTTAGATTCTCTCTTGAACAGCTCCCTGAGGCTCATCACTACCTCTGGTCTGCTCTATTTAAGGTTACCGCCAGATCCCCATTGGACCTGGTGCCTGACAAGCTCCTGCCTCTGCCAGCAGCTTATGTCTAACCACGTTTCTTGCTGGACAGCCCTTAATTGGCCTGCCAGCATGAAATTACATGTCAGTTGTGCCCAAGGCCAGCAGTGGAAATCGCACCCACTTCCTGAACCACTGATTGCATGTGCAAAACATGCGAAATTCAGCCCCAAAATTTTCATTCTGATTAGAAATATTTGAATATTTTTCTTCGTTCTATCATCTTCCTTGTAAATCACCCTGCAAGCCTGTAAATCTTTCTGCAAAGTCTGTAAAACACTCTGCAACATCTTTCAATTCTTGATCAGCTCTTCTTGTCCACAACTGTTTTCTAAACAGGGGAATATAAAAAAGGCATCTTTTTATATTTCTCAGTGATATTGCTATATAAGCTTATATTACCCATTACCTTTGGGATGGGTAATGCCTTTGAGAAAGCTTTTGACAAGGTACCACATGGTAGGTTATTGCATAAGGTTAAATCTCATGAGATCCAGGGTGAGGTAGTCAAATGAATACAAAATTGGGTTGATAGCAGAAGACAGAGGGTGGTTGTAGAGATTTGTTTTTTAAACTGGAGGCCTGTGATCAGCAGTATGCCTCAAGGATCGGTGTTGGGTTGACTGTAATTTGTCATTTATATTAATGATTTGGATGAGAATTTAGGAAGCGTGGTTAGTAAGTTTGTAAATGACACCAAGATGGATGGCATTGTTGTTAGAGAAAAAGGTTATCCAGGATTGCAATGGGATCTTGATCAATTGGTCCATTGGACTGATAATAGCAGATGAAGTTTAATTTAGATAAATGCAAGGTGATGCATTTTGTTAGATCAAACCATGGCAGGACTTATTTAGTCAATTATAGGGTGTTGAACTTAATTATAGGACAAAGAGATGTAGGGATATAGGATCATATCTTCTTGAAAGTAGAGTCACAAGTGGACAGAATGGTGAAGTATGTTTGTTTCGTTGTTCAGAATGTTGAATACAGGAGTTGGAATGTCTTGCTGAAGTTGTACAAGATATTGGTAAGGCCACACTTGTGTACAGTTCTGGTCACCTTATTATAGAAAGGATATTATTCAACTAGAAAGAATGTAGAAAAGATTTACTAGGATGTTACCAGGATTTGATAGCTTGAGTTATAAGAAGAGGCTGGATAGACTGGGACATTTTTCTCTGGCACGTATGCGGCTCAAAGATGATCTTACACAAGTCTATAAAATAATGAGGTCATAGATCAGCTAGAAAGTCAATATCTTTTCCCAAAGGCAGGGGAATCTAAAATTAGAGGGTATAGGTTTAAGCTGAGAGGGGAGAGATACAAAAGGGTCTAGAGGGGCAATTTTTTCACACAGAGTGTGATGAGTGTCTGGAACAAGCTACCAGACATGGTAATTGATCAAGTTGCCTCTCAAACTCTGTCATTCTATGTATGCTCAGATCTTTCTGCCTGTCAATACCTCTAAGGATTCTACCATTACTGTATAAACTTGGATTAGACATTGGGAGAGACCTTGGGTAATTCTGTAGAGTTTTCAAGTTCTCCCCATGTCTGTATGGGTTTCCTTCAGGTGCTCTTCTTTCTTCCCACAATCCAAACATGTTAAATGGATTGGCCAAGGTAAATGCACAGGATAATGGGGATAAGGTGGAAAGAAGGCCATGGGTGGGATGCTTTTTCAGAGAGAGATGGTGCAAATTTGACGGGCTGAATTGCCTTTTTCTGTTCTGTCGGGATTCTAACTTGGAGGTGGTGGTGTTCCCATGTCCACTGGATAGAAGAGGCTGTAAAGTTGGGTCGGCTTGTTGAAAAAGTCTTGGTGAGTTGCTGCAATGCTTCTTGCAGATGGCACATGTTATATTCACAGTATGATGTGGAGATGCTGGCATTGGACTGGGGTAAACACAGTAAGAAGTCTCACAACACCAGGTTAAAGTTCAACAAGTTTATTTGTAGCAAATGCCACTAGCTTTTGGAACTGGCTGTTCCGTTGTCAGGGGGGTGGGAGTTCTGATTACAAACAGGGCATGTAAAGAGACAAACTCAATTTACATGAACAACAATTGGAATGTGAGTCTTTACAGCTGATCAAGTCTTAAAGGTACAGATTCAGATTTTCTGTACCTTTAAGACTTGATCAGCTTAAAGTGTTTGCTACAAATAAATCTGTTGAACTTTGGTGTTGTGAGACTTTTTATTACATTCACAGTATGCCATCAATGAAGAGTGGAAATATTTCAGATGGCGAATGGGGTGCCAAACAAACGGACTGTTTTGTCTGGGTTGATTTTGAGGTCCTTCATCCAGGCAATATGTTTACTCAACTCCAAATTATTCATTAATTCCTTACTAATACTTACTACTTCTAGGTAGCATTAAAACTGATAAATCTCCGGGGCCTGATGGCATTTATCCCAGGCTGCTTAGGGAGGTGTGAGGTGAAATTGCTGGGCCTCTGACGCAAACCTTTGTCTCTTCCTTGGACACAGGTGAGGTCCCAGAGGACTGGAGAATAGCTAATGTTGTACCGTTGTTTGGAAAGGGTAGTAGGGATAACCCTGGAAATTATAGGCCGGTGAGTTTGACGTCAGTGGTAGGGAAGCTGTTGGAGGGGATTCTTAGAGATAGGATGTATAGGCATGTAGAGTGTTGCGATCTGATTAGGGATACACAGCATGGATTTGTTAAGGGAAGGTCATGCCTTACAAATCTGGTAGAATTTTTTGAGGAGGTGACGAAAACGGTCGACGAAGGGCGAGCCGTTGATGTCGTCTGTATGGATTTTGGTAAGGCGTTTGACAAAGTCCCTCGTGGGAGGTTAGTTGAGAAGGTAAAGGCTAATGCGATACAAGGACAGGTAGCTAGATGGATAAGTAACTGGCTTGGTAATAGGAGATAGAGTGTAAAAGTGGAAGGGTGTTTTTCTAGCTGGAGGTTGGTTACTAGTGGTGTGCTGCAGGGCTCGGTACTGGGACCTCTTCTATTTGTAATATATATAAATGACGTGGAAGAGGAAGAGGGAGTGATCAGCAAGTTTGCAGGCGATACAAAGATGTCTGGACTTGCAGATAGTGAGGAGCATTGTCAGGCGATGCAGCAGGACATAGGCTGGTAGCTTGGGCAGACAGATGGCAGATAGAATTTAATCCTGATAAATGTGAGGTGATGCATTTTGGGAGAAAGAATGTAGGGGGGAGGTATATGATAAAGGGTAGACCTATTAAGAGTATAGAAACGCAGAGGGACCTGGGGGTGCAGGTAGACAAGTCTCTGAAGGTGGCAGAGCAAGTGGAGAAGGTTGTGAAGAAAACATATAGTATGTTAGCCTTTATAGGAAGGGGTATAGAGTACAAGAGCTGGCCTTTAATATTGCAGTTGTATAAAACGTTGGTTAGACCTCATTTGGAATACTGCGTCCAGTTCTGGTCGCCTTACTACCGGAAGGACGTGGAGACTCTGGAGAGAGTGCAGAGGAGTTTTACCAGGATGCTGCCTGGTATGGAAGGTCTGAGTTACGAGGAGAGGTTAGGCAAATTGGGACTGTTTTCCTTAGAAAGACGTAGACCTAGAGGAGATCTAATAGAGGTGTACAAGATTATGAGGGGTATAGATAGAGTAAACAGGGTTAAGCTTTTTCCTAGGATGGACTCAAATAGCACAAGGGGTCACGGGCTTAAGGTGAGGGGGGTAAGGTATAATTTGGATGCTAGAGGGAGTTTTTTCATACAGAGGGTGGTGGGGGTATGGAATGCGCTGCCAAGTAAAGTGGTGGATGCAGGCACTCTGGAGTTATTTAAGAAATACTTAGATGGGCACATGAACAGAATGGGAATGGAGGGGTATAGAAAACTGATTTAAAATAGGGATCATGAGCCTTGGGAGTCCCTGGGAAGTGTGTAAATAGATGATGATATTGATGTATTTGTTTTTATCCTGCAGGTGCTTTGGTCCACCTTGTTGCCTAACAAGGGGCATACACGCGATGGGTCGTGAGAGGGCTGCTCTTGGATTTTTTTTTTCGAGAGTATCCTAGTGCTTCACGTCATTAGTGTACGCTTGACCTGGACCATTTGATGGGCAACACGACAGCTCAGTGACTATCGCTGTGCTGTGCAGATACATGGATTTGGGCCTGTGTCTGTGGGCGTTTGCGCATTCTCCCCGTGCTTGCGTGGGTTTTCTCCGGGTGCTCCGGTTTCCTCCCACATCCCAAAGATGTTCTCTTAGGCTAATTGGCAAAACAAATTCTCCCTAAATTGTCTCAAATTTGGTTTTTAATCCATAGATCTATAAACATGGACAGGGATCGTGGGTAGAGGTGGGAACATTGGGGTGGCGGCACAGGCTCGTTGGGCCGAAGGGCCTGTTTCCCGTGCTGTTTTGTTCTTTGTTAATAACCTCATGCTGCAATCATAGCAGAATGAAATGTGCTAACATTTAACTGTGTGTCCCTTCAGACTAAAAATATTTTCAAGCAGTTTCTATAAATTTTCAAGTTACATGTACAAATCCAAACCGTGTTGTGAGATGCCAGCGTTGGACTGGGGTTAAGTCTTTGAGACTTCTTACTGTCCAAATCCAAATCAGCAGAGGGCTCAGTCATAGCTCAGTCTTGGAAAGAAACTAAAGCATTCTTACGGTAGTTTAAAATTCCTAACAAAATCTATTCTCCTTTTCTACAATTACTTCCAAACATTTATCACTCTTTTTTTGCCAGTTAACTTATTTTTCCATGTTTTTAGCTCATTATTTCTGCCAGTTGCTTCCTTTTGTAATGATTCTAATGTAATTTTTCCCAACTGGGAAAGAACATAGCTAATTACATAACGCAACATAAAATCACTGCTATGGTGTACATATACTAGTCTCTGCCATTCTTGATGCTAAATTAAATAAACTGAGGAACAAAGTAAGAAGGACAATCCCTTAAAGGAGACCTGGCCAAAATTAAAACAAAACATAAATGTACCATAAAACATTAAATTAAAAGGGTCAATGATACACCCCAGTCCTGCGGTGCCCAAAAGGCATGGAAAGCCTCAATAGTGCCTATGGACACTGCATGCTCTCTATTCAGAGTCACCCAGCCACGAATGTAGCCATGATAGAAGGTTAGATTGTCAGGTTGGATGGACTTTTTTGGTCGCCCGCTGCCCCGACTTGTTTATTGCAAGCGTGACCAGGTCCAGGAGCAGATACATGAGGAGGTTCTTTTCCTGCTTCAACAACCCCACCTCCACACTGGGTGCCCAAGTATCAAGTGCATGAGGCTGAAGTGCAAACAAAACATTTATAAAAGATTTTTCAAATGACAAAAAGGAATGCAACCTGCGACAATAAACATAGTAAGAGGTCTGACATCACCAATTTTAAATCCAACTGATTTAACTAAATCAGTTAATTTAAATCCAACTTGCTAGCTTTCGGCCTTTGTCAGGCGAATGAGGTGTTCTGGTCTGCAATAGCACACATATCAACGTATTAGGTAGACAACGTTGCTGTCTACCTAATACGTTGCAAGAAAGGATGTTCCGAAGCATGGTACATTGGGGAGACCATGCAGACACTACGACAGCGGATGAACGAACATCGCTCAACAATCACCAGGCAAAACAGTTCCCTTCCTGTGGGCAAACACTTCAGCAGTCACGGGCATTCGGCCTCCGACCTTTGGGTAAACGTTCTTCAAGGGGGCCTTCACGACACATGTCAGCGCAGAGCTGCTGAGCAGAGACTGATAGCCAAGTTCCGCACACATGAGGACGGTCTTAACAGGGATCTTGGCTTCATGTCACGTTATCTGTAACCCCCATGACTTGCCTGGATTAGCAAAAAACCTCACTTACTATGCTGTCTGGAGACAATACACATCTCTCTAACCTGTGCTCAGTGCTCCTTCCACTCACATTGAAAGCCACTTTAAGACTTGAATAGCAGGTTAGGTGTAAGGATTCGCATTCTAATCAGCAATCTGTAAACTGTCTGTGTGGATATGTGTGCTATTGCAGACCAGAACACCTCATTCACCTGATGAAGGCACAAAGGCCAAAAGCTAGCAAGTTTACTATCAAATAAATCAGTTGGATTTAAAATTGGTGTTGTCAGACCTCTTACTGAGTTTACCCCAGTCCAACGCCGGCATCTCTACATCACAATAAACATATACATTGTCCATGGATGTCATAAGCCTGGTGCAATTTACACTTGCATAGTACTGCTGTGTGCATTAGTCTCTACTCCAAATCTCCGCTTAGTGGAGGAGGATCCCTCGATAGAGGAACCTCCATTGGGGACTTCTGATGCTAGAAGGCAACAACTGCCAAGGTACATCCAGGCAATGGGAGAGGACACAATAGTGGAAGATGTATAGCAGAAGCCCATACAGGAAATCCCTCCTTGCAATGGCAAAGGGTATGGACAGCATTTCCGTGAGTCAGTCCAGACTGTGGGGCTTCAGCATTGCGCCATGCCATCTTGGCAGTAGCAACCTGTGCCAAGAGAATAGTGCCAGTGGTGGACCCCAGTGGGAGCATCATGGGGAGGAATTCATATGTGGTGGTGATTAGGAGCAAATGTTGTAGATGAGGATGCCGGCGATGGCCATTTGGAGATAGGGGGAGGAGTGCCACCGATGGCTGCATGGATCATGGGGAGAATGGGTCTTATGTTTGAGGGGGGAAGAGGGTGATTGCTGGCATTGACTGGTGGTGGGTAAGGTCCAGTAAGGAACAGGGAGATGCTGTTGGGGAGAAATACTGGCTCAAGCCAGAGGGTAGGATGGAGGGAGAAATGCTAGCTCCAGTTGGTAGCGGGGCGGGGGCGGTAGGGAAAACCAGCAAATCAAATTGATTTCCTTTGATAGCCCTTTAAATACGGCACCTCAATTTTGGTGCAGCTGGACTTTGCCATGGTGTTGAGACCCCAATCCCTACACGATGGCCTGAAATACATCCAGCTATTTTTTGTGACAAGATCTGGAGAAAAGATGGCCTATTGCAATCTCTAATTCCCTAATCTTCCAAACTTTTCTCAATTCAAGAACAATATATTTAGTTTGGAAAATTGTGTATTGTCATTCTGCTGTTTCAGAAAGGTGAGAGAGAAACTTATAGACTATTGTCTAGCATCATGAATATTAGCATGAATAATGGATTGAGTGGCCAACAAGAAGCAGAGAGTACGGATAAATGGGTATTTTCCAGATTAACAAACTGTAACTAGTGGGGTGCCACTGGGAAGAGTGCTACTTACAACTTACAATCCATATCAATGACTTGGATGAAGTGAGTCAATGTGTGGTATTTAAATTTCCTGATGACACCAAGATAGGTAGGACAATAAATTGTTAAGGGAAGCTAGTGAGTTTGGGAAGGGATATAGACAAATTAATTGAGTGGGCAAATATTTGGCAGATAGAGTAACATAATATGGGAAAATGTGAACTTGTCCACATTAGCATGAACAGTAGGAAAGTAGTACACTATTTAAATGGGAAAAGCTTGCAGAATTCTGTAGAACAGAGGAATCTCAGTGTCCTTTACATGAATCACAAAGTTAGTATAAAGGCACAGTAAGTGATTAGGAAGACAATTGAAATGTTGTCCTTTTTTGCAACAGGAATGGAATATAAAAGGAAGGAGGTTTTATCAAATCTGTAGCGAGCCTGGGTGAGACCACATCTGGAGTATTTTGTGCAGTTTTTGGTCTCTTTATTTGAAAAGAAGATATAATTGTTTTAGAAGCAGTTCAGAGAGGGTTCATAAGAACATAATAAATAGGAGCAGGAGTAGGCCATCTAGCCCTTCGAGCCTGCCCCGCCATTCAACAAGGTCATGGCTGATATGAAGTGGATCAGCTCCACTTTCCTGCTTTCTCTCCATCATCTTTAATTCCCTTGTCTATCAGAAACCTATCTAACCGTGACTTAAATATATATTCAGCAAGGTAGCCTCCACCATTTCAACGGGCAGAAAATTCCAGAGATTCACCACCCTTTGGGTAAATAAGTTCCTCCTCAACTCCGAACTAAACTGCCCCTCCCTCCAGTCCTGCTTTCCTTTCTAAGCAGGAAGAATCTCTCTACCTCTACCTTATCTATCCCCTTCATTATCTTATACATACCTATAAGGTCCTCCCTCAGCGTTCTAAACTCCAACGAGTACAGAACCAATCTATTCAATCCCTGTTCATAGGCTAACCCCCTTATCTCCAGTATCAGCCTAGTGAACCTTCTCTGCACTCCCTCTAAGACCAATATATCTTTCTGCAAATGCGGCGACCAAAACTGCACAAGTACTCCAGCTGCGGCCTCACCAGTGCCCTGTACAGTTGCAGCAAGACCTCCCTGCTTTTATATTCACGCAGAGTGCTG